>CM047910.1:13825418-14189843 GCA_026229545.1 Pistacia atlantica | reverse complement strand
TTAATATTGACTATTTAATTCAAAATCCAATAATATTCTATTTAATTCAAAATATTTAACAATTACCTTTTACAATAAAAGTTTATAAATGAACAAAAACACCCTTACCCACCCAAGTCACTATCATTCGCCGCCAGCCATTACCGTCCATTGGCATCGGAACGATGCACTACCAATTGGATGGTCATGTGCTGATCTTGCCTTTTTCGGCCAGATATATTTGGCCATTGATAACGACTAGATTTTGGTTGGAAAAGGCAAAATCAATGCACAACTGGCTAGATCCAGCCGATCGTGCACCATTTTGTTAATTTATGGCCATTGTCCGACGGTCGTGGCTGGCTACCAACAGTTGATTGGGTGGGTGGGGGTGCTTTTGTTAATTTATAAATTTTTATTGGGAGTGTTTAGCTAAATTAACAAATGTAGGGGGCTTAAAATAATCCAAGTATTTTCCAATAATGTGCCAAACACTTTTTAGAATCCTATCATATCCTATTCAGAAAAAGATTTTAGAAATGCCATATTAAAAAGTGTACAAAACACAACCATAATATTCTAAAAAACTATTTTAAGTTGAGTTGAGTTGAATTAAATAGAATATGATAGGATTTTGAGAATGTGTTTGATATAATATTTGAAAAATTATACCAAAGTAATATAAAATGCTGAATAGTTGTTTGGTACACTTTTTAAAAACATTTTTTTTGAAAATATTTTTTTAACCCCCTACATTTGTTAATTTAGCTAAACACCCCCCATAATAAAACTTTAAAAATTAACAAAAACAACCCCCACAATAAAACTTTAGAAATTAACAAAAAAACCCCCACAATAAAACTTTAGAAATTAACAAAAAAAAACCCCCACAATACATTTTTAGAAATTAACAAAAAGAAAAAAAACCCCCAAAAATGAAGCCATCAATGATGGCCAAAATCTGGCCGTAGTGGCGGTGGCCAGCGATGGCTTGTTGGCGGTCGGCAATGGCTTGGGTGGTGGTGGTGGTGTTTTTGTTAATTTATAAACTTTTATTGTGAAAGATAATTGTTTTTAGTTGAATTGAGTTGGAAAAATATTAGAATAGGATAATAAAAAACAAGTCCCACCCACTTTTCATTTTTAATAGAAAAAATCTTATTTGATTCAGATTGATTTTCAAAATAATGATCCCAATAAGTAAACAAACACATATTATATTTTTTAATCCAAATAGGATAATAAAAAAATGATTGAAAAGAGTGAAAAAACAAGGGGATATATATTAAATATCAAAGTTTTGTGCATGTATATTGTTGGTGTATGCCCTAGGAATCAATTATGTTGTCGGTTTCAGGAGGGCATTATATCTTGTAAATGTTCTTTTAAGAATGGAAGAAAGAGTTTTGATTTCACATGTTTACTGCTTCATTTATAGTATTTATAATGCATGCGAGATGTCCAGATAATACAGATCTTTAGAAGATCAAATCATCGAAGCATTCTCTATATAAGTAATGCTAATTGGGCAATAACATTGCATAGTAGGCATGCTAAATGTCTCCATTGAATATCATAAGATGGTATTAGTGTGAGTTATTATAAGAGTTATATCACTAAAGCATTAGCATAGATAAACGGTTGGTAAATTGTTTACTGAATATGACGGGTTACGATGAATCACATGGACATTTAGAATGTGGTCAACGATACATTGTAGGATCATACTAGTGTACCACTGATCCTTAGACCTAAGACATCATGATTGGATTTGACATATGATGCATATGATTTATATGGTGTATAGTCAAGATGAGATCCGTTGACTTGAAATAGTTTGATCCCGAGTTCCTAGATGAATGTCAATAAACATTGGAAAAAATAAATCTCTTGCTAGAGTACAAAACAGTCATATGAAAAGGAGTTTTATGATGGCATGTTCCATTATATTGATTGACAATTTGGATAAAGATTAAGTTAAGGGTTTTCACATGCCATGAGCCTATACTTAATCGAGATTAAACGATGGAGCGATTTTACTACATAGAATGTACAATCGGGAAAAAAGGTTTATTGGAGGTTACTTCATTGTGGCTTAGGGGTTATGGAGCATTGCTAGATGCCTACCATAATCGGTGAAAGTTTCGATCATAAAGAGTTATGATAAAACATATCGGATTGCGATATTTGGGCCCACAATTAGGTTACAATGAACCTAAGTGGTCACATCTAAAAACCAAGTATGAGAAGAGAGAGTAATACATATCATTAAAGGTTAACGATGTTTAGATTTAAACATGTGCATCCAAATTTATGTATTGATAAGAAATGATTACTCATGGAAAGCTAGCACTTACCAAGAGTAATAAGGTAATTTGGTCATTATTGAATAATTCAATAATAGACTAAAATATATTATTGAATTGGATTCAATAATGGGTTAAATATTAAATGGGATTATTTTATATGCCTTGATTATAAATTTGTTTAAATCAAGAATTTAATATTAAATTGAAATTAATTCAAGGACCTAGGATCAATAATGATTTAATATTAAATTAAAATTATTTCAAGGACTTGAAAATAATATTGAATTTGTATTAAGTGTAAATATAGAATTCATATTAATTCAAGGACTTGAGAACAATTTCAAATTATTGCAAAATGGTCCCTTATATATAAATATGTGTTTATCCCCGAATTTAACCTAATTTTTCAATTGAAAAAATCTCACTCTCAAGCTCAAGATAGGTTCTCTCTTCTTCATCTTGGGGTGGATACACTTTAAGGATTTTCATCAAATTTATTGAAGATCTTGAACTCTTTTTTCCAAGTTATAAAAGTTGTAAAGCTTAAAAAGGTCACAAATCCACCCTAATTTTGTATAAATACATGCCATATGAACCTTACTTCATATTACACCAATTTTACCTTGTTTCCATCATGTTTACCTCTAATAGCATAGGATCTTACATATATAAGCGTGGCTTGAAGGCGTTTTTCAAATTCTGTAATATACTTTCTTGTTTACACGTAATTATATGCTTTTGTTAAATATCTTACTTAAGAATAATATTATAATTAAGGTTGATCAGTCAACCTTAATTATAATATTATCATGTTCACTAATCATTATTCTTTTTTTTTTTTTTTGATAAAGGTAAATTTTATAAAAGAATAGAGACTATATAGGAAATTAACAAGGGACATACCCAAGAGGAGGTCTTAAAAAAAAGACAAACAAATATATCCATCTTTTTAGACACACAAGACAAAAGGATGGATACAACTGCTCAAAAGAGAGTATGCAGACTCCAAACAAAAGAGGGGGATGGGCACAAGCACCCTAGCTAATCGCTTATTCTTTGATAACACTTAAATTACACATTTAGAAAGATAATGATGGATACTTCAGATATCTATATCTATATATATACCTAAATGTTAGTTCATTGGGATTATTAAAAAAAAAAAAAACATTTTATAGACTATGGTTCATCAAGAATACGCAAGAAACATTTTTGTATTGTTGATTTACTGTGAAAGATGGCTTAGAACCAATAGTTCATTATTTAATGAACTTTTCCGATTTAATACTCTATATGGGAGTTATTAATTTTAATTTATCCCTATTAAAAGATTTTAGCCCGTTCACTCGAAGGTGAATAATGAATTAATAATGGATAGTATATATCAATATGGTCATAATCTTAGAAAACATACAAAACCTGATGGAGTAGACGATAGGTTTGATTAGTGTAAAACTCCGGCATCTAATTTAGAATATGGTCAATAAATTAGGAATTTAGAAAAAAGATGCTCGGTCAAATACTAAATAAGAAAAAGGACGTGAAGCCTTCTCAGAACTTGCAAAAAAAAAAAAATTTCAAGAAAACTTCAATTAAGAGTTATTGGTTAGATTAGAGGGTCTATATCAACACAAATCTATATAAACCCTCTAATCTAACCATGGGAATCTTTTTCAATAATATTTTAACTCTTAATTATATGATAAAGGATTTTCTTGACCATTTCAAAAATTTTATATATAAATTAAGAAAAAGTAGAAACAATTTTAGAACAGCACCAAAACACAAGCTGAAATAAAAGCTCCCAGCAAAAACTAAAGCCAGAGCAAAAACCCAAGCTAAAACAAAAGCTCCTAGCAGGCCTCTCTAAAAAAATCACAACGGCACCAAAACACACCAAAAAACACCTGCTCACAAGAACACCCTCCTGCAGCATAAACACCAACACAGAAACCCATCTGCAACACCCACAAACTACAATAGCAACCACCAAGAAAACTTTTTACATAAGAAAACAAACCGGCTTTAGTGATTGTTTGTAGTAAATAGCTACCTATAATTTACTAAAACACTCCTCAACACAATCAACTCCAATCAAACACAAACAATAAAAAAAAAAAAAAATGAAGTTTTGAAGTTTAAATCAGAACAATATTTAGATTGTTACCATAGCTTTGAAGTTTGAAGATTGAACGGCCGAAAACAACTAGATCATTCAGTGGCCGGCGATGGACGGAGGAGAAGATTGCTGATTGAAAAGAAACCTATAGCCTACTTTTCGAAAAGTAATCAAATGCGCAATTGTTATGGAAGTTCTACTTGGGAAAAATGATTCTTTTTGACAATTTTGCCGGCTTGTTTAATGTCTTGCCTCAAAACTGTTGATAACTCATACTTTGATTTGGATGTCATGGACGATTTGTTTCATAAAATGTCTACTTAAGAACGCAAAATTGTTGAAGAGAGTTAGGATCATAAGATGCTCAAAGATTTGAAGAAGCAGAAGGAGATCAATTATAGCTTCAAGCAATTCCCGTGTCAGCAAGTTGTGTAATTAAGTTTAGTTTCGCGAGTATCCTTAAGCATTAAGGCGACATTTTTCTGATGATTTTACCAGGTCTTAAAACTTGGAATTTATATATTAGTTCTTCAAAAGTGTGATTTGCTTTTGTGCAGCCGGCTTAATTTTGGAGTTACGTAAAAACCGATTGAAACTCAACTTAGTTATACAAAAAAAGGTTTTAATTATTCAATATGCTAGCTGCATAAAGCTGCAGAAAATGGCACAGAAGAGACAAGATTTTTAAGTAAAAAATACATGTGTAATTACAATTTGTTCCACTTAGTCTGCTCCTCTGGATGTGCACTTTGACAAGCTTACCTGATTCCTTGGACCTGAAGTGGAAACTGCAAGGATTCGCCCCTCTTAAGAGATTTCACCATTTGTGGTGTATGTTCTCATGATATAACATCCTTTCCAGATAGTGAATTATTTGCTTCCAGGAACTCTTGTTTCTTGGATTGGAGGACTTGAGAATCTGGGAATCGTATCTGTGGGACTCAAAGATCTCACCTTGCTTGAAAAGTTTGAGATTGCTAATTGCCCTAAGCTTAAGGTCCTTTCCCTGGAAGAGCCTCCCTGCTTCACTGGGAAAACTCCGTATCACGGGCTGTCCTCTTTTGAGCCAACAATGCTCAAAGGGGAAAGGAGCATGTTGGCACATGGTGGCTCACATTCCGTTTATACAGGTGGAAAGTCAATGCATTTCATGAAACAGTTTGAGTATTGAAAATTCTCTTAGGCAAGTGCAAGTCCAAAAGTCAATCCTTATTTTCAATAGGTAAATTGTTTTCCATGCACGGATTTTATTCTCAATACTAAATTTAGCTATAACTATTCTTTCTCCTTATAACTGGACTTCTCTGCTACATATCTCAGTTTGCTGAGATAGAGTCCTCTTCATAATTTTAGAAGGTCGATATTTTCGGAACTTTAAAAGATTGATATTGCTTTCAAGTGTGTATATATGTTGATGATAATGGAAATCAGTTCAAAGTGTTGTTGACAAAAGCATCAAAATTCAATGTCCTCTAATTCCTCAGCGACTCTGGTGTCAGCTTGTGCCTATGATTGTGTTGCAGATTGATAGGGCCTCATTGGTAATAGCTACAAGATCTTCGGGCATTGGAACCCATTGTTATGGACCCGAATGCATTAGTATGGAACATTTTCTCGTCCCAATGAAATCCCCTAGTATATAAAAGAGTGAAAAAAACACCCATGGTTATAGACTCAAATCCATTAGCATGAAAAATTTTTCTTTTCCACATAAAATCCTTTAGTATATGAACGAGTGAAAAAGTGTTTTTCGTTATTGTGGAATAAGAAGCCTTCATATTTTAATGCATATATTTAATTTATTATGGGCTATTAAAGTGGGATCCACTTTTTGGGGGACTATGAGTCGAAGCAATAACAATAATATTTCTTAATGGAACATCTTTCACAATCCTACGAGAGATAGTTTGCTAATAGACCAAGGGATGAAGAAATTCAACTCATTCATATCTAGATCATAAATGTTTGGAATCCAAATTATGCAAGGAGATTAGAATCTTATTTGTTTAATCACAAACATATTCTACCTTTAAAGAATCTTATTATTATAATGTAATGTATATTTAATTAAAATATGTTAAGAAAATCCAATTAGCTAAATACATTGTATGTCATTATTTAATTGATTTTCTATATTAAGAATGGGGTAGATATATTTAATACTGGTGTTGATGCAAAAATGCACCAATTAGAGCAATCCGATTGACTTTGGTAGAATCGAAACTGATATGTGCATAATTACGGGTAACCAACATTATAATAATCATGTATTAGATAAGCCCCGTGTATTATCTTGCCCTCAATTGGAAAGTTTCACAATCATATGTGCATAGGTAACTGCTGGGGGGGACGTTGCCCTCCCGCAGCTCAATCACTGGATCACCTCCCAACTAGTAATGGCGCGATCGAAGGGTTGAGGGAGAGGGGTAGCATTACCCCTGATACAGTAGCAACCCCAAGAAGAAACAAAAATTCACAATCATTAGCACTAATCCAATTAAATTTGAAATGCAATGCATAGACAGTTGAATATTCTGCAATGAAAAGTTTGTTAACTACATTCACTAGTCCATCTTATCAAGAAAGTGATGGTTGACAATAATGCAAAACAATGACCAGAGTGAAGAAGAGTGTGCCAGCAGATTAATAAAGCTACAACTTCCATAACTTTTGGTAACTTAACAAAATAATCAATCTTCCCTGAAGCATTTCTGTAACAATCCAGAACCGAATCAAGAACCAGCTGCTTCACGATGGGCATATTTAATCATCCGCGGAAATACGATGTGTTCTTGAGTTTTAGAGGTGAAGACACGCGGAAGAATTTCACCGACCATCTGTACGCCGCGTTGAATCAAAAGGGCCTTAGAACATTTACGGATCATGAAAGTATTGAGAGAGGGAAGGACATTTCGTCTGAGCTACTGAAAGCAATTGAAGATTTCATGATTTGGATTATAATTTTTTCAAGAAATTACGCCTCATCGACTTGGTGTTTGGATGAACTTGTAAAGATTGTTGATTGCTTAGAACTGGATAAGCATCGTGCAGTTGTGCCAGTTTTTTACGACATAAATCCGTCAGATGTACGGAGACAAACGGGAGATTTCAAGAAAGCTTTTGATAAACATGAAGAAGATTTTAGAGACGATGAAGAGAAGGTGCAAAAGCGGAGAAGTGCAACGATAAAGGTAGCCAGTTTGTCTGGATGGCAATTGAAGGATAGGTACGTGATTTTCTTTGAAGGACAGATATGTAATTTTCTTCTTTTAAGCTGATTTAAACACGGGGTAAGGTGGTTAGGAACAGTGTTTTTTTTCCCCTCATCCTTTAATCACTCTCACAGTCCAAGACAACCATATAAGAAGACAGAGAAAGTGGCAAATTAAACCATCAATCTAAGTCTCTCCCAGAAGTTGAAGAAGATGCATCCTACAATTAATTTACCACATTACTCAGGGGATGTGAGCATAATGTTATCAATAAACTATAAATTTGAAATAGAAAATCTTACCTTCATTCCTTGCCATAGTTGTTCAATGCCGCTAGAGTGCATCTTAAGTTCAACAATTCTATCCATTTGCAAATTTGATGGCAGGGATTTTAAAGGATATCCATGCCATTCGAGCAACCGTAACTCGTTAGAAAGATACTCGAGACCTTCAGGAAGTCGAACATTGCTGACTTTTAGCAATCTTAGGATAGTCCAATTCTTTGCCTTCAACAACTTCACTTCCCTTAAAAAAATAGAAGCAAACGATTATTTAATAACTTTAATATAAAGAGTTGATGAATTATATAAAGGTTTAAATGGTTCCTATCATGCAAACATGATCAGGCCTACCCCTTATAAGATTCATCAGATTCTCCTGGCGAGAATTTATTCCTACAATGTCCTCAAGCATCATAGACCGTAAAGGATTTAATATACTCAACATCTTCCTGACAATATCCTGAATAAATTCTGACTCATGCCTATAGATTGAAAAAGAAGAAAAATCTAGCATTACGATGACAGAAAACCATGGGGATAGAAATAAATTAATAACAAATCATATATGTTGAATCTAGTAATTAGACACAGAACTTTTGATATGGCGTCAATGCAAGTAGTTAAGTCAAGAATTAATTCCTAACTCCAACACTTCATAATAATAACTGAATCCTTCAAGCTATCAATTGCATTTTGCATTTATATGATGCTAGAACACCCGTTTTCCCTCAGTTGATTACATTTTATATGAGCCTTTTGGTGCATCAAATAGTAATCATCAGTTCAAATTTAATACAACATTGAAGAAAAAGGAATTAATAGTTTTGTTATCTATTTAAATTCTAACAGCTCTGTTTATGGGTCATACCACATTTTAGACCGAAAACTTTACTAGAATGCTTTTCAATAAACATCACATATGTGAACTAACATTCAATCTCAATTATATAATCTTATAAGCATTAAATTAAAATTAGCTAATGCACTTTATTACAATGCATCATTATGATTTTGCTCTAAAAACCATTACAATTCTTTCAAATAAAATTCCCATATCTATTACTGTTAAGGAAGTCTTACTAACTATGGTAGGAACCCCACAAAAAGTTCTCTAGCAGCTACAAACTAATATGATAGCATTTATCAGTCCAAATTGAGTATGTTACCAAAATGGTATCATGCTTAATTTATATTTCATCATATTTTCGACACTCACCCACTATTTTGACAATAAATTATATTGAAATGAGATAACCATAACAATATGCATTGTATATTTGTTTAGGAGTGAGATTATTTGCACCCAATAAAGTGCTCTATACCCATCTTCTAGGCATATACGTCATATGAATAATGCTAAACATAGTAACACTATTTGCAAACTCTTCCACACTGATACAAAGTGAATGAACGAGGGTATATAAAACTTTTGAAAAGTTTAGATTTCACTTGCAATTCCAACCCAAAATAACTCATTAACGCAATGAAAAATATTATAATAACTTTTGTTGCAAATAATAAAAGCAATCAATCTTGAAAATTTTATAGCGTGGTTTAGTTTGTCACTTTCTCTGTCTTCTTAGATGATTGTCTTAGACTATGAGAGTGATTAAAGAATGAGGGGGAAAAAAACACTGTTCCTAAAACTAACCCCAGGTTTAAATCAGCTTAAAAGAATAAAATTACATATCTGTCCTTCAAAGAAAGTCACGTACCCTAACTTTCAAATGCCATCGTCAAACTGGCTTCCCTTAATCATAGCACTTCTCCACTTTTGCATCTTCTCCTCGTCGTCTCTAAAATCTTCTTCATGTTTATCAAAAGCTTTCTTGAAATCTCTCGTTTGTCTCCGTACATCTGGCGGATTTATGTTGTAAAAAACTGGCACAACTGCATGATGCTTATCCACGTCTACGCAATCAACAATCTTTACAAGTTCATCCAAATACCAAGCCGATGAGGCGTAATTTCTTGAAAAAATTATGATCCAAATCATGAAATCTTCAATTGCTTTCAATAGCTCAGACGAAATTTCCTTCCCTCTCTCAATACTTTCATGATCCGTAAATATTCTAAGGCCCTTTTGATTCAACGCGGCGTACAGATGGTTGGTGAAATTCTTCCGAGGTCTTCACCTCTAAAACTCAAGAACACATCGTATTTCCGCGGATGATTAAATATGCCCATCGTGAAGCAGCTGGATCTTGATTCTTTTCTGGATTGTTACAGAAATGCTTCAGGGAGCGGGATTTAGCAGTCGTGATGGGACGGCAGAAAGAGTTGATCTAAAGAGGAAGAGACTTTTCAGTAAGGTGTACACGTTCGGTGTGAGTCTCAATTTCTAAAGTGGACCCGAGGAGTAAGTCGAAATTTCGGAATGTCTCGGGTATGTTTTGTGGGACGGCAATACAAACCCTAAAAGAGCATTTCAATAAGCATTTTCGGAACAAAGATATAGGAGAGCCTAAATAATTTTTGGCGATTGAAATTTTAAGATCTCCAACTGGAATTTCTCTTCGTCAATGCAATTACGTCTTAGATCTTATATCAGACTCTAGGTTATCAGCCTGTAAAACTATTCGTGTTGAACAAAATTCCAAGCTGACTTTTCAAGAATACGATAATGGAGTATCATCTCTAGAGATTGATCCAACTCTTAAAGACCTTTCACATTACCAAAGGCTCAGGGGTTGTCTAATTTATCTTACGATGACGTAGCCAAATATCAGTTATACAATTTACATTCTTTGCCAATTTATGATGCAACATTAAAGGTTCTAAAGTACTTGAAAGGATGTCCTGGTGTAGGACTTCTCTTGCCTCAAGATGGAAATCTTGATTTAACAACTTATTGTGATTCAGATTGAGCCATATGACAAGAAAATCACTCATCGGGTTTTGCATCAAGCTTGGAGGATCACTCATCTCTTGGAAAACAAAAAAGCAGGTGATTTCTCTTTCATTAGCGAGAGTATAGAGCCATGCATGACCAAAACCGCATGTGAAATTGCATGGATCCTTAGAATTCTAAGGGATCTAGAAGTTAAAATAAAAGAGCCAGCCAACCTATACTACGACAACAAAACCGTAAATGATATTATAGCAAATCCAGTTTTCCATGAAAGAACTAACCATATAGAGATCGACTATCATTTTGTTAAAGAAAAAGTTCAAGAGGGTATAATCAAAGCCATGCACATTCGCACTACAAAATAGCTCACAGACATTTTTATAGAACCATTATGCAGTAGACAACATTCATATCTTCTTAACAAGCTTAGAGTTTACAACATATACAAACCACAAGTTTGAGAGGGAGTGATGAAGACTATTTTGGTATGTTGCTATTCACTTTGAGTATCAAATATTACGTTCCTGATTTAGTGTGATTACAGCTTTAAGGCACTAATTGTATTTCCTTGATTAACTCTTCCAACTCTATATAAATTAAGCATTGTACAGACACAAATATACAATAGAAAAATACAGAAAACATTATGTTCATTGTCTTCTTTTTGGGATACGCAAGCAGCATGGTACACCTCTTTTGCCTTTATCTTCAAACTCTGACAACAATGTAAATACTTTCATTAGGACTCGAATGGAACCCTATCAAATTTGCATTCTTTTGACATGACATCCCAATGCATAGCCAATGCAACGATCCATGATTGATGAGAAGAATTCTAACATAATCCTAAATTCAAGTACGAAATCCTCTATAGTTACCATCTCGTTGTATCGTTTTATGGACTTTCCCCCACATAATTTAATAAGTATAATGGCAAAAGTATATTTCTTCTCTTCAAGGTTTTTAACCTATTATAGATATCCATATAACGAGGATAAAAAACTAAGTCCGATTCAAATAAAGGGGGATCAAACACTAAATTTTAATTGGTTCAAATAAAGTGGGATCACACTGACAAATCAGAAAATCCTACATATCTTGGTCAAAGAATTCAGAATCAAACCTCAAATAGTGGAATGTGTCATGCTTTTTCCCATGGTTTAGACAGAACATAAGTTTAAGCAGCTTGATTAAAGTAAAGGAATGACAAGATGTGATGTAATATATGTTATGGCAAATGAGATATCCTATCCACCCTTCCAATAGTCAGTACTCTCTTCCTCATTAGTCAAATTTACCTGAAACAATAAATCATATTTATATTCTGAACCAATTATTTGAAACAATATAGGGTGCGTTTGGTTCAGAGAATGTTATATTAATGAAAAGTTAGATTACCTTGAAGATTACTGGGCATGGAAAATGTGTTATTTAAATTATTAAATTGCCCTCTTTTTAATATTAATATAATATTATTTTTATTATTAATTATTCAATAATTTCTTTTAACCCCCAACATTTCGGATTTAGCTAAAACACCTCAGCTTATATAAAATTTTAAGTTATAACAAAATTACCCTCACCACCCAAAGCCATTGCCAACCATTGTTGGCGGCTGTCGAAAAATCATCGGGAGTCGCTAAAAATGGCCGAGAGTCATTGGAAGGCTGCAGGAGGCTCTAATATTGTTTATGGCCATATTGATGGCGAAAAACGACCATATTAGAGTAGATCTGGTTGTTAACAACTATATCTATTCTAGCCGGAATAGATCTGGCCAGTTAATGGCCAAATTCATGGTCTTAATGACCATATCTTGCCTAGAATTTTAAAACAATGGTATTATTGTCCAAAATTTTTATTAATAAGGGATAAAATTGTAACAAAAATAAGATAACTAAGTAATCTTACAATACCTAAGAAAATAGAGGTTAGAAGATTACCTTCAATATTACCAACAGTAACTACTATTGGTATTGGTATTGGAATATTACCAGAATCTTATATAACTTGACAACCAAACGTGGTAATCATGTAATATAAGATGACATAACCTCAGTAATCCTATATAACCTCCAACCAAATGCCCCCATAGAGTAATACGAAATCAAGACAAAAAAACACACACAAACCATAAACAGTAAAGAGAAAGCAAATATGTGCGATTTACCCTAATTTACCCAATTAATAAGTTACGTCTAGCAAAGTCAATATTATTGCAATACTATCCCACCTCTCTCATTACAATGAAAGTAATTTGCTATCGCTCTCATACAAGAGAAGAGTATGCTTATGTACTAGGTTTAAAAGAGAAATCTAATATTATTAGGGTGTGTTTGTTTTATTATTTTGCATAAGATTTTTGAAAAAATTGAGTTGGGTGGTTATTACGAGGTAAGATTTGAAAATTAACAAAATCACCTTCTAGGTTTTTTAATTTAGTTAAACACCCCTACAATAAAACATTAAAAATTAACAAAAACACCCCTACCCACCCATTGAAAGCCAACAAACAGCCATAACCATCGGAGGGTGGCCGAAAGTCGCCGTAATGGCCCACGACTAGCTGGATCTAGCAAGTCGTGCACCAAAATGGCATTTTTCGGAAAAGGCCAGGCCTGGCCACGTTTGGTCGTTAATGACAGTCAAAGATATAGTCAGTGACAGCCATATCTTGGCCGTTGTTGACGACTAGCTACAGCCAAAGATTTGGCCATCAACGGCCAGATCTTTGGTCATAGATCCGGCCTTTTTTAGCCAGATCCATGATGGATTTGACTAAAAAAGACTAGATCGACGCACTATCGGTCAAATCCAACCAGTAGTGCACTATTACACCAGATTTCGATGGTGGTGACCGGAATCTGGCAAATATGGGTGGGTGGAGGTGTTTTTGTCAATTTTTAAATTTTTTTGTTGGGAGTGTTTAGTTAAATTAACAAACTTTGAGGGTTTAAATAGTAAAATAGTATAAATAGGATTTTCATAATAGGGGAATAAATATGTAAATAGAGAAACAAACACCCACCTTGTTATAGTTCAAGATTTAACTATTAAGTGACATATCCCAAACGCACTCTTAGTTTCCAAAAGGTTTCAAAATTTAAAAATATTTTTTATGTAAATAACAATATATTATTCAAACATGAGAGTATGAGACATCATCGAGCTTCCATTTAGTATTGGCGCGCAGTTTAATAATTAATTCCATTTAGTACTTTAAAAAAGATTGATAAAGATATGTTTCATCCATATACTTAAAATTTGATAATATTAGATTCCAATAATAATAGTTATAGAGTACGGTTAGGTTATACGTACAAAATTAACATATAAATTTAGTATAGGAAATTGATGTGATAAGAATAAACTAATTTGTAAATATATTTAAGATTGAATTAGATTGGACGAATTGAACCGATTATATATTTGCATGATAAAATTTTATTATAATTCGTATGAGTGTTTTTTATAACATATTGAAACTTTGATTCTTTTCCACAGATGATCAACCCAATAGATTGATTATATTGGATATTTCAAACTTTAAATTCATTTTAATGTATTAGAATTATTATCTTTGTTGATGGGATTAGTTTTGATGCATTGAATTTATTGTACAATAACCATTCCCTTTCATCCTAACTTAATTAGATTATATTTTACAATAATTACAAAAAGGAAAATTAAAAATGATAATCTGTAAAGATAAGTAGTATAAATTTTATGTTGATCCAATTCACATAATAGCAAGATGTAGGAAAAACACATAAACCTCACTTTTGGTTAATTCTGTTTTGAGTAGTGGAATTTTTTACTTGATGGTTTTGCATTCAATCGAAACATCTACTAGGACAATGATAGTAGGTTTAAAACATATACAAGTAGAGGTGAGCATAGGTAAGTGATAGAACCAAAATCGGTAGGTATCCACCCACCAGTTTCAGGTAAGAACCAAAACAGGCCCCATTAAGGTTTGATTCTGGTTTTGAAAAATTGGAACCGAGAATTCCCAGGTCTGGTTTTGGTTCTTGAAGTGTTGGAACGGGAACTGGAATTGAGGTCTAGGTACTTGAGTAGGAACAAGACTGAATTATTATTTTTGTAAACTGTTGGGAGTGTATTTGTAAGTTTTGGTGGGTGTATTTGTCATTTTGAGATATATATATATATAGACCATACGAAATTATTTCACTTCCAAATTAAAATCTTGAACTATAAATCATAATGTCATCACATGAACTAACTTCAAGGGTATTTATGTAATCATACAAGGTCAACTAAAAAAAGTTAAATAAATAAAGAGTACTACTGTACTAGTATACTTATGGAATTGTAAGTAATGGGTACATGTGTCAATTAGTGAGAGATCCACCTGTCCTTTCTTGAAATGAAATAAGAATAATCCCAATACAAAAAGAGTGCGTTGGATAGGGGTATATAAGATAACGGAGTAATCTTCGTTTATTTTACAAAATTTTGGTGTTTGGTTTGCAAGTAATAAAATATTATGGGAATCTTTTATTGTAAATAGTGTTTACTATTGGTAATGTAGGGAGTAATCTAATACTCTCTCCCACCCTTGGGATTAAAACATTATCGGGGTAATATGATTTTTATACTCAGTTTGCCCTTAATTAAAAACCATTTCAGATACAATTGTCCTCAAATGTCTACCAAATAATAATTATTTAGCCCCTCTACATTTGAGAAATTAGCTAAAATACCCTAGCCATTAAAAAGTTTAACAGTTAACAAAATACTCCCAACCACCCAAGACCACTACCGGCCGTGACTCACCACCGTCGGCCACCGGTGTCAATTTCCATAATGGTGCATGACCGGCGGGATCTGGTCGGTTGTGCACGGAAATGACACGGTCAGATCATGGCCGTGAAACAACCACATCTTTAGTATTGAAATGGCCATAGATTTGGCCTTTTTTTGCCAACCATGGATTTGTGATCCATAGCTAGAAATGGCTTTGTCGGTGCACGGTCGGCCATATATGGCCAGTTGTGCACCATATCATCGATTGCCCGCGGTGACCAGTGGTGGTGGCTAGCTACCGGCAATAGCTTGGGATGGGTGGGGGTGATTTTACTATAAATTAAAGTTTTATATGGCCGAGGTGTTTTAGCAAAATTTCAAATGTAAGAGGATAAAAGAAATGATTCAAAAAATGAATAATAATAAATACTACTATATTAATATTTAAAAAGGAGGGCATATTTGTAATTATAAGGTAGCATATTTGTAAAGCCAAAAACATATTTATTTAATTGACTATTATCATTATTATTTTTCCTTAATAAAAAAAGAAAAAAAAGGGAAGTTATAGCTAGGTTGTCAAAAATGTATATCAATCCTCACCCTCACCATCATAAATAATTAAAAAAAAAAAAAAAAAAAGGGAAAAAAATATCAATGCTCAAACCAAAAATGTAAAAAGGAGGTATTTAAATACCTCTTTTTAATCCAACCTAGGCTGCTTCTTCCTCCATCATCTTTCCCTCAGCGCTTTCCTTTTCTTATTATTTTTTTGGGTGTCGAACACCTTGAACCTGAGTGCTTAATGCCAATCCGCACAAGGCATGAAGCCACCAAGGTAACAAGGAAGATGGACTAGAAATTTTCTCATTTGACTTCCTTTTAAACTCATCTCAAGAGATTTTGATATCAATATTACAGTATTAATTAAGGGTAATTAAGGCATGTATCATACTATATCACTAATTCAAAAGAGAAATTTGTTGTATTCATTATTGTTGTTTTGGTTTCTCTCGTAAACTTGTTAATTAAACCAATACTCAAATTATTTCTTTTTATACCATGATTTCATGATCTGAAATATTAGTTCTCTCTTATTAAGTTAATATCCTCTCATAATATTATCAATAATACTCGACTTATATCTTGTTTGATCCTTCGGTATTGTCATCTTGAATTAAATTTTTTTATACCAAAATTTCCTAATTTAACCATCTCAAGTCTCAACCACTAGGAAAGATCAAAGATTGACACTTTAATTTTATATAAAAATTTATTTATCCCGAAATAAACAATTTTCATTGCCCACCACAATACCCTTGATGAGTCCTCCACATTGTGTAATTACTATATGCCCATAGATATTTTATAATTTAGCTTTAGTTTGCTAACAATAGCTCGTGTACAAATTTTATCGCAGTTTTCTAACTACAATCCTTGTGGAATTCATATCCTCTCTTAATATGATCGATTATACTTCATGAATATTGATATTAATCCTTGAGCAATCATACCAAAGAAGCTTATTCTTTCGACAACTTGCTAGCCTATCATGAAACAAAAAGAAAATGATATATAATAATCCATTCATTTTGTATCTTATTTTTCCACTTAATATTTTCTCTAAATTAGAAAAACATGAATTACTATGAAAATTGATCTAGAAAAAAGGAATAAGGACCAAGATTTTGGAAAATTAAAACAGTGAAGGGCACAAAAACTTTTCTATCCATATTTGTTCAATTTTTGACAAGAGACATCTTGAAATGAAAAAAGAATAATCCCAATACAATAAAGAAACTAACAAGAAGAATAGAACTTTTAATGTTAAAAAAAATGAAGAAATTGACTGTTTATATAGCAAAAATCAGTTCAAATTCATTGACATCTAAAACTAACTAAGAATGTTTTTTTAGTACATTAATATATTTGATTTAAAAGAAATTTGAGAAATTATTTCAGATTCTTATCTCATGTATGATAATATAACATATTTGTAAATCCAAAAACATATTTTTCTAATTAATCATTATTATTATTATTTTTCCTTAATTAAAAAAAAAAAAAGGAAATTACAACCAAATTGTCAATAGTGTATATCAATCCTCAACCTTACCATTATATATAAAAAAAAATGGAAAAAATATTAATGCTGAAAAAAAAATATATATATTGGAAGACAAAATTGAAGCAGATTCTCTTAAAATATTATAGTAAAATAAAAAATAAGGTATTTTATAATAGCTTTTTTTTTTTTAATTAATCATCAATTCCATTCAAACCCATTAGCTTCTCCTCCATATTATTTAGAGGGAGTCAAACCTTGAACCCGATTGCTTGACGCTAAAGATTAGGCATGAACCAACTAAGGTAACAAGATCGACGATTATTTTCTCATTTGGCTCCATTTTAAATGTATGAGATTGTGAAAGTATTATTTAAGAGTAAAGATACAATTAGTGCAGATTTTATTAAAATATTATTATAATAATAATAATAATAATAATAATAATAATAAAAGGAGGTAAAAATATTAATGCTCAAACCAAAAATGTTAAAAGATACAATTAATACCGATTCTGTATTAAAATATTATAATTATCTACGCTTTGAATCAATTAATTCCAAATAACAAATAATTATCTATTCAGTAGTAGGTTGTTTGTAGCCTGTTGAGGCACTTTTTTTTTTTTTTAGGCAAAAAAAAAAAAAAAAAAATTCCAACTACCAATTTTAAGAAAAAAATGTTAATCCAAAGTAAATACTGCTATTACCTATCAACTAGAAATTAATGTTAATGCCATAATTTGGCTCTCTCTTTCTATGACATTATCTATCATAATTATTATTTTTCCTTAATAAAAAACTTATTTCTTTAATTAACTATTATAATTGTTATTTTTCCTTGATTAAAAAAAAAAAAAAGTTACAACTAACTTGTAAAAATGTATATCAATTCTCATCGTCACTATTCATGTACAGAAAAAAAATGGAAAAACATGTAAATGTTAAAACACAAAAAGATTAAAAAAAGATTATGTATGGTTAATGTTTTCTAACTGTAATCCTTGAGAAACTTAGATCCTCTCTTAATATGATCAACAGTACTTCATGAATATCTGACTTTGATCCTTGAGCAATCATACCAAAAGAACTTAATATTTTGACGGCTTGCGAGCCTATTATGAAACAAAAGGAAAATGATATGTAATAATGCATTCATTTTATATCTCATTTTTTCACTTAATGTTTTCTCTAAATTAGAAAAACATGAATTACCATTAACATTGATCTAGAAAAAAGGTAAAAAATGAATGAAGATTTTGGATAATTAAAATAGTAAAGGCCGCAAAAAGTGTTCTATCCATATTTATTCAACTTACAACAAGAAAGATCTTGAAATGAAAAAAGAATAATCCCAATACATATGAGAAAATAATAAGATGAATGTATTAAGAAAGAGTTAATGACTTTTTCCCACCCAAATAATGACTTAATGACTATTTCCCACCCACATACTTTTAAAATACTACTTTACTACCCAAATTTATATTCTAGCGGCGAACAGAGAGTAAACTCAATCCAAGCTATTGGGGCTTTTAAAGAGGGGAGACCGATAAGTATTTTGGTGGTGGACTGTTGGATTTTGGTGATTGTGAGTGGTTGGAATTAACTCATGTTGTTCTAGTTAATTTTGATAAACCCTTTGAATGGACTCAGCCAAACTTTCTGGATTTAGGGGTGGTACAGGGTGAGGAATCCCCTTAAAGGGCGGAGATGGGGACGGGGAATGGGAAACCTGCCCCACCCATCCCTAGCCACGATTATAAATGTATAAGAAAAAAATATACAAGTTGTGAAGAATAAATTGAAGAAAAAGACAAGTTGAATTAAAGATATATCCAAAAATAATAAATAGTGAAATATAGTTTTTAAAATCTAGGTATTCATCTAATATAAGTATGGTTTCTTTAAATATCTGCTACAAGGGTAAGGTATGAATTTTCTTCTTGAGACATTTCACAATGTAAAGTGGAGTCATGTTTATAGGATCATGGTGGCCTATATAGCCACAATTAAGATTAGTGTCAAGCCCATGAAAAGAAATTAGTCCAACTCACATTCACTTGTGGGCTTTCACATTGTCATTTCAGGATATCCACTCTTTTAAAACACAATTTTATAATGGCCACTAGTTAGAAGCTTGCTAGTAAAATCTAGTAAGATAATATTAATATCTAGTCAAAAAAAAAAAAAAAAGTTAATATAAAAAAACTTGGGTTATTTTTTCACCTTTTATGTATTCTCTTATTTCTGTTATAAAAGTTGCATTATCTTCGTATATATTAGAAAAATCATTCGTAAACTAGAGAACCTACATGTATTTCCAATATAACATTCATGGAATACAAATTTTAGTTGATTAGATGTGACAATCAAGAGTTTGTTTTGCGAATCAATATGAAATTATTGTATTATAATGAGTAAAATCCCATTTGCAAATAAATTTTGTAGGAATAGGAAGTTACCTTCCATATGTATTATCACTGATCTTCTAGGATTGATGCTGGTGTTTGGTAAAGTATTTTGAGTACTATTTTTGAAAAATTTGCGTTGGTTATTATTATGAGAATATAATTTAAATTTGAAAATGTGTTTGATAAATATTTGGAAAACATTTTCTGAATATATTTAGATTATTTTTTAATTCATACATTTATTAATTTAACTAAACACCCCCTATTATAAAACATTAAAAATTAACAAAAATACCCCCATCCACCCATTAAATGTCGACGATTGGCCACCATCACCGGAGGGTGGCCGGAAGTCATCGGAATGCTGCACAACAGGTTGGATCTGGTCATCGTGGGCCAATCTGGCATGGATCTGGTCGAAAAAGGCTAGATTTATAACCAAAGATCTAGCTGTTGACGACTAGATTTTTCCAGATCTAGTTGTAGATCTGGCCTTTTTGGGCCAGACTGGCGCATGATGACCAGATTCAGCCAATTTGCGCCATTCTGGCAGATTCCAACTACTTTCTGACGATGGTGGCTCATTGTCGAGAATATGTGGGCAAGTGAGAACGTTTTTGTCAATTTATAAACTTTTATTATTGGGAGTGTTTAATTAAATTAACAAACCTAGATGATTACAAAAATATAAATATTTTGAATTGAATAGAATATGATTGAATTTTGAGAGTATTGGAACAAATATGTATTTTAGTTAGAATTGAATAGAATAGGATTGGAAATATTGAAACAAACACAGCAAATTTGCTATTTAGTAGAGCTATTAAAATATGCGCCGAGTTGTTTCAAAACAAAATTTCGCTAGTTTACTACAAATGGGATGTTGAACTTGTTGCATTTTGCTAGGTTTAAAAAGACAACCATTACATTAAGTTATATTTTTGGACAAAATAGACGTTTCTTAGAATCAAGAAATTGAACCAAGGTTGACTTAGTGATTGAGAGGATGCCGGACTTAGCTAGTGAAGCTTTGCTTTCTGCCACTTTCAATCTCCTCTCTGAAAGATTAACCTCCTCTGATTTGCTCGAGTTCGCTCGCTGAGAAAGGTTTCTTGTTGAGCTCGAAAGTTGCGAAAACATTCTTAACAATATCCACCGTCTGCTTGATGATGCCGAAGAGAAGTAATTGTCTGACCGCATGGTGAAATCTGGCTGGACGACCTTAAAGATTTAGCCTACAATTTGGAAGATGTATTGGATAAGTTTGCCACTGAAGCTTTGAGGAAAAAATATCAGGCCATCAAAGCCAAGGTGAGGAATTTAATCAACCATTCTTGTTTCAATATGGGTTCTGAGTTAAGAAAGATAACTGTAAAATTTCAAGCAGTATTGAAAGAAAAACATAATCTCAACTTGCAAGTTAATGTTGTTCCAAGAAAGGTTAATTTGATTAAAGAAAGAATGCAGTCGACTTCTTTGGCTAATGAATCTTGTATTTACGGTAGAGAAAATGATAAAGAGGCGATTGTCGAATTATTGTTTGAGAATGAAAATGTTTGGTGGTGATGGTGTTTGTGTGATCCCCATTGTTGGAATGGGTGGTATTGGTAAGACAACTCTTGCTCAGTTTGTTTACAATGATGATAGAGTTTTGGAATATTTCCATTTCAAAGTTTGGGTTTATGTGTCCGAAGAGTTTGACACATAAACCCAAACTTGAAGTTGTGAGACTTATGATGGAAGTGACTTGAAGTTGCTTCAAGTGAAATTGAAAGAGATTTTTTCTGGAAAAAAGTTTCTACTTGTGTTAGATGACGTTTGGAATGAGAATTATGAAAAATGAGATATTTTAAGAAGACCCTTTACAACATGTGATATTAGAAGTAAAATAATTGTTACAACTCGTAATGAAGATGTTGCATCAATTATGGGTACTGTTCCCACTTATCATCTAAAGGCATTGTCTGATGTCGATTGTTTTTCTTTGTTTGTAAAACATGCATTGGGAAGTAGAAATCTAAATGAGCACCCACGTCTTAAAAAGATTGGTGAGGATGTAGTGAGAAAGGGTAAAGGTCTGCCTTTAGCGGCGGAGCAAATTGGATCCTAGTGATTGGGAAACTGTATCGACTAGGAAGATGTGGGATTTTCCAGATGATAGAAGTGGTATTTTTCCAGAGGCTGAGCTACTATCATCTTCCTTCTTATTGGAAGAAATTGTTTGGTTGTTGCTCAATTTTTCCAAAAGATTATGAATTTGAGAAGGATGAGTTGATTTTGTTATGGATGGCTGAAGGTTTTCTTCAACACCAACAAGGAAAGAAACAAGAAGATGTGGGATGCTGTTATTTTAATGAATTATTAGCGAGGTCATTTTTTGAACGATCAAGTAGCAACAAAATGTGGTTTGTTATGCATGACCTTATAAATGATTTGGCTAAACATCTTGCAAAGAAAATATAGTATAATTTGGATGGTAAGTTCAATAGCGATGAGTTGGATACACTTTTTCAAAAAACTTGTCATGTGACATTCACTCGTAATACGTATGAAGTCCCTCAAAGATTTAAGGTCTGCTACAAGATGAAGTCTTTAAGAACATTCATAGCACTACCAGTTCATACATCAGATTGGGTTGCATCTTGCCACTTAAGTAACACTCTCCTTCATGATATGTTGCCAAAATTAAGATACCTAAGGTCCTTAAGTTTGAGCGGCTATTGTGTTAGGTAGCTGCCAGATTCCATTGGTGATTTGAAGCATTTATGTTACCTTAATATGTCTCACTCTAAAATTTATTTCTTACCTGAATCAGTAATCTTGTCAACTTACAAACATTATGATTATTTGGTTGTACAGAATTAAGGAAGTTGCCTTCAGGGATCAACAATCTAATGAACTTGTATTATCTTGATATTAGATATACGAACTGTTTACAAGAGATGCCATCAAGGATATGTAATTTGACCAGCCTACGAGTGTTGCCCAAATTTGTTGTGGGTGAAAAAAATCAACTCAACCTTATGTCGTGGATGTAACAGAATGTCAAATCTTGTCAAATATTGAAGGGGAGCTTTCTATTTTTGGATTGCATAATGTCGTGGATGTAATAGATACAAAGGTTGCCAATCTAGAAGAGAAGCATGGCCTTGATGAATTAGCTATGTAATGGAGCAACAACTTCAATAATTCACGACATGGACAAGATGAAATGCGTATCCTCAACTTCCTACAACCTGATAGAGGACTCAAAAAGGTTAAAATTTTACATTACGGTGATATAGATTTTCCACCTTGGATGGGGGATCCTTCATTCACTAGTATGGTCTGCTTAAACTTATATAATTGTCGAAAAAGGTTGTTAATTCAATCACTTGGGAGACTACCTTCACTGAAAGAGTTGTAAATTGGAGGCATAGATGGTGTAAAAACAGTGGATTTCCGGTTTTATGCAGAGGGTTTAGTTTAGCCTTTTCCTTCATTGGAAATTTTACAATTTAAGAATATGTTGCAATGGGAGAATTGGTGTTTTCCAGCTCGATTTAATGAAGGAATTGAAGGAATGTTTCCTCATCTCCATCACCTTACCTTACAGAATTGTCCAAAGTTGATTGAGAAATTACCCAGCCGAATTCCCTCCCTTGTGAATCTTACTGTTTGTAAATGTCCAAAGTTAGAATGTTCACTTATAAGCCTTCCATCACTTCTTGAATTGAACATTGATGGATGCAATAAGGCAATGTTGAAGAGCTTGGTTGATCTCTCCTCTTTAACCAGTCTAAAAATAAGTAATATCTCGGAGGATGTTTCCAACTTGGCTTCAATTGTAATAACCTCGAAAAACTGCCATATCCACTGCAAGGCCTTAGGTCCATTATAGTTTTGCAAGTCATCTCATGCCCAAAGCTTGAGTCATTTCCACATATGGGTTTTGTAACCATGTTAAGACATCTTGTACTAAAAGATTTTCCAGATCTGAAGGTATTGATTGATGAGATGATGACAAGCTACAAATGTCTCCTTGAACACTTGGAGATTGAAGATTGTCCTTCTCTTGAATCCTTACTAGTAAGCAAGTTACCTACTCTTAAAAGGTTGAAAATCCATTATTGTACAAATCTATTGTCTCTACCTGAGCTAATTAATCAAAATTGTAACAGCAACTATGTGCCATAGCTTTAAAACTTGGAGATTGTTGGTTGTCCATCTCTCACTTTGACAAGCTTACCTGATCCCTTGGATTTGAGTGGAAACTGCAAGGATTGGCCTTTTTTAGAGATTTCACCATTTGTGGTGTATGTTCTCATGATATAACATCCTTTGCAGATAGTGAATATTTGCTTCCAGGAACTCTTGTTTCTTGGATTGGAGGACTTGAGAATCTGGGAATCATATCTGTGGGACTCAAAGATCTCACCTTGCTTGAAAAGTGTGAGATTGCTAATTGCCCCAAGCTTTAGTCCTTTCCCTGGAAGAGCCTCTCTGCTTCACTGGGAAAACTTCGTATCATAGGTTGTCCTCTTTTTAGCCAACAATGCTCGAAGGGGAAAGGAGCATGTTGGCACATGGTTGCTCACATTCCGTGCATAGAGGTGGATGGTTAATGCATTTCATGAAACAATTTGAGTATTGAAAATTCTCTTAGGCAAGTGCAAGTCCAAAAGTCAATCTTTATTTTCAATAGGTAAATTGTTTTCCATGCATGCACGGATTTTATTCTCATTACTAAATTTAGTTCTAAATTTTTTACTCCTTATAATTGGACTTCTCTGCTACATATCTCAGTTTGCCATGATTGGAGTGGATTAGTTGAACAAGCAATGATAGATTTATTTTAACTTTGTTTGGTGTGACTTTTGCCATAAGTTCTAATGATCATGCTTACAAGTATGGCTGCTGTTTTGGCTGGATATGCAGTTTTGAACTCGACTTAAGCCTCTCCCTTTCTGTTCCTAGTAGAGCTATGGTCAGTTCTTCCTTTCTGTTCCTAGTAGAGCTATGGTCAGTTCTTGGAGCGTGAACAGTAGGGGTGTTAAAAAATACCGAGTACCCAAACCCAAACCAAATCGAAAAAACTGGGTACTCGGATATTTGGTTTGGGTTCAGGTTATAATAGAAAGAAACCCTGATTTTCGGTTTGGGTACTGGTTCAACTGTGCAAAAAATAGACTATCTGAACCGAACCGATTTTTGCCTAAAATAAAAATTGTGTATGGAACAAGTAACTCTTTTAACTCTTTCATTTGCTTCCAACTGAGATGGGCAAGTCTCTAATTTCCTTCTCAAACATTCCTCTGAAATTTTCTCACATACCCAGATCATTTCTTCCTTTCAATCACTCAAACCAGTGCCTATTTCTCAGACCCTGTGACAAGTCCTCATCTGGCTATAAAAAAGTTTCAGTTTTGAGTACAAAACCGGGGAGAAAACTTTTTACAAAAGCTATGTTGTTTGAGACTTCTTATCGGAAAGAGTATACTAAAATTGGTGCCAAATCCATTGGACCTATTCCTGCTAGCCAGCTCATTCAAGTTGTAAAGATTGTTGCGAAAACTGGTGCTGAGGTTTGGTTCATTTTCATTTGTCAATTTTTCGAATTACCCAGTCGGTGTTTTGATTTGATTTTTTTATGTATCTTTGTTAGTGGTAATTTCATGGAGAAGCTGTAATGTAGAGTTTGTGGAATTTGCTCTTTGTTTTTGGGGTTGATTGTTTAGTTTAATCAACAAGGTGGATTGGTTTTTCAAGTCCGTAATGTTTTGGATTGTGAAGTTTAGAGCCTGGCTTAAGTATAAGAAGGAAATTCAGTTAAAAAACCGGGTACCCTGGAACCAAACCAAAAATTTAGTTCAGTTCAAAACCGAGTCACCCTCAAACTAGTTCGGTTACCAAGAACCTTTATAGGTTGAACCAAATTTCTGGTTCGGGTATGCGGTTTTGAACACCTTTAGTGAAAAGCTCAAAACAAAGTCACCATTGCACTTCAAAGAAGTAACTATTTCCTAGTAATATTTGATACAGTTATTTTGTTGATATTTTGTTTCAGGTTTGAAAAAAAAGGAGCTCATTATCGATGTTCGCGGGGTTGGCCTTGGCCCTAGTTTTAAGGCTCGACCTCAAGTAGGGCTGGGCCTAGGTATGTCTTCAGGCCCGGCCCGATAATTTTAGTATTAATTATACTAAATTACTCTTATACTATATATTTAATTACAAGATTATTCTACATATATATACTCATTTTTCACAAACCCTACATAGATGGATGAATGCACTTTGTGGAAAGTTATTTATATATTTAGTGAGTATTCAAAAATAAATTAATATTTAAAAATTGTTTCTAGAATTAAAAATATAAAAAAAATTACAATTTATTAATATTTAAAAATTCACATTATACAAATGGGCAGGCTTGGGCTAGGCCTGAGGTTACAAAAAGCTTGTCAGGTCCGGCTTGGGTTTTACATATCATACCCATGACGGGCTTGAGCCTTTGTCATGAGGTCGGGCTTGTGCCTAGGCCAAGGGTTACCCGGCCCATTGCCATCACTAGGTTAAACCGATCGGGTCTATATGTCAAATTGGTGATGTCATCATGCTGACATCAACCAAAAAAAAAAAAAAACCACAAAATATTAACAATTTTGTAAAAAAAAAATCCTGCAACAATAATAAAAATATCAAAGTTTGACCCTTTTTAACTACTTACAATTTACAAAGTCAATCCTCAAGCTTAAACTTCAAAGGCATGCAAAATTTCATAATATCAATCCACCAACCAGCACACAAAATTACAAAACATCAATCCATCAACCAAACCACCATCCACCAGCCATGAGCAAAATGATTTGAACCCAATTTTAATTGAATCAACTCCCATGAGTTCCATCATCCATCTCAATTCCTACAAATGAATTAAAATACAACAAAAGAGTTAGAATAAAAAAATGGCATAAATTACTACATACAACTCATTTTAATTGGGTAACCATATCATAATTCATATAACTCATTTTAGGATTGTCAAAGTGCACATAAGCAAATGTCACTGAACATTGATATTTTGATATATATGCTTACTGCCTACTAATCAAATTAATTTTTAAAATACATGAAGGTATATATATATGGAGCTTAGTGCCCTTGCCTTGTGCGTACCGTTTGATTTTTTAAGGCTGACTGGTGGCTCTAAAGTCAACAACTCCGAAGATTCACAAATTTGTATTGGTATTGACCCTCTAACCTAATCATGAGAATCTTTTTCAATAATATTTTAACTCTTAATTATATGATAAAGGATTTTCTTGATCATTTCAAAAGTTTTATATATAAATTAGGAAATAGTAGAAACATTTTTAGAACAACACCTAAACACAAGCTGAAACAAAAGCTCCCAGCTTGCCTTCCAAAAAAATCACAACAGCACCAAAAAACTCTTGCTCACGAAAACACCCTTCTGCAGCATAAACACAAAATCCCATCTGCAACACCCACAAACTACAACAGCAACCACCAAAAAGCCTTTTCACATAAGAAAACAAATTGGCTTTGGTGATTATTTGTAGTAAATAGGTACCTATAATCTCCTGAAAACACTTCTCAACACAATCAACTCCTATCAAACACAAACAATAAAAGAAAAAATGAAGTTTTAAAGTTTAAATCTATATAATATTTAGATTGTTACATTAGCTTTGAAATTTGAAGATTGAAAGGCTGAAAACAACTAGATCATTCAGTGGCTGGCGACAGACGAAGGAGAAGGTTGCTGATTGAAGATGAATGAAGGATGAAGCTGGCATTAGAACGAAGAAGAACCGAAGATGAAATTAGACAAAGAACCAAAGAAAAACTTAGAAGAACAATGGAAGGTTAACGAAACGAAGAAGAAGATCAAACCTGAAAGTTCAAATCGAAGAATGAAGATGAACTGAAGAAGAATGCAACGATGGCAGGAAAACTGCAAAATATTAGATGAAATCGAAATTATTAAATAAGGGAGAAATGGGTTTAATTTAGGGTTATTTTAATTGGACCGGTTTTATGTCCGATTCGATTGGACCGCTGGTCTGTCACCGTACAGGCGGTCTAATAGTAGTCTGAAATGATTTGATTGCTAAAAACGAGTTTTATTACTTAGTGAACCGGCTATCTCTCCGAAACCTGGTCAGACCGGTCCAATTGGTCGTTTCGGTCCGGGTTTTAGAACATTGCTTAATTTCTGTGTTTATTTTGATCAATGTTTTAAAACCCAACTCGAGATGAAACCCGGCAAAGCTTCTGGGTCCCAGGTTGACCAGTTTAACGGGTTTGACCGCTGGTCAAACCGGTTGATAAAAACTTTTAAAATTTAGCAAATATACCCCTAAAAATTATGGTAAGTTCTTATAGGTTTGAAATTTATCAAACACACCCCAACTGCAGATCGACTGGCTACTGATTAGCGGCGACGACACCCCAGATGCAACCCCAATCGTCCCTTGAGCCAATTTCCATCAAAATATACCCAAGATCTGGCCGAAATAGGTTCGATTTCGGCCAGATCTCATCGACGCGACGTCGGCATTCCAGGCCAGATCCCATCGATTCCGGCAACAACAACCCTTCCTATCACTCCAGAATTACTCCCCTTTTCTTCCCGACCAAAACCCCCCTCACCCGACCCCCGTTAGCCTCGTAAATCGCCGGAAAAATCTCATCGTTGCAGCTGCTAGTTTTGTTCGATTTCCGATCGATTTACTCACCGGAAATCAAATCTTTCACCACCATTACATTCACCGGAGATGGCTCTTCAAAAGCCCCAACATTCTGATAGTTAATTGTTTGCCGATCATCACCAGAAATCTTAGGGTATTGGGTGAATAGGAAAAAATTAAACCCGGCCCGTTGAAGCTTCCGGGTCCCGATTGAACCGGTTGAACCGGCCGGGCCGGGCTAGGTTTTAAAATGTTGATTTTGATATATTGAATGTTACAACTGCAAGGACATAAATTTGGCTTCTAAAGAACCAAGACGAAGAAGCTCAAAAATTTGAAAGAACCATGAAAAAGAAAAAAAAGTTGCAAAATAATGGAGCCCAGAAGTTTTCCAAGAAGGATAACCATGAGAAGAAAGTGCAAATGGTAGCTATTGAAGAAGTCCAATTCACCAAACATTTTCTCACTATGTTAGTGTTCAAGCAAGTAGTTGATCTACAAAAATAAAGAACTAGTTTAAATTTAGTGGTGTCACTTGTAGGCAAGATGAGAATGCAATTTGCAGGCTAGCGATGGAAGTTAAGGGGTGAGCACGGGTAGCGGGTAGAGCAGACCGAAGCAGGAACCTACCCGAACTGTAATTGTGGCGGGTAGATTCCGGTTCCAATTTTTGGAACACTCTGTGCGGTGATTCGTTCGTTCTACCCAGAGGAAGAGGCAAGAACAGAACTGTAAAAGGGTACCTGTTTGGAACTGTTTTGGAACCTGTTTGGAACTGTTTTGGAACTGTTTGGAACTTTGCTTTGAAACACTATTTGGAACTGTTTGGAACTGTTTTGGAACCTATATTGGAACTGTTTTTGGAACTGTTTAGAACCTATTTTGGAACTGACTATAATGAAATATTTGTGAAATGTAAATAATGGGGGAGTTTCTATTATTTTACATATAAAAAAATTTATAGAGTTATAGAATACTATTATATATATTGAATACAATATACTATTACATATATACAAACCCATTTTATTAAAGCCCCTATATAAATATAAAAAAATACCCATTAATATAGTGAAATCCATTAGTGAAAAATATGGAATTATTAGTGTTTACATTTTTAATTTTGTTATTAAAAGATTATGAAATAAAATTTAGTATATGAATGAGTGAAAAAGTGTTTTGGTTATTGTGGAATAAGAAGCCTTCATATTATAATGTATGTATTTCTAATGGAACATCTTTCACAATCCTAGGAGAGAGAGTTTGCTAATAGACCAAGGGATAAGAAATTCAACTCATTCACATCTAGATCATAAATGTTTGGAATCCAAATTATGCAAAGAGACTATGATGACCTTTTCATATTAGAATCTTATTTGTTTAATCACAAACATATTCTACCTTTAAAGAATCTTATTATTATAATATAATGTATATTTAATTAAAACATGTTAAGAAAATCCAATTAGCTAAATACATTTTATAAAAGATATTGTCAACCGACATTTAAAGTGATAACAAATTATTAAATTAGATCTTTGTTCAACTTTATTATTAATTTTCAAATTCAATGATTGCTACCCAACAAAAGAGCGAAAAATACAAAATCCAATTCAACATTGTAGCTTTTTGTTCTCCAATAATTTATTAGAAGTTACTGAAAAGTGAGAATAAAAAGTGTATTCTAGATTTTTTGTTTTTCTTAGGAGCGGTTAACAATCCTCTCAGTCTGCATAAATCCATGTTACTGTATTTGAAGTGCACGATAAATCTATCAATGATTAGAAAATGCATTTCAGTAACACACATTCGATCTTCTCTCTTGCAATACATGAGAACAATTCCATCTGCAATGATATCTTATACAGTTCTACATTAACCTATAACAATATTTGATATTTTACCTTACAATTCAAGTTTAGATATTTTTCAATTTAACTGCTTGGTCTGGCATGCATGGCTAAAGTAGCTTAAAGCCATTAATGACAACATCAAAATGGTTTTTTCAGAGTTACAATGGAAGCTTTCATCAAAATTGAGAACACTGATGAACAAATAAAAGTAAAAAAACAAATAAATTAATGCCGTCGATAGTTAGTAATTCAAAATAAACTTAAAAGTGATTATATTTCTATTTTCGAGTCAGTTCCAATACTCTTCTCTAAGCTCAAACTCTTTACGATTCAACACTATATAAACTCAGGAATTTCATGCTGCCCATGCAGGCACTTAAATTCACTTTTATTGCTGATTGAAGTTTTTTGGTACTTCACTTAGTGTGGACAATAGTGGGATCATGCTCATGCAATCTAATTTTCAAACTTTGGAAATCATATTCATGGGATGTCTTGTTCTTATTGTTAGGTGGGCCAATGAAGCATGCTTTGATAATTGATATATTTTCATTAATTTAATTAAATGGGCCCTTGAAACTGTAGTTTTCAAGATAAAGTTAACTGTTTTGTTTTGTTTTGTTTTGTAACTTAGTGCCATATGAAGTTTCTAAATCTTCAAAAGTTTTAAATTGTTTGCTGTCCAATGAGGTTATTGTTGCTTGCTTACCTTTTGGAAAATTGGGCACACACTTGTTGAAGTTCACTTTGACTTGTGAATGTGATAAGACTTTATCAATGACTACTGGTCAAGGCTAAGTGATACATTTGGATCTTGCTTTTGTTTTTTGTTTTATAAGAAACATAGGACTAATTGTCAACTATATATAAGAATTGTATTTGGTCAAAAATCTAATCAAACTACAAATGAGCACAACTGTTATAAGAGATTCAGAACAACATCTTTCATTCTCTTTGTAATGGACCCACTTTTAAAAGCTCCCTAGAGCGCATAATTCTTTGATGGATTTGTCCGTGCATTATATTGAACTGTACAAACAATTTCAACCAAGCTAAAGCAAATAATTAAGTACCTTTACAAACTCTGAATATTCTTCAATATCCCCAACTTCATGTGCAACCTCATGTCTCTGTCATATAAATAGTGAAATGCTATGTTAAAACCCTTGAATCATGGTCAAATAACCAAGCTCTAATATCTAGTATGGGTCCATAGACAAGAGTCTCATCTCACTTTTCATTTCTCTTTCAATCTTTCTACCAAATTTGCATTTGGCTGACATGTTATTTCTACCAAAAAGAAAAATAAAAGGTAAAGAAACACCTATTTGATCTTTGTCTGGTCCATGAGAACCTTCTCTTGCACTCAATTGGAAAGTTTCACAATCATATGTGCTCAATCACTGGATCACCTCCCAAATAGTAATGGCACGATCTAAGGGTTGAGGGAGGGGGGTAGCATTGCACCTGATACAGTAGCAACCCCAAGAAGAAACAAAAATTTCACAATCATTAGCACTAATCCAATTAAATTTGAAATGCAATGCAAGGACAGTTGAATATTCTGCAATGAAAAGTTTGTTAAGTACATTCACTAGTCCATCTTATCAAGAAAGTGATAGTTGACAATAATGCAAAACAATGAGCAGAGTGAAGAAGAGTGTGCCCGCAGAACAATAAAGCTACAACTTCCATAACTTTTTGTAACTTAAAAAAATAATCAATCTTTAAGTTGAAATTGTTACCTAGCATTCTGGATTGAAAATGACATCCATAATCAGGAAACCGTTATAAATATCGCCATAATCTAACAAGGCCATCACATTTTCTGAAAGAAAAAAAAGAACAAAAAAAGACACTTCTAAACAATGGTGGTTATATTCTCCAAGGAACTGACAGGCACAGATGTGAACAACAGGTCAGTTAACCATCCATTTTCTATTCTTTTCTGTTTCATTCAAAAGAATAAAAGAGAGTTTGATCATTACAATGAAAATTTCATCAAGTTCTAAGACATCAACCTGAAGTAAACTTATATTTGTCTAGGCTAAAGCATGTTGTATTTACATGTATCTGGAATTATGAATTTGATCTTTGATTGTCTTAGTTTTGTTCTTCAATTACTTAAATTTGACAGTTTGATTTGACTGAGTTCAATTTATTGATTATATTTATATCAATACTTCATTCATTTTTTTACTTTTTATTTTCTAAGAAACATGTATATAACATACATATCGATTCGGTTCACTTGGGACTATTACTAACTTCTACTCATTGAGTATTGTAGAAAAGATTGTAAAAGTATTTTTTCTATATTGTCATTTTTTTTCCATATAGAATATCCATTTAAGAGATCCTCAACTAATATTAGCTTGAAAATGTTTAAACTTAAAATGTGACCCATCCTAATTTTAAACCCTGGCTACCATCTACAGGTTAGCAATTCCAACTGAATGTTTGGAGCAATTTGGCAAGATTCCTGAGGAGCATCACTCACTAAACTTTGATGCCCTATGGACTTGGGAAGGGCACGAATGGCCTTTTTGTCTCTCCACCCGGAGAAAGGATCCATACTCAAAACCTGTTCTTAATGGAAAAGGTTGGCTTGCATTTGTTGAAGACAGGCATCTAAAGGAAGGTGACACAATAACTTTCTCAAAGGAAACAGACGAGGCCAATGGGGTGACATTCAGAATCAAAGCACAGAAAACAATACGGCTATGGGGTGAAAATATTACAAAGGATGTGTAATACCCTGATGCTCTATCGCCAACATGCTGTCTAGAAGTTCGTCAATATCATATGAGTTCTAGAGGAAGTTAGGTTTATGTTGTTGTGGTTTTTATTTTATTTTTATGTATTCTGCAACAGTTGAGTTTGAGTTAGTTTATTTTGGTTTGAAGTAATAAAGGGTGCAGAGTAGTCTGTGTTTAGTACCTCTTTGCTTGTAAAACGAAATTGTTTACCAGGAAAACTAGCTGTATTAAGTTTGATCTTGTTTTGTATAATTGAGTGTGGTGTTCACATATGCTTTCTCTTATCCGGGTGACTGGAACTTGACTAAAGTGCAGGCCTACATCTAATTAAAATATTATATGAACAACAATTATAAAACTGGCTTTGCAGAATTTGCCTGTCACCCAATAGATTACCATTTTCTCTTGTATGATCCTACACGGCTACACCAAGACCTCCGTCTAAGTTTGAAACAAGCCAATCCTCCTCAACATCAGCACCTCCTTCTTACCACTTTTGTTAAAGGTTAGCATATTCTTACTGTGCCAGTTAGCAATTTGTTTATTAATAGAGAAACTAAGATAAAATGATTATGAAAAAAAAGGGCTGTCATATAGAAAAGTTCTTCACAAGCAACACAGTGTGAAAGTAAAAAAGAAAGGGCCTGAAGAATGTGAAATCCAAAGGTAAAGTAAACTGGAGCATAAGAAAAAATTGCAGGGCAATATAATATCAAATCTAATGAACTAAAGTCAAAAAATAATTATGTATTAGATAACCCTAATGCTTTATATTGAACTGTACAAACAATTTTAACCAAGCTAAAGCTAGAGAATAGACTAGCAAAAAATTAAAGGTTTAAGTACCTTTACAAACTGAGTAATCTTCAATATTCCCATCTTCATGTGCAACTCGTGTCTCTGTCAAAAATTAGTGAAATGCTATGTAAAAACCCTTGAATCATGATGGTGGAGATAGAAAGGATCCATCAAAAAGATTCAGTCACTCGATTCTCTCTTTCAATTTTATCAAAGTTGCAGTTGCCTGATATGTTATCTTACCAAAAAGAAAAAGAAAGTTATCTTAATTTGTCTAGTACATGGGAACACCACTCTCAATTGGCAAGTTTCACAATCACATGTACTTAGGCAACTGCTGGGGGCAACCTTAACCCTCCACAGCTCAATCCCGGATCACCTCCCAAAAAATAATGGGGGTGATCGGAGGTTTGAGATTGAAGGGTATCATTGCCCCTAATACTGTAATAACCCCAAGGAAGAAACAAAACTTTCACTATCAAATGTGCTAATCCAATTAAATTTGAGCAAATGCATGCAAGGACAGTTAAATATTCTGCAATGAAAAGTTTGTCAATTATATGCACTAGCACATCTTATCAAGAAAGCAAACAATCAACAGAGTGGAGAAGAGTGTGCCGTCAGAATAATAAAGCTACAACTTCCATAGCTTTTGGTGATTTAACAAAATAATCAATCCTTTAAGTTGAAACTACCTACTTTTCTGACCATGACAATGACATCCCTGATACATTCTCTAGATCAAACCTGTATAAATATCACCTAACAATTGCTATCACATTGCTGAAAGAAAAGACAGATAAAAAATTACACTTGTAAAATGGTGCATAGACTCTCCGAGCCATGACAAACACAAATGTAAGATACAGGTCAGTTAACCAGCCATTTTCTATGTTTTTCTTTTTTCATTCAAAAGGATTAAAAAATATTTTGGTACAATGAAAATTTCATCAAGGTTCTAAAGATATCAATCTCCATTAATATATATTTTTCTAAACTTAAGGATGTCGTATTTCTGTATATTTAGATTCATGAGTTTAATGTTTGGATATTTTAATTTCGTTCTACAATTATTTTATTTGATAGTTTGATTCGACTTGATGTAAAATTAGAATTTTAATTACGTTTAATTTTTGAAATATGAGGCTAGAGTTCTCAATTGTTACCTGAAGCATTTTATTTTATTTTTTATTTTTGGAGAAACATATGTATAACATACATATCAGTTCTGTCATCTGTGTACTTGGAATTATTACTAACTTCTACCCACCAAGTATTGTAGAGAAGATTGCAATAATACGTTTTTATATTTTCATTTTCTTTCACTCTTGTTTTCTCATATAGAAATAAACATTTAAGAGATCCTCAACTAATTTTAAACCCTGGCAAGTGCATAAAGGTTAGCAATTCCAACTTGAAAGTGTAGGGCACTTCGTTCTGAATCCTGGTGTGCATATGTCTGCACCAAGTATCCAAAGAAAGGTGATATAATAACTTTCTCAAAGGAAACAAATGAGGCTGATGTGACGATATTCAAAATCCAAGCATACAAAAGGGTGCGACTATTTGGTGCAAATAAAGTGTAGTATCCTAGATGTCAACCACCAACATGCCTCCAAATGCTTTTCAATAACATATGACTTCTAGAAGTAAAGTTATGCTCAGGCGGCCTTTTATTTTTATGTGTTCTGCAATAGTTGAGTTTGTGTTCCTTTATTTGGCTTCATATCAGGAGGCTGTAGAGTTAAAAGTCTTGGTTGTATTTCTCTGCTTGGAAAATATAATTGTTTAACAGGAAAAGTGATTGTATATAAGCTTGATCTAATTTTGTATATTGAGCGTGATGTTCATATATATGTTGGCTTTCTCCTATCTGAGGGACCGGAACTTAACTAAAATGAAGACCTACATTTGGTCAAGACTACAAATCTATTTAACTACTATATTAACAATAGTTTTAAGAACTGACTTGGCAAATTAGCCAACCAACTACAGTGTCACTGAAACACCTACCTAAGCTACTTTTATTATCATAAAATAATCTAAAATTACACAATAGATTACCATTTTCTCTTGTATGATCCTACTCCTATACCTCTGTCTAAAGTTTGACCAACCCAATCCTCCTCAAACGCCTTCCTTCTTAGTCTTTCTGTTAATGTTTTGCAAATTCTTCTGATGTCAGTAAGAAACTTGTTTATGAATAGAGAAACTAAGATAAAAATAAATAAATAAAAACAATGCTGTTATAGAGATACAAAAGCTCTTCACAAGGAACAAAATATATGAGTAAAGGCAAGGGCTTGAAGAATGTGAAGCCCAAAGATAAAGTAAACTGGAGTATAAGAAAAGGGTTACATGCTTCTGATACAAGATTTAGAAAATAAAGGAATCATGAAATAAGAGATGACAGGAACATATAGCTACTCTGTTTGATGGTGAAGTGGTGTTACAAATCCAAGTATGGAGTGGGTTCTTGATTTAATGGTCACTCATAACTACATCCTACAAGTGAACTCTTCACTTTGTAGAAGGAAACTTTGGCATTGCACAGGGAAGATGGATAACTCGTATTAATTGTATATAAACTATGTTGGGAGAATATTGTCATCAAAGATAAAACAAAACTAATCTAGGTTTCAGTGGTGATTTAGAGGAATTCTTTCTGTGCTTTTTTTTATATAACTATCTTAGGAGAATATAGTCATCAAAGATAAAACTAAACTAATCTAGGTTTCAATGGTGATTTAGAGGAATTCTTTCCTTCTTTTTTTTACATTCTTCTGTGTGAGATACAAGAGAATTCAACGTAAGTTTCTCATATTGTAGTCTTAATACAGAAAAAGTGAGAGTAAAAGAGACTTTGAAGAAATATCTAATTGCTTTTAAATGACAAATTTCATGTTCAGCTAAGCTATGGTCTATGTTAATGCCAGAATAGAAAGAATAAAAGTGTGAAGGTGGATGGATTAGAATCAGTGGGTTACCACTGAACCTATGAAAAAAGGGCACTTTGAAGAAGTTATAAGATGGTTGTGGTGTATGAATTGAAATCCATCACAAGACTATAGAAACTGGCTAACCTGCAGGAAGCAAGGCTGTATGCTAGAAATACACAACATGGATTTATTTAAGCAACTATATCATGAAAAAAGGGGAAGAAGCTGTGTATTAGCGGTTACTGCAATTTTCAAACAGGTTGAAGAAGATTGGGTGGTGTACAGAGGTTTACATGGCAATATAGGAATTGCGTAGAAACTTTGGACCAGTAATACAGTGAGGGAGATTAAAATACAAAGGAAAAGAATACACGCCATGGGCAGGAGGGAGACAGTAGCATCTATTGCTCTATACCAAATTTTATTCAATATTCAGACACATTTAAAGGAGTCTGGTTATCTGCACCAACCAAGAGTAGACGAGATGAAAATGGCCATCAAATTATTATGCAATAAAAAATAAAAGAAGTCTTACCGCCCAACCCTTTCATAACTAGCTAAAAAGCAAAGTTATTATGGTTCAAGTTCTAATCTTTTAGTATTTAAATTTGTCAATATTTTTTAAGGGATATTATTACAGCACTTCAAGATACAAAATGCTTCAGAAATTATTAGAAACTCATTTAAATTTTTGAAAAATTTAAAGATACCTTATGCACCCATAATAACTACCCTATAGATACCTTTTAAAGACCAATTCATGTCCATATTGAATTCAATACCAATCATTTAGTCTTGGTCAGAAATACAAAATAGTTGGGCCAACATCTAGAATATATATACATTGTATAATCCGCAGCTAACCACGAGGCTAAACCAAAATAGCAGTACCTCTTTTTCTTAAAAATAACTTGACACCGCTGTAAGGCTGGTGGTGACAGGCAAGGACCCTGAACACTGAATTTTCACAAACAATTTCAAGATATGTAGTGTACTTGGAGAATATCAGAATGAATGTTCATAACCGTCCATTGACTTACGAGAACTCCCAATCCCACCATCCTCAACACAATTTGGTATGATTAAAAACTTTTGAAGTTAATACATATGCGATTTTTGACACATAACAATCACATTCTTTTTTATACCTTACTGCATAGATCTATTTATGATTCTTTTTGAAGTAAACGGCTTGTTTACCCTTTTTGTAATTTTTAAATCAATGATGCTGACATGTTTCCTCTCAAAAATAAAAACATTCCTTCTATCCTACCTTTCCTATACCATAAAAGCACGTAAAGCTGTCAATAAAATAGAAAAAGTAACAATAACAGAAACCTTCAGTTTACCAGAGGGTTAGCGGGCGGTGTTGTTGACCCTCAACATACCTGGACAACTGAGACTTTTGATTTGCAGAATAGGCTGAAGGAGAACCTGAGAGAATTTTTAAGAAAGATGTCGTGGCAGCTTGCACTTCCTCAACGTTTAAAAGTATAGCCACAATTTGTTTGTCTATATATAGTTTTTCTTCCGAGCATTCTAAAAATTTGGGCTTCCAACACCAAAATACACTTTGCCCTTTCAAGAGAATTTAACTTCTTTAAATCTTGTAGTAAGGGGTTCCTCATCATAATAGCCATTTCCACTAGGTTTAGCCCTTCCATGGTCAGCTAGACTTCGCTTAGTTGTAGTTCAATCCTACAAAATACTCATTCAAATCCTCAAAAGCAGAGCTACTATATTGGTTCATTTTCTAGCATAACTCTTTCAATTCTTGTTCATATATTGGACAGACCCCACACCTCTTCACCTCCAATCCTGCCCCCCACTGAGATGAAAATAAAAACTCAATGTGTTTATATTCATTATGCCACTCTAAATCAAGGTATTCATGACGAGACAAATAGAGTAACCATAGATGGCCCGACACAGCCTTGCCGAACTTATCTTCAAAATAAATAAAATGAGATGTAGAAGAAGGTTTTTCATCAGCTTTCAAATGGCAGAAAAGCTTATGCGTGCCAAAAGCATCGCTAAGGGCAGGTTGATGCTTATGAACAACAAAAACAGAGCACAAAACATATCCCACCAATTTTCTAGGATACTCTTGTGAAGGCCTTGTTATTCTAATCAAAGAATCCTCACTCTTATGCTTCATTTCCAGGAACAACAATGCTAAACTCCATTCTTGGATTTGACATTGCCTAACAAAAAAAAGTCATATTGTCGAATAATGTTTAATGTGTGTGTGAGAGAGACAGAGAGAGTGAGAGAGAGAACAACCTCAAGGTATCGGTTCAACATTAAGAATCCCATGCTGCAGCAATCAGACAGTTTTAAGCAATTCATGAAAGAAATCGCCGCAAACTCCGAATTGCGAAATTCTAATCCATTTGATAATGTTTCAAGTGAAGGACAAGCATCAAGTCTAATCGTATTAATATTGGGTGGAAGTTCCGGCAGAGATTGAAGTCTCTTGCTACCCTCCAACTTAAGACATTGAAGCTTAGAAAGACGGTTGATACTTGTTGGTAGAAAAACAAAATTGTTTTTACTTAGATTTAACTCCTCTAGTGAAAACAATTTGCCAAAATCATTGGGGATTGAACCTTCCCCAAATTACAGTCACGAAGATCCAATTTTGTTAAAGAGCACAACCAAAGAAAGAAGGCAACATCAAAGTCATGGTATGTTTATAACTTCTTGGCATCAACTTGGAGGATAAACGCAAATGCCAAGATTTAGGTGCTGATCCTTTGCATCCACGAAAAGATAATGCTCTAAGATTTTCCATAAAAAAATAGATGACACTGGTTGCGGTTCCACTCACATCAAGCTCTTCCAAACTTTCTACTTGTCCCAAATTCTCTGGCAAAGTTTCAAGTTTAGAACAACCAAAGAGATTGAGAGTTCTAAGAGTTTTTAAATAATTTAGATCACCTGCAAGACTCTCAAGCTGACTGCAATCTTTCAAATTCAGCAAAACAAGTCCAGTCAAACGCTTAACTGAGGACGACAGTTCTTTAATCACAGTTCCATCTAAAAACAGCTCTGACAGACATTCCATATGTCCAACATTCTGTGGAAACTCTTTTAACTTTGAGCAACCAGAAAGTATAAGTTTTCTAAGAGATGCCATATTAATTTTACTTGAAAGAGTAGTAAGACTTTTGCAATCCTTCAGATTCAACAGAATAAGCTTTTTGTGGACTACCAAAGATGGGGGTGAATCTCTCGCAACTTTATGCATCCTTCAAGAATCAGATGCTCTAGATTTAGGACCCCTGTGAAATCTGGTGTCTTGTTCAACTTCTGGGAGAAACTTAGATTGATGGATTTTAGCTGGTGTAAAGGCTACGAAAATCAAACAAAAAAGAAAAGAAAAAACTCCTACAATTAATTTACCACATTACTCAAGGGATGTGTGCATAATGTTATCAATAAACTATAAATTTGAAATAGAAAATCTTACCTTTATTCCCTGCCATAGTTGTTCAATGCTGCTAGAACGCATTTTAAGTTCAACAATTCTATCCGTTTGAAAATTTGACGGCAAGGATTTTAAAGGATATCCATGCCATTCGAGCAACCGTAACTCATTAGAAAGATACTTGAGACCTTCGGGAAGTTGAACATTGCTGACTTTTAGCAATCTTAGATTGATCAACTCTGAAAATGCTTTGGCACTCAAATGCAACTCTTCTTTAGGATAGTCCAATTTTATGCCTTCAACAACTTCACTTCCCTTAAAAAAAATAGAAGCAAACGATTATTTAATAACTTTAATATAAGGAGTTGATGAATTGTGTAGAGGTTTAAATGGTTAAAAGAGATTATGAACTGAAATTGCACTTTTCTATAGAATAACTTACCGTGTTTTTGGTCAATACATAATAGATATCTCCTTCCTCCCACAATCTACTCCGTTTTCCAGGCTTCTCAATCGATTGTCTCTTAACAATTTGTTTACCCATTTCTTGTAATAGAACATGCATCCACAATTTGTTGTTGTCTAACATAGTTAGTAGACATTTATCAACAAGAACACGTATTCCAAAACTTGGGTAAAAACCACAGCCATCCAAAATTTTTGTAACATAATCTATATGTTCCCCTTTAAAGAAACATGCAATATCAAGAAATATTTTCTTTTCTGTTTCTTTCAACCCATCAAAACTTATTTGAAGTACATCTAGAACTTCTTTTTCAAAATCTTTATTTAATCTTTCTAGAGCACCTTTCCATTCATCCATAGTTCTAGCAAACAAAAGAGAACCCAAAACTTGGAGAGCTAATGGAAGACCACCAGCATATTTCACAATACACTTGGAAATTTCCACATAGTCTTTCGGAGGATGACAACTCTTAAAGGCCTTCAAACAAAAGAGTTTAAGTGTGTCATCATCATTTAGTTCCTCAACTTTGTATAACTCATCCACTCCATGTGTCAACAACAAATGTTTGTCTCTTGTTGTTATTATGATCCTACTGCCCGAACCAAACCAACGATGTTTTCCAGCTAACGTGTTCAGTTGATTTACATTATCAACATCATCGATGACGACAAGAACCTTCTTATGTTGTAGCCTACTTCTTATTACACTTATTCCATCATATACATCGTTTATGTTATAATGAGTTTCCATTAGAATTTGGGAAAGAAGTTGCTTTTGTAAAGAAACCAAACCACTATTTTTAGAAATTTCTCTAACATTAGCAAGAAAACTATGACCTTCAGATTCATAAGAAAGTAACTCATAAACAACTCTTGCAATCGTTGTCTTGCCCACCCCTCCCATTCTAAAGATTCCTATCATGCAAACATCATCAGGCGTACGCCTTATAAGAAGCTTCATCAGGTTCTCCCAGCGAGAATCTATTCCTACAATGTCCTCAAGCATAACAGACCGTCAAGGATTTAACATACTCAATATGTTCTTCACAACATCCTGAATAAATTCTGACTCATGCCTATAGATTGAAAAAGAAGAAAAATCTAGTGTTACAATGACAGAAAACCATGGGGATAGAAACAAATTAATAACAAATCATATATGTTGAAGCTAGTAATTAGACACAGAATTTTTTATATGGCGTCAATGCGAGTAGTTAGCACAAGAATTATTTCTTAACTCCAAACACTTCATAATAATAACTGAATCATTCAAGCTATCAATTGCATTTTGCAATAATATGATGCTAGAACACCCGTGTTCCCTCAGTTGATTACATTTTATATGAGCCTTTTGGTGCTTCAAATAGTAATCATCAGTTCCAATTTAATACAACATTGAAGAGGAAGGAATTAATAGTTTTGTTATCTATTTAAATTCTAACAGCTCTGTTTATGGGTCATACCACATTATTAGACCGAAAACTTTACTAGAATGCTTTTCAATAAACATCACATATATGAACTAACATTCAATCTCAATTATATAATCTTATAAGCATTAAATTAAAATTAGCTAATGCACTTTATTACAATGTATCATTATGATTTTGCTCCAAAAACCATCACAATTCTTTCAAATAAAATTCCCATATCTATTACTGTTGGGGAAGTCTTACTAACTATGTTAGGAACCCCACAAAAAGTTCTATAGCAGCTACAAACTGATATGATAGCATTTACCAGTCCAAATTTAGTATGTTACCAAAATGGTATCTTGCTTAATTTATATTTCATCACATTTTCAACACTCACCCACTATTTTGACAATAAATTATATTGAAATGAGATAACAATAATAATATGCATTGTATATTTGTTTAGGAGTGAGGTTATTTGCACCCAATAAAGTGGTCTATACCCATCTTCTACGAATATACATCATATGAATAATGCTAAACATACTAACACTATTTGCAAACTCTTCCACACTGATACAAAGTGAATGAACGAGGGTATATAAAACTTTTGAAAAGTTAGATTTCACTTGCAATTCCAACCCAAAATAACTCATTAACGCAATGAAAAATATTATAATAACTTTTGTTGCAAATAATAAAAGCAATCAATCTTGAAAATTTTATAGCGTGGTTTAATTTGTCACTTTCTCTGTCTTCTTATATGGTTGTCTTAGACTATGAGAGTGATTGAAGAATGAGGGAAAAAAAACTGTACCCCGTGTTTAAATCAGCTTAAAAGAATAAAATTACATATCTGTCCTTCAAAGAACATCGCGTACCTATCCTTCAAATGCCATCCAGACAAACTGGCTACCTTTACACCTGACGGATTGATGTCGTAAAAAGCTGGCACCACTGCAAGATGCTTATCCACGTCTAAGCAATCAACAATCTCTACAAGTTCATCCAAACACCAAGTCGATGAGGCGTAATTTCTTGAAAAAATTATGATCCAAATCATGGAATCTTCAATCGCTTTCAGTAGCTCAGACGAAATTTCCGTTCCTCTCTTAATACTTTCATGATCCCTAAATATTCTAAGACCCTCTTGATCCAACGCGGCGCGCAGATGGTCGGTGAAATTCTTCCGAGTGTCTTCACCTCTAAAACTCAAGAACACATCGTATTTCCATGGATGATTGCATATGGCCATCGTGAAGCAGCTGGATCTTGATTGTTACAGAAATGCTTCAGGGAGCGGGATTTAGCAATCCTGATGGGACGGCAGAAGCTTAAGAGTTGGTATAAAGAGGAAGAGACTTGGAATGTACATGTTTAACTTCCCCCTGGCTTTACCGATTGTGACCTTTGGAGGAAGGCAAAACGTGGGGCACGCGTATATAACCAGACTTTTCAGTACACGTGTACACTTTCACGCCGTTGGATGAAGATAAGACTTTTAGGCTTGTTTGTTTTAACATTTTTGCCAATCCTATTCCTATCCTACCCGAAAACGCATTTCCTTATTCTCAAAATTCATTCCTTTTATATTCAATTATTTTTAAACCATCGTTAATTTTGTTAATTTAACTAAACAATTTCAACAAAAAATATTTATAAATTAACAAAAACATTCCCGACTCACCCATTTATCATATTATTCATGCTCATTATCGGAAGGTGGTAGAATCTGCGTAATAGCTGCTCTGTAGATCGATTGATAGTGTATCGATCGGACATTTTGTAACCAAATCCACCATAGATCTAGCAAAAAAGGGTCAAATATACAACCAAAGATCCAGTCGTTGATGACCAGATCTTTGGGCACATCTGGTCGTAAACGACGACCATATCTTTGGCCGTAAATCTGGCATTTTTCGATCAATTAACCGACCAAATTTAGCCGATCGTGAGCTATTACGCCAGATTTCGACCACCTTCCAACAATAGTAGTCGGAATATGGCAAATGTGGACGGGTGGGGATGTTTTTATCAATTTATAAACTTTTTTATTAATTGAGAGTGTTTAGCTAAATTAACAACCCTAGAGGTGTTTTTGTAATTTTCAAATCTTATCTCATAATAACAACCCAACTCTACTTTTTTTTTAAAATACTACTCCAAATAATAAAACAAATACAGCCTTAGGTGTGAGTCTCAATTTTTAAAGTGGATCCGAGTAATCAGATTCTAAAGTCGAAACGCTTTAGGTTTTGTGAGATGACTTCAACGCCCGTCTGTTAACGGCGTGTACTTTTAAGAATTTTGTTGAGACGGCAATTAAAACCCTAAAAGAGCATCTCAATGAGCATTTCTAGAACAAAGGTCTAGGAGAGCTTAAATATTTGTTGATGATTGAAATTACAAAATCTCTAGATGGTATTTCTCTAGTCAACGCAAGTACGTCTTACAGCTCATATTAGACTTTGGTTTATCAGCCTGTAAACCTAGTGCTATTCCTATTGAACAAAATTCCAAGCTAACTTCTCAAGAATACGATAATGAAGTATCGTCTTCAGAGGTTGATCCAGCTCTTAAAGACCCTTCACATTACCGAAGGCTCATGGGTCGTCTAATTTATCTCACGACAAAATCCCCTAGTCTATAAAAGAGTGAAAAAATACCTATGGTTATAGACTCAAATCCATTAGCATGAAAATTTTTCTTTTCTACGTGAAATCCTTTAGTATATGAATGAGTGAAAAAGTGTTTTCGTTATTGTGGAATAAGAAACCTTCGTATCTTAATACATGTTTTTAAATTATTATGGGCTATTACAGTGGGATCCACCTTTTGGGGACTATGAGTGGAAGCAATAACAATAATATTTCTAATGGAACATTTTTCTGGGAAAAGGTTTCTACTCCTGTTAGATGACATTTGGAATGAGAATTATGAAAAATCAGATATTTTAAGAACACCCTTTACAACATGTGATATTAGAAGTAAAACAATTGTTACAACTCATAATGAAGATTTGCATCAATTATGGGTACTGTTCCCACTTATCATCTAAAGGCGTTGTCTAACGTCGATTGTTTTTCTTTGTTTGTAAAACATGCATTGGGAAGTAGAAATCTAAATGAGCACCCACGTCTTAAAAAGATTGGTGAGGATGTAGTGAGAAAGTGTAAAGGTCTGCCTTTAGCAGCGGAGCAAATTGGATCCTAGTGATTGGGAAACTGTATCGACCAGGAAGATGTGGGATTTTCCAGATGATAGAAGTGGGATTTTCCCAGCTTTGAGGCTGCGCTACTATCATCTTCCTTCTTATTAGAAGAAATTGTTTGTTTGCTGCTCAATTTTTCCAAAAGATGATGAATTTGAGAAGGATGAGTTGATTTTGTTATGGATGGCTGAAGGTTTTCTTCAACACCAACAAGGAAAGAAACAAGAAGATGTGGGATGCTGTTATTTTAATGAATTATTAGCAAGGTCATTTTTTGAACGATCAAGTAGCAACAACATGCAGTTTGTTATGCATGACCTTATAAATGATTTGGCTAAACATCTTGCAGAGAAAATATAGTATAATTTGGATGGTAAGTTCGATAGCGATGAGTTGGAGACACTTCTTCAAAAAAACTCGTCATGTGACATTCACGCGTAATACATATGAAGCCCCTCAAAGATTTAAGGTCTGCTACAAGATGAAGTCTTTAAGAACATTCATAGCACTACCAGTTCATACATCAGATTGGGTTGCATCTTGCTACTCAAGTAACACTCTCCTTCATGATATGTTGCCAAAATTAAGATACTTAAGGCCCTTAAGTTTGAGCGGCTATTGTGTTAGGCAGCTACTAGATTCCATTGGTGATTTGAAGCATTTACGTTACCATAATATGTCTCACTCTAAAATTTATTTCTTACCTGAATCAGTAAGTAATCTTATCAACTTACAGACATTGTGATTATGTGGTTGTACAGAACTAAGGAAGTTGCCTTCAGGGATCAACAATCTAATGAACTTGTATTATCCTGATATTAGAAATACGAACTGTTTACAAGAGATGCCATTAGGGATATGTAATTTGACCAGCCTACGAGTTTTGTCCAAATTTGTTGTGGGTGAAAAAAATCAACTCAGCCTTAGAGAGTTAAAAACCTTGTCAAATCTTGAAGGGGAGCTTTTCATTTTTGGATTGCACAATGTCGTGGATGTAACAGATGCAAGGGTTGCCAATCTAGAGGAGAAGCATGGCCTTGATGAATTAGCAATGTAATGGAGCAACAACTTCAATAATTCACAAAATCTTCAATAATTCACGACATGGACAAGATGAAATGTGTATCCTCAACTTCCTACAACCTGATAGAGGACTCAAAAAGGTTAAAATTTCACATTACGGTGATACAGATTTTCCATCTTGGATGGGGGATCTTTCTTTCACTAGTATGGTCTGCTTAAACTTATATAATTGTCAAAAAAGCTTGTCAATTCAATCACTTGGGAGACTACCTTCTCTGAAAGAATTGTATATCGAAGGCATGGATGGTGTAAAAGCAGTGGATTTCTAGTTTTATGCAGAGGGTTTAGTTAAGCCTTGTCCTTCATAGGAAATTCTACAGTTTAAGAATATGTTGGAATAGGAGATTGGTGTTTTCCAGCTTGATTTAATGAAGGAATTGAAGAAATGTTTCATCATCTCCATCACCTTACCGTACAGAATTGTCCAAAGTTGATTGAGAAATTACCCAGCCGAATTCCCTCCCTTGTAAAGCTTACTGTTTGTAAATGTCCGAAGTTGGAATGTTCACTATTAAGCCTTCCATCACTTCTTGAACTGAACATTGATGGATGCAATAAGACAATGCTGAGGAGCTTGGTTGATCTCTCCTCTTTAACTAGTCTAAAAGTAAGTAATATCTCAGAGCTTACATGCTTGCGGGAAGGATTTGTGTGGTGCCATGGAGGACCTAAAATCGTGGCAGTTTCTAATTACTCTGAACTAACATCACTGTGGACGCAAGGTTTTGAACCACTAAACATTGCTTCTATCAAGCATTCATTGACTAAAGGATGTTTCCAACTTAGCTTCAATTGTAAGCCTTAGGTCCATTATAGTTTTGCGAGTCGTCTCATGCCCAAAGCTTGAGTCATTTCCACATATGGGTTTCCTAACCTTGTTAAGACATCTCGTACTAAAAGATTGTCCAGATCTGAAGGTGTTGATTGATGAGGTGATGACAAGCTACAAATGTCTCCTTGAACACTTGGAGATTGAAGATTGTCCTTCTCTTGAATCCTTACCAATAGGCAAGTTACCTGCTCTTAAAAGGTTGAAAATCCATTGTTGTGCAAATCTACCGTCTCTACCTAAGCTAATTAATCAAAATTGTAACGGCAACTGCATGCCACAGCTTTAAAACTTGGAGATTGTTGGTTGTCCATCTCTCACATACTTCTCAGCTGACAAAACTTAATAGCTTGAAAATACTAAAGGTTACAGACTGCCTGAAGTTGGAACCATTTCTGTTGATGATGACTCAAAAAAGTTCATCACTCGAATATATTGGAATCTGGATGTGCACTTTGGCAAGTTTACCTAATTCTTTGGATCTGAGTGGAAACTGCAAGGCTTGGCCTCTCTTAGAGATTTCACCGTTTGTGGTGTATGTTCTCATAATATAACATCATTTCCAGATAGTGAATATTTGCTTCCAGGAACTCTTGTTTCTTGGATTGGAGGACTTGAGAATCTAAGAATTGTATCTGTGGGACTCAAAGATCTCACCTTGCTTGAAAAGTTTGAGATTGCTAATTGCCCTAAGCTTCGGTCCTTTCCCTGGAAGAGCCTCCCTGCTTCACTGGGAAAACTCCGTATCACAAGCTGTCCTCTTTTGACGCAACAATGCTCAAAGGGGAGAGGAGCATGTTGGCACATGGTAGCTCACATTCCGTGCATATAGGTGGATGGTCAATGCATCTCATGAAACAATTTGAGTATTGACAATTCTCTTACACAAGTGCAAGTCCAAAAGTCAATCCTTATTTTCAATAGGTAAATTGTTTTCCGTGCATGGATTTTATTCTCATTACTAAATTTAGTTCTAAATTTTCTTTCTCCTTATAACTGGACTTTTTTGCAACATATCTCAGTTTGCCATGATTGGAGTGGATTAGCTGAACAAGCAATGATAGATTTATTTTAACTTTGTTTGGTGTGACTTTTGCCATAAGTCATGATGATCATGCCTACAAGTATGGCTACTGTTTTGGTTGGATAGTAGAGCTATGGTCAGTTCTTGGAGCATGAACAGTAGGGGTGTTAAAAAATACCCAGTACCTGAACCCAAACCAAACTGAAAAAACTGGGTACTCGGATATTCAGTTTGGGTTCTTGTGTTAGCTGCACTAGTTCAACTATGCAAAAAACTCTTTTAACTATTTCATTTGCTTCCAATTGAGATGGGCAGGTCTCTAATTTCCTTCTCAAACATTCCTCTGAAATTTTCTCACATACTCAGATCATTGCTTCCTTTCAATCACTCAAACCAGTGTCCATTTCTCAGACCCTGTGACAAGTCCTCATCTGGCTATAAAAAAGTTTCAGTTTTGAGTACAAAACCAGGGAGAAAACTTTGTACAAAGGCTATGTTGTCTGAGATTTCTTATCGGAAAGAGTATACTAAAATTGGTGCCAAATCCGCAGGACCTATTCCTCCTAGCCAGCTCATTCAAGTTGTTGAGATTGTTGCGAAAACTGATGCTGAGGTTTGGTTCATTTCATTCGTCAATTTTTTGAATTACCTAGTTGGTGTTTTGGTTTGATTTTTTTATGTATCTTTGTTAGTGGTAATTTCATGGAGAAGGTGTAATGTAGAGTTTGTGGAATTTGCTCTTTGTTTTTGGGGTTGACTGTTTTGTTTAATCAACAAGGTGGATTGGTTTTTGAAGTCTGTAATGTTTTGGATTGTGAAGTTTAGAGATTGGCTTTAGTATAAGAAGGAAATTTGGTTCAAAAACCGGGTACCTAGCAACCAAACCAAAAATTCAATTCGGTTCAAAACCAGGTCACCCTCAAATCGGTTCGGTTACTGGGAACCTTTATAGCCTGAACCGAATTTTCGGTTTGGGTACACGATTTTGAACACCTTTAGTGAACAAAGTCACCAGTGCACTTCAAAGAAGTAACTATTTCCTAGTAATATTTGATACAGTATTAACAATTTTGTAAAAACAAACCCTGTAACAATAATAAAAACATCAAAGTTTGACCTTTTTTAACCACTTACAATTTACAAAGTCAATCCTCAAGTTCAAACTTCAAAGGCATGCAAAATTTCATAATATCAATCCACCGGTCTGCACACAAAATTACAAAATATCGATCCATCAACCAAACCACCATCCATCAGCTAAGTAAAATGATGTGAACCCAATTTTAATTGAATCAACTCCCATGACTCCCATCATCAATCTCAGTTCTTACAAATGAATTAAGATACAACGAAAGAGTTAGAATAAAAAAATGGCATAAATTACTACTTACAACTCATTTTAATTGGGTAACCATATCGTAATTCATATAACTCATTTTAAATTGTCAAAGTGCACATAAGCAAATGTCACTGAACATTGATATTTTGATATATATGTTTACTACCTACTAACCAAATTAATTTTTAAAATTAAGTTAAAACACATGAAAGTATATGTATATGGAGCTTAGTGCCCTTGCCTTGTGCGTACCCATTAGGTCTAATTTTTTAAGGCTAACTAGTGGCTCTCAACAGTCAACAACTCCCAAGATTCACAAATCTGTGTTGATATAGACCCTCTAATGTAATCATGAGAATCTTTTTCAATAATATTTTAATTCTTAATTATATGATAAAGGATTTCTTAACCATTTCAAAAGTTTTATATATAAATCAAGAAATAGTAGAAGCATTTTTAGAACAACACCTAAACACAAGCTGAAACAAAAGTTCCCAGCAAAAACTAAAGCTAGAGCAAAAACCCAAGCTAAAACAAAAGCTCCAAGCATGTCTTTCCAAAACAAATCACAATAGCACCAAAACACACCCAAAAACTCCTGCTCACAAAAAACACCCTTCTGCAACCTAAACACAGAAACCCATCTGCAACACCCACAAACTACAACAGCAACCACCAAAAAACCTTTTTACATAAGAAAACAAACCAGCTTTGGTGATTATTTGTAGTAAATAGCTACCTATAATCTACTGAAAACACTCCTCAACATAATCAACTCCAATCAAACATAAACAATAAAGAAAAAAATGAAGTTTTGAAGTTTAAATCTATATAATATTTAGATTGTTACATTAGCTTGGAAGTTTGAAGATTGAAAGGCCGAAAACAACTAGATCATTCAGTGCCTGGAGGCAGACGGAGGAGAAGATTGCTGATTGAAGATGAATGAAGGATGAAGCTGGCATTAGAAAGATGAACGAAGAAGAACCAAAGATGAAATTAGACAAAGAACCGAAGAAAAACTTAGAAGGATAATGGAAGGTTAAAGAAACGAAAAAGAAGATCAAACCTGAAAGTTCGAATTGAAGAATTAAGATGAACTGAAGAAGAATGCAACGACGGCAAGAAAACTGCAAAATATCAAATGAAATCGAAATTAAATGAGGGAGAAATGGTTTTAATTTAGGGTTATTTTAATTGGACCGGTTTTATGTCCGATCCGGTTGGACCGTTGGTCTGTCACTGTACAGGCGGTCTAATAGCAGTCTGAAACAGTTTGATTGTTAAAAATGAGTTTTATTACTCAGTGAACCGACTATCTCTCCGAAACTCGGTCAGACAGGTCCCACCAGCCGGTTTGGTCTGGGTTTCAGAACATTGCTTAATTTATGTGTTTATTTTGATATATTGAATGTTACAATTGCAAGGACATAAATTTGGCTCCTAAAGAACCACAAAGAAGAAGTTAAAAAATTTGAAAGAACCATGAAAAAGAAAAAGAGGCTGCAAAATAATGGAGCCCATAAGTTTTCCAAGAAGGATAACCATGAGAAGAAAGTGCAAATGGTAGCTATTGAAGAAGTCCAATTCACCAAACATTTTCTCACTATGTGAGTGGTAAAGCAAGTAGTTGATATGCAAAAAATAAAGAAAATAATACTAGTTTAAATTTAGCGGTGTCACTTGTAGGCAAGATGAGAATGCAATTTGCAAGCCAGTAATGGAAGAAATGTTTAGTAGAACGGATGCATATGTCCAATCAATTATGCAATTTGCAAGCTAGTAATTGAAGAAGTCTTGAGTAGAACGGATGCATATGTCCAATCAATTATGCGGCTATGCACAATAATCCGACCTGTTGTGCCTGTCCTACAATAGATTAATATCTAGTACTAGTAGTGAGATAAAGGCCTCTTCATAATTTTAGAAGGTTGATATTTTCGAAAGTTTAAAAGATTGATATTGCTTTCAAGTGTGTATATATTTTGATCATAAAAGAAATCAGTTGAAAGTGTTGTTGACAAAAGACATCAAAATTCAATTTCCTCTAATTCCTCAGCGACTCTAGTGTTAGCTTGTGCCTATGATTGTTTTGCAGATTGATAGGGCCTCATTGGTAAGTGCTACAAGATCTCGGGTATTGGAACCCGTGGTTATGGACCCGGATCCATTAGTATGAAATATTTTCTCGTCCCAATGAAATCCCCTAGTATATAAAAGAGTGAAAAAATACCCATGGTTATAGACTCAAATCCATTAGCACAAAAAATATTCTTTTCCACATGAGATCCTTTAGTATACGAAAGAGTGAAAAAGTGTTTTCGCTATTATGAAATAAGAAACTTTCATATTTTAATGTATGTATTTAATTTATTATGGGCTATTAGAGTGAGATCTACGTTTTGGGGACTATGAGTCGAATCAATAACAATAATATTTCTAATGGAACATCTTTCACAATCTTAGGAGAGAGAGATTGCCAATAGACCAAGGGAATAAGAAATTCAACTCATTCACATCTAGATCATAAATGTTTGGAATCCAAATTATGCAAAGAGACTATGATGACCTTTTCATATTAGAATCTTATTTGTTTAATCACAAACATATTCTACCTTTAAAGAATCTTATTATTATAATATAATGTATATTTAATTAAAACATGTTAAGAAAATCCAATTAGCTAAATACATTTTATAAAAGATATTGTCAACCGACATTTAAAGTGATAACAAATTATTAAATTAGATCTTTGTTCAACTTTATTATTAATTTTCAAATTCAATGATTGCTACCCAACAAAAGAGCGAAAAATACAAAATCCAATTCAACATTGTAGCTTTTTGTTCTCCAATAATTTATTAGAAGTTACTGAAAAGTGAGAATAAAAAGTGTATTCTAGATTTTTTGTTTTTCTTAGGAGCGGTTAACAATCCTCTCAGTCTGCATAAATCCATGTTACTGTATTTGAAGTGCACGATAAATCTATCAATGATTAGAAAATGCATTTCAGTAACACACATTCGATCTTCTCTCTTGCAATACATGAGAACAATTCCATCTGCAATGATATCTTATACAGTTCTACATTAACCTATAACAATATTTGATATTTTACCTTACAATTCAAGTTTAGATATTTTTCAATTTAACTGCTTGGTCTGGCATGCATGGCTAAAGTAGCTTAAAGCCATTAATGACAACATCGAGTTACAATGGAAGCTGTCATCAAAATTGAGAACACTGATGAACAAATAAAAGTAAAAAAAACAAATAAATTAATGCCGTCGATAGTTAGTAATTCAAAATAAACTTAAAAGTGATTATATTTCTATTTTCGAGTCAGTTCCAATACTCTTCTCTAAGCTCAAACTCTTTACGATTCAACACTATATAAACTCAGGAATTTCATGCTGCCCATGCAGGCACTTAAATTCACTTTTATTGCTGATTGAAGTTTTTTGGTACTTCACTTAGTGTGGACAATAGTGGGATCATGCTCATGCAATCTAATTTTCAAACTTTGGAAATCATATTCATGGGATGTCTTGTTCTTATTGTTAGGTGGGCCAATGAAGCATGCTTTGATAATTGATATATTTTCATTAATTTAATTAAATGGGCCCTTGAAACTGTAGTTTTCAAGATAAAGTTAACTGTTTTGTTTTGTTTTGTTTTGTAACTTAGTGCCATATGAAGTTTCTAAATCTTCAAAAGTTTTAAATTGTTTGCTGTCCAATGAGGTTATTGTTGCTTGCTTACCTTTTGGAAAATTGGGCACACACTTGTTGAAGTTCACTTTGACTTGTGAATGTGATAAGACTTTATCAATGACTACTGGTCAAGGCTAAGTGATACATTTGGATCTTGCTTTTGGTTTTTTTGTTTTATAAGAAACATAGGACTAATTGTCAACTATATATAAGAATTGTATTTGGTCAAAAATCTAATCAAACTACAAATGAGCACAACTGTTATAAGAGATTCAGAACAACATCTTTCATTCTCTTTGTAATGGACCCACTTTTAAAAGCTCCCTAGAGCGCATAATTCTTTGATGGATTTGTCCGTGCATTATATTGAACTGTACAAACAATTTCAACCAAGCTAAAGCAAATAATTAAGTACCTTTACAAACTCTGAATATTCTTCAATATCCCCAACTTCATGTGCAACCTCATGTCTCTGTCATATAAATAGTGAAATGCTATGTTAAAACCCTTGAATCATGGTCAAATAACCAAGCTCTAATATCTAGTATGGGTCCATAGACAAGAGTCTCATCTCACTTTTCATTTCTCTTTCAATCTTTCTACCAAATTTGCATTTGGCTGACATGTTATTTCTACCAAAAAGAAAAATAAAAGGTAAAGAAACACCTATTTGATCTTTGTCTGGTCCATGAGAACCTTCTCTTGCACTCAATTGGAAAGTTTCACAATCAGATGTGCTCAATCACTGGATCACCTCCCAAATAGTAATGGCACGATCTAAGGGTTGAGGGAGGGGGGTAGCATTGCACCTGATACAGTAGCAACCCCAAGAAGAAACAAAAATTTCACAATCATTAGCACTAATCCAATTAAATTTGAAATGCAATGCAAGGACAGTTGAATATTCTGCAATGAAAAGTTTGTTAAGTACATTCACTAGTCCATCTTATCAAGAAAGTGATAGTTGACAATAATGCAAAACAATGAGCAGAGTGAAGAAGAGTGTGCCCGCAGAACAATAAAGCTACAACTTCCATAACTTTTTGTAACTTAAAAAAATAATCAATCTTTAAGTTGAAATTGTTACCTAGCATTCTGGATTGAAAATGACATCTATAATCAGGACCATTATAAATATCGCCATAAAATACACTTCTAAACAAGCCCATCACATTTTCTGAAAGAAAAAAAAGAACAAAAAAATACACTTCTAAACAATGGTGGCTATATTCTCCAAGAAACTGACATGCACAGATGTGAACAACAGGTCAGTTAACCATCCATTTTCTATTCTTTTCTGTTTCATTCAAAAGAATAAAAAAGAGTTTGATCATTACAATGAAAATTTCATCAAGTTCTAAGACATCAACCTGAAGTAAACGTATATTTGTCTAGGCTAAAGCATGTTGTATTTACATGTATCTGGAATCATGAATTTGATCTTTGATTGTCTTAGTTTTGTTCTTCAATTACTTAAATTTGACAGTTTGATTTGACTGAGTTCAATTTATTGATTATATTTATATCAATACTTCATTCATTTTTTAACTTTTTATTTTCTGAGAAACATGTACATAACGTACATATCGATTCGGTTCACTTCGGACTGTTACTAACTTCTACTCATTGAGTATTGTAGAAAAGATTGTAAAAGTATTTATTCTATATTGTTATTTTTTTTTTCCATATAGAATATCCATTTAAGAGATCCTCAACTAATATTAGCTTCAAAATGTTTAAACTTAAAATGTGACCCATCCTAATTTTAAACCCTGGCTACCATCTACAGGTTAGCAATTCCAACTGAATGTTTGGAGCAATTTGGCAAGATTCCTGAGGGGCATCACTCAATAAACTTTTGTGCCCTGGATTTGGAAGGGCACGAATGGCGCTTTTGTCTCTCCACCCGTACAAAGGATCCACACCCCAAACCTGTTCTTAATGGAAAAGGTTGGCTTGCATTTGTTGAAGACAGGCATCTAAAGGAAGGTGACACAATAACTTTCTCAAAGGAAACAGACGAGGCCAATGGGGTGACATTCAGAATCAAAGCACAGAAAACAATGCGGCTGCTGGGTCAAATTTTTACAGTGGATGTGTAATACCCTGATGCTCTATCGCCAACATGATGTCTAGAAGTTCGTCAATATTATGAGTTCTAGAGGAAGTCAGGTTTATGTTGTGGTTTTTATTTTATTTTAATGTATTCTGCAGCAGTTGAGTTTGAGTTAGTTTATTTTGGTTTGAAGTAATAAAGGGTGCAGAGTAGTCTGTGTTTAGTACTTCTTTGCTTGTAAAACGAAATTGTTTACCAGGACAAGTGGCTGTATTAAGTTTGATCTTGTTTTGTATAATTGAGTGTGGTGTTCACATATGCTTTCTCTTATCCGGGTGACTGGAACTTGACTAAACTGCAGGCCTACATCTAATTAAAATATTATATGAACAACAATTATAAAACTGGCTTTGCAGAATTTGCCTGTCACCCAATAGATTACCATTTTCTCTTGTATGATCCTACACGGCTACACCAAGACCTCCGTCTAAGTTTGAAACAAGCCAATCCTCCTCAACATCAGCACCTCCTTCTTACCACTTTTCTTAAAAATAACTTGACACCGCTCTAAGGCTGGTGGTGACAGGCAAGGACCCTGAACACTGAATTTTCACAAACAATTTCAAGATATGTAGTGTACTTGGAGAATATTAGAATGAATGTTCATAACTGTCCATTGACTTATGTATAGTATGAACAATCATGTTATTTTTTCCCGAAGAGTCACAAATGTATATAACTTCATTAACCACAGGGAAGAATGCAGTTGTTCATCCTTTTCTAAGAGATAACCTTTTCATGCTAAAGCGAGAGTGGTTTATCACACACTTTGTCCCTTGCATGTAACCATGCAATTATTTAATCATATGCTAACATTTCTTTCTTTCTTTTACCATCCTTAACACAATTTAGTATGATTAAAAACTTTTGACGATAATGCATATGCAATTTTTGACACATAACAATCACATTCTTTTTTATACCTTACTGCATAGATCTATTTATGATTCTTTTTGAAGTAAACAGCTTGTTTACTCCTTTTGTAATTTTTAAATCAATGATATTGACATATTTCCTCTCAAAAATAAAAAACATTCCTTCTATCCTACCTTTCCTATACCATAAAAGCACGTAAAGTTGTCAATAAAATAGAAAAAGTAACAATAATAGAAAGTGTTGAGCCTCAACATACCTGGACAACTGAGACTTTTGATTTGCAGAATAGGCTGAGGGAGAAGCTGAGAGAACTTTTAAGAAAGATGTTGTAGCAGCTTGCACTTCCTCAACGTTTAAAAGTATAGCCACAATTTGTTTGTCTATATATATTTGTTCTTCTGAGCATTCTAAAAATTTGGGCTTCCAACACCAAAATACACTTTGCCCTTTCAAGAGAATTTAAGTTCTTTAAATCTTGTAGTAAGGTTCCTCATCATAATAGCCATTTCCACTAGGTTTTGCCCTCCCATGGTCACCTAGACTTCGCTTAGTTGTAGTTCAATCCTACAAAATACTCACTCAAATCCTCAAAAGCAGAGCTACTATATTGGTTCATCGTTTAGCATAACTCTTTCAATTCTTGTTCATATATTGGACGGACCCCACACCTCTTCACCTCCAATCCTGCCCCCCACTGAGATGGAAATAAAAACTCACTGTGTTTATATTCATTATGCCACTCTAAATCAAAGTATTCATGACGAGACAAATAGAGTAACCATCGATGGCCCGACACAGCCTCGCCGAACTTATCTTCGAAATAAATAAAATGAGATGTAGAAGAAGGTTTTTCATCAGCTTTCAAATCGCAGAAAAGCTTATGTGTGCCAAAAGCATCGCTAAGGGCAGGTTGATGCTTATGAACAACAAAAACAGAGCACACAACATATCCCACCAATTTTCTAGGATACTCATGTGAAGGCCTTGTTATTCTAATCAAAGAATCCTCACTCTTATGCTTAACCCATTCAGGAACTTCATTTCCAGGAACAACAATGCTAAACTCCATTCTTGGATTCGACATTGCCTAACAAAAAAAAAAAAAAGTCATATTGTCGAATAATGTTTAATGTGTGTGTGAGATAGACAGAGAGAGTGAGAGAGAGAACAACCTCAAGGTATCGGTTCAACATTAACAATCCCATGCTGCAGCAATCAGACAGTTTTAAGCAATTCATGCAAGAAATCACCACAAACTCCGAATTGCGAAATTCTAAGCATCAAGTCTAATCGTATTAATATTGGGTGGAAGTTCCGGCAAAGATTGAAGTCTCTTGCTACCCTCCAACTTAAGACATTGAAGCTTAGAAAGATAATTGATACTTGTTGGTAGAAAAACAAAATTGTTTTTACTTAGATTTAACTCCTCTAACGAAAACAATTTGCCAAAATCATTGGGGATTGAACCTTCCCCAAGATTACAGTCACTAAGATCCAATTTTGTTAAAGAGCACAAACCCAAGAAAGAAGGCAACATCAAAGTCATGGTATGTTTATAACTTCTTGGCATCAACTTGAAGGATAAACGCAAATGCCATGATTTAGGTGCTGATTCTTTGCATCCACGAAAAGATAATGCTCTAAGATTTTCCATAAAAAAAATAGATGACACTGGATGCGTTATAGCAGTTCCACTCACATCAAGCTCTTCCAAACTTTCTACTTGTCCCAAATTCTCTGGCAAAGTTTCAAGTTTAGAACAACCAGAGAGATTGAGAGTTCTAAGAGTTTTTAAATAATTTAGATTACCTGGAAGACTCTCAAGCTGACTGCAATCTTTCAAATTCAGCAAAACAAGTCCAGTCAAACATTTAACTGAGGACGACAGTTCTTTAATCACAGTTCCATCTAAAAACAGCTCTGACAGACATTCCATAAGTCCAACATTCTATGGAAACTCTTTTAACTTTGAGCAACCAGAAAGTATAAGTTTTCTAAGAGATGCCATATTAAGTTTACTTGAAAGAGTAGTAAGACTTTTGCAATCCTTCAGATTCAACAGAATAAGCTTTTTGTGGACTACCAAAGATGGTGAATCTCTCGCAACTTTATGCATCCTTCAAGAATTAGATACTCTAGATTTGGGACCCCTGTGAAATCTGGTGTCTTGTTCAACTTCTGGGAGAGACTTAGATTGATGGATTTTAGCTGGTGTAAAGGCTGTGAAAATCAAACAAAAAAGATAAAAAAGCCCCACAATTAATTTACCACATTACTCAAGGTATCTGCGCATAATGTTATCAATAAACTATAAATTTGAAATAGAAAATCTTACCTTCATTCCCTGCCATAGTTGTTCAATGCTGCTAGAACGCATTTTAAGTTCAACAATTCTATCCGTTTGAAAATTTGACGGCAAGGATTTTAAAGGATATCCATGCCATTCGAGCAACCGTAACTCATTAGAAAGATACTTGAGACCTTTGGGAAGTTGAACATTGCTGACTTTTAGCAATCTTAGATTGATCAACTTTGAAAATGCTTCAGCACTCAAATGCAACTCTTCTTTAGGATAGTCCAATTTTATGCCTTCAACAACTTCACTTCCCTCAAAAAAAAATAGAAGCAAACGATTACTTAATAACCTTAATATAAGGAGTTGATGAATTGTGTAGAGGTTTAAATGGTTAAAAGAGATTATGAACTGAAATTGCACTTTTCTACAGAATAACTTACCGTGTTTTTGGTCAATACATAACAGATATCTCCTTCCTCTCACAATCTACTCCGTTTTCCAAGCTCCTCAATCGATCGTCTCTTAACAATTTTTCTACCCATTTCTTGTAATAGATCATGCATCCACAATTTGTTGTTGTCTAAAATAGTTAGTAGACATTTATCAACAAGAACATGTATTCCAATACTTGGGTAAAAACCACAGCCATCCAAAATTTTTGTAACATAATCTATATGTTCCCCTTTAAAGAAACAAGCAATATCAAGAAATTTTTTCTTTTATGTTTCTTCCAACCCATCAAAACTTATTTGAAGTACATCTAGAACTTCTTTTTCAAAATCTTTATTTAATCTTTCTAGTGCACCTTTCCATTCATCTATAGTTCTAGCAAACAAAAAAGAACCCAAAACTTGGAGAGCTAATGGAAGACCACCAACATATTTCACAATACGCTTGGAAATTTCCACATAGTCTTTCGGAGGATGACAACTCTTAAAGGCCTTCAAACAAAAGAGTTTAAGTGTGTCATCATCATTTAGTTCCTCAACTTTGTATAACTCATCCACTCCATGTGTCAACAACAAATGTTTGTCTCTTGTTTGTTATTATGATCCTGCTGCCCGAACCAAACCAATGATATTTTCCAGCTATTGTGTTCAGTTGATTTACATTATCAACATCATCAATGACGACAAGAACCTTCCTATGTTGTAGCCTACTTCTAATTACACTTATTCCATCATATACATCGTTTATGTTATAATGAGTTTCCATTAGAATTTGGGAAAGAAGTTGCTTTTGTAAAGAAACCAAACCACTTTTTTCAGAAATTTCTCTAACATTCGCAAGAAAACTATGACCTTCAAATTCATAAGAAAGCAACTCATAAACAACTCTTGCAATCGTTGTCTTGCCCACCTCTCCCATTCCAAAGATTCCTATCATGCAAACATCATCAGGCGTACGCCTTATAAGCTTCATCAGGTTCTCCGGGCGAGAATTTATTCCTACAATGTCCTCAAGCATCATAGACCGTACAGGATTCGCAAGCACCTTAGACCGTAAAGGATTTAATATACTCAATATGTTCTTGCCAATATCCTGAATAAATTCTGACTCATGCCTACAGATTGAAAAAGAAGAAAAATCTAGTGTTACAATGACAGAAAACCATGGGGATAGAAACAAATTAATAACAAATCATATATGTTGATGCTAGTAATTAGACATAGAATTTTTTATATGGCGTCAATGCGAGTAGTTAAGTCAAGAATTAATTCTTAACTCCAAACACTTCATAATAATAACTGAATCCTTCAAGCTATCAATTGCATTTTGCATTTATATGATGCTAGAACACCCGTGTTCCCTCAGTTGATTACATTTTATATGAAACTTTTGGTACATCAAATAGTAATCATCAGTTCAAATTTAATACAACATTGAAGAGAAAGGAATTAATAGTTTTGGGTGCGTTTGGTTTAGTATTTTGGGTAGGATTTTGATGATAGTATTGGATAGTTGGATAGGGTTATGATTACGAGAATATGATTTTCAGAATATGTGTTTGGTAGAGTATTTTGACCTTGATATTTGTGTTAAATATTTGATTAATATATTTGTTTATAAATGATTTATTAATATAATATTTTATTGTATTTTGTTAAAATAATGTATTATTATATATATATAACTTATCACCTCACATTTTAATAATACTAAATATTTTATTGGTAATTTTGTTACCCGTATATATTAAAAAACAAAAACCCATATTAATTTCAAGTAGTAATCCAACTATTTAAAAACATCACATTAATACATATATGACAAAAATACTAATTATCAACCCTTACAATCATTATTACACGTTTACTCCAGTAACAACTATGACATGGTCCACTGTGCTACCCACTTGGCATTCGTTATGTTATCCCGCATATCATCATGTTGTCTATAATACCTTGTTGCGGTTGACTCGATCCTTCTCCATTTCGGCCATATTCTGCCTCGTTTTGATGATCACAATATGCTTGCTCATTACCCGTACTATTATTGGTTTGTTCGAAGATACGGTCGTCCATATTGTACATTCTTATAAAATTATGAAGTACACAACATGCCATGACAATCTTCCCTTGTTTGTCCAACGGATAATTGTTCATTCCATTTAGAATACGGAACCGTTTTTTCAAAACACCAAAGGTTCTCTCGATAACATTGCGGAGTGAAGCATGTCTGTAATTAAACAACTCTTGTGGCCCCCTTCGGTTATGGCGGTGATCAGAAATATGGTAAGCCACTTGCCTATGAGGGCGAGGAACCCATCCCTATTTGCATAACCCGCATCAACCAAATAGTATTTCCCGTAATAATATCGACATTTTATTTGAATTACGAGGCCTCAACAAAGGATGGATATGTCTGTAATACGTCAAGAAAATACTTATACCTGGTGGAGGATATGGGAATCCGAATTAGGATCATCAATAATTGAATTTAAAACTCTTGAATCATGCGCTGATCCTTCCCAATCCAAGAACGACATAAGTGAACATCATGTTAAAGTCGCATATAGCCATTATATTGTGACATCGATCCTTTGCGATTCCGGTACCTAATGGCAAATTCACGTGGAACCGAAGCGTATACATGTGTGCCATCTATGGCTCCAATACATCCCTATCATGAAAATGAGTCATTTCACTAATATTAACCTACTAAACAAATTAATAACACAATGAACTTAACTATCTACTAATACCAAACATAATGAACCAGACCTTAAAGAAAGGGTAATATTTTCTGTTGGTGATATTTCCCATGGAACATCATTGAAGTCAGGTGGTCGATAAACTCGTCTTCAACTCACATATAGCATCAGCTGCGGTAACATGTCTAGAGATCGCCTCACCCGAATGTTGGAAATCCTCCATCATCGCTCGATTGTCTCATTTTTTTCCAACGATTGTTAGAAATATCATAACTTGTTCTTCTAAACTCGTCCTCCTGGTTGGTTGCAATTTGCCTTGATCGGACAAAAATTCACATAACAATGTAAAAGCAGTCTGTCCATGCGGCACTTGTCATAGATCCCTGTCGGGATGACCGTTGAGTGCTTCCAACATGTACTGATGACCAGTTAATACAGATGTATTTCGTGGTTGAGGCCGACTTGCTTCTAACGCGGCAACACCGCATAGTGCAATGGCTATATCTGTCGGTATTTCTTCTTCGTCCCTCTCATTTGTAGCACGTTGTCTTCTTCCTGTACGGCTAGACGACGCCATTTAAACCTACACATTTGCAAAACATTTATCAACAATTAGCGTTGTTGTACTACTTTGAAAAATATAATACAATATTTAATTGTAATGACAATCTAAAACAGTGTTTACACATTACAATATCACATAAATAAGTTCATACGATGCGTTATAAATTGTAATTGTAATGACAACTGCCCACTGACGCATACAAAATTGTTGCCAAACAATTATGAAATATAGTGTCATCTACTAATTATTTGAAAAAGTTTTGGTGAATCCAGTTAGCCTTTTCGTCGAGTGGGAGTTTCACAAATATCTCCCGCCACCCTGGATTTTCATATAAGTACTTGACAGCCGGTAGATAAAACTGTGTCGGTACTTGCATGGCCGTCATAATGTCAATACAATTGCTCATGGAGAAAGGATCAGATGGAGCACTGGTGTTCGCTTCTTCCCTCTCATCTCCAATACGATCGGAAGCCCTGGATCCCATTGTCCGCTTTTCCGCAAGCTCATCCGTCAAGCTAAAAATGGCATCCGCAATTGTATGTCCGGGCCCCCTTCTATGCCTCCGATTTCTCGCTCCTCCATGACCAGATATGTTTGGCCGTTTTTCCCCTGTCAAACGATCAGGATCAGGTTCAAAGTCGCTATCATCCATAGGAACCGAGCCGGGATTGGAATAACTGGAAGGCTCCACCTGTTGGGATGTAGATGTGTACGCATATCTTCCAGTGGCAGTTTGCTTCTCAAATATTATTTCATAAAGTTCCTTGTGGGGAAGTCCCTTGTGGTAAAATTGTTGCGCCAGTGGGTTTTGCTGATGAGTTAAACGAATAATATATTAATATTTAGCAGTCCGAAAAAATGCGTATATTTACAATGACGTTGAATAATAATAGTTAAAAAATATATTTACCTTGACATATTCTTGCCAAACCTCAACGGGACACGTTGGACTTTGTGACTCCTGATCCCACCCGAATCCTGTGTGTTGCAGCAATTTCCGCCATGCTTGATAAAGTTTTCACAGGCGAAAGAACTTAGAGGCTAATTGCGTCACGTTGAGTCTCCTGCCAGCCAATGATGATATGTCGTCCAACATTTCTTGGTAATCAGCTGTTTTTATTGCAGTACCATGTGAAGTTTTGGCCCGCCGATAACGACCGAGAAATCTGTGGGTCATCTCATCAGACCAAGCCACAGAATCACCCATCTAAGGACAGTACGGTGAGGGACAACCAACATTGGGGCACCATACGAATCACCAAGCACATTACACAATATAATAATCACATGTTAACGTAATCAACTAAACACATATAAAAGTATACCTCGTTCGATCCGACACTGCTTGAAGACGTCAATGCAGGGGAAGATACAGACACTGTCGACCAACAGGGTGTATGACGAACTCCAACTCTAGAAAAACGTCGAAACTTTCGCCTCTTGCAAGTAATAATCAATCCTGCGACGTCGAGATAAATTATGCTGACATCTATGCATATGAGCGTAATTTATGGGTACGATTAAAGAACGATGTCAAATCTATAAAACAAATAAATCAATTAGTGAAACCGAAATAAAATATTTCAGTTAACCAAATACAAAACGCATTATTAAAGTCCAAATTCAAAGGATTAATGAAAAGAAAAAAACAATACTAATACAAATTATTTCCAAAAAAAAAATTGAAAAAAATAGCGGCTCGGTGTCTTGAAAACAAATAGATAACGGAAACTTACAAACTTGATTTGGATACGTCGTGGGCTCTTCTTCTCGATGATAAACATCCAAATACAATTAAATGGATCCGTGTGTACACGAGATTAAAAAAGTCATTAAACAAAACAAAAAACCCAATTAAAACAATCCTGTGCCAATTGCCGAATAAAATAAAAACCCAATTAAAACAATTATATGCCAATTGCCTAATCAAATAAAAACTGAATTAAAACAAAATCCCAAATAAAACAAGAATTGCCCAAAAAAACCCAATTAAAATCCGAAAAAACCCAATTGCTTTAATACATATAAGGTGGGTTTGGGTTTGTTTTATTAGTGGACACATTTTCCACAAATAAAACCATGTTCTTTTGAAGAAAAAAAATCAGTTTCAAAATGCAGTGACGGTGGGTGTCTTTACGCAGATATGAGGTGGGTTTGATGGAGATTGGGGTGTGGGTTTGATGGAGATCGTGGTGGCTCGGGGTGGGTGCGTGGTGGCTCGAGGTGGGCTGGGTTGGGGTCGTGGTGGTGCGTGGTGGCTCGGGGTGGGTGGGGTCGTGGTGGTGCGTGGTGGCTCGGGTGGGCTGGGTTGGGGGTAGATCTCGGGTCGTGGTGGCTCGGGTGGGCTTGTGTGGGGTAGATCGGGTGCGTGGTGGCTGCGTGGTGGCTCGGGTGGGCTGGGTTGGGGTCGTGGTGGTGCGTGGTGGCTCGGGTGGGCTGGGTTGGGGTCGTGGTGGTGCGTGGTGGCTCGGGTGGGCTTGTGTGGGGTAGATCGGGTGCGTGGTGGCTCGGGGTGGGCTGGGGCGTGGTGGCTCGGGTGGGGCTGGGGTTGGGGTCGTGGTGGTGCGTGGTGGCTCGGGTGGGCTGGGTTGGGGTAGATCTCGGGTCGTGGTGGCTCGGGTGGGCTGGGTTGGGGTAGAGCTCGGGTCGTGGTGGTGCGTGGAGGCTCGGGGTGGGCTAGTTTCCGGGTTGACGGTGGGTTCACGTTGGGTTAGAATGTGGGTTTGTGATAGAGGGCATTGGGGGTTCACGGTGCTGGTACTGGAAACTAGAAAGGGAGATGGTGGTAATGCAAACTGGGAAGTAAAGCACCGAACCTGGTAATGGATTATCAGAAACTGAAATGGTGGTGATGGATATTGAGAAAGTGAAGCACTAAAACGGTTATGTGAATTGAGAACTGAAGCACGGAGAAGAAAGTGAAATGGTCAAACAGTGAGGATGCAGTGAAAAAAAAAAAGAAAAAATAAATGTAACGGTCAGAATGTCAGGATTGTATTATCAGGGTTGAATTCTTCAAATAATAAAACAAACACAATTTAAAAATCTGGTCTAAAATACAGATAAAAATAGTTAGCCAAACACGCACTTTGTTATCTATTTAAATTCTAACAGCTTTGTTCATGGGTCATACCACATTATTAGACCGAAAACTTTACTAGAATGCTTTTCAATAAACATCACATATGTGAACTAACATTCAATCTCAATTATATAATCTTATAAGCATTAAATTAAAATTAGCTAATGCACTTTATTACAATGTATCATTATGATTTTGCTCAAAAACCATTACAATTCTTTCAAATAAAATTCCCACATCTATTACTGTTAGGGAAGTCTTACTAAATATGGTAGGTGTCAAAATAAGTCTAAAATGCTATATAAATGGCCGAATGACTGGCCTTGTGATTTCTCTCTATTATATAATCTGTACAAAAGAATTCTATACATGGAAATACCTACGTATCTGCTAATCTTATCTCTATACAATCTGTCAATAATTAAGCTAATTATTCAGAAGAGTAAATCAATGAAATAAACAGAAATAAATATAGACAGCAAAGCTGTCCATTGACAGCCCCTCTCAAATTGATGCAGGTTGATCAACAAGCATCAATTTGCTACTTAGGAAGCAATGTCAATGACGAGTGAGAGCCTTGGTGAAGATATCAGCAATTTGTAGTTCAGTGGAAATGTGTGGAAGAGTGATAACACGAGCTTCAAAGGCTTCACGAATAGAATGACAGTCGACTTCAATATGCTTTGTGCGCTCATGATAGACAGGATTGGCCATGATCTGAATAGCACTTGTATTATCGGCATGTAAAGGTGTAGGATCGGTCTTAGAGAAGTCTAACTCACCAAGTAAACCTCGAAGCCAAATAATTTCGGAACAAGCAAGAGACATCGCTCGGTACTCAAATTCTGTAGATGACTTAGAAACTCTATCTTGATTCTTACTCTTCCAGGAAATCAATGCATCACCTAAGAACACGCACCAACCAGTGATGGAACGACGTGTATCAGCACAACCAGCCCAATCAGCATCGCTATAAGCAACAAGACGAGGAGAATTGCCTGCAGGAAAGAATAAGCCACGGGCAGAAGTGCCCTGAACATAGCGTATGATCCTACGACGGCAACTAAATGAAGATGACGAGAAGTCAAGAAACTATGATTGTCTGACAAAGAAAAGAAATATCTGGTCTAGTGATGGTGAGATAGACCAAGCTACCCACCAATTTCCGATATAAACTGGGATCAACAAGTAAGTCACCCTCCTCTTGTGAAGCTTGACATTTAATTCCATGGGAGTATCGACAAAGGTAGCTTCCTGCAGTCCAGCTGTAGCCACCAAATCACTAGCATACTTATGTTGATTGAGTGAAATCCCAGAGGGACTACGATGCACCTCAAGACCAAGAAAATACGTGGGAGACCCAAGATCTTTCATATGAAAGGATTTTGAGAGATGGGTCTTAAGTTGGACAAGTAAAGTAGAATCATAACCAGTGATCACAATATCATCAACATAAACCAAAAGGACAACAATACCCATGTCTAATTTTCGAAGAAACAACGAAGTGTCATACTTGCTCTGCTTGAAGGAAAATTGTAATAAAGTGGTTTGAAATTTATCAAACCAGGCTCGCGAAGCTTGTTTGAGACCATAAAGAGAGCAACGAAGTTTACACACATTGGAGGTCGGAGAAGGAAACAGTCCTGAGGGTGGCTTCATATAAATACACTCTTTAAGATCCCCGTAGAGGAAAGCATTCTTAACATCCATCTGATGTAGTGACTAATCATTGGAAGCAGCAAGAGCTAGGATCGTACGAACAGTGGTCATCTTAGCCACAGGAGCAAAGGTCTCCTCATAATTGACACCATATTCCTGATTGTTTCCAAGGACAACAAGCCGAGCTTTATAACGATCCAAACTTCCATCAGAGCAAACCTTGACTGAGTAAACCCATTTGCAACCCCCAGAGGAACTATAGTGGAAGGACAAGGCTCAATGTCCCAGGTGTGATTGGTCTCTAGAGCGGCAATTTCTTCCTGCATAGCTTGTCGCCAACAGTCATGCTTGACAGCATGTGAGTAGCATGTGGGAATATCAAAATTGGACAATGCAGCAATAAGAGCTGAAATAGAATTGCCAGAAGAAAACCTATACCTATCCGGGGGTACAGGCACTCGAGAAGAGCGACATACCAAAGGCTCTGGAGGTGTTGTAACTGATTGATTCTGGTGTATGTTAGGATCAGATAGCAGGTGAGCCACCGGAAGAGACCGTGGGTGGGATCGTCTCGTGTACACCATACTTGGTTTAAAACGAGAACTGACTTGATGAAGATCTGAGAACTGCTGCTCAAATGAGGGGAGGACCACAATAGAAGAAGAGGGCACAGATGACACAGGAAAGAAATGTTGATTTTCAAAGAAAATAACATTCCTAGAAATACGTGTACGATGTAATGTAGGATCATAGCAAACAAATCCCTTTTGACACACATTATATCCTAAGAATGCACATCTAACAGATTGAGTAGATAATTTACGTCGCTCATGAGGAGGTAAATGAACAAAACATATACAACCAAAAATACGAAGATTATCATAACTAGGTTGCTTAGCAAACAAGCAAAAATAGGGAGACTCCATGTGTAAAACCTGGGAAGGTAAACGATTAATCAAATGAGTAGCAGTCTTTAGAGCCTCAACCCAGAACATGGATGGAACAGAAGATTCTAACAAGAGAGTACGTAACATATCAAGAAGATGACGATTTTTGCGTTCGGCTACTCCATTTTGTGGGGAGTAGCGAACATGAACGTTGATGGATAATACCTTTAAAAGCCAAGAATGTCTGAAACTCAGTAGACAAATATTCACCACCAGAATCTGTGCGTATCGTTTTAATATTCGCAGAAAATTGATTTTCAACATACGCTAAAAACTCAGTGAAAGTACGAAAAACCTCAGATTTAGAGCGAAGAAAATAAACCCAAGTAAATCTGCTATGATCATCAACAAAAGTCAAATAGTATTTAAATTTTTCATGTGAACTAACCGGGGAAGGTCCCCAAACATCACTATGGATAAGATCAAAACAATGAGAAGCTCTACTAGCATGCAAAGGAAATGGAAGAGTTTTGCTTTTACCAAGTTTACAAGAATCACATTCAAGAGATAAAGAAGAACGTTCTTTATTACCAAGAAAGCCAGAGTTCAATATATGAGATAAGATCTGAGTATTCGGATGGCCTAAACGACGATGCCACACCATACTCAGATTAGGAAAATTATTACAAGCAAAAGACTTAATAGAAGAAACTGGAGAAAGTGTTGGAACAGGTAAAAGTAGTGGAAACAAGCGCCCCACTTTAGGTCCCTTCGTGATCGTCTTCCCCGTTACTTGGTCCTGCACAACACAACCATCACCAGAAAAATTAACAGCACAATTGTTGTCAACTAATTGACCAACAGAAATAAGATTCGTGGAAAGCTGAGGAGCAAGAAACACATCAGTAAATGTAGAAGAAGCATTTTCGACAGCAGCGATTGGCAAAGAACTGCCATTGGCAGTCTGAATGGCAGATTGACCAGCATAAGGCCAAACATGAGACAGATTTGTGGGAGTATTCATCATGTGATTAGAAGCACCCAAGTCTACATACCAGAGTGTAGTAGAATGTTTACCTTGAAACCCCATCGCAGATAATGCTGAAATTAGCATATGTTGCACCATTTCAAGGGTGCAGTAAGTTACTGCAGGAGGTGCAAGATCAGAGGAAGCACCTGAGGAAGAGTCATGTGCTCCAGAAGTCACTACTGGAGGAATAGTAACAGAAGTCTGAAATGCTTGTGCCTGACGATTCTGGGGGCGGATACGACATTCTTTGATAATATGACCTTTTTTCTTGCAATAAGAACAATATTTTTTAGGACAATTGGCAGCAATATGCCCATATTCTTTGTAGCAGAAACATTGCAGATTTTTAGAAGTCACAGGTGATCCACGTCCTTGAGCAGCATAAGCCATAGTTGTCGTCTGGGAACTGCCATGAGATTGCTCCAAAATAGCTTGAGTACTAAGACGTTGTCCTTCGCGAAGTAATTCACCAAAACAAATATCAAGAGAGGGAACAGGAGATCTGTTCAGTAGAGAGGAGCGAACTGATTCATATTCTGAGTGTAGTTTCATAAGAAACTGATCACGCTGGCTGGTCTTGTGAAGATTCTGAATAGTCGAAAGAGCAGCAACAGGAACATCTGCTGTAACCAAAGCAGTATATTCATGCCAAAGAGTCAAAAATGCCAAGTAATAGTCTTGGATGGAAAGACTACCATGTTGAAACATGGCAATCGCATGTTCCAACTGAAAACGACGAGCATCATTATCTTAATGATAAACCTTCTTCAAATAATTCCACATGGATTGAGCGGAGCGATAAGCCCGCAAGTTGGTGATAAGATGTGGCTCCACCGAACTAAGAAGCCAAGACATGATTCGAGCATCAAGCACAGCCCAAGAAGGAGAAGACACAACATCCTTGGATTTGTCACTGTCGGATGTTGGTGCAACATCCGTGCCATCAATATGGCCCCAAAGTTCTTTTCCCTTAAGCAAAAGTTCAAACTGAAAAGCTCAGGTAGAGTAATTTTTTCCTGTAAACTTGACACACACTGGTGCAGAATCCATTGGAAATAAATGGAACCCGAGACAAAACAAAAAATAACCAAAAAAATAAAGGAACCGAGAGAAGGACCTTAAACAGAGGTTGCTGAAGACACCACTCCAGCAGAAAATGCTCAGAAAATGCCCAGAAAAAATTCCAACCTGGCTCTGATACCATGTCAAAATAAGTCTAAAATGCTATATAAATGGCCGAATGACTGGCCTTGTGATTTCTCTCTATTATATAATCTATACAAAAGAATTCTATACATAGAAATACCTACGTATTCGCTAATCTTATCTCTATACAATCTCCAATAATTAAGCTAATTATTCAAGAAGAGTAAATCAAGGAAATAAACAGAAATAAATATGGACAGCAAAGCTGTCCGTTGACAGTAGGAACCCCACAAAAAGTTCTCTAGCAGCTACAAACTGATATGATAGCATTTACCAGTCCAAATTTAGTATTTACCAAAATGGTATCATGCTTAATTTATATTTCATCACATTTTCGACACTCACCCACTATTTTGACAATAAATTATATTGAAATGAAATAACAATAACAATATGCATTGTTAATTTGTTTAGGAGTGCTCTATACCCATCTTCTACGCATATCCATCATAAGAATAATGCTAAACATACTAACACTATCTGCAAACTCTTCCACACTGATACAAAGTGAATGAACGAGGGTATATAAAACTTTTGAAAAGTTAGATTTCACCTTGCAATTCCAACCCAAAATAACTCATTAACGCAATGAAAAATATTATAATAACTTTTGTTGCAAATAATAAAAGCAATCAATCTTGAAAATTTTATAGCGTGGTTTAATTTGTCACTTTCTCTGTCTTCTTATATGGTTGTCTTAGACTATGAGACTGATTAAAGAATGAGGAAAAAAAACTGTTCCTAAACCACCTTACCTCGTGTTTAAATCAGCTTAAAAGAATAAAATTACATATCTGTCCTTCAAAGAAAAACACGTACCTATCCTTCAAATGCCATCCAGACAAACTGGCTACCTTTATCAGAGCACTTCTCCACTTTTGCACCTTCTCCTCATCGCCTCTAAAATCTTCTTCATGTTTATCAAAAGCTTTCTTGAAATCTCCCGTTTGTCTCCGTACATCTGACGGATTTATGTCGTAAAAAACTGGCACAACTGCGCGATGCTTATCCACGTCTAAGTAATCAACAATCTTTACAAGTTCTTCCAAACACCAAGTCGATGAGGCGTAATTTTTTGAAAAAATTATGATCGAAATCTTGGAATCTTCAATTGCTTTCAGTAGCTCAGACGAAATTTCCTTCCCTCTCTCAATACTTTCATGATCCCGAAATATTCTAAGGCCCTTTTGATCCAACGCTGCGCGCAGATGGTCGGTGAAATTCTTCCGAGTGTCTTCACCTCTAAAACTCAAGAACACATCGTATTTCAATTGATGATTAAATATGGCCATCGTGAAGCAGCTGGATCTTGATTGTTTCAGAAATGCTTCAGGGAGCGGGATTTAACAATCGTGATGGGACGGCTGAAGCTTAAGAGTTGGTATAAAGAGGAAGAGGCTTTTCAGTACACGTGTACACTTTCATGCCGTTGGATGATGACAACACTTTTAGGGTTGCTTGTTTTACCTTTTTTGCCCATCCTATTCCTATCCAACACAAAATGTATTTTTCTATTCTCAAAATCAAATACTATTATATTCAATTATTAAACCTTTCACTTTATTAATTCCTTTAACTAAATACCCCTAACAAAAAAAATAAAAAAATTAAATAAATTAACAAAAACACGTTCATTCAACCACATTTGTCAGATTTTAGCCACTACCATCGAAAGGTAGCTAGAATCTGACATAATGATGCACTACCAATTGGATATGATCGATAGTATACCGATCTAACCTTTTCTGACCAAATCCACCGTAGATCCTAGGCCCCAGCCAAATCTAGGACTAAAGATCTAATCGTTGACGACTACATCTTTGGCCACATCTCGTCAGCAACCATATCTTTAGAATCACTGACCACCAAATCCATCGGTCGATGCCATTACACAGATTCCGACCACCTCTCGATGGTGGCGAATGCAAATGTAGGGTGGGTGGGGATGTTTTTATCAATTTATAAACTTTTTTATTAATTGAGGGTGTTTAGAAAATTAACAAACCTAAGGGGTGTTTTTCTAATTTTCAAATCATATCTCGTAATAACAACCGAACTCTACTTTTTTAAAAATACTACTCCAAATAATAAAACAAATATAGCCTTAGGTGTGAGTCTCAATTTTTAAAGGTGGACCCGAGGAATCAAATTCTAAAGTCGAAACATCTTAGGTTTTGTGAGACGACTTCAATGCCCGTCTGTTAATGGCGTGTACTTTTAAGAATTTTGTTGAGGCGATAATAAAAACCCTAAAAGAGCATCTCAATAAGCATTTCTAGAACAAAGGTCTAGGAGAGCCTAAATATTTGTTGGGGATTGAAATTGCAAAATCTCCAACTGGTATTTCTCTCAGTCAACGCAAGTATGTCTTAGAGCTCATATTAGACTTTGGTTTATCAGCCTATAAACCTAGTGCTATTCTGTTGAACAAAATTCCAAGTGACTTCTCAAGAATACGATAATGAAGTATCGTCTTTAGAGGTTGATCCAACTCTTAAAGACCCTTCACATTACCAAAGGCTCATGGGTCGTCTAATTTATCTTATGATGACATGGTCAAATATTAGTTATGCAATTCACATGCTCAGCCAATTTATGCATCAACCAAAACAATCTCACATGGATACAACATTAAAGGTTCTAAAGTGCTTGAAAGGATGCCCTAGGGTAAGACTTCTCTTGCCTTTAAGATGGGAATCTTGATTTAATAGCTTATTAAGATTCAGATTGGGCCACATGCTCTATGACAAGAAAATCACTCACCGAGTTTTGCATCAAGCTTGGAGGATCGCTCATCTCTTGGAAAACAAAAAAGCAGTCGATAGTTTCTCTTTCATTAGCAAAAGTAGAGTATAGAGCCATGCATGGCCAAAACCACATGTGAAATCACATGGATCCTTGGACTTCTAAGGGATCTAGAAGTTAAAATAAAAGAGCCAGTCAACCTATACTACGACAACAAAACCGCAAATGATATTGCAACAGATCCAGCTCATTTTGAAGAGAAAAATATAATCAAAGTCATGCACATTTGTACTATAGAACAGCCCGCATACATTTTTACAAAACCATTATGCAGTAGACAACACTCATATCTTCTAAGCAAACTTGTAGTTTACGACATATACAAACCACAAGCTTGAGGGAAGTGATGAAGACTATTTTGGTATGTTGATATTCAACTTTGAATAACAAATATTACGTTCCTAATTTAGTGTGATTACGGGCTTTAAGGCACTAATTGTATTTCCTTGATTAACTCTTCCAACTCTGTATAAATCAAGCGTTGTACATACACAATATATACAATAGAAAAATACAGAAAACATTATGCTCATTGTCTTCTTATTGGCATACAAAGCAGCATAGTGTGCCCCTCTTGCCTTCATCTTCAAACTTGGACAACAATGTACATACTTTCATCAAGACTCAAATGGAATCCTGTCACAATTTGCATTCTTTTGAAATGACATCCTAATGCATAGCCAATTCAAGGATCCATGATTGATGAGAAGAATTCTAATTTAATCCTAAATTCAAGTACGAAATCCTCTATAGTTACCATCTCGTTTTCGCAGACTTTCCTCCACATAATTTAATAAGTATAATTGCAAAAGTATATTTCTTCTCTTCAAGGCTTTTAACCTATTAATAGATATCCATTTAACAAGGATCAATCAAAAACTAAATCCGGTTCAAATAAAGGGGGATCAAACACTAAATTTTAATTCGGTTCAAATAAAGTGGGATCACACTACAAAATCAAAAATCCAGCGTATCTTGTTCGAAGAATTCAGAACCAAACCTCAAATAGGGGAATGTGTGCCATGCTTTTTCCCATGGTTTGGACGAAACACAAGCTTGAGCAGCTTGTTCGAAATAAAGGAATGACAAGATGTGATGTAATATGTGTTCTGGCAAATGAGATATCATATCCACACTATCAATGGTCAGTACTCTCTTTCTTATTAGTCAAATTTACCTGAAACAATAAATCATATTTATATTTTGAACCAATTATTTGAAACAATACAAGGTAACATGAAATCAAGACATGAAACACACACAAACCACAAACAGTAAAGAGAAAGAAAATATGTGATTTACTGTAATTCACCCAATTAACATGTTACGTCCAACAGAGTCAATATTATTACAATATTGTCTCACCTCTCTCATTACAATGAGAATGCGTTTGGTTCAGGGAATGTTGGATTACTATGAATGTTATATTAATGGAAAGTTAGATTACCTTAAAAATTATTAGGAAATCTTTAGGAAAATGTATTTGGTTAGTTAGAATAAATTAATGAATATGTTATATTAATATGTTTGGTTGAGAGGAATAAATTGGTAGGTATGTTAATTAAATTACTAAATTGCCCTCTTTTTAAATATTAATATAATATTATTTTTATTATTAATTTTTGAATAATTTCTTTTAACCCCCAATATTTCATATTCAGCTAAAACACCCAACTTATATAAAACTTTAATTAATAACAAAATCTCCCCCACCACCCCAAGCCACTGCCGACCACCACCATCCGCCGCCGAAAGTCGCTGAAATCACCAGGAGTCCTTGAAAGTCACCCGGAGGCTATGATATGGTTGTTTTTAGCCATCGATGGCCGAAAATGGTAAAATGGTAGTAGATACGGCGAAATGGCCAGTCGCCATTTTCGGCTAGTCTACTCCATTTTGGCCATTTTCGACCATCAATATGGCTAGAAACAACCATATCGGAGCCTCCTCCCGGCGAACTTCAATGACAATGATGGTGGCAATGGTTGGCAATGGTTGGTGGATGGCGGTGGTGGTCGCAAGGTTTGTTTTAAATATAAGGGTACTATTGTCCAAAAACTTAATTGAACAAGGGTAAAATTGTAATGGTGGATTAATATAAATTGATTTTAAAACAAGGGCATTGTTGTCCAAAAAATTTATTAATAAGGGATAAAATTGTAACAAAAATATGATAACCAAGTAATCTTATAATACCTAAGAAAATTGAGGTTATCAGATTAATTCCCTCCAATATTACTAACAATAACTATTATTGGTATTGAAAGATTACGAATCTTATATTACTTGACAACTAAATATGGTAATCAAGTAATATAATATGGATATTATTTCTAGGTCTCATAACCCCAAACCAAACGCCCCCTCCTCCAAAGTAATTTGCTTATCACTTTCATACAAGAGAAAAACATGTTTATATACTAGATTTAAAAGATAAACATAATATTATACAGATTCATATTCTTAAGCTCAAACCCAATAGTAAATTAATAACTTAAATAAAACCTTAAATCTAACAAAAAATTTTGAACCCTAAAATTAAATCTGATTCCCCAAAAATCTTAATAGTTGCCCCGTTGTGTTATTGAAAAAATAGATGAATATATAGTTAGTGAATAAGTGAAGTAATTAAACGAAGTAATTATGAACCACCACTAAAAGGTCCTATACTACACCATTATATATATAATTGGACAACAAACAAAAAAAACCCACCAAACATGGCCGCTTGGTGTAGTTCAAGAATTAACTATTAAGTGACATATCCCAAACACACTCCTAGTCTCCTAGTTTCTAGAAAGTTTCAAAATTTATAAATATTTTTTATGTAAATAACAATATATTATTAAAAATGAAACATCATCAAGTTTCCATGTAGTATTGGCATGCACTTTAATAATTAATTCTATTGAGTACTTCAAAAAAGATTGATAGAGAGATGTGTCATCTTTATACTTAAAATTTGATAATATTACGTTCCAATAATAATAGTTATAGAGTACGATTATACGTACAAATTAGCATATAAATTTAGTATTAGAAAAATTGATGTTGATATTAGATACTTTAAATTGTTTTAATAATAATTTAGGATTGAATTAGATTGATTGAATTGAACCAATTAATTATATTATATTTTGCAATGGATAAAAAGAAATTAAAAATGATAATTTGTAAAGATAAGTAGTATAAATATTATGTTGATCCAATTCACTTAATAGCAAGATGTAGGAAAAAGACATGAATCTCACTTTTGGTTAATTCTGTTTTGAGTAGTGGAATTTTTTACTCGATGGTTTTGCATTCAATCAAAGCATCCACTAGGACAATGATAATATGTTTAAAACAGATACAAGTATAGGTGAGCATGGTTAAAGGATATAATCGAAATTGGCAAGTATCCACTCACCAATTTCAGGTAGGAACCAAAACCAGCCCCATTAGGGTTCGATTCTGGTACTGAAAAATTAGAATCAAGAATTCCCGGGTTTGATTCTGCTTCTTGAAGCGTTGAAACCAGAACCGGAATTAAGGTTTGGATACTCAGGTAGGAACGAGACTGAATTTTTATTTTTGTAAACTGTTACGAGAGTATTTGTCATATATATATATCAATTAAATAGATCATATGAAATTATTTCACTTCCAAATTAAAATCATGAACTATAAATTATAATATCACATGAACTAACTTCAAGGGTATTTATGTAATCATACAAGATCAACTAAAAAATGTCAAATAAATAAAGAGTACTACTGTACTAGTATACTTACGAATTTGTAAGTAAGGGGTATATGTTTCAATTAGTGAGAGATTCACCTGTCCTTTCTTGAAATGAAAAAAGAATAATTTCAATACATAAAGGGTGTGTTTGGATCAAGAGTATATAAGATAATGATAGTTTATTTTGTAAGATTCTGGTATTCATTATGTAAGTAATAAAATATTGTGGGAATCTTTTATTGCAATAGTATTTACTGTTGATAATGTGGGGGGTAATCCGATACCCTCCCCACCCTTAGGATTAAAATATTACCAGAGTAATCTGATTTTTATACCCATTTTGCCCTTAATTAAAAACTATTTCGAACATAATTGTCATCAAATGTCTACCAAATAACAATTACCTGACTCCCCTCCCCTACATTTGAAATTAAGGCTAAAACACCTAGCCACAAAAAAATTTAAAAGTTAATAAAATACCCGAGCCACCCAAAAAAGGGACCTAATCCGCGCCGTGACCTCACCGACGCCTCCATCGCCCGTCGATTCCGCCTATAATGGTGCACGGCGGCGAAGATCTAGTCGATTGTGTGCCAATAAGACCTTTTTCGACCATGGCTCTGCCGGAAATGGCACAACCACATCTTTGGTGGTGAAATGGCCATAGATCTAGCCGTTTTCCAACCATGGATTTGTGATCTATGGCCGGAAATGGCTTTGCTGGTGCACGGTTGGCCATATACGGCCAGTCATGCTCCATTCCATCGATTGCCGATGACGACCAGTGGTGGTGGTTGGCTACCGGTAGTAGCTTGGGGTGGGTGGGGGTGATTTTGCTACAAATTAAAGTTTTATATAACTGGGGTGTTTTAACAAAATTTCAAATGTAAAAGATTAAAAGAAATGATTCAAAAAATAATAATAAAAAATACTATTATATTAATATTTAAAAAGGAGAGCAATTTATTAATCTATATAACATACCCACCCATTTATCTTTCCACCCAAATATATTATTCACCAATTTATTCGAACCAACCAAACGTATTTTATAAACATTCTTATTAATCTTCAAGTAATCTTTATTTTTGTTAATATAATATCAACCTATAACACACCCAAAAGAAAATAATAAGATGAATACAACTTTTTATATAAAAAAGATGACAAAATGGACTGTTTATATAGCAAAATACAGTATTTGTTGGGATCTAAAGCTAATCAAGTTTTTTTAGTACATTAATACGTTTGATTTAAAGGAACTATGAGAAATTATTTCAAATTCTTATCTCATTTGTGATAATGTAGCATAATTGTAAAGCCAAAAACATATTTATTTAATTAACTGTCATCATTATTATTTTTCCTTAATAAAAAAAGAAAAAAAGGGAAGTTATAGCTAGGTTGTCAATAATGTATATCAATCCTCGCCCACACCAGCATAAATTAAATTAAATATGGAAAAAATTATTAATGCTAAAACCAAAAATGAAAAAAGGAGGTATTTTAAAATACGTCCTTTTTGATCCAACTTAGGCTGCTTTCTTCCTCCATCATCTTTCCCTCGCCTTTTTTTCTTTTTTCTTTTTTGAGGTTTATTCCTTTTGTGGGGTATCAAACACCTTGAACCCGGGTGCTTGATGCCAAACCGCACAAGGCATGAAGCCACCAAGGTAACAAGGAAGATCGACAAGAGTATTCTCATTTAGCTCCCTTTTAAACTCATCTCAAGAGATTTTTATATCAATATTACAGTATTAATTAAGGGTGATTAAGGCAAGTATCATATTATATCACTAATTCAAAAGAGAAATTTGCTGTATTCATTATTGTTGTTTTGGTTTCTCTCATAAACTTCTTAATTAAACCAACACTCAAATTATTTCTTTTTATATCGTGATTTCTTGATCTGAAATATTAGTTCTCTCTTATTGAGTTAAGATCCTCTCTTAATGTTATCGATAATATTCGACTTATATCTTGTTTGATCCTTCGATATTGTCATCTTGAACCCCAAAAATAAAAAATATCAATGCATTATAGTAAATGAGAAAATAATTATAAATAATGAGATGAATAATAACATTTGATACATAAAAGACCACGAAATGTGCTATTTACTAGTAAAGTAATTGGTCAAATTCATTGGCATCATAGCTTAATTAGAAATGTTATTGATTAATTTAACAAAGTTGATTTTAAGAAATCTGGGAAAATTATTTCAATTCTTATGTCATTTATGATAGATAAAATATATTTGTAAAGCCAAAATTGTATTTCTTTATTAACTATTATTATTTTCTCAAAAAAAAAAAAAAAAAAAAGAAGGAAGTTCTAAGTCAACTAGGTTGTCAACAATATTGTAAATCAATCCTGATTGTTACCATCGTAAATTAAAAAAAAAAAAAAAGGAAAAAATATTAATGCTGAAACACAAAGGTTAAAAAATCATATTATATTACTAATTAAAAAAAGGAATTATCAAAGAGAAAAAGAGAAATATTAATATTTTGGGCCCGTTTGGATCGGGTTGAAATTTTTTAACATGGGTAATATTTGTTTAATTGAGCAGATAACCATGTTTGGAATTTTTGTACAAAAACATTACCGGAAAATAAGATGACAAACAGTGCCAAAAAGGGGGTAAATTGTCGGGAATAATATTACTTAATGGAGGGCTGATATTAAAACATTACTCTGGTAATCATAATTTCTGTCCAATCTTGCCCCTAAACAGTGGATTATGCGGACAAAAATATCCTTTAGTTTATTAATAATTACAAAATAGCCAATTTGCACAAACAGACATATTTGTCCTCAGTTTTTTTTATTTTCCAGACGAAACTGCCCTGCTTTTTTATCATTTATTTCAGAAATGCCACGAAGATTGGTGTACCCATATTATCCTCAAATATTTGCATATTGTGACCAATATGCCCTTGAACTTCATTAAAACTACAGGATAAAAGAAAAAAAAAATTTCTAAATCGCACAAACAGGCACGATTTCCTTGTCAGTTCTCTACGCTAAAACTCATTCGCCGCCGGTGGAGTCTTCTTCTCGTCGATCTCGTTCGCCAGTTCGTCAGTCCGATCGTTATTTCCGGTAAGTCGTTTGCCCTCTTTCCTTTGTATGTTGCGTGATTTGTTTGGATTGCAACACTAAACCCTACCTTGTCCATTTTCCGTCTGTCGTTGGTCCACCATCTCCACTGCAGCAACGTCGGCTCTTCATCGCTCTCTGTTTGCTCCCCATAAGACAACTTTTTGAAAACCGTCGTTGGTCCACTAACATAGAGAGCTTTAAGGTAATTGTTTTTTAGCCATTTTTCTTTCCTCAAAGATATATGGTTGGTCAATGTAAGGGGTTTTTTCTAGTAGCTAGTGATTTATTTGGATACACTGATTGATGTTTATGCAATTGTCCTTTCGTGTTCACTTATTGACGTGGTTACTGCTCTGTATGTTGAAGCATATCATATACCCTAGTTTTGCATTCTAAATATTGTCATTATTTTGGTGGTTTTTGTGGATCATATTGAAAAAAGGCATACAAATTTATAATGATGCCTAGATCTTTAGCAGATCTGACAACTTCAGATAGTATACCCGTCATTTCAGTACTTTGAGCCACCAAATTCACAAATAGGATGGTGGCTTATGCCTTATTGTCGTAATCTCACATGAGAGAGTATCTGTATAAGTAATTCTTTTGTCAATACATGCAAATCTCTTATTCTTTTTTTAAAGCCTATCTTACAACCTAATGGGCCGCAGTTTAGTTTAGATGTCATCACTCTACTTGCTTGTGACATGTCAAGCGATTCTAAGCCGTAACCAGCTGAAGCTTAAAATATAATGACAAGTAATACACAAATGAGAAGGAAAAAGAACATATTAATTCAGATGTGTCCTAATATTTTGATAAGAATTTGTTTAGCAGTATTAGGAAAGCATACACTAGTAGTATTTACATGAGAAAACAATGAAATATTCCTGAGATGTAAAAGATGTACATACCACATTAGTAATGATGTCAAAGGAATCATCTTCAAATGGAAGTTTAGGATTTAAATTTATGTCTTGAACAACATACTCAGTCAAAACCTGTACAGACATAATTCAAAGCACTGAATGTCTTTACCTCATCAATATAATGGCCATTTACCAATTTGTGTGCAAATTAGTCCATGATTATGCTGTCCAGTATAGTAGCGTCATATAGACAAAGGTTTCAACTCAACCAATTCAAAGAGGGGTGTCAATTTGTCATTATTTACATGCTCATACTTTTTTCTTATTTGTCTCATGATACATGATACCTATGAAGTTATGTTGATCGTACTGATCTACAGGAAACAAAATAATGCCTGCAAAAAATACTAGCCTGTCCTTGTTTAATATTTTGTTGGGAAACAACTGAAGGAGACAACCACTATCCAACCAATAACAATTTTGAAGGAGGAACCCCAATCAATATTTGATTAAGTTAATAAAATTGCAATCGCTAAAATCGGCCAGAGTGGTAACAAATTTTGGATTTTTGAACGTCTAATTATAGGTCAGTTAAATGAAATATCTACAGTAAAAATTAACCCTACAGATTATGTTACCAATTGAATTGCTAAAGAAGACAGTTTTGAGGGATTGATGTGAAATTTTTGTGATGTTTATGTTGGTTTGTGTGATGGATGAGGAATTTTTATGTGTGGGACGTTGAGAATTGTATGAGTGTTTTAGGTGAATTTTTTTTTTTTTGCTGGTGATATTATTAAATTCTGGTGTTTATGTTGTTTAGGGTTTCATATTCAGTTTGATTTCTTCCATATACAATTTCCTGTGTTGGGTTTAAGGACTTGTACATGCTTGATTGACTTCATTATGCTTTGATCCATGAATTATGTGAAATAGTTATGGCTCGTTTAACAGTCAGGCAGAAGATGCACTTGGTTGCCCTTCTAGTCTTCCATTTGGACATGTTGGAAACCATGTACACCATGCTCGTCCTTCTTGGGTTGGCTAATGCACTTAATATACGGGGTAGACGTAGGGCTGCTATATCATATGCCAGTGAGTCTGCGTCTAGGTTTAAGGTTAGGTCGTTCAATTTACACACCATGCTTTTCCAAAGTGATGAGTTATGTTTTGAGAGCTGTAGGATGAATAGGGCTCCCTTCCACAAATTATGTAATTTACTTACTATACATGGCAACTTAAAATCAACCCGTCATTCATCCATAGAAGAATTAGTTGGGACATTTCTTTACATCCTTGCTCATAACCAAAAGACCAGAGTAATGAAACGTCAAATGCGTAGATCCACTGAGACGGTAAGTTGCAATTTTCACTTAGTCCTGAACGTCATGTTAAGGTTGCATACCCTGCTGTTTAAAAAACCAGAGGCCATTCCCGAGAACTCAACCGATGAGCAATGGAAATGGTGCAAGGTACAGTCTAATCACTAGGTTTAGGATGCACATGTAGTTCAATAGCTTATTAAAATCAGACTTAGTGTTTTCTCTAAAATATTTTTGTTGTTCTGTGTTAGAACTATTTGGGAGCCTTGGATGGAACATACATAAGGTTCACATGCCGGTGGACGATATACCTAGGTACCGGTCAAAGAAAAGTGAAATCGCAACTAATGTCCTTGGTGTATGCACACTTGACATGCAGTTTATATATGTCCTCCTTGGGTGGAAAGGTTCCACTGCAGATAGTAGAGTTCTTAGGGATGCCATTATTAGGAGAAATGGATTAAAGGTCCCCCAAGGTAATATAACAAAATAAATTGTATTTTTAATGTTAGGATCTGCCATAATAGTGCACTTAGTAATTGTTATTGACTTGAAATTGTTTATTTTAGGGCAATACTATTTGTCTGATGCTAGATAGACTAACGGGGAAGGGTTTTTGGCTCCTTATCGAGGACAACGATATCATTTGAGTGAATGGCGACAAGGTCACAAATCGGCATCATCGCAAGAATTTTTCAACATGAAACACTCTCAGGCAAGAAATTGCATTGAGAGATGTTTCGACATCCTGAAAGCTCGATGGGAAATATTGAAGGACACATCTTACTACCCCATCAAAACTCAATGTAGAATCATTACTGCATGTTGTCTTTTGCACAATTTCATAAAGTCTGAGTTGCCCATTGACCCGATTGAAGCGGATCTTCAGGAAGAGGTGAACGATGAAGGGCAAGAGGATGACAATGGAGAATTGACCAAGCACGTTGAGCCTAGTGCAGCGTGGACTGCATTTAGAGACAATTTGGTGGCTAAAATTTTCAATACTTGGATGCCTGTGCGGAATGAATGATTGTGCTTGTGTTTAGTTTATGTGTAGTGTTGTGACTTTTTAAATTTCTGTCTTTTCTGATTTGCCATGTATGAATGAACCCAAACACAGATGCTTTGTTAGTGGACTTGCACATCGACTTACATTTGTCGTAATGTGGATGGTTGAATGTTAACTGATCCCATTCATGTATTATTCTTGTTGATTTACTTATAATTATGAATATCGCGCATATCAGTAGCTAAGACACTATGTATAAACGAAGTTGTAACCTGATTTTTTTTCCCAATATCACTAATCTGCCCTTTTTTTTTTTTTTTTTTTTGTTTCAGCAATATGGACAGGTCAGCATCGCGGTCCCATGAGTCCGACAAGAGCATTAGCATACATGACAACTCTTTGCCTATGAAAAAGGGCAGAAAGGGAAAGGCAAAAGCTAAGGGAAGTAAGCGGCAGTGGACAAAAAAGGAGGACGCTGTGTTGGTGGAGTGTCTGGTGGAGCGCAAAGAGCAGCCATTTTGGAGCACTGAGCAGGGGTTCAAATGCGGTTACCTAGCTGAGGTCGAAAAGATGATATGGGAAAAGCTTCATCATTATAGTCTGAAAGCACAACCACATATCGACTTGAGGGTGAAGATGTTGAGGAGGCAATATAATGCAATCAATGAAATGCTTGAAAAGGTAGCGGCTTTGGGTGGAATGATAAGGAGAAATGCATTACATGTACCAAGGATGTCTTTGATGAATGGGTCCGGGTAAGTATGCTTCTGTTGGTTTATTTGTGTACATTTTAAATTCTGAACTTCATGTTTATATGTACTCATACAAATGCCGCATATCTTATGATGATTAACGTTTTTGTAGAGTCATCCTTTTGCAAGAGCACTACGACACAAACCGTGGGTGCACTATGATTCCTTTGTCACCATCTACGACAAAGACAGGGCCAATGGAGCTGGTGCGGAGATAGCAACTGATGCTTTGTTGAGGATTTGGATAATGACAGTGCTGACAACAATGATGAACAGATGGACATCGATGTTGATGTAGATCTCAATGTCGAGGGGCACACAAGTGCCCGGCCAAAGGATGATGTGGTTGATTCTACTTGTCAGGTGGCCGCTGCTAGTCAAAGCAAAGTTGCGGTCAGTAGAAGAGGAGGAAAAAAGAGGCTGGAAAAGCAACAGAGTGGCACACCACATTGGGCAGGTTTGAGACTACCTTGGTTGGGACCTAAGCTGAGCTGAAGGACATTGTTGACTACTTCAAGAAGGAGACCCAAGAAAGACCGTAAAGGGCAGGTGTATTCCATCATTTCTCAATTGGATGGATTCACAGTCCCTGAGATGCTGACAGCCACCATGGGGATTTGCAAGGAACCTCACAAGATAGATATCTTGTTTGGGTTACCAATGCACGTGCAGAGAGAATTTGTGAATATGCAACTTGGAGTAAGTAATGAGTACTGACCAACATTTGATTTCTAGTGCAGTCTTGTAATGGGTTTTATTTTTGTGCACAGGGTTATTAGAGAGCTGACACAGTAGCTGTATTCCCGTAGTTGTATTTTGCCTATATTCTAATAGCATACAGGATGATATCTTTTGTTATGTTTTAGTGAAAACCATGTATGTCTAGTAATTAGATGGTAATGGTCTATGTTTGCAATTAGTACGGGAAGGTACGAATCACTAATATGGAATGTAAAAAACTCTTAACTTTGTTAGTGATGCATAAAAGGATGTCTACATGTCTGTGCGTTTAATGTTTGTTGTCTTAGTATGGTGAATGTGGCATTTTGATTTACTTATGGAAACTGACATTTAGGTCACTAGGAAAGTATGGTCAAGGTATACTAGCATTTATAAAGTGTCAGTTCTATAAATTTTGTTTTCTTTCCCTCTTTGATGTGCTTTGTTTTGTGGGTTAGTGTGCAGGAACGATGGGAGGACCACCACGTTGCCTAGTAGTGACGACAGAAAGCACAAAAGTTTGTGAACAACGTCAAGAGAGCCACAGAGTTTGTACAGATAGCAATGTGAAAGGTATTACGATTGGATAGTTATGGAGTCAATTTGTTGTATGGTTGGGAATAATGCTTATTAACATACCTCATAATTGATTGATGTACAGATGTAGGCGGGACCAGTCATTCGGTACATGAAGAAAATTAGGAGATTCCTTCAGCCTTAAAGGGCAGCAAATGTAAAGGTACCAACCTTGCAACTCGTAAATCGACTAATGCTTTCAATTATGAAAGATGCATGGAATTGTTTGCTAATGTAAATGAATGATGAACATATGTAGGTGCCACAAATCAACGAAGGTCAAGTAGGCAATTGGCAAATAGAAGGGGAGGGGGGATGTTGAGCAACAGTATGTTTGACCTCCACATGGGGTACAAAACTGTTTTACAATTTACATGCTTCACGCCATATTTACATAATATGTTTACCTCATATGATGGACTGCATATTTAGTGATCTACAGGAACTTGTGGAGGAGTTTTAAAGGAGACAACTTGCACAATTTCATCACCCTGGACTGCATGTGGTTTTTTATGTACACAAAAGAAGTGTACAAAAGGAACATGCTGAAGTGGATTGACAAATTGAACATATTCTCAAGGAAATATGTGTTCATTCCTATAGTCCTCTGGTGAGTTTTTTGATATTGTGGCTGTAGGCATTTGTTTTATACTTACCAAACGTGGACATAGGTTGATTTTGGTTGCTTAAGAGTTGACATTGATAATATGCATAAATTATGCTGAGAGGGGTCATTGGAGTTTACTGATTTTGTGCAACTTTGGTGGAGATGTAAACTTGGAAATTAAAACTCGATGCATGGTGCTGCTTGATTTGCTTGGATCAGAAAACGAAAAGACATTGCAACCTCTGATTCAATAGTAAACTTTGATTATTTCACAATTATTTGCAAACACATTTGAGCACTTGATGAAATTGTATTGTTGGAGATGTGGTACTGGAATGGGTTTCAAATTGTCCAAGCTTAATTATGCAGGTTTGTGAGGGATATTTATGAATCAGGAACAATGCCCAAGCATCCAGTGGTTGAAACCGCCTTTGCTAGTGCCTAAGGTGATAAAACAGTATATTGTATTGGTTGATGGTAATTAGTGGTTGATATGTTCAGTATTTCATGTATTTGTTGTGACCGATAAATGCACTCACCAGGTCCCTCAACAACGAAACCACATGGATTGCGGATATTTCGTCCTGTATTATATAACCAAGTTTGTGGAAGCTGCCCTAGAAGATTTTTCAATCAACGACGGGTATCCTTACTTTGCAAGTACCGCAGTCTTTTAATTGATTAGGTTGATTTGTTTATTGTCTCTTCAATTATAATATGTGGGTTTTTGTTGTTGATTTTTATTCTCCACAGATGATGCATGATTGGTTTACACTAGCTTAATTTACAGCCTTCCGTGACAAACTGTTGTGTGAAGTTGAGTAGCATAGGCTATGTTTTATTCATTTATGTATGATTATTGTGTATTGAGTATTGTGTAATTAGTATTTGCGGATGTCAAATTGAGTTCACTTTAAAAATGGTGGTGATTATGTTCATTGTTGTAATGTGCGAAATTATGTATTATTATTGGTTCACAGGTTCAAAGAGCATCGTTATTCAACTTGTAGTTAATTTATTGGTACATTGCTTGGATTCAGCATAATGTAAATGCATAGGTACTGACAAATGTACTAATAATTCTCACACTTTTCACACATAGTTTTGGCCCAGGATAAGTGGAAAAAGTTAACAAATTTCCTCAAATTTGGAAACTTGCTTCTAAATTCCAGCCATGGTGTAAACCAAAAAAATACAATTTTTCTTTTGCCTTCAAAAAAAAAAAAAAAAAAGCCTTCAATTGAACTAAAGTAGAAATGAACATGTACGAACTATAATTTATGGTAATACAAAAATCAGAGTTTTAGATAGAGTTTAAAATTGGAAGATGGCAAATATATTTGTTGCAATACCAGGGTCAGGTGTTGAATGTATACCCAATAGAAAATACAATAGGTTTTTTTCGGAGTTTCAATAGTCTATGTAAATTTGTCAATAAATAACTTAACAATAAAATACTTGGCTAAAATATAAGAAAAAGAATTTTGTTAATTGATCATTTCTTTTATTAACCAAACAAGTTAATTACTTATACCCAATAATCATCTAAAAGGCATTTTAGTAAAATGTAATCAAGACATCTGCTGTTACAGCCAACCAAACAGATTAATTAGTAATACAAGTAATTATCTTAAGGGCATTCTAGGAAAATGGTATTTAAGGACATCTGTTATTACTGTCAACCAAGCACATTAATTATGAATACATCTCAATTGAACCAAGCACAATAATAATTTAAACCCGATAATCTACAATGTAATATTTCTTTCCGGTAATTTTATTACTAAGATAAAAAAACATTATATGATCCAAACGCCCCCCTTATGTAAAAAAAAAAAAAACCTTGTATTTATTTATTATTGCTTGTTTGGTTTCTCTCACAAAATTGTTAACTACAGCAACACTCAATTAATTCCTTTTATACCAAAATTTCCTAATTTAACAATTTAAATATAGTTTAATCAGGATTATATCTTATTTTTATTTTTGAAATTAATTCCTTTTATACCAAAATTTCCTAATTTAACCATCTCAAGTCTCAACCACTAGGAAAGATCAAAGATTGACACTTTAGTTTTATATAAAAAATTATTTATCCCAAAATAAACAATTTCTCATTGCCCACCATGAGAAATGGAAGGTTAATCAAAATTAAATAAGAATTGTACCTAATACATGTAACATTATTTATTTATTATCACATTATTCATTATTCTAATTGAATTAATTCACATTTATAATCTTTTTTTCTATTTGAAAATTTTTAGAACAAATTCAAACAAAGGAGCTTAATGTTTTGATGGTTTGCCTAGCCTGCAAACATGAACCAAACATAAAACGATATGTAATAAGGAATTCATTTTATAACAATTTTTTTTTTCATTTGGCACGAATATCAATCAATAAAAAAGGGAATTAGAAAAATTTTAGAAAATAAAATTGTGAAGGAAAGTAAATTTTCAAATGAAGATTTTGTAACTATATATTTATTAAATTATAACTTCCTCGTAATGATAAAATTAGTTTGGTCTCATCATTATTACTATCAAAAGGTTTTATTGTATTTGTAAAACCAAAAACATATTTATATAGGAGGTTGCACGCAAGCTAACCTGGACACTCTGGTTGTTAAAAAAATATATTTATGTAATTAACTATTATAATTATTATTTTTCCTTAAAAAAATAAAAGAAAAGGAAATTACAACTAACTTGTCAACAATGCGTATCAATCCCCACCAACACTATTCATACATTAGAAAAAAAAAAAAAGGAAAAACATATTAATGTTGAAACACAAAAGGTTGCAAAAAATGTATATCAATCCTCATCATCACTATTCATGCATAAAAAAATGGAAAAATATATTAATGCTGAAACATAAAAGGTTACAAAAAAAAAAAAAAAAAAAAAAAAAAAAAAAAAAGGTATTTTAGAATACCTCATTTTTTTAATCTTTCTCTTCTTCTTCATCTCCTCCATTTTTTTTTTTTTAATTGAGTAATGCTACTTTTATACCATTTTCATTACACCATTTTTTTGACTTTTTTTAATTTTTAATTTTGTATGAATGTGACATATACCACATCATAATATAATGAAAATGGTGTAAAAATAGTATTACTATTTTTTATTTTCTGGCGTCTGAACACCGAACCTGGGACCTCAAGGCGCAAACCACAAGGTATGAACCACCAAGGTAGCAAGGTAAGTTGACATCAATTTTATTTGCAGACTTTACCGTGGACACCCCCTAAAAGTTTAAACACAAAAAAGTTGGGACACCCACCAATTCAGAAATTAGCTACTTAGACCAATATACCCACTCCCAAGAATTTTTGCTGTTAGTTTGGATGGAAGACTAGAGTTGACAAGCAAAATTGCCAAGATACCCTTGATGATTCCTCCACATTGTGTAATTACTATATGCCCATAGATATTTTATAATTTAGCTTTAGTTTGCTAACAACGGCTCGTGTACAAATTTTATCGCAGTTTTCTAATTACAATCCTTGTGGAATTCATATCCTCTTTTAATATGATAGATTATATTTCATGAATATTGACATTAATCCTTGAGTAATCATACTAAAGGAGCTTATTCTTTCGGACAGCTTGCTAGCCTATCATGAAACAGAAAGAAAATGATATGTAATAATCCCTTCATTTTGTATCTCATTTTTCCACTTAATATTTTCTCTAAATTATAAAAACATGAATTACCATGAAAATTGATCTAGAAAAAAGAACAAGAAGGACGAAGATTTTGGAAAATTAAAATAGTGAAGGGCACAAAAACTGTTCTATCCATATTTATTCAATTTTTGACGAGAGACATCTTGAAATGAAAGAAGAATGATCCCAATACATTGAAGAAACTAATAAGAAGAATAGAACTTTTAATATTAAAAAAAAATGAAGAAATAGACTGTTTATATAGCAAAATATTAGTTCAAATTCATTGGCATCTAAAGCTAACTAGGAATGTTTTTTTAGTACATTAATACATTTGATTTAGAAGAAATTTGAGAAATTATTTTCGATTATTATCTCATTTACGATAATATAACATATTTGTAAATCCAAAAAAATGTTTCTCTAATTAACTATTATCATTATTATTTTTCCTTAATAAAAAAAAAGGAAGTTACAACTAGACTGTCAATAATGTATATCAATTGTCAACCTCACCATCATATATAAAAAAAATGGAAAAAATATTAATGCTGAAAACAAAAAAAAAAAAAAACAAAAAAAAGTTGGAGGACATAATTAAAGCAGATTCTCTTAAAATATCATAGTAAAATAAAAAATGAGGTATTTTATAATACCTCTTTTTTAGTTTATCATCAATTCCATGTAAACCCATTAGCTTCTCCTCCATATTATTTAGAGGACTGCTTGATGCTAAAGCACTAGGCATGAACCAACCAAGGTAACAAGATCGACGATTATTTTCTCATTTGACTCCATTTTAAATCTATGAGATTGTGAAAGTATTATTTAAGAGTAAAGATACAATTAGTGCAGATTCTATAAAAATATTATAATAATTTTTAAAAAAAAAAAAAAAAGGAGGTAAAAATATTAATGCTCAAACAAAAATTTTTTTAAGATACAATTAATACAGATTCTGTATTAAAATATTATAATTATCTACTCTTTGAATCAATTAATTCCAAATACCAAATAATTATCTATTCAGTGGCAGGTTGTTTGTAGCATTGTTGAGGCGCTTTTTTTTTTTTTTTTTTTTGGCCTTTATGAAAATTTAATTACCAAAAAATATATATATATATTTCCAAATACCAATTATAAGAAAAAAAAAATGTTAATCCAAAGTAAATAATGCTATTGCCTATCACCTAGAAATTAATGTTAATGCAATAATTTGGCTCTCTCTTTCTATGACATTATCTATTATAATTATTATTTTTCCTTAATAAAAAACTTATTTCTTTAATTAACTATTATAATTGTTATTTTTCCTTGATAAAAAAAAAAGAAGTTACAACTAACTTGTCAAAAATGTATATCAATTCTCACCGTCACTATTCATGCACCAAAAAAAAATGGAAAAACATATAAATGTTAAAACACAAAAAGGTTAAAAAAAAGATGTAGTATGGTTAATGTTTTCTAACTGCAATCCTTGTGGAGCTCAGATCCTCACTTAATATGATCCACAATACTTCATGAATATCTGACTTTGATCCTTGAGCAATCATACCAAAGGAGCTTAATGTTTTGACGGCTTGCGAGCCTATTATGAAACAAAAAGAAAATGATATGTAATAATGCATTCATTTTATATCTCATTTTTCCACTTAATATTTTCTCTAAATTAGAAAAACATGAATTACCATTAACATTGATCTAGAAAAAAGGAAAAAAATGAATGAAGATTTTGGATAATTAAAATAGTGAAGGGCGCAAAAAGTGTTCTATCCATATTTATTCAACTTACAACAAGAAAGATCTGTAAATGAAAAAAGAATAATCCCAATACATATGAGAAAATAATAAGATGAATGTATTAAGAAAGAGTTAACGACTTTTTCCCACCCAAATAATAGCTTAATAACTCTTTCCCACCCACAGACTTTTAAAATATCACTTTACTACCCAAATTTATATTCTAACGGTGAACAGAGAGCAAAGTCAATCTAAGCTATTAGGGCTTTTAAAGAGGGAAGGTTGATAAGTCTTTTGGTGGTGGAAGGTTGGATTTTGGTGATTGTGAGTGATTAGAATTTTACTTAGGAGGGGCGGCTATGCAAACCCTAATCGCTCGATTTCTTATGATTGGTAAGGTCAGCAAGGGTAGGGTTTGAGGGGTTTTGGTGAGTAATGATCAGAGAAGAGAATGGTGATGGTGTAGGGCCGCAACGAGTTCAGAATTGGAAACGAAATTTATATTTGGGTAGTAAAATGGTATTTTAAAAGTCTGTGGGTGGGTAACTGTTATTAAGGTATTATTTGGGTGGGAAAAAGTTGTTTACTCATTAGGAAAAATACATTTTGTTAGTACCATATATGGATTTATAGTGTCAGATATGGTTTTGTTGTTTTGTATTAATGACTTTAATTACAATAATTGCTTTATATATCATCCATGGCCACAAACAAGTAACAACTAAACCTCACTCATATCTAAATCTCCCTTATATATACACATAGGATTAGCTTAATCTTTTGTACAAGAGAAAAGATGAAAAGCTTCTCAATCTGTCATTCTTTTCCTTGTTCTCTTTACCACTACATGTAGATTAATTTTCAATCTCAAATAATTTTGTTTTAAATTATGTCAGAATCCTTTGATTAAGGAACTAATCTCATTATGCACTTTTTAATTCTTGTGGGTAACGAGCTACGTATGGTGGATGCTAAAACGTGTGGGGATAAATTGAATCCTATAAATGTCTGTGAGATACAATCTTGTATTGCAGCTTGCCAAAAGAAACATGGAGCCGAAGCTAAGGGGACTTGCACTAACTTTAAACTTTATTGTCATTGTGCCTTCCCTTGTTAATTTTTATAATGTATCTATTAAGTCGCTCATAATGTATTACGCCTGATAATTAAGGATTTGAATAAGAGTGATGCTATTGACACCGCTATTATTTACATGAGAAACATTTTGTTGTGAAAAACACAAACAATTAAACACAACATCAGTTCTTATGCCCAAGGCGAAGGACGGGGCCAATGCTCAAGGGACTTGCCCTCTAGGTTTCTCGATTATTGTCTTTACACCTTTTCTTGCAATTAATTCCTTACAATTTGGTAAGGATATTAGAGATTTAAAAAGAAATTTGAGAAATTATTTGAGATTCTTATCTTATGTATGATAACATAACATATTTGTAAACCTAAAAACATATTTCTTTGATTAACTATTATCATTATTATTTTTCCTTAATTTTTTTTTTTTTAAAAAAAGGGAAGTTACAGCTAGGTTGTCAATAATGTACATCAATCCTCACCCTCACCATCATATAAAAAAAATGGAAAAAATATTAATGCGGAAACAAAAAATGTTGAAAGATATAATTAACGCATATTCTCTTAAAATACCATAATAAAAAAAAGGAAGTAATTTAAAATACCTCTTTTTGATCCACTTAGCTTCTCCTCCATCATCTTCCCCTCTATCTTTTTTTTTTTTTTTTTCCTTTTTTTGAGGGTGTCAAACCTTGAACCCGGGTGATTGATGCTAAGCCACAAGGTATGAAACCACTAAGGTAACAGGATCGACATACATATAATTGAAAATTTGAAGGAAAAAAAAAAGTTTTTAATTAAGTACCTCATTTGGATCACCAGTGAAGGCTTAATTTGATTCACATTTTATATCATAATTCTAAGTGAAAAATAATAAGCTAGAAAAAATTAAAGAAAAAGAAAGGTATTTAAAATACCTCATTTGTCTGACCAAGTAAGGGGTGGGAATATGGGATTTATGAAACTAGGTGGAAACCTGCCATTTTACTAAAACCTTAGGTGAGAATATGTCGTTGACTCTATATTTATATATGTACCAACCCTCCTGACTTGAACTCGGGACCAAGCAATATAAACCCAAAAAAGTAAAAACATAGACACCACCAATCGATGCGCGACGACCCGATCTAGCCAGTCGTGTGTTATTCTGGTAGATTCTGACCACCTTCCTACGGTGGTGGCCAACTGCTGGGAATATGTGGGTGGGTGAGAGTGTTTTTGTCAATTTATAAACTTTTATTATGAGAGGTGTTTAATTAAATTAATAAACCTTGGGGTTAAAAAAATATAAATATTTTAAATTGAATAAAATATGATTAGATTTTGAAAATATTGAAACAAATATGTATTTTGGACAGGATTGAAACAAACACAACAAATTTGCTATTTAGTAGAGCTATTAAAATATGTCGCCTAAGTTGTTTCAAAACAAAATTACACTGGTTGACTGCAAATGGGATGTTGAACTTGTTGCATTTTGCTAAGTTTAAAAAGACAACCATTACATTAAGTTATATTTTTGGACAAAATAGATGTTTCTTAGAATCAAGAAATTGAACCATGGTTGACTTAGCAGCTAGTGATTGAGATTTGAGAGGATGCCGGACTTAGCTAGTGAAGCTTTGCGTTCTGATGTCGGACATAGCTAGTGAAGCTTTGCTTTCTGCCACTTTCAATCTCCTCTTTGAAAGATTAACCTCCTCTTTTCTAATGAAATTCAAACCCAAAATCCCATCGATTGAGAGGATGCCGGACATAGCTACTGAAGCTTTGCTTTCTGCCACTTTCAATCTACTCTCTGAAAGATTAACCTCCTCTGATTTACTCGAGTTCACTCGCTGAGAAAGGGTTCTTGTTGAGCTCAAAAGGTGCGAAAAGATTCTTAACAATATCCAACCTCTACTTGATGATGCCGAAGAGAAGCAGTTGTCTGACCGCATGGTGAAAATCTGCCTGGACGACCTCAAAGATTTAGCCTACGATTTGGAAGACGTATTGGATAAGTTTGCCACTGAAGCTTTGAGGAAAAAATATCCGGCCATCAAAGCCAGTGTGAGGAATTTAATCAACCATTCTTGTTTCAATATGGGTTCTGAGTTAAGAAAGATAACTATAAATTTTCAAGAAGTATTGAAAGAAAAAGATAATCTCAACTTGCAAGTTAATGTTGTTCCAAGAAAGGTTAATTTGATTAAAGAAAGAATGCATTCGACTTCTTTAGCTAATGAATGTTGTGTTTACGGTAGAGAAAATGATAAAGAGGCGATTGTCGAATTGTTGTTTGAGAATGAAAATGTTGGTGGTGATGGTGTTTGTATGATCCCCATTGTTGGAATGGGTGGTATTGGTAAAACAACTTGCTCAGCTTGTTTACAATGATAATAGAGTTTTGGAATATTTCCATTTCAAAGTTTGGGTTTGTGTGTCTGAAGAATTTGACCTTGTGAAGATAACAAAAACAATTTTACTTGTGAGACTTATGATGGAAGTGACTTGAAGTTGCTTCAAGTGAAATTGAAAGAGATTTTTTCTGGGAAAAAGTTTCTACTTGTGTAAGATGACATTTGGAAGAATGAGAATTATGAAAAATGGGATATTTTAAGAAGACCCTTTACAACATGTGATATTAGAAGTAAAATAATTGCTACAACTCGTAATGAAGATTTGCATCAATTATGGGTACTGTTCCCACTTATCATCTAAAGGCGTTGTCTGATGTCATTTGCTTTTCTTTGTTTGTAAAACATGCATTGGGAAGTAGAAATCTAAATGAGCACCCACGTCTTAAAAAGATTAGTGAGGATGTAGTGAGAAAGTGTAAAGGTTTGCCTTTAGCGGCGGAGCAAATTGGATCCTAGTGATTGGGAAACTGTATCGACTAGGAAGATGTAGGACTTTCCAGACGATAGAAGTGGTATTTTCCCAGCTTTGAGGCTGAGCTACTATCATCTTCCTCCTTATTTGAAGAAATTGTTTGTTTGTTACTCAGTTTTTCCAAAAGATTATGAATTTGAGAAGGATGAGTTGATTTTGTTATGGATGGCTGAAGGTTTTCTTCAACACCAACAAGGAAAGAAACCAGAAGATGTGGGATGCAGTTATTTTAATGAATTATTAGCAAGGTCATTTTTTGAACGATCAAGTAGCAACAAAATGCGGTTTGTTATGCATGACCTTATAAATGATTTGGCTAAACATCTTGCAGAGAAAATATAGTATAATTTGGATGGTAAGTTCAATAGCGATAAGTTGGATACACTTCTTCAAAATACATATGAAGACCCTCAAAGATTTAAGGTCTACTACAAGATGAAGTCTTTAAGAACATTCATAGCACTACCAGTTCATGCATCAGATTGGTTTGCATCTTGCTACTTAAGTAACACTCTCCTTCATGATATATTTCCAAAATTAACTTACTTAAGGTCCTTAAGTTTGAGCAACTATTGTGTTAGGCAGCTACTAGATTCCATTGGTGATTTGAAGCATTTGCATTACCTTAATATGTCTCACTCTAAAATTTATTTCTTACCTGAATCAGTAAGTAATCTTGTCAACTTACAAACATTGTGATTATGTGGTTGTACAGAACTAAGGAAGTTGCCTTCAAGGATCAACAATCTAATGAACTTGCATTATCTTGATATTAGAAATACGAACTGTTTACAAGAGATGCCATCGGGGATATGTAATTTGACCAGCCTACGAGTGTTGCCCAAATTTGTTGTGGGTGAAAAAAATCAACTCAGCCTTATGTCGTGGATGTAACAGAATGTCAAATCTTGTCAAATCTTGAAGGGGAGCTTTCTATTTTCGGATTGCATAATGTCGTTGATGTAACAGATGCAAGGGTTGCCAATCTAGAGGAGAAGCATGGCCTTGATGAATTAGCTATGTAATGGAGCGGCAACTTCAATAATTCACGACATGGACAAGATGAAATGCGTATCCTCAACTTCCTACAACCTGATAGAGGATTCAAAAAGGTTAAAATTTTACATTACGGTGATATAGATTTTCCATCTTGGATGGGGGAACCTTCATTCACTAGTATGGTCTGCTTAAACTTATATAATTGTCGAAAAAGCTTGTCAATTCAATCCCTTGGGAGACTACCTTTACTGAAAGAGTTGTATATCGAAGGCATGGATGGTGTAAAAACAGTGGATTTCTAGTTTTATGCAGAGGGTTTAGTTTAGCCTTTTCCTTCATTGGAAATTCTACAGATTAAGAATATGTTGCAATGGGAGAATTGGTGTTTTCCAGCTCGATTTAATGAAGGAATTGAAGAAATGTTTCCTCATCTCTATCACCTTACCTTGCAGAATTGTCCAAAGTTGATTGAGAAATTACCTAGCTGAATTCCCTCCCTTGTGAAGCTTACTATTTGTAAATGTCTGAAGTTGGAATGTTTACTAATAAGCCTCCATCACTTCTTGAACTGAACATTGATGGATGCAACAAGGCAATGCTGAGGAGCTTGGTTGATCTCTCCGCTTTAACTAGTCTACAAATAAGTAATACTCAGAGCTTACATACTTGCGGGAAGGATTTGTGTGGTGTCATGGAGGACCTAAAATAGTGGCAGTTTCTAATTGCTCTGACCTGACATCATTGTGGACGCAAGGTTTTGAACCACCAAACATTGCTTCTATCAAGCATTCATTGACTAAAGGATGTTTCCAACTTGGCTTCAATTGTAATAACCTCGAAAAGCTGCCATATCCACTGCATGGCCTTAGGTCCACTATAGTTTTGCAAGTCGTCTCATGCCCAAAGCTCGAGTCATTTCCACATATGGGTTTCCTAACCATGTTAAGACATCTTGTACTAAAAGATTGTCCAGATCTGAAGGTGTTGATTGATGAGGTGATAACAAGCTACAAATGTCTCCTTGAACACTTGGGGTGCGTTTGGTGTAGTATTTTGGATAGGATTTTGAGGATAATATTGGATTGTTGGATAGGGGAGTATTACGAGGTAAATTTGAAAAATTTATGAAAAAGCCTATAGGTTTACTAATTTAATTAAAGACCCTACTATATAAAATGACAAAAACACCCCCACCACCGAGTGTCGATTAGGCCGCCACCGCCTGAATCGCAGCTATTCTGTCGGCAGGACCGTCGGATGCGTGCCGTGCTATCATTATGGCCTTTTTCGCCAGATCCACCACGGATACGGTGAAAAAGGCACTAAAGGCCTATTATGGCCGTGCGCGGAAGAAAGGCCAAAGCAGCGGCCAAAGATGTGGCCGTCGTTTTGATCAAGCGCGCCAAGATTTGGGCGTCGTTGACCGTCCGGCTAACGGCCATTTGCCATTTCAAGGCCATCGCGCTTCAGATCGGCCGGCCTTTTCCGCCAGCGATCCGTGGTGGATCTTGCCAGGAAAAGGCTAGATCGGTGTAATTCCGCCATTTATGGTCGAAAGGGTTTGAGCCGTTGTCTGAGTTCCGGCTATCACCAGCGGTGGTTGCCGGAATCTGACAAATTGGGTTGATGGGGGGTTTTTGTTAATTTTTAAAAAATAAATTTCAGGGGGCATTTAGTGAAATTAATAACCTTATGGGGTCTAAAAGTAATTAAAAAAATAGGGTAATATTTCTGGAATAGTGTGCCAAACATTATTTGGAGAATAGGATTGGGAATATGGATAAAAACAGGGAGCGAAACGCACCGTTGGAGATTGAAGATTGTCCTTTTTTTGAATCCTTACTAGTAGGCAAGTTACCTACTCTTAAAAGGTTGAAAATCCATTATTGTACAAATCTACTGTCTCTACCTAAGCTACCTAAGCTAATTAATCAAAATTGTAACAACAACTGCATGCCACAGCTTTAAAACTTGGAGATTGTTGATTGTCCATCTCTCACATACTTCCCAACTGACAAAACTTAATAGCCTGAAAATACTAAAGGTTACAGATTGCCCGAAGTTGGAACCATTTCTATTGATGATGACCCAAAAAAGTTCATCACTCGAATATATTGGAATTTGGATGTGAACTTTGACAAGCTTACCTAATTCCTTTGATCTGAGTGGAAACTGCAAGGATTGGCCTCTCTTAGAGATTTCACCATTTGTAGTGTATGTTCTCATGATATAACATCCTTTCCAGATAGTGAATATTTGCTTCCAGGAACTCTTGTTTCTTGGATTGGAGGACTTGAGAATCTGGGAATCATATCCATGGGACTCAAAAATTTCACCTTGCTTGAAAAGTTTGAGATTGCTAATTGCCCTAAGCTTCGGTCACTTCCCTGGAAGAGCCTCCCTGCTTCACTGGGAAAACTCCGTATCACGGGCTATCCTCTTTTGAGCCAACAATGCTCAAAGGGGAGAGGAGCGTGTTAGCACATGGTAGCTCACATTTCGTGCATACAGGTGGATGGTCAATGCATCTCATGAAACAATTTGAGTATTGAAAATTCTCTTAGGCAAGTGCAAGTCCAAAAGTCAATCCTTATTTTCAATAGATAAATTGTTTTCCATGCACGAATTTTATTCTAATTACTAAATTTAGTTCTAAATTTTCTTTCTCCTTATAACTGGACTTCTCTGCTACATATCTCAGTTTGCCATGATTAGAGTGGATTAGCTGAACAAGCAATGATAGATTTATTTTAACTTTGTTTGGTGTGACTTTTACCATAAGTTATGATGATCATGCTTACAAGTATGGCTGCTGTTTTGGCTGGATACGCAGTTTTGAACTCAACTTGGGCCGCTTCCTTTCTGTTGCTAGTAGAGCTATGGTCAGTTCTTGGAGCATGAACAGTAGGGGTGTTAAAAAATACCCGGTACCCGAACCCAAACCGAACCGAAAAAACTGGGTACTCGGATATTCAGTTTGGGTTCAGGTTAGGGTACCGGTTCAACTGTGCAAAAAACTTTTTTTAACTGTTTCATTTGATTCCAATTGTGATAGGCAGGTCTCTAGTTTCCTTCTCAAACATTCCTCTGAAATTTTCTCACATACCCAAATCATTTCTTCCTTTCAATCACTCAAACCAGTGCCCATTTCTCAGACCCTGTGACAAGTCCTCATCTGGCTATAAAAAAGTTTCAGTTTTGAGTACAAAAAAGTTTCAGTTTTGGGGTTGATTGTTTTGTTTAATCAACAAGGTGGATTGGTTTTTGAAGTCTGTAATGTTTTGGATTGTGAAGTTTAGAGACTAGCTTTAGTATAAGAAGGACATTCGGTTAAAAAATCAGGTACCCGGCAACCAAACCAAAAATTCAGTTCGGTTCAAAATCGGGTCACCCTCAAATCGGTTCGGTTATCGGGAACCTTTATAGCCTAAACCGAATTTTCGGTTTGGGTACACGGTTTTAAACACCTTTACTGAACAGGTCAGAAGTCACCATTGCACTTCAAAGAAGTAACTATTTTCTAGTAATATTTGATACAGTATTAACAATTTTGTAAAAACAAACCTTGTAACAATAATAAAAACATCAAAGTTTGACCCTTTTCAACCACTTATAATTTACAAAGTCAATCCTCAAGTTCAAACTTCAAAGGCATGCAAAATTTCATAATATCAATCCACCAACCAGCACACAAAATTACAAAATATAAATCCATCAACCAAACCACCATCCATCAACCATAAGTAAAATGATTTGAACCCAATTTTAATTGAATCAACTCCCATGAGTCCCATCATCAATCTCAATTCCTACAAATGAATTAAAATACAACTAAAGAGTTAGAATGAAAAAATAGCATAAATTACTACAGACAACTCATTTTAATTGGGTAACCATATCATAATTCATATAACTCATTTTAAATTGTCAAAGTGCACATAAGCAAATGTCACTGAACATTGATATTTTGATATATATGTTTACTGCCTACTAATCAAATTAATTTTTAAAATTAAGTTAAAACACATGAAAGTACATGTATATGGAGCTTAGTGCCCTTGCCTTGTGCGTACCCATTAGGTCTGATTTGTTAAGGCTAACTAGTGGCTCTCAACACTCAACAACTCCGAAGATTCACAAATTTGTATTGATATAGACCCTCTAATCTAATCATGAGAATCTTTTTCAATAATATTTTAACTCTTAATTATATGATAAAGGATTTTCTTAACCATTTCAAAACTTTTATATATAAATCAGGAAATAGTAGAAGCATTTTTAGAACAACACCTAAACACAAGCTAAAACAAAAGCTCCCAACAAAAACTAAAGCTAGAGCAAAAACCCAAGCTGAAACAAAAGCTCTTAGCATGCCTTTCCAAAAAATCACAACACCACCAAAACACACCCAAAAACTCCTGCTCACAAAGACACCCTTCAGCAACGTAAACACAGAAACCCATCTGCAACACCCACAAACTACAGTAGCAACTACCAAAAAACCTTTTTACATAAGAAAACAAACCGGCTTTGGTGATTATTTGTAGTAAATAGCTAACTATAATCTCCTGAAAACACTCCTCAACACAATCAACTCCAATCAAACACAAACAATAAATAAAAAATGAAGTTTTGAAGTTTAAATCTATATAATATTTAGATTGTTACATTAGCTTTGAAGTTTGAAGATTGAAAGGCCGAAAACAACTAGATCATTCAGTGGCTGGAGGTTGACGGAGGAGAAGATTGCTGATTGAAGATGAATGAAGGATGAAGTTAGCATTAGGAAGATGAACGAAGAAGAACCAAAGATGAAATTAGACAAAGAACCGAAGAAAAACTTAGAAGAATAATGGAAGGTTAACGAAATGAAGAAGAAGATCAAACCTGAAAGTTCGAATTGAAGAATGAAGATGAACTGAAGAAGAATGCAACGACGGCAGGAAAACTGCAAAATATCATATGAAATCGAAATTAAATGAGGGAGAAATGGGTTTAATTTAGGGTTATTTTAATTGGATCGGTTTTATGTACGATCCGGTTCGACTGCCGGTCTGTCACTGTACAAGCGGTCTAATAAAAAATGAGTTTTATAACTCAGTGAACCGACTATCTCTCCGAAACCCGGTAGGACCAATCCCACTAGCCGGTTTGGTCTGGGTTTCAAAACATTGCTTAATTTCTGTTTTTAGTTTGATATATTGAATGTTACAACTGCAAGGACATAAATTTGGCTCCTAAAGAACCACAAAGAAGAAGTTCAAAAATTCGAAAGAACCATGAAAAAGAAAAAGAGGTTGCAAAATAATGGAGCCCTGAAGTTTTCCAAGAAGGATAACCATGAGAAGAAAGTGCAAAGGTAGCTATTGAAGAAGTCCAATTCACCAAACATTTTCTCGCTATGTCAGTGGTCAACGAGTAGTTGATCTGCAAAAATAAAGAAAATAATACTAGTTTAAATTTAATGGTGTCACTTGTAGGCAAGATGAGAATGCAATGTGCAGGCTAGTGATGGAAGAAGTGTTTAGTAGAACGGATGCATATGTCCAATCAATTATGCAATTTGCAAGCTAATAATTGAAGAAGTCTCGAGCAGAACGAATGCATATGCCCGATCAATTATGCGGCTATGCACGATAACCTGACTTATTGTGCCTGTCCTACAATAGATTAATATCTAGTACTAGTAGTGAGATAGAGGCCTCTTCATAATTTTAGAAGGTCGATATTTTCGAAACTTTAAAAGATTGATATTGCTTTCAAGTAGAGTTGGCAAACGGGCATGTCGACCGATACAGACCGGGTAGCAACGGGTCACAGGTGAAAAGAGTACGAGTTCACAGGTAAATTTTTCGAACAGGTCGATATATACATGACCCGTACCCGCCCATGCAGGTACAAGTCACCCGCATTTTCTGTATAAAATATTTTTCTCGATTTTTGTTATTTTTCACAGTTTTTTGTTATTCAAATTGCATACTTGAAGATGTAAATTGTATTGATTTAAAAACTTGATATAAAATTTATTTATTAAGCTTGAATAACTTGGTTAATTATATTAAATAAATAGATGATTAAATTAATTTGATTAGATTTTACCAAACATCATTAATTCAATAATAATATTTTTCATATTTATATCAAACTTCACCATATAGAATTAGTAAACACTAAACATACATAGTAATTACTAATTAGTAAACACTAAACATATAAAATTGTTCAGCATTCAACATACATAGTAAACAATAAACAATTAAACATATAGAATTGTTTAACCAAACACACTAAACAAACAAAATATACTACACATTGACGGCGTTAGAAGCCGCCTTTGATTCTGCAATCTCCTTCTCCGCTGGCACTTGGCTTAATGGCACAATAAGCTTAGCATAATCAATTTCATCTTCTACAATTAACAAAATATAAGTTAACTATCGTAATATATTAACAAACAAAAATATTAAAACATGTGAAATATAAGTTAAAATGTTACATTTAACTTCATATCCAGAAATCCATGTCCTTGTGCATATCAAAGACTCTGCATTCTCTGATAAAAGTGAACTTCAATATTTACTGAGCACTTTGCTACGAACACTGAAACTGGACTTTGAAGCAACATTTGTTAATGGTATACTCATCACATCACGGGTCATCATCGAAAGTATCAGGTATCGATCACTATTTTTCTTCCAATGGTCTAGGATATCCAGATTACAAAATTTGATGCGATCAAACCTTGCCTCTCCCAAATATGTATCCAATTCAGAGTTCTTAATAGCACTAAAGTTATTCTTGTAGTAGTCAAATTACTGCACCATTTAAATATTTAAATTTAATAAAGCAAAATTACAAAATAAACAAAACCTTACTAATCACAAGAATATAAAAATATTTAGAGAGGATTGGCTTACACAAATATCATCTCCAATGATATTAGGACTACTAGTCTGTACCCAAGGATCGCCGAGAACCTCATTGCAACTTGGACCCTCATAAGCAGCAAAAAGCTTATACAACTCCTGCTTGACCAACTCCAACTTTCTTGATACAACTATTAGGCCATCAACTTTTTTGTAACAAAACTCAATAAACTCAAACTTGAAACGTGGGTCCAAAATTGCTGCAATTGCTAACACAAAGCTATAAGAATCTCAATATTTGTCAAACTGTACTTTCATTTGACTTGCCATGGTACTAAGAACTTTATCCTCATTTTCCATTTCTTCGTATAAACACACTTGAACTCTCCACACATTTCTGAGATACAAGTTTGCTGTGGGGTATTGGAAACCCGAAAAAAGAGTAGTGATCTCATAAAATGGTTGTAAGAACTGGCAAATCCTCACCCCCCTTATCCCATTCTTCATCTGAATGACAATTTTTATAATTGGGATCTATCAGTGACAAATGAACAAACACACGACAGTATATTAACTCACTTTCAAGCATTAAATAAGCGGAATTCCATCTTGTGGAAACATCCATTCGCAATCCTTTTGAGTTTATCACACCAATTTTTTTAACAAGTTCTTCAAACTTAATTCTTTTATTCTCACTTCCTTTAACATATTTCACACTTTCACTAATTTTATGTAAATCCACGCTACTAACCTTTAACCCTTCTTGGACTATGAGATTCAAAATATGTGCACAACATCGCACATAAAAAAAAGAACCATCACATAATAAAACATTTTGCACATAAAGTTGACTCCTTAAAGTGTCTTCCATTTTATCATTATTACTTGCATTGTCTAATATAAGAAAGAAAACTTTCTTTTCAATCCTCCAATCTTTTAAGAAATCATACACTATTTCTGACAAAAAAGCCCCTGAGTGTGGAGGAGAAATATGGCAAAAATTAAGAATTCTATTTTGTAACTCCCAATTCTCATCAATATAGTAAGCCGTTAAAAAAATATACCCATCAGTCATACAAGAACTCCAAATATCAGAAGTCAAACATATTCAACCCGAAACCCTCTCTAAAACAAGCTTAATCGTTTCCTTCTCCCTATAATATATCTTTAAGCAATCCGCCTTAGCGGTGTTCCTAGTATAATGCTTAACTTCATGATTTAAATACATGTGGACATCCCTAATTCTTTCATGCTCCACTATTGAATGAGTAATTATGTTTTATGATTCATATTGTCATCTTCTCACGAAAAATTTCTTGAGAAATCTTCAAACGTCTCAATTTAGTATCACAATCCATCATCATTTGATTTAATGGTACATTTAGGACGACCTTCCATATGACGTCTCAAATTCTTAGTCCCATGACTGGAACTACCATACGCATAAGACTTACTACAAATCAAACACCTTGCCCTCACATCCCCATTGTCTTCCATATATGTTGTAAATTGACCCCAAACATCTGAAACTTTACGTTTTTTTGGACAAACAGTACTACCACTAGAAGGAGGTTGACCTACGGCTACATTACGGCCCATTTCTATTGCCCCATCAAAGAAATTTGTAGACTCCTCCATACCAAATCAATCTAAAGGACACAACAAAGTATTTACATTTAAATTAATTAACCAATCATAACAATTCGTCCAAAAAAAAAAAACACTCCCATATATTTTACAAGCAAACCAGCCCTGCCAAATGACTGGATTTTTCCAACTCAACAATCAACACTCCTCAACTCTAACAACCAATCATAACAATTCATTCAAATAAAAAAAAAAAACTCATATATTTTACAAGCAAACCAGCCCTACCAATTGACTGGATTTTTTCAACTCAACAATCAACACTCCTCAACTCCAATAACCAATCATAACAATTCATCCAAAAAAAAAAAAAACTCACATAATCTTTCTGAGTCAGTTTGAGACGTGTGCGATAAATATAATTGTTTCGTTTTATCCTTTTATTTCTAGAAGGAAACCTATTGACGTGTATCATGCTTATTAGTCATCAATTTCAAGCCACTTAAAACAAGATTATATTAGAGGCATAAGATAACATGAATCTCCTGTTCTAATTCCTAATGGTTAATGTTATGTTCACATCCCCTGATGTATTTGTTTCCACTAATGTTATTAATAGAGGTAGTAATAGTGAGTATTAAGTTTTTGTGATAATAATTATTAAGTGGTTTATCAGCTGAATCAGATAGATCTACGGCGTCGATATCGTTACCTAGGATAATCCTTGATGTTGACCTCCTGTGAGCGTGTTGTTGACCTGCTGCTACGTGAGAGAAAAGACCTGTTGCAATCGTGCTACGTCGCCTACGTGAGAGAAGAGAGTTGACTGATGAGTGTGCTCTACTACTCTGAGTCTGAGAGAGAAGAGAGTTTAGTTCGTCCGCGTGTGCTGCCGTTGCCATGCTGAACTGTCGTGTGAGAGAAGAGAGTTGTTGAGTGATAAGTACTGTGTCTGTGAGTCTGAGAGAGTGAGAGACTGAGAGTTGCGTTTTTTTGACTATTTTCAGTGATAACTTTTCACTTAGGGTTTGTTTTCTTTAGTTCTTTTATTTGAATTTAGAATATTTGAATTTTTTTTTTTTTTAAATTCAATTGCAGGTACCCGTGGGTATTACCCGACCCACCCGCAAATGTCACGGGCAAGCCAGGTACGAGTCAATTTTAAACGGGTCATATTATGGGATACCTATACCCGCCCGTTGGTTGCAGGTACCCGTTTACCCGTGCATACGGGTAGTGGATTGCCAGGTCTACTTTTAAGTGTGTATATATGTTGATGATAATGGAAGTCAGTTCAAAGTGTTGTTGACAAAAGACATCAAAACTCAATGTCCTCTAATTCCTCAACGACTCTAGTGTTAACATGTGCCTATGATTGTGTTGCAAATTGATAGGGTCTCATTGGTAAGTGCTACAAGATCTCGGGCATTGGAATCCATGGTTATGGACCCGAATCCATTAGTATGGAACATTTTCTCATCCCAGTGAAATCCCCTAGTATATAAAAGAGTGAAAAATACCCATGGTTATAGACTCAAATTCATTAGCATGAAAAATTTTCTTTTCCACATGAAATCCTTTAGTATATGAACGAGTGAAAAAGTGTTTTCGTTATTGTGAAATAAGAAGCCTTCATATTTTAATTAATGTATTTAATTTATTATGGGCTATTAGAGTGGGATCCACTTTTTGGGGACTATGAGTTAAAGCAATAACAATAATATTTCTAATGGAACATCTTTCACAATCCTAGCTAGGAGAGATAGTTTGCTAATAGACCAAGGGATAAGAAATTCAACTCATTCACATCTAGATCTTTTCATATTAGAATCTTATTTGTTTAATCACCAACATATTCTACCTTTAAAGAATCTTATTATTATAATGTAATGTATATTTAATTCAAATATGTTAAGAAAATACAATTAGTTAAATACATTGTATAAAAGATATTGTCAACCGACATTTAAAGTGATAACCAATTAGTTAAATTAGATAGTTGTTCAACTTTATTATTAATTTTCAAATTCAATGATTGCTACCCAACAAAAGAGCGAAAAATACAAAATCCAATTCAACATTGTAGCTTTTTGTTCCCCAATAATTTATTAGAAGATACTGAAAATAAAAAGTACATGTTATTGTATTCTAGATTTTTTGTTTTTCTTAGGAACGGTTAACAATCCTCTCGGTCTGCATAAATCCATGTTATTGTATTTGAAGTGCATGATAAATCTATCAATGATCAGAAAATGCATTTCAGTAACACACATTCGATCTTCTCTCTTGCATTACGATTCAACACTAAACTCAGGAATTTCATGCTGCCCATGCAGGCACTTAAATTCACTTTTATTGCTGACTGAGTAGTGGGATCATGCTCATGCAATCTAATTTTCAAACTTTGGAAATCATATTCATCCGATGTCCATATGCAGGTGGGCCAATGAAGCATGCTTTGATAATTGATATATTTTCATTAATTTAATTAAAAGGACCCTTGAAACTGTTTACACGGTAGTTTTCAAGATAAAGTTAACTGTTTTGTTTTGTAACTTAGTGCTATATGAAGTTTCTAAAATCTTCAAAAGTTTTAAATTGTTTGCTGTCCAATGAGGTTATTGCTGATTGCTTACCTTTAGGAAAATTGGGCACACTCTTGTTCAAGTTCACTTTGACTTGTGAATGTGATAAGACTTTATCAATGACTGACGGTCAAGGCTAAGTGATACATTTGGATCTTGTTTTTGTTTTTTGTTTTATAAGAAACATAGGACTAATTGTCAACTATATATAAGAATTGTATTTGGTCAAAAATCTAATCAAACTAAAAATGCGCACAACTGTTATAAGAGATTCAGAACGTCTTTCATTCTCTTTGTAATGGACCCACTTTTAAAAGCTCCCTAGACCGTACAATTCTTTGATGGATTGGTCGACCTATCTTTCACCATTTAATGCTTCTTTTTAACACTAACTTTATGCCAATAATTCATAGTGGATGATCTAATTGTCAAAGAGAAAAGTTAACAGTCTTTTGTAATCAGTCTAGAGAAACTTGCAGGGCAATCTAATATCAAATCTGATCAACTAAATTGAACAAATAATCATGTATTAGATAAGCCCGGTGCATTATATTGAACTGTACAAACATTTTCAACCAAGCTAAAGCAAATAATTTAATGTTTAAGTACCTTTATAAACTCTGAATATTCTTCAATATTCCCAACTTCATGTGCAACCTCATGTCTCTGTCATATAAATAGTGAAATGCTATATTAAAACCCTTGAATCATGGTCAAATAACCAAGCTCTAATATCTAGTATGGATAGAAATGGGTCCATAGACAAGATTCTCATCTCACTTTTCATTTCTCTTTCAATCTTTCTACCAAATTTGCATTTGGCTGACATGTTATTTCTACCAAAAAGAAAAACAAAGGTAAAAGAAAGACCTATTTGATCTTTGTCTAGTCCATGAGAACCTTCTCTTGCACTCAATTGGAAAGTTTCACAATCATATGTGCATAGGTGACTGTTGGGGGGAACGTTACCCCCCCGCAGCTCAATCACTGGATCACCTCCCAAATAGTAATGGCACGATCGAAGGGTTGAGGGAGGGGGGTAGCATTGCACCTGATACAGTAGCAACCCCAAGAAGAAACAAAAATTTCACAATCATTAGCACTAATCCAATTAAATTTGAAATGCAATGTAAGGACAGTTGAATATTCTGCAATGAAAAGTTTGTTAACTAAATTCACTAGTCCATCTTATCATGAAAGTGACAGTTGACAATAACGCAAAACAATGAGCAGAGTGAAGAAGAGTGTGCCCGCAGAACAATAAAGCTACAACTTCCATAAATTTTGGTAACCTAAAAAAATAATCGATCTTTAAGTTGACATTGTTACCTAGCATTCTAGATTGAAAATGACATCTACAATCAAGAAACCAGTATAAATATCATCTGAATCTAACAAGGCCATCACATTTTCTGAAAGAAAAGAAAGAACAAAAAAATACACTTTTGTACAATGGTGAATATATTCTCCAAGCCACTGACATGCACAGATGTGAACTGGAGGTCAGTTAACCATCCATTTTCTGTTCTTTTCTTTTTCATTCAAAAGAATAAAAAACAGTTTGATCATTACAATGAAAATTTCATCAAGTTCTAAGACATCAACCTGAAATAAATATATATTTGTCTAGGCTAAAGCATCTTCTATTTCATGTATCTGGAATCATGAATTTGATCTTTGATTGTCTTAGTTTTGTTCTTCAATTACTTAAATTTGATAGTTTGATTTGACTGAGTTCAATTTATTGATTATATCAATACCTCATTCATTCTTTTAGTTTTTATTTTCTGATAAACATGTATATAACATACACATCGATTCGGTTCAGTAATAGAGTGAGGGAGATTAAAATACAAAGGAAAAGAATACACGCCATGGGCAGGAGGGAGACAGTAGCATCTATTGCTCTATACCAAATTTTATTCAATATTCAGACACAGGTTTAAAGGAGTCTGGTTATCTGCACCAACCAAGAATAGACGAGATGAGGATGGCCATCAAATTATTATGCAATAAAAAATAAGAGAAGTCTTACTGCCCAACCCTTTCATAACTAGCTAAAAAGCAAAGTTATTATGGTTCAAGTTCTAATCTTTTAGTATTTAAATTTGTCAATATTTTTTAAGGGATATTATTACAGCCCTTCAAGATACAAAATGCTTCAGAAATTATTAGAAACTCATTTAAATTTTTGAAAAATTTAAAGATACCTTATGGACCCATAATAACTACCCTATAGATACCTTTTAAAGACCAATTCATTCCATATTGAATTCGATGCCAATCAATTAGTCTTGTCAGAAATTCAAAATAGTTGGGCCAGCATCTGGAATATTTATGTTGTATAATCCACAGCTAACCACGAGGCCTAAACCAAAATAGCAGTACCTCTTTTTCGTAAAAATAACTTGACACCGCTGTAAGGCTGGTGGTGACAGGCAAGGACCTGAACATTGAATTTTCACAGACAATTTCAAGTTATGTAGTGTGCTTGGAGAATATTAGAATGAATGTTCATAACTGTCCATTGACTTATGTATAGTATGAACAATCATGTTATCTTTCACGAAGAGTCACAAATGTATATAACTTCATTAACCACAAGGAAGAATGCAGTTGTTTGTCCTTTTCTAAGAGATAACCTTTTCATGCTAAAGCGAGAGTGGTTTATCACACATTTTGTCCCTTGCATGTAACCATGCAATTATTTAATCATATGCTAACATTTCTTTCTTTCTTTTACCATCCTCAACACAATTTAGTATGATTAAAAACTTTTGAAGTTAATGCATATGCAATTTTTGACACATAACAATCACATTCTTTTTTATACCTCACTGCATAGATCTATTTATGATTCTTTTTGAAGTAAACAGCTTGTTTACTCTTTTTGTATTTTTTAAATCAATGATACTGACATGTTTCCTCTCAAAAATAAAAACATTCCTTCTATCCTACCTTTCATATACCATAAAAGCACATAAAGCTGTCAATAAAATAGAAAAAGCAACAATAACAGAAAGTGTTGAGCCTCAACATACCTGGACAACTGAGACTTTTGATTTGCAGAATAGGCTGAAGGAGAAGCTGAGAGAACTTTTAAGAAAGATGTTGTAGCAGCTTGCACTTCCTCAACGTTTAAAAGTATAGCCACAATTTGTTTGTCTATCTATAGTAGTTGTTCTGAGCATTCTAAAAATTTGGGCTTCCAACACCAAAATACACTTTGCCCTTTCAAGAGAATTTAAGTTCTTTAAATCTTGTAGTAAGGGGTTCCTCATCATAATAGCCATTTCCACTAGGTTTTGCCCTACCATGGTCACCTAGACTTCGCTTAGTTGTAGTTCAATCCTACAAAATACTCATTCAAATCCTCAAAAGCAGAGCTACTATATTGGTTCATTGTTTAGCATAACTCTTTCAATTCTTGTTCATATATTGGACGGACCCCACACCTCTTCACCTCCAATCCTGCCCCCCACTGAGATGAAAATAAAAACTCAATGTGTTTATATTCATTATGCCACTCTAAATCAAAGAATTCATGACGAGACAAATAGAGTAACCATAGATGGCTTGACACAGCCTCGCCGAACTTATCTTCAAAATAAATAAAATGAGATGTAGAAGAAGGTTTTTCATCAGCTTTCAAATCGCAGAAAAGCTTATGTGTGCCAAAAGCATCGCTAAGGGCAGGTTGATGCTTATGAACAACAAAAACACAGCACACAACATATCCCACCAATTTTCTAGGATACTCATGTGAAGGCCTTGTTATTCTAATCGAAGAATCCTCACTCTTATGCTTAACCCATTCAGGAACTTCATTTCCAGGAACAACAATGCTAAACTCCATTCTTGGATTTGACATTGCCTACAAAAAAAAAAAAGTCATATTGTCAAATAATGTTTAATGTGTGTGTGAGAGAGATAGAGAGAGTGAGAGAGAGAGCAACCTTAAGGTATCGGTTCAACATTAACAATCCCATGCTGCAGCAATCAGACAGTTTTAAGCAATTCATGCAAGAAATCACCGCAAACTCCGAATTGCGAAATTCTAATCCATTTGATAATGTTTCAAGTGAAGGACAAGCATCAAGTCTAATCGTATTAATATTGGGTGGAAGTTCCGGCAGAGATTGAAGTCTCTTGCTACCCTCCAACTTAAGACATTGAAGCTTAGAAAGACGGTTGATACTTGTTGGTAGAAAAACAAAATTGTTTTTACTTAGATTTAACTCCTCTAATGAAAACAATTTGCCAAAATCATTGGGGATTGAACCTTCCCCAAGATTACAGTCACTAAGATCCAATTTTGTTAAAGAGCACAAACCCAAGAAAGAAGGCAACATCAAAGTCATGGTATGTTTATAACTTCTTGGCATCAACTTGGAGGATAAACACAAATACCATGGTTTAGGCGCTGATCCTTTGCATCCACGAAAAGATAATGCTCTAAGATTTTCCATTAAAAAAATAGATGACACTGGTTGCGTTATAGCAGTTCCACTCACATCAAGCTCTTCCAAACTTTCTACTTGTCCCAAATTCTCTGGCAAAGTTTCAAGTTTAGAACAACCAGAGAGATTGAGAGTTCTAAGAGTTTTTAAATAATTTAGATTACTTGGAAGACTCTCAAGCTGACTGCAATCTTTCAAATTCAGCAAAACAAGTCCAGTCAAACGTTTAACTGAGGACGACAGTTCTTTAATCACAGTTCCATCTAAAAACAGCTCTGACAGACATTCCATATGTCCAACATTCTGTGGAAACTCTTTTAACTTTGAGCAACCAGAAAGGATAAGTTTTCTAAGAGATGCCATATTAATTTTACTTGAAAGAGTAGTAAGACTTTTGCAATCCTTCAGATTCAACAGAATAAGCTTTTTGTGGACTACCACAGATGGGTGAATCTCTCGCAACTTTATGCATCCTTCAAGAATTAGATACTCTAGATTTGGAACCCCTGTGAAATCTGGTGTCTTGTTCAACTTCTGGGAGAGACTTAGATTGATGGATTTTAGCTGGTGTAAAGGCTATGAAAATCAAACAAAAAAGGAAAAAAAAAATCCTACAATTAATTTACCACATTACTCAAGGGATGTGTGCATAATGTTATCAATAAACTATAAATTTGAAATAGAAAATCTTACCTTCATTCCCTGCCATAGTTGTTCAATGCTGCTAGAACACATTTTAAGTTCAACAATTCTATCCATTTGCAAATTTGACGGTAAAGATTTTAAAGGATATCCATGCCATTCGAGCAACCGTAACTCATTAGAAAGATACTTGAGACCTTCGGGAAGTTGAACATTGCTGACTTTTAGCAATCTTAGATTGATCAACTTTGAAAATGCTTTAGCACTCAAATGCAACTTCTTTAGGATAGTCCAATTTTATGCCTTCAACAACTTCACTTCCCTTAAAAAAATAGAAGCAAACGATTATTTAATAACTTTAATATAAGGAGTTGATGAATTGTGTAGAGGTTTAAATGGTTAAAAGAGATTATGAACTGAAATTGCACTTTTCTACAGAATAGCTTACCGTGTTTTTGGTCAATACATAATAGATATCGCCTTCCTCCCACAATCTACTCCGTTTTCCAGGCTTCTCAATCGATTGTCTCTTAACAATTTGTTTACCCATTTCTTGTAATAGATCATGCATCCACAATTTGTTGTTGTCTAAAATAGTTAGTAGACATTTATCAACAAGAACACGTATTCCAATACTTGGGTAAAAACCACAGCCATCCAAAATTTTTGTAACATAATCTATACTTTCCCCTTTAAAGAAACATGCAATATCAAGAAATATTTTCTTTTCTGTTTCTTTCAACCCATCAAAACTTATTTGAAGTACATGTAGAACTTCTTTTTCAAAATCTTTATTTAATCTTTCTAGTGCACATTTCCATTCATCTATAGTTCTAGCAAACAAAAGAGAACCCAAAACTTGGAGAGCTAATGGAAGACCACCAGCATATTTCACAATACACTTGGAAATTTCACATAGTCTTTCGGAGGATGACAACTCTTAAAGGCCTTCAAACAAAAGAGTTTAAGTGCATCATCATTTAGTTCGTCAACTTTGTATAACTCATCCACTCCATATGTCAACAACAAATGTTTGTCTCTTGTTGTTATTATGATCCTCCTGCCCGAACCAAACCAATGATGTTTTCCAGCTAATGTGTTCAGTTGATTTACATTATCAACATCATCGATGACGACAAGAACCTTCCTATGTTGTAGCCTACTTCTTATTACACTTATTCCATCATATACATCGTTTATGTTATAATGAGGTTCCATTAGAATTTGGGAAAGAAGTTGCTTTTGTAAAGAAACCAAACCACTTTTTTCAGAAATTTCTCTAACATTAGCAAGAAAACTATGACCTTCAAATTCATAAGAAAACAACTCATAAACAACTCTTGCAATCGTTGTCTTGCCCACCCCTCCCATTCCAAAGATTCCTATCATGCAAACATCATCAGGCCTACCCCTTATAAGATTCATCAGATTCTCCTGGTGAGAATTTATTCCTACAATGTCCTCAAGCATCATAGACCGTAAAGGATTTAATATACTCAATATCTTCTTGACAATATCCTGAATAAATTCTGACTCATGCCTACAGATTGAAAAAGAAGAAAAATCTAGTATTACAATGACAGAAAACCATGGGGATAGAAACAAATTAATAACAAATCATATATGTTGAATCTAGTAATTAGACAAAGAATTTTTGATATGGCGTCAATGCGAGTAGTTAAGTCAAGAACTAATTCTTAACTCCAAACACTTCATAATAGTAACTGAATCCTTCAAGTTATCAATTGCATTTTGCATTTATATGATGCTAGAACACCAGTGTTCCCTCAGTTGATTACATTTTATATGAGCCTTTTGGTGCATCAAATAGTAATCATCTGTTCAAATTTAATACAAGCATTGAAGAAAAAGGAATTAATAGTTTTGTTATCTATTTAAATTCTAACAGCTCTGTTTATGGGTCATACCACATTTTAGACCGAAAACTTTACTAGAAAGCTTTTCAATAAACATCACTTATGTGAACTAACATTCAATCTCAATTATATAATCTTATAAGCATTAAATTAAAATTAGCTAATGCACTTTATTACAATGTATCATTATGATTTTGCTCCAAAAACCATTACAATTCTTTCAAATAAAATTCCCACATCTATTACTGTTGGGAAGTCTTACTAACTATGGTAGGAACCCCACAAAAAGTTCTCTAGCAGCTACAAACTAATATGATAGCATTTACCAGTCCAAATTTAGTATGTTACCAAAATGGTATCATGCTTAATTTATATTTCATCACATTTTCGACACTCACCCACTATTTTGACAATAAATTATATTGAAATGAGATAACAATAACAATATGCATTGTATATTTGTTTAGGAGTGAGGTTATTTGCACCCAACAAAGTGCTCTATACCCATCTTCTACGCATATATCATATGAATAATGCTAAACATACTAACACTATTTGCAAACTCTTCCACACTGATACAAAGTGAATGAACGAGGGTATATAAAACTTTTGAAAAGTTAGATTTCACTTGCAATTCCAACCCAAAATAACTCATTAACGCAATGAAAAATATTATAATAACTTTTGTTGCAAATAATAAAAGCAATCAATCTTGAAAAATTTATAGCGTGGTTTAATTTGTCACTTTCTCTGTCTTCTTATATGGTTGTCTTAGACTATGAGACTGATTAAAGAATGAGGGAAAAAAAAAACTGTTCCTAAACCACCTTACCTCGTGTTTAAATCAGCTTAAAAGAATAAAATTACATATCTGTCCTTCAAAGAAAAACACGTACCTATCCTTCAAATGCCATCCAGACAAACTGGCTACCTTTGTCAAAGCACTTCTCCACTTTTGCACCTTCTCCTCATCGTCTCTAAAATCTTCTTCATGTTTATCAAAAGCTTTCTTGAAATCTCCCATTTGTCTCCGTACATCTGATGGATTTATGTCGTAAAAAACTGGCACCAACTGCACGATGCTTATCCACGTCTAAGCAATCAACAATCTTTACAAGTTCATCCAAACACCAAGTCGATGAGGCGTAATTTCTTGAAAAAATTATGATCCAAATCATGGAATCTTCAATTGCTTTCAGTAGCTCAGACGAAATTTCCTTCCCTCTCTCAATACTTTCATGATCCCTAAATATTCTAAGGCCCTTTTGATCCAACGTGGCGCGCAGATGGTCGGTGAAATTCTTCCGAGTGTCTTCACCTCTAAAACTCAAGAACACATCGTATTTCCATGGATGATTAAATATGGCCATCGTGAAGCAGCTGGATCTTGATTGTTACAGAAATGCTTCAGGGAGCGGGATTTAGCAATCGTGATGGGACGGCTGAAGCTTAAGAGTTGGTATAAAGAGGAAGAGGCTTTTCAGTACACGTGTACACTTTCATGCCGTTGGATGATGACAACACTTTTAGGCTTGTTTGTTTTACCTTTTTGCCCATCCTATTCCTATCCAACACAAAATGTATTTTCCTATTCTCAAAATTAAATACTATTATATTCAATTATTTTTAAACCTTTCATAGTTTTGTTAATTTAACTAAACACTCTCAACAAAAAAAATTATAAATTAATAAAAACACTCTCATTCACCCACATTTACTAGATTCTAGCCATCACCATCGAAAGATGACCAGAATCTGACGTAATGACACATTACCAACTGGATTTGACCAGTAGTGCATCGATCTGACCTTTTTTGACCAAATCCATCATAGAATGTAGCAGGAAAATGTCAAATCGATGGCCAAAAATCTGGTCATTGATAGCCAGATCTTTGGCCATATCTGGTCATCAACGACGGCCATATCTTTGTAGTAAATGATCGACCATCGCCAAATCGCGGTGTGCGCCATTACGCCAGATTCCGGCCACCTCTCGACGATGGTGGCCAGAATATGGTAAATGTGGGTGGGTGGGGATGTTTTTATCAATTTATAAACTTTTTATTAATTGAGGGTGTTTAGACTAAATTAACAAACCTAAGAGGTGTTTTTGTAATTTTCAAATCATGTCTCGTAATAACAATCCAACTCTACTTTTTTAAAAATACTACTCCAAATAATAAAACAAATACAGCCTTAGGTGTGAGTCTCAATTTTTAAAGTGGACCCGAGGAATCAAATTCTAAAGTCGAAACATCTTAGGTTTTGTGAGATGACTTCAACGCTCGTCTGTTGATGGCGTGTACTTTTAAGAATTTTGTTGAGGCGGCAATAAAAACCCTAAAAGAGCATCTCAATAAGCATTTCTAGAACAAAGGTCTAGGAGAGCCTAAATATTTGATGGGGATTGAAATTGCAAAATCTCCAATTAGTATTTCTCTCAGTCAACGCAAGTACGTCTTAGAGCTCATATTAGACTTTGGTTTATCAGCCTATAAACCTAGTGCTATTCTAGTTGAACAAAATTCCAAGCTGACTTCTCAAGAATACGATAATAAAGTATTGTCTTCAAAGATTGATCCAACTCTTAAAGACCCTTCACATTACCAAAGGCTCATGGGTCATCTAATTTATCTTATGATGACATGGTCAAATATTAGCTATGCAATTCACATGCTCAGCCAATTTATGCATCAACCAAAACAATCTCACATGGATACAACATTAAAGGTTCTAAAGTACTTGAAAGGATGCCCTAGGTAAGACTTCTCTTGCCTTTGAGATGGGAATCTTGATTTAATAGCTTATTGAGATTCATTAGGGCCACATGCTCTATGACAAGAAAATCACTCACCAAGTTTTGCATCAAGCTTGGAGGATCGCTCATCTCTTGGAAAACAAAAAAGCAGTCGACAGTTTCTCTTTCATTAGCAGAAGTAGAGTATAGAGCCATGCATGGCCAAAACCACATGTGAAATCACATGGATCCTTGGACTTCTAAGGGATCTAGAAGTTAAAATAAAAGAGCCGTTCCAACCTATACTACGACAACAAAACCGCAAATAATATTGCCAACCAGATCCAGTTTTCCATGAAAGAACTAAGCACATAGAGATCAACTGTCATTTTGTTGGAGAAAAAGTTCAAGAGGGTATAATCAAAGCCATGCACATTTGTACTATAGAACAGCCCGCAGACATTTTTACAAAACCATTATGCAGTAGACAACATTCATATCTTTTTAGCAAACTTGTAGTTTACACATATACAAACCACAAGCTTGAGGGGAAGTGATGAAGACTATTTTGGTATGTTGATATTCACTTTGAATAACAAATATTACGTTCCTGATTTAGTGTGATTACGGGCTTTAAGGCACTAATTGTATTTCCTTGATTAACTCTTCCAACTCTGTATAAATTAAGCGCTGTACAGACACAAAATATACAATAGAAAAATACGAAAAACATTTTGTTCATTATCTTCTTATTGGCATACTCAGGCAGCATAATGTGCCTCTCTTGCCTTCATCTTCAAACTCTGACAACAATGTACATACTTTCATCAAGACTTGAATGGAACCTTGTCGAAATTTGCATTCTTTTGAAATGACATCCTAATGCATAGCCAATGCAACGATCCATGATTGATGAGAAGAATTCTAATATAATCCTAAATTCAAGTACGAAATCCTCTATAGTTACCATCTCGTTTTCGCAGACTTTCCTCCACATAATTTAATAAGTATAATTGCAAAAGTATATTTCTTCTCTTCAAGGCTTTTAACCTATTAATAGATATCCATTTAACGAGGATCAATCAAAAACTAAATCCGGTTCAAATAAAGGGGGATCAAACATAAATTTTAATTCGGTTCAAATAAAGTGGGATCAGCTGCAAAATCGGAAAATCCAGCGTATCTTGATCAAAGAATTCAGAACCAAACCTCAAATAGGGGAATGTGTGCCATGCTTTTTCCCATGGTTTGGACGGAACACAAGCTTAGAGCTTGTTTGAAATAAAGGAATGACAAGATGTGATGTAATATGTGTTCTGGCAAATGAGATATCATATCCACACTCTAATGGTCAGTACTCTCTTTCTTATTAGTCAAATTTACCGAAACAATAAATCATATTTATATTTTGAACCAATTATTTGAAACAATACAGAGTAATATGAAATCAAGACAGAAAACACACACAAACCATAAGCAGTAAAGAGAAAGAAAATGTGTGATTTACTCTGATTCACCCTAATTAACAGGTTACGTCCAATGAGTCAATATTATTGCAATATTGTCTCACCTCTCTCATTACAATGAGAGTGCGTTTGGTTCAGGGAATGTTGGATTATTGGGAATGTTATATTAATGGAAAGTTAGATTACCTTGAAGATTATTGAAATCTTTAGGAAAATGTATTTGGTTAGTTAGAATAAATTGATGAATATGTTATATTAATATGTTTGGTTGAGAGGAATAAATTGGTAGGTATGTTATTTAAATTACTAAATTGCCCTCTTTTTAAATATTAATAATAATTATTTTTTATTATTAATTTTTGAATAATTTCTTTTAACCCCCAATATTTCATATTCAGCTAAAACACCCTAACTTATATAAAACTTTAATTAATAACAAAATCTCCCCCACCACCCCAAGCCATTGACCACCACCATCCGCCATGAAAGTCGCTGGAAATCACCGGGAGTCCTCGAGAGTCACCGGGAGGCTATGATATGGTTGTTTTTGGCCATATTGATGGCGAAAACGGCCAAAATGGAGTAGATCTAGCGATATGGCCATAAGATCTACTCCATTTTGGCCGTTTTCGGCCATCAATATGGCTAGAAAGCACATGTCGGACCTTCCCGCTTCAGGCGACTTTCAACGGCGGCGCAGGTGGTTGGTTATCTCAGGTGGTGGATCGTAATTTGTTTTAAATATAAGGGTATTATTGTCCAAAAACTTAATTAAACAAGGATAAAATTGTAATGGTGGATTAATATAAATTGATTTTAAAACAAGGGCATTGTTGTCCAAAAATTTTATTAATAAGGGATAAAATTGTAACAAAAATAAGATAACCAAGTAATCTTACAATACCTAAGAAAATTGAGGTTATCAGATTAATTACCTTCAATATTACCAACAATAACTATTATCGGTATTGAAAGATTATCGGAATCTTATATTACTTGACAACTAAACATGGTAATCAAGTAATATAATATGACATTATTTCAGTAATCTCATATAACCCCAAACCAAACGCCCCTCCCCCAAAGTAATTTGCTATCACTTTCATACAAGAGAAAAACATGTTTATATACTAGGATTTAAAAGATAAACATAATATTATACAGATTCATATTCTTAAGCTCAAACCCAATAGTAAATTAATAACTTAAATAAAACCTTAAATCTAACAAAAAATTTTGAACCCTAAAATTAAATCTGATTCCCCAAAAATCAATAACTTAGAGCTTGCCCCTTGTGATTCCCCGTCGCACCAGTTGAAAAAAGAAAAAGAGAGATCCAATTTTTGCAGTTCAAAACAAAGAGAGAACCGACATTTATCTTTTCCTTTATCAACAAGAAGTGAAGTAACCAAAGATTACACCGTCAACCATTGCTGGTAAAAGGTGGTACGCTAGCGTCACCTCCGGCAGATTATACAGTAATCTGGTTGGATAATGGGATTTTCAAAAAAAATTTACCAAACAGTTCATTGGTGTAGTTCAAGAATTAACTATTAAGTGACATATCCCAAACGCACTCCTAGTCTCCTAGTTTCTAGAAAGTTTCAAAATTTATAAATATTTTTTATGTAAATAACAATATATTATTCAAAAATGAATCATCATCGGCCATGTTTGGTTTATTATTTTTATCCCTATTCCCAATCCTATTCTCCAAATAATATTTGGCACATTATTCCAGAAATATTATCCTATTTTTTTAATTACTTTTAGACCCCATAAGGTTATTAATTTCATCAAATACACTCTGAAAAAAAAGTTTAAAAATTATCAAAAACACCCCCGCGACCCATACTTGCTAGATTCCTAGAAACCACCGCTCTGGGCGGTGGTAGCCAAAATCTGTACAACGGCCTACCTGCCGACCATAAATGGTAGAAAGTTCACCGATCTGGCCGTGAACGACGGCCAAAGAAATGGTCGTCGTTGAGGTCAACGACAACCGAAAAAGGCCAAATCGACGGCCATGTCTTTGGCCGTCGCTGACGGCCAAAGATGGTCGTCGTTTTGGCCTTTTTCGTCGGCCGACGCCACGGCAGTAGATCGGCCTTTTCCGGCGATCCATGATTTGGCCATCGTTGACCGAAGACGACGACCATGTCTTTGGCCGTCGTTTTGGCCTTTTAGGCCGCTGACGGCACTAGCATGATGATTTGGCGGAAAAGGATAACGACGCTACGCACATGATCCGATCACGTGTCATAACGTGATTTTTCTACCGGATTTCAAGCCTGGTGGCCGGAATCTGCACGCGGTGGTGGGAGTATTTTTGTTATTTTGCATGTTGGGGGTATTTATTAAATTAGTAAACTTAGGGGGTTTTTTTTATAAATTTTTAAATTTTATCTCGTAATACTCTCATATTCAATAATTCAATACTATCCCCAAAATCATATCCAAAATAATAAACCAAACACACCCGATCAAGTTTCCATTTAGTATTTGCATGCAGTTAAATAATTAATTCTATTGAGTACTTCAAAAAAGATTGATAGAGAGATGTGTCATCTTTATACTTAAAATTTGATAATATTAGGTTCCAATAATAATAGTTATAGAGTATGATTATACGTACAAAATTAGCATATATTTGCGCCATAAAATTTTATCACGCTGACGATCAATCCAATGGATTGATTATATTACATACTTTAAATTCGTTTTAACGGATTAGAATTGAATATCTTTGTGGATTGGATTAGTTTTGATGCATTTAATTTATTGTACAATAACCATTCGCCCTTTCATCCTAACTTAATTAGATTATATTTTACAATAATTATAAAAAGAAAATTAAAAATGATAATTTGTAAAGATAAGTAGTATAAATTTTATGTTGATCCAATTCACTTAATAGCAAGATGTAGGAAAAATACATGAACCTCACTTTTGGTTAATTCTGTTTTGAGTATTGGAATTTTTTACTCGATGGTTTTGCATTCAATCAAAGCATCCACTAGGACAATGATAATATGTTTAAAATAGATACAAGTATAGGTGAGCATGGGTAAAGGATATAATCAAAATTGGCAAGTATCCACTCACCAATTTCGGGTAGGAACCAAAACCGGCCCCATTAGGGTTCGATTCTAATTCTAAAAAATTAGAACCAAGAATTCCCGGGTGGGTAGTTGCATTTTGCTTCCTAAAGCGTTGAAACCAGAACCAGAATTAAGGTTTGGATACTCGGGTAGGAACAAGACTGAATTATTATTTTTGTAAACTGTTGGGAGAGTATTTGTCATATATATATATATATATATATATATTAAATAGATCATATGAAATTATTTCACTTCCAAATTAAAATCATGAACTATAAATTATAATATCACATGAACTAACTTCAAGGGTATTTATGTAATCATACAAGGTCAACTAAAAAAAGTCAAATAAATAAAGAGTACTACTGTACTAGTATACTTACGAATTTGTAAGTAAGGGGTATATGTGTCAATTAGTGAGAGATTCACCCGTCCTTTCTTGAAATGAAAAAAGAATAATCTCAATACATAAAGGGTGTGTTTGGATCAGGGGTATATAAGATAATGAGGATAATCTTCGTTTATTTTGTAAGATTTTGGTATTTAGTTTGCAAGTAATAAAATATTGTGGGAATCTTTTATTGCAAATAGTGTTTACTGTTGATAATGTGGGGGATAATCCGATACCCTCCCCCACCCTTGGGATTAAGATATTACCAGAGTAATCTGATTTTTATACCCATTTTGCCCTTAATTAAAAACTATTTCGAACATAATTGTTATCAAATGTCTACCAAATAACAATTACCTAGCTCCCCTACATTTGAGAAATTAACTAAAACACCATAGCCACAAAAAAATTTAAAAGTTAACAAAATACCCCCAACCATCTGAGACCACCACCGGCCGTGACTCACCACCACCGCCCACCGACGACAGTTGCTGTAATGGTGCACGACCGGCGAGATTTGGTCGATCGTGCGCCAATAAGACCTTTTTCGACCATGGATCACAAATCCATGGCCGGAAATGGCACGACCACATCTTTGGTGGTGAAATGGCCATAGATCTGCCGTTTAACCGAACCTATGGATTTGTGATCTATGATCAGAAATAGCTTTACCGGTGCACGGTTGGCCATATACGACCAGTCATGCGCCATTCCATCGATTGCCGATGACGACCAGTGGTGGTGGTTGGCTGCCGGTAGTAGCTTGGGGTGGGTGGGGGTGATTTTGCTACAAATTAAAGTTTTATATAACTGAGGGGTGTTTTAACAAAATTTCAAATGTAGAAGATTAAAAGAAATGATTCAAAAAATAATAATAAAAAATGCTATTATATTAATATTTAAAAAGGAAAGCAATTTATTAATCTATATAGCATACCCACCCATTTATCTTCCCACCCAAATATATTATTCACTAATTTATTTGAACCAATCAAACGCACTTTATAAACATTCTCAGTAATCTTCAGGTGATCTTTATTCCCCTATAATAAAATATTATATGATCCAAACACCCCCAAAAGAAAATAATAAGATGAATACAACCTTTTATATAAAAAAGATGACAAAATGGACTGTTTATATGGCAAAATACAGTATTTGTTCTAATTTATTGGGATCTAAAGCTAATCAAGTTTTTTTAGTACATTAATACGTTTGATTTAAAGGAACTATGAGAAATTATTTCAGATTCTCATCTCATTTGTGATAATGTAGCATAATTGTAAAGCCAAAAACATATTTATTTAATTAACTGTCATCATTATTATTTTTCCTTAATAAAAAAAAGAAAAAAAGGGAAGTTATAGCTAGGTTGTCAATAATGTATATCAATCCTCACCCTCACCATCATAAATTAAATTAAATAAAATATGGAAAAAAATATTAATGCTAAAACCAAAAATGTAAAAAGGAGGTATTTTAAAATACCTCTTTTTGATCCAACTTAGGCTGCTTCTTCCTCCATCATCTTCCCCTCACCTTTTTCTTTTTTTTTCAGGTTTTTTCCTTTTTTGGGGTGTCAAACACCTTCAACCCGGGTGCTTGATGCCAAACCGCACAAGGCATGAAGCCACCAAGGTAACAAGGAAGATCGACAAGATTTTTCTCATTTGGCTCCCTTTTAAACTCATCTCAAGAGATTTTTATATCAATATTACAGTATTAATTAAGGGTAATTAAGGCAAGTATCATATTATATCACTAATTCAAAAGAGAAATTTGTTGTATTCATTATTGTTGTTTTGGTTTCTCTCATAAACTTCTTAATTAAACCAACACTCAAATTATTTCTTTTTATACCATGATTTCTTGATCTGAAATATTAGTTCTCTCTTATTGAGTTAAGATCCTCTCTTAATGTTATCGATAATACTCGACTTATATCTTGTTTGATCTTTTGATATTGTCATCTTGAACCCAAAAAAAAAAAAAAATATCAATGCATTATAGTAAATGAGGAACATAATTATAAATAATGAGATGAATAATAACATTTGATACATAAAAGATCACGAAATGTGCTATTTATATAGTAAAGTAATTGGTCAAATTCATTGGCATCATAGCCTAATTAGAAATGCTATTTATTAATTTAACAAAGTTGATTTTAAGAAATCAGGGAAATTATTTCAATTCTTATCTCATTTATGATAGATAAAATATATTTGTAAAGCCAAAAATGTATTTCTTTATTAACTATTATTATTATTATTTTCTCAAAAAAAAAAAAAAAAAAAAAAAAAAGGGAAGTTCCAAGTCAACTAGGTTGTCAACAATATTGTAAATCAATCCTGATTGTTACCATCATAAAAAAAAAAAAAAAAAAAAAAAAACAAAAAATATTAATGCTAAAACACAAAGGTTAAAAAATCATATTATATTACTAATTCAAAAAAGGAATTATCAAAGAGAAAAAGAAAAATATTAATATTTTATGTAAAAAAAAAAAAAAAAACCTTGTATTTATTTATTATTGCTTGTTTGATTTCTCTCACAAAATTGTTAACTACAGCAACACTCAATTAATTCCTTTTATACCAAAATTTCCTAATTTAACAATTTAAATATATTTTAATCAGGATTATATTTTATTTTTATTTTTGAATTAATTCCTTTTATACCAAAATTTCCTAACTGAACCAGCTCAAGTCTCAACCACTAGGAAAGATCAAAGATTGACACTTTAGTTTTATATAAAAATTTATTTATCCCAAAATAAACAATTTTCATTGCCCACCATGAGAAATGGAAAGTTAATCAAAATTAAATAAGAATTGTATCTAATACATGTAACATTATTTATTTATTATCACATTATTCATTATTCTAATTGAATTAATTCACATTTATTAATCTTTTTGTCTATTTGGAAATTTTTAGAACAAATTCATACAAAGGAACTTAATGTTTTGATGGTTTGCCTAGCCTACAAACATGAACCAAAAATAAAACGATATGCAATAAGGGATTCATTTTATAACAATTTTTTTCATTTAAAAAAAACAAAAAAAACATGAATTGGCACAAATATCAACCGATAAAAAAGGGAATTATAAAAATTTTAGAAGATAAAATTGTAAAGGAAAGTAAATTTTCATATGAAGATTTTGTAACTATACATTTATTAAATTATAATCTTCTCATAATAATAAAATTAGTTTAGTCTCACCATTATTACTATCAAAAGTTTTTATTGTATTTGTAAAACCAAAAACATATTTATGTAAGAGGTTGCACAAGCTAATCCGGATATCTCGATTATTAAAAAAAAACATATTTATATAATTAACTATTATAATTATTATTTTTTCTTAAAAAAATAAAAGAAAAGGAAATTACAATCAACAATGTATATCAATCCCCACCATCAATATTCATACATTAGAAAACCAAAAAAAAAAAAATAATAATAAAAGGAAAAACATATTAATGTTGAAACACAAAAGGTTGCAAAAAATGTATATCAATCCTCATCATCACTATTCATGCATAAAAAAATGGAAAAATATATTAATGTTGAAACATAAAAGGTTAAAAAAAAAAAAAAGGTATTTTAAAATACCTCTATTTTTCTTAATCTTTCTTTTCTTCTTCATCTACACCTTTTTGTTTTTTTCTTTTTTTCTGGTGTGTCAACAGTACTTGAACCCGGGACCTCGTGGCGCAAGCCACAAGGTATGAAGCCCCCAAGGCAGCAAGGTGAGTTGACGTTAAATTTATGGGCGAAAGACTTGTACATACCCAAAGTTTACTGTAATAACAAGTTGGTACCTAAAAGGTTTTGAAACGATAAATAGGTACCTTCCGTCATATTCCGTTAGTGATTTTTGTTTATTAATAGTGAAAAGACTAAAATGCCCTTTAAAGTTTCAATTTTTGTTTTTTATAAATTTAAAAATTTCTAAAAAACCCCCTAGGTTTGCTAATTTAATTAAACACCCCCATATATAAAAAGTTTGTTAAATGACAAAAACACCCCCACCACCCCATGCAGATTCGCCCCTATCGCTGAATCGCAATAGGCGATCGACGCTGCTACGACACGCATCCGATGGGTCGTCAGTCGTAACTACTTTCCTGGCCAGTTCCTTACGGTGGTGGCGGAACTGCACTTGCCTTATGGGGGGTGTTTTTGTTATTTTATAAAACTTTTATATATTGGGGTATTTAGTGAAATTTCTAAATTTAGGGGGTTTTTTGAAATTTTTAAATTTATAAAAAACTAAAATTTAAACTTTTAAGGGTATTTTAGTCTTTTCACTATTAATAAACAAGTAATAAACGAAATCACTAACGTAACATGACGGAAAGTACCTATTTGTCATTTCAAAACATTTTGGGTACCAACTTGTCGTTACGATAAATCTTGGGTATGTATAAGTCGTTCTCCCTAAATTTATTTGCAGACTCTACCGGGGCACACGCCCTTAAACAAAAAAACAGTTGGGACAACCACCAACTCAGCAATTAGCTACTTAGACCAACAGACCCACTCCCAAGAATTTTTGCTGTTTAGTTTGGAACTTTGGATGGAAGACTAGAGTTGACAAGCAAAATTACCACAATACCCTTGATGATTCCTCCACATTGTGTAATTACTATATGCCCATAGATAATTTATAATTTAGCTGTTGTACCCCCTAAGTTTCATTTGATAAATTTTTTTTTTTGAAAAACAAAAAATTTATAAAAAAATAAAAGAATTTATTAAGAGTATTAGTTGTATTTCTTCTAACATTTTACTTTTTAAACAAATATATAAAATCAAAATCAAAATATTTTGATTTTTTTTTTAAAAGGATCGTAATGGTGATAAAATTGTTGCTATAATCTCAAAAATTAATTGTGGCATCCATTTGAGATTGTTGTTGTGAACTTATATCGCAACTATTGGGATTTATACTCATCTATATCAATCCAAGTTCAGTTTTTCAAATCAGTTGAATTTGCAACTAATAGAGAATTCTTTTGCACTTAAATATCTTTTATTTCAATATATACTTCATATTGTCTATTACTTCAGCTTCTCATAATGTTGATGGTAATCATTCCAAATATATATTTTATTTTATATAAAGAAATGATATTTGCATATTCTTAAATATAAAAAGTTGTATGTAAATTACAAATAAAACAAGAAACCTTCATTGAATTTAAAACGCAAATACCAACCTACATATTATTTGTTGTCACATTCAGAGAAAAAGCTAATGCTAATGCCTATTTTGGTTCACAATTTATGTCATAAATTTAAATGAAAAATAAAAAGTTAAAAAATTTTGAAGAAAAGAAAGATATTTTAATAGAATAATACCACATGTACAAAAAAAAATTTAAAAAAAATAATATACAAAGTAATGTGTAAAAATGAATGAAATAGTGAATAGGATGAGTTTGACTTTTTATATTTACTCTTTTATTCATTTACTGTCAATTTATATAGAATTGCAAAATAAATAAAATAAGAAAAAGGTATTTTATAATACCTCATTTTGAATCAACTGAACTGCAAACCTCTTTTGAATCCACTAAACTCCAAATACCACACATTTAGCTTTTTTTCTTTTTTTTGTGCTCAAGAAGGGTGTCAATCCTCGAACCCGGGTGCTTAATGCCAAAATCACAAGGCAGGGAACCCACAGGCCCACCAAGGCAAGAAGATTGACAAGGGAACTCTGCTTTGGCTAGTTTTATGTATTAGAGCTAATTATAAGAACAATAAAAGAAAATTTCGTAATTGTGATCACAAACTTTGAAAAAAGGAAGATATTTTATTAAACTGTTTTCTCATAACTAATGTAAAATAATTTAATTTTCTTAAAAAATGAATATTTTTCTTCGAAGAAGGCATCTATAGGTTATTTATCATTTTCAATCTTCTAGAGTTTCAATTTGGTAAATCCAAAGCGTTTGTATAGAAAAAAAATTAGATAAAACTTGAAACAAAAGTCTACTGATATGTAGAATAATCTCCAAAAGTACATTTATGTCCACTTTTTATAGTGAAATAATACAAAATATTTTATAAAACTAATTACATTTTACTAATTCAATTATCATTCAACACCTCCCTAATCAGATCATTTACTCTCAATTAGTAAGTTAAATCCTAATTCATCCAAACCTACTTCTCAACCAATTTTATATCTAAAAACCTTATTATCATCCAACCAATTAGTATTAGCGAAAACCGTTTCTCATAATTCTCTTAGCTTTAGTTTGCTAACAATGGCTTTTATTCAAATTTTATCGTAGTTTTCTAACTACAATCCTTGTGGAATTCATATCTTCTCTTAATATGATCGGTTATACTTCATGAATGTTGACATTAACCCTTGAGCAATCATACCAAAGGAGCTTATTCTTTCAACATCGCTTAACCTATCATGAAACAAAAAGAAAATGATATGTAATAATCCATTCATTTTGCACCTCATTTTTCCACTTAATATTTTCTCTAAATTAGAAAAGCTTGAATTACCATGAAAATTGATCTAGAAAAAAGGAACAAGAAGGACGAAGATTTTGAAAAATTAAAATAGTGAAGGGCTCAAAATGTGTTCTATCCATATTTATTCAACTAATGACAAGAGACATCTTGAAATGAAAAAAAGAATAATCCCAATACATAGAAGAAAATAATAAGATGCATAGAGCTTTTAATGTTAAAAAATGAAGAAATTGACTGTTTATATAACAAAATATTAGTTCAAATTCATTGGCATCTAAAGCTAACTAGGAATGTTTTTTTTAGGGGTGAGCACGGGTAGCGGGTAGAAGCCGAGCGGGTAAGAACCGGAACCTACCTACACCTGCTGCGGGTAGGTTCGGTTCCCAATTTTTTGGAACAGCTATTGTGTTCGGATTCGGTTCGGTTCTTGCATGTGGAGGAACCAGGACCGGAATCGAACTTGTAAAAAGGGTACCTTGTTTGGAACTGTTTGGAACTGTTTGGAACTGTTTTGGAACCTCTTTGGAACTGTTTTGGAACCTATTTGGAACTGCTTTGGAACTGTTTTGGAACTGTTTGGAACTGTTTTGGAACCTATTTGGCACTGCTTTGGAACTGTTTGGAACTGTTTTGGAACTGTTTAGAACCTATTTTGGAACCTGACTATAATGAAATATTTGTGAAATGTAAATAATTGGGGAGTTTCTATTATTTTACATATAAAAAAATTTAAAATAGAAAAAGTTAAATTTTTAGAATAACCTAATTAAATAAATATACGAATACAATTATACTTATTACATATAAATTACACCTATATTAAAAGCTTTAATATATTATAATACATTAATATTAAATTTTTGATCAATTAAGTGAATAATTGGAATTATGATCCAATTAAAAGTGTTTTACATTTTTAATGTTATTAAAAAGAATTATTTTTGAATAAAATAGTATATTTGATTGAGTAATAATATATTTAGTTATTTACTTCAATTATCAAGTTCTAAGTATATCTATAATAAATTAGTAATTAATTAATTATATATGATAAATTGATAAACATTAATAAATTTAATTACTAGTTAAATATCATACTTAATCAATTATAATATTACATTATAGTTAAATGATTACTTAATTAATTATAATTTTATAACATTACTTAATTGATTTATAGTATAATTAATTATAGCATTACATTAATTGATTACTACTTAATTAATTGACTTATAAGTTATAACATAATTAAATAGTTAATTAATTGATTTATAATTAGAAATTAAATTAATTATAGCATTACGTTATAGATTTATAGTATAATTACTTAATCAATTATAACATTTTATTATAAATATTAGTACAAACTTTATTAAATGATTAAAAAATTAATTAATTATAATATTACATTAAAAATTTATAATATGATTACTTAATAGTTAATTCACTATAACATTACATTATAGTATGATTATATAATTAATTATAACATTATATAATTAAATAATTACTTAATTGATTATGTCATTATATTATAAATATTAGTAATTACTAATTTACTACAAAAACATTAGCATAATACTTAATTAAATGATAAGAAATTTAATTAGTTATAACATTACCTTATAAACATTTCATTATAAACATTAATTAAGCATTACATTATAGTTAAATAATTACTCAATTAAATTATAATATTATTATATTACATTATATATCATGATCACTTACTTAATTATAGCATTACATAGTTAAATGATTACATAATTACATAATTAGTTATGAATTTATAACATTACATTATAAACATTAGTAATTTACTAATTTATTATATTATTACATTACTTAATTAAACGATTAAAAAATTTAATTAATTATAATATTACCTTATATATTTATAATATGATTACTTAATCAATTATAACATTCCATTATAAACATTAGTATATTAATCAAATGATTTGAAATTTAATTAATTATAATATTAAATTATAGATTTATAGTATGATTACTTAATTCATTATAACATTACATTATATTATTATAGTATGATCATATAATTAATATAACATTACATAATTAAATGATTACTTAATTGATTATAAGTTATGATATTATGTTTTAAACATTAGTAATTACTAATTTACTACATAAACATTAGCACAATATTTGATAAGAAATTTAATTAATTATAACATTACCTTATAAACATTTCATTATAAACATTAATTAAGCATTACATTATTGTTAAATAATTACTCAAATAAATTATAATATTATTATATTACATTATATATTATGATCACTTACTTAACTATATCATTATATAATTAAATGATTACATAATTACATAATTAGGTTATGAATTTATAACATTACATTATAAACATTAGTAATTTACTAATTTACTATATTATTACATTACTTAATTAAACGATTAAAAATTTAATTAATTATAACATTACCTTATATATTTATAATATGATTACTTAATCAATTATAACATTCCATTATAAACATTAGTATATTAATCAAATGATTTGAAATTTAATTAATTATAATATTAAATTATAGATTTATAGTATGATTACTTAATTCATTATAACATTACATTATACTATTATAGTATGATCATATAATTAATATAACATTACATAATTAAATGATTACTTAATTGATTATGAGTTATGATATTATGTTTTAAACATTAGTAATTACTAATTTACTACATAAACATTAGCACAATACTTAATTAAATGATAAGAAATTTAATTAATTATAACATTACCTTATAAACATTTCATTATAAACATTAATTAATGTTAAATAATTACTCAATTAAATTATAATATTATTATATTACATTATATTATGATCACTTACTTAATTATAGCATTATATAGTTAAATGATCACATAATTACTTAATTAGTTATGAATTTATAACATTACATTATAAACATTAGTAATTTATTATACTATTACATTACTTAATTAAACGATTAAAAATTTAATTAATTATAACATTACTTTATATATTTATAATATGATTACTTAATCAATTATAACATTCCATTATAAACATTAGTATATTAATTAAATGATTTGAAATTTAATTAATTATAATATTAAATTATAGATTTATAGTATGATTACTTAATTCATTATAACATTACATTATACTATTATAGTATGATCATATAATTAATATAACATTACATAATTAAATGATTACTTAATTGATTATGACATTATATTATAAACATTAGTAATTTACTAATTTACACAATATTTAATCAAATTATTATAATTTTATTAATTATAACATTATATTATAAATTTATGGTATGATTATTTAATTAATTATAACATTCTATTATAAACAATATTACAATACTTAATTAAATGATTAACAATTTAATTAATTATAATATTACATTATAATTAAATAGTATATTACTTAATTAATTATAACATTACAATTTACATTGTAGTATGATCACTTAATTAATTATAACATTACAATTTACATTGTAGTATGATCACTTATTTAATTATAACATTACTAGTTTCTAATATTAAATTTACTAAATTTTATTTGGTATATTATAAATACCCAATTGACCAATTATAACATTAAATTAATAAATTAATAAATATTAATAATTTATTTTATGTGAATTGTGATGAATAATTGTGTTTTGGTTTTGATTGACGAATTTTATGTGAATTGTGATGAATTGATTGAATTCAAGTGTTGCTTAGAGATTACAGGTTATGAGTTACATTGGACACAAATGAATGAATAATGAAAATTTGTTAGGGGTGTATTTGTAAACTTATAAGGTGTTTTTTGTTATTTTTTAAACTAATAGGGGGTAATTGATTTTTTACAGGGTACCCTGGAAAGGAACCGGAACCTGCATTTTAGGTTCCGGTTCCTTGAATTGAAGAACCTGTACTGTGCGGTTCCGGTTTTGGTTCCTTTTTTGGGAACTCACCTGTGCTTGATTCGGATTCAGTTCTCCCAAAAAATGTAGGGTACCCGGAACCGCTCACCCCTAGTTTTTTTAGTACTTTAATCCATTTGATTTAAAAGAAATTTGAGAAATTATTTAAGATTCTTATCTCATTTATGATAATATAACATATTTGTAAATCCAAAAATATATTTCTTTGATTAACTATTATCATTAATTATTTTTCCTTAATTTAAAAAAAAAAAAAAAAAAGGAAGTTACAGTTAAGCAGCCAATAATGTATATCAATCTCAACCTCACCATCATATATATATATATATATATATATGGAAACAATATTATTGTTGGAAAAAGAAAAATGTTAAATTACCTCTTTTAACATTAATGCTGAAAACAATATTAAAGCAGATTCTCTTAAAATATAATGGTAAAATGAAAAAAAGGAGATATTTTATAATACCTCTTTTTTAATCTATAATCCAATTCCAACAAAATCCATTACCTTCTCCTCCATCTTTATTAGAGGGTGTCAAACCTTGAACCGGGGTGCTTGATGTTGAAGCACCTGGGCATGAAATCCACCAAGGTAAGAAGATTGAACGAGCAATTTTGTCATTTCGGTCCATTTTAAATCTATGAAATTGTGATAGTATTATTTAAGGGTAAGGATACAATTAAGAAAAATACATTATGTTAATATCACATATGGATTTATAGTATCAGATATGGTTTTATTGTTTTGTATTAATGGGTTTAATTACACTAATTGCTTTATATATCATCCATGGCCACAAACAAGTAAACAACTAAACCTCACTCATATCAAAATCTCCCTTATATATACACATAGGATTAGCTTGATCTTTTGTACAAGAGCAAAGATGAAAATCTTCTCAATCTTTGTCATTCTTTTCCTTGTTCTCTTTACCACTACAAGTAGATTAATTTTCAATCTCAAATAATTTTGTTTTAAATAATGTCATAATCCTTTGATTAAGGAACTAATCTCATTATGCACTTCGTAATTCTTGTAGGTAATGAGCTACATATGGTGGCTGTTAAACGTGTGGGGATATATTGAATCCTATAAATGCTTGTGAGATACAATGTTGTATTGCAACTTGCCAAGAGAAACATGGAGCTGAAGCTCAAGGAACCCGCACTAACTTTAAACTTTTTTGCCGTTGTACCTTCCCTTGTTGATTTTTATAATGTATCTATTAAGTTGCTCGTAATGTATTATGCTTGATAATTAAGGATTTAAATAAGAATGATGTTATTGACATGGTGATTATTTACATGAGAAACATTCTGTTGTGAAAAACACAAACAATTAAACACAACATCAATTCTTGAGCCCAAGGCGAAGGATGAAGTCAATTGCCCTCTAGGCTTCTCGATTATTGCCATTACAGTTTTTCTTGCAATTAATTCCTTACAATTTGGTAAGGATAATAGAGATTTAAAAAGAAATTTGAGAAATTATTTTAGATTCTTATCTCATGTATGATAATATTCTTGCAATTAATTCCTTACAATTTGGTAAGGATATTTTAGATTCTTATAACATATTTGTAAACCTAAAAACATATTTCTTTGATTAAATATTATCATTATTCATTTTTTCCTGTTAATTAAAAAAAAAAAAAGGAAGTTACATCTAATTTGTTAATACGTATATCAATTCTCACCCTCATCATTAAATTAAAAAAAAGGGAAAAAATATTAATGCTGAAACAAAAAATGTTAAAAGATATAATTAATGCATATTCTCTTAAAATATCATAATAATAATAATAAATAAAAAAAAAGAGGTGTTTTAAAATACCTCTTTTTGATCCACTTAGCTTCTCCGTCATCTTCTGCTCTATCTTTTATTTTATTTTTTCCCTGTCTTTATGTTTTTTGTTTTTTCGTTTTTTTGAGGGTGTCAAGGCCTTGAAAAGGGTTTTTGAAAGGTAGTTTAAAATTAAACCACAATTTGTATGAAACCAAGGTAAATAGGTGGAATCTAAAATTTATTGAAGCCGGGTAGGAACAAATGTTGCCCCCTTATTGGTATTTATTTATATAAATAATTTGGTTACCACTACATTATTTTTTTACCACTTAATTTGTTTAAATATCATTTTGATGTGATATATGCTAACAATCACAACAAATTTTATTATAAATTAAAATTAAAATTTAAATTTAAAAAATTTGTTTGGTAACATAAAATACCATATCATGATGTAATAAAAATTATGTAAAAAAATGATATTAAAAATTTGTGTGATTGTAACTTATGTCACATCATGATGTAATGAAAATTATGTATAGGGAACATGTTGCTTATTGTATATTTATATAAATAATGTTACACTTACATTATTTTTTTACACTATTTTGTAAATATCATGATGTGATATATGCTACAATCACACAAATTCTATTATAATATTAAAAATTTTAAATAATTAAAAATTTGTGTGGTTGTGACATATACCATATCATGATGTAATAAAAATTATGTAAAAAAATGATATTAAAAATTTGTGTGATTGTAACTTATGTCACATCATGATGTAATGAAAATTATGTAAAAAAATAACATAAGTGTAAAATTACTCTATTTATATATATGCATTAACTATGCTGGCTCGAACACAGCACCAAGCAATATGATCCCAAAGAGCATAGACACCACCGAATCAACAGAGGGCTGGTGGAGAGAGCTTTCAAATCTTTTCAATTTTGTAGTCTGACTCTTTGGTATTTAAAAAAGAAAAAAATAAAGGCTTCCAAATTTTTTTTTCTCTTTTTATTTTATAAAAAGAAATAATATTTGCGTATCTCAAATATAAAGAATGTACATGGATTGCAAATAAAACAGAAACTTCAATGAATTTAGAATGTAAATCAACCTACAAATTATTTGTTGTCACTATTAGAGAGATAATATTGATGCCTAATTTGGTTCATGTTTTATGTCATAAATATATGTGAAAATTTTGAAGATAAAGAAGGATATTTTAAAATAACTCATTTGGATCACCAGTGAAGTAGAGATGGCAATGGGCCCAATATTTTCGGGTACCCCGGCTCGCCCTGCCCAAAAAGGTTAGGGCTTTACCTAATGTTTGCGGGCTTGGGTTTGGGCCTAGCCTATTTTAAGGCTCGACCTCGGGTACGGCAAAAAACTTGGGTATGTCTTCAGGCCCGACCCAACCTGACTTGACAATTTTAGTATTAATTATACTAAATTACCCTTTTACTATATATTTAATTACAAGATTATCCTATATAGTACATATTTATACTCATTTTTCCCAAACCCTACATGGATGGATTGGATGCACTTTGTGGAAACTTATTTATATATTTGGTGAGTATTAAAAAATAAATTAATATTTAAAAATTGTTTATAGAATTAAAAATATAAAAAAAATTTAATTTATTAAAAATTAAAAATTCACATTATAAAAATGGGCGGGCTTGAGTCGGGCCTGAGGTTGCAAAAAACCCATCGGGCCGAGATTGGGCTTTACTTGTGATACATGTGACGGGAGGCTTGGGCCTTGAGGCTCGGGCTTGGGCATGGGCCAAGGGATACCCGGTCCTGGCTGTCCCATTGCCATCACTACAGTGAAGGGTGGGTGTATATATATACTAGCCCTCTAAGCTTGAACATGGGACCAAGCAATATCATCCCAAATGCATGGACATCGTCGAGTCAACAGAGGGCTGGTAGCGAGAAATTTTAAATCCTTTTCTTTTGTACTGTATATTGATTCTTTTATATTAAAAAAAAAAAAAAAAGCAACCAAATTTATGATTAATTCACATTTACAATCCTTTTGTATATTTTGTCTATTTACATTTACAACATGATAAGTGGATTCCAGAGGTATTGTCCGTTGTGGATCTGAGCCTGTACGGTTTTGTTCTTAAAAGGTGTCTCTGGGTGGACCAATGGCCCTTGTCTCCTAACCGATGTGCGACTTTATCAACACAACCCATCAGGGGGTGAGGAGCACCAATTGTTAATGTATGTTGGATCTAGAAATCCAAACACCCTTTGGGAGATGAGGAATGCTAACTGTTGATGTATATCGGATCCAAACACATGGTAAGTAAGTTTTCCCAAAGGTATTGTTCGCTTTGGGACCTAGGACCCACACGGTTTAGTCCTTAAAAGGCGTTTTTGGGTGGTGACAGTGTTCTTATGCTATGATGTGGGACTTTGGCAATAACACATTTATTTGAATCCTTCCTACTACCAATAAAGAAATAAGAGATTAATTAAACATGAATCCATTATTTACCACATATATAATATGTTCTTGATACATAAATCCTAAGTTCAACATGAAGGAATGTAAAAATTAAAGAAAATTAATGGATCATACGGTAAGGCATATGAGAGTTATATGTATGAGTTGAGCAATGTGTGTTTTAACTGTACAATAATTGCTAATTATTCCCCAAAAATTTATTGATTATCATTTTCATCCGCTATGCTAATCATCAATTTTCCTCATAACTGATAATTAATGTGAAATGATAATTTTCCTTCAAAGTAGACAATTGTATCATTCATTGCCTTCAATAGACCTGGCAATAGGTTGTTTTGAAGCAATTCCGTGTAGTGTCTCATTCGTGTCATGTGAAATTTTCTTAAACCAAACCCAACCTTTTTTTTATTTTGTAACCAATTTATCTGGACCAACTTACGTACACTTCAATTAATTTTCGGGGAGATTAACCAAGAACCAAACCCAACTCGTTATCTTAGTAGGTCAAAAAATGAAAACTCGAACCCAAACGCTATTTTTAACATGTTACCCAAACCCAACCCATTAAAACCTTCACAACTTTTTATTTTTCTTTTCTAATTTCATTAAGCTCTATAGATGATTTTATATTAGAACTAAATTATATACATTAATGCACATTTATTGAAATGCATAAAAACTCCATGATCATATAATCCCAAAATACAAATAAAGTATTTCAAAATTTATATATTACGAAAGAAAAATAAACTAAAAATCAAAAGCATTATATATATTTAGTTAGGATAAAATTTTTGAAATAGGAAATAAATAATCAAAATATTTTTTTTACTAAAATTAATAATATATTTAATTAAAAGTCAAACAGGTCAATCTTTTTTTGTGACTAAACCCAAACACGGCCCATTATGAAATAGATTACTAACGGGTTGACCCGAATGATAATATGTAATAATAAAACTAAACACGTACGTGCTTTTGACCGCGTGGGTTTGTGTCACGTCCAATTTTGTTTGTTTTAGTCTTCAATCTTCTTAATGGATTGAGAGTAGTTAAACAGAGAGAAAATGAGGACAACCACCCAAAAAAAATAAATAAATAAATAAAAAATTCATGTTATTAAGGAGGGGTTTAGGCTTTAAATATATTTGTAAAGCCAAAACCATATTTCTTTAATTATTTCAGATTATTAACCTGCTTGATATATATTTTTTTATAAATGAATAATAATTAATATATTTAGAAATATATTTTTTTCTTGTTAAAATTACATATAATAATTTAAAATTTTATTTAGTTTTAAAAGATAAAAGACATGTTACCACTTCAGTAATTATCAAATGATGCAAACTTTATTTACGTTCACAAATTTTCCCATTTCCTATTGTGTTGTAATAAGAAGAAAAAAATATATATACTAAGATAATTATATTTATGAAAAATTACTAATAAACTATTATGTGAAACTAAACTGTTATATTTAAAATTAAGAATTGTAATTAAAATCTGAAATACTGTAAATGAATTTATTCGCGTAAACTATAAAATATCTTATGTTAAACCATAAAATGAAAAAGTTTACTAAAAACTAGAAATTTTAAACTAATATCCTTTGTATTTTAAACTTATGAAAAATTATTATAATACTATTTTATATATTACTTGTAAAATTATTTTTAAAAAAATTTAATCAAAATTATTTTACTAATATTGCTTTTTTATTAAAAAAATTTAGATAACCTGGCTAGAAACAGGCTATAACCCTTTATTCTTTTACTGTCACTACCATGTGGCAGCTATACAATAAGGGCCGATGTCTAATTTTCATTTCGCAAATTAAGTATCCTAGCCATTTCTTTTTTGTTCATGAGTCAAGACGAGCTCAGCTCATAAAAGGGGAGGGAAAAACAAGCCGAGTTCAAGTCGAGCTGAGCCTCTGATTTCTTGGCTCAGCTCGGCTCGTTAAGGATTGATGTATCTTCTCTCCATTTCCATTATCGGCTTCGGACTAGAAATTGAAGATCAGGTAAAATGGAAATCCGACAAATTGTTTTCTTTTTCTAATAATAATAATTCATGACGAAGATTATCATATTTCCCCACTTCAAGTAGATGTGAAATCTACAAATCCCCTTTTCGTAGGTGTAGAAGAGGTTTTTTGTTGTAATCCCCCTCTTTTTTTTTTAAGGAATTGCTTAGTCGGCGAGAAACAAGTAACGGTGGTAGATAGGATTCGAGGGGATTATGAGCCAGCTCGAAAAAAGCAATTTAAAATTAAAAAAAAAATTAGGGGCAGATTCCAATGTCTCATTTTAATTAAGGATGTTAGAAGAATTAAATGCACCATTCCTAATTAAAGAGGTCGGTTGAAGTCTTCAACCTGAAGACTTGAAGTTCATGAATCATGACTAGAGCTGTTTTTAAAAGACGTGAAGAATTAAATGCCCATTCAGTCTCCTGCACAATTTCTTTAAAACCAAATTAACGATTTCTTTAAAACAAACAAATCCCCCTTACTGGCTAGGCTACTGCAGCAGATTTGAATCATGAAGGCTGTCCTCCTGCAATTATTAGGAGCATACATGTCACACTCATACACCCTCCTTAAAGACTCATATACCCTACAACGGTCAACGACGACAACATGATAGTCAAACACAACAATAATGACAGAGAAACATTCTCCATTTCAGTTTCATCAGAAAAAAAACCACCTGTTATAGAAGAGAGTTCACAAAAATCATGAGAAGCTAATGGGTTTCACAAAAATCAATCATACACAAGTAACAAGATTCAAAACAAAAAAACATACTGCGACAACATGACGGTTGATGGCGAAGCAGATAGGTTTCACGGCGAGGAGAGAAAAGGAAAACAAGCTGCGGCCAAGCGTCGGCAAGAGTTGAAGGGGTGGATGGGTTTGACGGACGGCGAGTTTGAGACAACACTCCGACGAAGCAGATGGTTTTGATGGCTACGACGAAACACACCATAGACAGCTAGAAACTGTGTTGACAATTTTTGGGTTTGGTTTGGTTTTATGGCAAGTAGTTGGAGTCGACATTTTTAGGGATTTTAAAATCGGGGAGGGGGGTCTTTGTCATTTTTGAAAACTTTTTGTTTAGAAAATTTTAGTTTAATCCCCTATTCTTCAAAAAAACCCCTACTTATTTGAGCCAGACTCGACTTGTGAACCTAATGAGAGGAGCCGAGGCAGGCTCAAACTCAGCTTGTTCTCTCTCATGAATCGAGCCGAGTTGCCTTGAAACCAGACGAATCTAGCCGTTAACAAGCCAGACTCGAGCCAAACTGAGTTGGCTTGCAGGTGGCTAGGTTTTATTTTAACCAGCTTGGCCTTCATTTATTAGCAGGCTTTCCAAAGACACCCCCTAAAACACAAAATATTACAAAGGACCCCCACCAACTCGAAAATGACCACTTAGACCCCTAGCCATGAGTTTTTGCTGTTAGTTTGGATGGAAGACTACAGTTGACCAGTAAAAATACCAAAATACCCCTGATTATTCCTGCACCTTTTGCAATTACATATATGCTCATAGATACCTTTCACAATTACATATATGCCCATAGATACCTTTCGCAATTACATATATGCCCATAGATATTTTATAATTTAACTATTATACCCCTAAGTTTCATTTTAAAAATTTAAAGTTTTCTTTAAAAAAAAAATGCATAAAAAATTAAAAGAATTTATTAAAAATATTAGTTGTATTTGTTTTAAAACGTTATCTTTTAAACAAAAAACAAATATAAAAAATTAAAATATAATTTCTATATTTTTTTAGTATATTAAATAAAATCAAAATATTTTTTAAGTTTAAAATATAAAAACTGAAAAAGGTAAATATACTTTTAAAAAATACTTTTTCTTACAAATTGAAAAATAAAAAAAATAATTTTTTTTGAATTTTTTTTTTAAAAAGGGATTGCAACAGTGATCGTATTGTTGCTATGATATCAAAAATGGTTGTTGTGATCTGGAATCCCGACAACCATCTCAGACTGCAACTGCAATCTTGGATAGCAGTAGCGATCTCAAATCATAGTTGCAATCTGTATTGCAATCGCTAATTTACATTGTAGGTCCGATGATCTTAGATCGTCGAATTATTTGGGATTGCTGAATGATCTTAGATCACTAACAATCTCTTGTTATAATAAAAAAATTATTAATTTTTTTAAATAATATTGAAATTTAATATATATTTTATTTCTTATAATTTTTAAAATTTTTAATTTTGGAATATTTCATATTATAATTATGTATTTCAACATGAAAGGTCAATTTCCCCTTCCCTTAGTTAACTTTAATGCTAAAAATTGATAGTAGGGGGTCTAAGTGGCTAATTCCCGAATTAGTGGGGGTACCCGGAAGTTTTTTGTGTTTGGGTGGGGTTTAATCGTAGCCGTTGATCTATAGTGAATCTCGACATTTCATTCGAGCAATCTCAGCCCTTAGACATGGCCATGTGTCATCCATCTGCGTGGGGCGACAAACCGTCAGACTATTGCACTGATAACCGTCGTTCGCACGTCGTCTTGGCTTCGCTCGTGGACAGGTGTAAACGCCCACACGTGACGAAGCGTGACTAACAAAGGCTGTTGCATTTAATGCGACATGATCTCATGGAAATTACATATTTGCCCTAACTTTTCATATTCTGAGTTCGACAGGTATCGTAAGAAGTAAACAAGTGTGAAGCACGTCGACCAGACATGAGGTCGACCTTAGGAGCTCGGCTGAACCTACATCCGAAAACCTATTGTTAATGGCGAGCTTGGTATCAAATCGAGCAATAGTCTTCGAAACTCAAAATGAGCATCGAACACTAGGGGCCAGATGTTGTGTGTGATTTTTCCACCAAGCTCGGGTTACCGCAAGGATGTAGCTCAACTTAGGATGAGTCTGACCCAGCATAAGCTCATCGACATATAGCTCGACCCAGCACAAGCCAGTTGCAAACAACCTGAATGATCATTCAATTAATTCTCATATAACTTCAGATCCCATATATTGCGGGAATAACTAGATCAACATCAATCTCTACGCAATAACAGGGCCCAATCGCGAGAATATCAGAATTGTAGTTCAAATCAATTGTAATCCCTTTATTTTCGCTCATTCCTTTGTACAAACCTTGTATATAAACCCCCTTCAAATGATGGAAAAAGGGTTATAAAATTTTCACAGAATTCTCATTGTAAGCTCTTACAGCAAATACAAAAAGCAGTGGGCGTAGGCTTAAGAGTTTACCTCGTCGAACCACTTTAAAAACTCTCATTGCCATTTACTTTATTGCATTCAATACTTGTCAATTGCTGATTATCTGTAATCACGCACACATCCATTCCGATCCCGCCAAGGTCGATCGAATTCTCTGGTTGGTATATATATATATATATATATATACTTTAATCTAGCAAATGAAATAACATTGACACTACACACTACTGTAATATATTGAAGCTTCGGTATGAAATTTAGGTAAGAAGTATGAATCTCAATCAATCAATTAAATGGTTTACTTGACACTTCACTATAACTTCCTCCTTTTGTCTCTTTTTTACTTTAGTATAACTTTTCGTTCTTCTAAGTTTACTAAGATTTGTTCACATCTATTTCAATCCAAGTTCAGTTTCAGGGTGAAGATTCTCAAACAAGTTAAATTTGCAGCTATTATCTATTTCATAATGTATATTACTTTAACTTCTCACAATGTCCATAGATGGTAATGATTCCAAATACATTTTTATTTTATTTTATACAGAGAAATGATATTTGCATATTCTCTAACACAAAGAATTGTATGTTGATTGCAATAAAACAAGAACCTTCAATGAATTTAAAACAAAGAATTGTATGTCGATTGCAATAAAACAAGAACCTTCAATGAATTTAAAACGCAAATCAACCTAAATGCTAATGCCTAATTTGGTTCACATTTTATGTCATAAATTTAAGAGAAAAATAAAAAGTTAGCAAAATTTGAAGAAAAAGAAAGGTATTTTAAAATACCTCATTTGGAAATGAAACCAAACTTTGGGTGGGAAAAGTCGTTTACTCTTCAATAAGTGCACCAGCCCTCCAAGATCGAGCCTGGGACCAAGGCAACATGATGCCCACAACATGGACACCACACCACCGAGTCAACAGAGGGCTGGTAGTGAGGACTGTCAAATCTTTTCGTTTTGTACTATGTTCTGATTCTTTGGTATTAATTATTAAAAAAAAAAAAAAAAACAACCAAATAGATTAATTCACATTCATAATGTTTTTATAATTGGGTTGTTAAACCAACTCCCCATGCAACCAAAATGAATTATTGAATAAATGATTAATTAATAATTTTTAAAAAATCCAAAATATTTAGTTGGCCCGCATCGGTCACCCATCATTGACTAGTGGTCAATACCGACCAAAGATTGTGCGTTGGTGCCACCTCTGGCCCTACTAGGATAATAATATCCCGATATACAGGGTCTTGGTTGGATAAACAAATTCCGTTGGTTATTTTGGTCGTGAAAGGAAACGAAAGATTTTGTCGCCTTCTACAATCGAATTCAAAGCTTGAATCCAATGATTCAACGATATTACTATAGATCGGCGTTGTTCTGATCCTACCGAGATCGGATGTGGTGCTAATGAGGGTGAACCTTTGACCTTCGTTGACCGATTGCCATTTTAATTGTTTTTTTTCAAATTTATGAATAAATTGTCAAATTATTTATTCAATAAATTAAATAATTATTTAAGTTCATTTGTAATTTGAAATATTATAAAAATCATATTATTTTTAAAGTTGATTTTGCATGTGTTGAATGTACCCACATATTATTCTTCAATTACAAAAGAAATTTATATTAAAATTTAATTCATTATATAAATAATTCAATTTAATTTTTTTATAAAAATAACTAAAATTGGATTGACTGGTTGGTGTAGGCCATTGGAATAACGACAGTGGAAGTTGATAGTAAACATAAATAAAAACAAATTTCCAAGGTATAAGTAATATTATTCAACTCATGAATAAATAAAATAAATCATCTGAATGCATAAACATATCAAATAAAATTGTCTCCCTTATTAATCCATTCAAAGCAAAATAAAATAAATTAACAGAACCAAGAAAGTAACCTTAAGATATATAATGTGTTTCCAACAGCCCTGTGCTTCAAAAGAGATAAAAATAAGGTAAAGTGGAGCAAGCCTTAGCATAGGAGGGCACCTGAATAATTCATCCTAATCATGAAGGTTTAATTCTGTTCTTAAATTCAATTACGAAATCCTCTATAGTTACCATCTCATTTTTGCAGACTTTCCTCCACATAATTTAATAAGTATAATTGCAAAAGTATATTTCTTCTCTTCAAGGCTTTTAACCTATTAATAGATATCCATATAACAAGGATCAAAAACAAAATCTGGTTCAAATAAAGGGGGATCAAACACCAAATTCGGTTCAAATAAAGTGGGATCACACTGCATAATCAGAAAATCCTGCATATCTTGGTCAAAGAATTCGGAACCAAACCTCAAATAGGGGAATGTGTCATGCTTTTTCCCATGGTTTAAACAGAGCACAGGTTTGAGCAGCTTGTTTGAAGTAAAGGAGTGACAAGATGTGATGCAATACATGTTCTGGCAAATGAGATATTCTATCCACCCTCCCAATAGTCAGTACTCTCTTCCTCATTGGTCAAATTTACCTTAAACAATAAATTATATTTATATTCTGAGCCAATTATTTGAAACAATACAAGATAATATGAAATCAAGACAGAAAACACACACAATGCACAAACAGTAAAGAGAAAGAAAATATGCACAATTTACTCTAATTCACCTAATTAACAAACTAAGTTTAACATCAATATAATTGCAATATTGTCTGACTTCTCTCGTTACAATGAAAGTTATTTGCTCTATGATTTGCTATCACTTTCATACCAGAGATAAACCTAATATTACAAGGATTTTTATTTTTAAGCCTAAACCTAATAGTGAATTAATAACTTAAAGAAATCAATTCGCAAAAAATTTTGAACCCTAAAATTAAATTTGATTCACCCAAAATTAATAACTTAGAGCTTGCCCCTTGAGATTCCCCATTGCACTAGCTGAAAAAAGAGAGATCCAATTTTTTCTGTTCAAAACAGAGAGAGATCCGACATTTATCTTTTTCTTTATCAACAGAAAGTGAAGTAACCAAAGATTATATAGGGATTCCGAGATTTTACCATCAACCATCGCTGGTAAAAGGTGGTACGTTAGCTTCACCTCCGGCCCTACAAGGCTCAGAATATCCTGATATACAGGAATATGGTAGGATAATGGGATTTTCAAAAAAATTTACCAAACACTTCGTTGCTGTAGTTCAAGAATTAAGTGACATATCCCAAACACACTCTTAGTTTCTAGAAAGTTTCAAATTTATATTTTTTATGTAAATAACAATATATTATTCAAAAATGAAATATCATCAAGTTTCCATTTAGTATTGGTATGCAGTTTAATAATTAATTCCATTGAGTACTTTAAAAAAGATTAATAGAGATATGTGTCATCTCTATACTTAAAATTTGATAATATTAGGTTGAGTAAACCACTTTTTCCCACCCAAGGTTTGCCTTAATGACACTTTCCCACCCAAAAAGTTTTAAAATACCACTTTTCCACCCAAAGTTAATATTTCATTACTATTTAAATTGATTCTGGTGGCAAAAAGCTCTCCGCCACCACTATTTGAATCTCTTATCTCCTCTCTACAAAACCCTTCTCACTTCGACACCTAATTTCTCGCCGATTGCGACCATCGCAATACTAGTGTTTCCTATTCTTAGCAGATTTTTGGTTACGAATATTTAATAAGTCACCACTATTCGATCCACAGGCCTCTACTCTGCAAAACCCTTCTTACCTTGACTTCTAGTAACTCGTCAAACACCAACTAGGAAAGTAAAGTGTATTTGGGTATTAACGGAATATAAACTTTGGGTGGGAAAGTGGTATTTTGAAACTTTTTGGGTAAAAAAGTGTCATTAAGGCAAACCTTGGGTGGGAACAAGTTCGTTTACTCTATTAGGTTCCAATAATAGTTATAGAGTACGATTATAGGTACAAAATTAGCATATAAATTTAATATAGAAAATTGATGTGATAAGAATAAACTAATTTGTAAATATATTTAAGATTGAATTAGATTGGATGAATTGAATTGCACTATAAAATTTTATTATAATTCGTATGAGTGTTTTTTATAGCATATTGAAACTTAGATTCTTTTCCACATAATAGATTGATTATATTGGATATTTCAAACTTTAAATTCATTTTAATGGATTAGAATTAATATCTTTGTGGATTGGATTAGTTTTGATGCATTGAATTTATTGCACCATAACCATTCCCTTTCATCCTAACTTAATTATATTATATTTTACAATAATTATAAAAAGAAAATTAAAAATGATAATCTTTAAAGATAAGTAGTATAAATTTTATGTTGATCCAATTCACTTAAGAGCAAGTTGTAGGAAAAACACATGCTTCGTTTGGTTCGCTTTTGGGAATACTATTATTAGTATTTCCAAAAAAGTTACAGTGAAATGTCATTATTCTCAAAATATTATTCTATATTTTTTCAATTTCTTTTAAACCTCCTAAATTTGTTAATTTAACTAAACACCCACAATTTTTTTTTTTAGAAATTACAAAAACACTCCTGCCACCCTCCGGCGGTGGTGGCCGGCTATCCGTATTTACTGGATGGGTTAGAGGTGTTTTTGTTAACTTTTAATATTTTATTATAGAGGGGTGTTTAGTAAATAAACAAAGTAGGGGATATTTTTGTTAATTTTCAAATCCTTACATCGTAATACCAACCCAATTTAACTTTTTTCAAAAGATTATTCTAAAAACTATCAGAATAATGAACTGCACGATTTTGACACCAACTAAAAGCACATGTGAAATGTTGAGTTAGCCCTAAAAGCACATGTGAAATGTTGAGTTAGCCCCAAAAGACACACGTGAAAGGTTTTTAGAAGAATGGATGTAAATGCAGTGAGAAAGGAGTTTTTAAAGTGGTTCGGATACTAAGGAAGCAAATCCTATGTCCACTGATGTTTTTATTAATGATAAGGGTCAGGTCACTTTAGACGACTGACTTTACACTGATAATACAAGGTATTGACGACTGTCTTTCCTAGAGAGTGAGTTCTTATCAAGAGTAAAATGTGTGAATCCCCTTAATGAGAGAGGAGCTCCCATTTTATAGTGGGATGCCTTGAGGTAATCATCATTGAATCTGCAAGTTGGTGGGATGATCTGTGCAAATCCTTCGTTTAGAGTAATTCACGTGATTTGCTGCAGGGGTTGGACACGTGGGGCCATCACAACTTCTATCTGGCCTGACGTGCACCCATTACTCTAATGGAAGCAAGCTTTGGGTGCCACCATGATCACACGAAGCAGCTGTGTCAGAATGGCAGCAGGCTCTTCCCGAGGCCTGACCTTGCGCACTTAATTGGATGCCACGTCAGCCCTAAGTCCCCAGGCATAACACACATAAACCTCACTTTTGGTTAATTTTGTTTTGAGTAATGGAATTTTTGACTCGATGGTTTTGCATTCAATGAAAGCATCCACTAGGACAATGATATTACGTTTAAAACAGATACAACTAGAGGTGAGCATGGGTAAAGGATAGAATCGAAATTGAAGGGTATCCATCCGCCGATTTTAGGTAGGAACCAAAATTGACGCCATTAGGGTTTGGTTCCGATTCTGGAACATTGGAATCGGGAATTCTCGGGTCCAGTTCTAGTTCTTGCAATGTTGGAATCGGAATCGGAATTGAGGTCCAAGTACCCAGGTAGGAATGAGATTGAATTATAATTTTTGTAAACTGTTGGGGGTGTATTTGTCATTTTGAGATATATATATCTCATTTAAATATATCATATGAAATTATTTCACTTCCAAATTAAAATCATGAACCATAAATTATAATATCATTACGTGAACTAACTTCAAGGGTATTTATGTAATCATACAAGGTCAACTAAAAAAAGTCAAATAAATAAAGAGTACTACTGTACTAGTATACTTACGGAATTGTAAGTAATGAATATATGTGTCAATTAGCGGGAGATCCACCTATCCTTTCGTGAAATGAAAAAAAATCCCAATGCACAAAAGAAAATAATAAGATGAATAAAACTTTTGATATAAAAAAGATGACGAAATGGACTATTCAGTATTTGTTCAAATTCACTGGCATCTAAGCTCCAAAGTTAATTGGGAATGGTTTTTTAGTACATTAATACGTTTGATTTAAAGGAAATCTGAGAAATTATTTCAGATTCTCATCTCATTTATGATAATGTAACATATTTGTACAATCAAAATCATATTTCTTTAATTAATTATTATCATTATTATTTTTCCTCAATAAAAAAAGAAAAAAAAGGAAAGTTATAGTTAGGTTGTCAATAATGTATATCAATCCTCACTCTCACCATCATAAATTACAAAAAAAAGGGACAAAAATATTAATGCCGAAACAAAAATGTTAAAAGATATAATTAATGCAAATTCTCTTAAAATATCATAATAATAAAAAAGAAGGTATTTTAAAATACCTCTTTTTGATCCCCACTTAATTAGCTTCTTCCTCCATCATCTTCCCCTCCATATTTTTTTTTTTTTTTGCCCCTTTTTTAGGATGTCAAGCAACTTGAGCCAGGGTGCTTGATGCCAAACCGCACAAGGCATGAAGCCACCAAGGTAACAAGGAAGATCGACAAGAATTTTCTCATTTGGCTCCCTTTTAAACCCATCTCAAGAGATTTTGATATCAATAGTACAGTAATAATTAGGGCAAGAATGATGTTATGTCACTAATTCAAAAGACAAATTTGTTGTATTCATTATTGTTTGTATTTCACAAATTTGTTAACTAAAACAACATTAAATTATTTCGTTTATATCTGAAAAATTATTTTATATAAAATTTTATTTATCATAAATAAACACATTTCATTTATATAAACACATTTCTATGACATTATGTAGCGACCAATTATAAGAAAAGAGATGTTAATTCGAAGTAAATAATGCTAATGCCAATCAACTAGAAATTAATTGTTGTCACGCTAGGAGATAATGCTAATGCCATAATTTGGCTCTCATTTAATGGCATAAATTTGTTTAAAAATAATACCATAAAAAAACTTGGAAAAAAATGAACTAAAAATATATGCAGATGGCTGGTAACCAACAATTTGGATGCCTTAATGTTTTGATGGCTTGCCTAGCCTACATGTTGGAAAATTTCATAATTATGATTTAACATGAATTATATTTTGATTTAATCAAAACCGAGTAAACACATAGTCCAATAAGACATTCTAATGGGCTTTGTGATTGTTTATTTTGAAAGTTTTATATGCTTCATATTTAATTGATATGAGTTATAGCGATATAAGTGTGAGCTACATAATTTATTGAGTCCATAATGAGAGGGTTTAATAAATTATTATTAATAGGGCTAGGTCCCATTTCCAAACGCACAATAGATTAATCCCATTTCAAAATATCGTCATTTTGCGCGTTATTGAAAAGGAAGGACAAGTCCATACGATCGACAATCGATCAATTCCAGATTTTAGAAAAAGCTTTTTGCATCGGACTATGGCACAATCAAGTTTGCCTTATTGCTAATTTATTATTCAGTTCTTCATAAACTAATATATGTATCTTGGATAGTCATTGAATTGAAACTATAAATTGGTTTTGTGGTTCAATGATTTAGATTGCATAAATTAAATTTATGCTATTAATCTTACACTACAAACATGAAACAAAATTAAAATGATAAAAAAGGGAATTAGAAAAATTTTAGAAAATAAAATTGTGAAGATTTTATAATTACACATTTATTAAGTTATAATATTCTCATATTAATAAATTTAGCTTGGTCTCACTATTATGACTATAAAGAGGTTTTATTGTATTTGTAAGACTAAAAACGTATTTTTGTAATTAACTATTATAATTATTATTTTTCTTTAAAAAATAAAATAAAAGGAAATTACAACTAACTTTTCACCGATGTATATCAATCCTCACTATCACTATTCATACATTTGAAAAAAAATGGAAATACATATTAATGTTGAGACACAAAAGGTTGCGAAAAAAGTATATCAATCCTCATCATCACTATTCATAAAAAAAAAAGGAAAAAAAATATTAATGTTGAAACATAAAAGGTTACAAAAAAAAAAAAGGTACTTTAGAATACCTCTATTTTTTTTTAAATCTTCATCTCTTTTTTTCATCCCCTCCATTTTTTTTTTTTTTTATATTAATTTTTTGGTGTGTCAACACTTGAACCTTCGACCTCAAGGCCCAAACCACAAGGTCTGAGCAGCAAAGGTCGTAAGGTATGTTGACAACAAAAATTTTATTTGTCTTTATTTATTTGCAGGCTTTTCATCCGGGGACACCTCAAACCTCTGTTTTAAAACTGAACCGGATTGACTGATCTAATTGATTTGACCGGGACCCAACCTTAAGCCCCAATCTAAGTTAACATAAAAATAAGAAATAACATACAATCCGCTTTAACCCGGTAAAGACCGGTCTGGAGCTTAAACCAATTCACTATTTTGGGATTAATTTGATCCCTAATTTCTAAACTAGGTTTGTAGCACCTTTTCATTCTCCATTTCATTAAGCTAACAAGCATTCTCTACTTCATTTCAATACCATTTTCATCCCTAAAGACCAATTTGTATCCTTTATTTTTATTTTTTATTCTTCTTTATTTACTCTAAAATTTATTGTGTAAAGAAGAAGAAGTAAGGAGGGGGAAAGGAAGAAAAAAGAGAAGAGAAGACGAAGAAGAACAGAGGAAGGAAGAAGATTAGAAGAAATAAAAGAGGAGATGAAGAGAAAGAGGAAGGAAGATGAAAGAGGAGAGAAAAAAGTTACTGAGAAAGAGGGGAAGGGACAAAAGAAAGAAGAAAGTGAGGCGGACAAAAAAAATTAATGGAGAGAGAGAGAGAAAAAGGAGAAGGATGAAAGTGCTGGGGAAAGAGAAAAAAAAGAGAAAAATGAAAGTGATGGGAGGAGAGAAAAATAATTAATAATAAAAGTTGTTGGTTATTTCAAACTTATAAGGACTCATGGTAAATTTTAGGGGTGTATTTATAGGTTTCTAAACTTATAATGACTGATAAATCATTTAAAGATGTATCTGTTATATATCGGTTAGATAGGTCAACTCGGGAATCGATCCCTTGACCGGGTTAAGAAGTAGTTCGGTTTTTAAAATAATACCTAAAACACGAAAAAGTTGGGACCCCCACCAACTTAGCAATTAGCTATTTAGAAGGCTTTTTTTTTAAAAAAAAAAACAAAAACCGTATCAAAAAATAATAAGAATTTATTAAGAGTATTAGTTGTATTTCTTTTACCATTTTACTTTTTAAACAAAAAAATATATAATCAAAACTAAAAAATAAATATAAATTTTAAAATTACTTTTTCTCACAAATTGAAAAATAAAAAATATTTGAATTTTTTTTTTAATAAAAATAGGAATCATAGTGGTGATCGAATTGCTGCTACAATCTCAAAAATTAATTGCAACAGCCGTTTGAGATCATTGTTGTAAACTCATATTGCAACTACTAGGATTTGTATACATCTATTTCAATTCGAGTTCAGTTTTTCAAATAAGTTGAATTTGTGGCTGATAGAGAATTCTTTTGTACTCAAACATCTTTTATTTCAATATATACTTCATATTGTATATTACTTCAGCTTCTCATAATGTTTATAGACGGTGATGATTCCAAATATATATTTTATTTTATATGAAGAAATGATATTTGCATATTCTCAAATATAAAAAGTTGTATGTCAATCACAAATGAAACAAGAACCTTCAATGAATTTAAAACGCAAATCAACCTACATATTATTTGTTGTCAAGTCAAAGAGAATGCTAATGCTAATGCTAATGCCTAATTTGGTTCACATTTTATGTCATAAAATTAAGTGAAAAATAAAAAGTTGGAACATTTTGAAGAAAAAGAAAGGTATTTTAAAAGAGTAATACTACGTGTTGAAAAAAATCTTAAAAAAAATTTGTACAAAGTGATGTGACAAAAATGAATGAAAGAGTGAATATGATGAGTTTGACTTATAGTATTCACTATTTCATTCATTTTTTACCATACAATTTTGTGTAGAATTATAAAATAAATAAAAGAATAATATTATACGTACAAAGAATTATAAAATAAATAATAGAGTAATACTACACGTATAAAGAAATCTTACAAATGCGTTCAAACTTCACTCGTCAACTATCCATCTTTGCCTCTCCAAGTCTAAACGAGTTCACACTTCACTCGGAACTTCACCCACAAGTTTCTCCATCTCCATTCTCTTGTTTCCGTGAACCTCACCTGTCAACAATCCATCTCCGCCTCTCCAAATGTGTTCACACATCAAGAATTACTTCAAAATTAATCGTTAATCTAGTCGTCTTTGACCATTAAAAGGAAGTTGAGAACTTGCTAAACTCTTCTTGAAGAAGAAGGAAGAAGAAGAGAGAATGACGTTAATTGTTTGTTATACAATAAGGACGGTGTATCATAAATTCAAAGTCGTGTTGTAAGAGAAAGAAAGGAAGAGACAAACAAAGGGAGAGGAATTAGGGATTTTGGTGTTTTAAGAATTGTAAAATACTGTTTGGTTATGTTGACATGGGCTGATTCGACCTCTGGGTCGGATCGCTTGGAACGGGCCTAGTCTAAAAAGAGTGTTAATTAACATTTACATTTTTTTTTTTTGTCTATTTGGTAAGGGCTTCTAAATCTCTAGTTGATGAACTTTTTTTTTTTAATAAAACTTAAAACAAAAAAATGTTAAAAGATAATAATTAATGTAGATTCTCTTAAAATATCATAATAATAAAAAAAAGAGGTATTTTATAATACCTCAATTTTGAATTTACTAGCTGCAAACCTCTCTTTGAATTCACCAAATTCCAGATACCACACATTGAGCGTCGTTTTTTTTGTTCTGTTCTCAAGGCGGGTGTCAATCCTTGAACCCGGGTGCTTAATGCAAATTCACACGGCATGAAACCACCAAGACGAGAAGATTGACGAGGATTTTCCCCTTTGGTTATTTTATGTATTAGAGCTAATTATAAGAGCAATGAAAGAAAATTTCAAAATTGTGATCACAAAGACACAAACTACGACAAAAAGAAGATGTATTTATTCCACTGTTTTCTCATAACTTATGTAAAATAATTTAATTTTCTTAAAAAATGAATACTTTCTTCGCAGAAGGCATCCAGGTTATTTATCATTTTCAATCTTCTAGAGTTTCAATTTGGTGAATCAAAAGTGTTTGGATAAAAAGAAGATGAGATAAAATTAGATAAAACTTAAAACAAAATTCTATTGATGTATAGAAAAATCTCCAAAAGTACATTTATGTCCACTTTTTATAGTGAAATAATACAGAAAATTTTAAAAAACTAATTACATTTTACTAATTCAATTATCATACTTTCAGCACCTCCCTAACCAGATAATTTATTCTCAATTAGTTAGCTAAATCCCAATTCATCCAAACCTGCTTCTCAACCAATCTTATTTCTAGATACCTTATTCTCATAGATAGAATTGGCGGAAATCATTTGTCATAATTCTCTTAGCTTTAGTTTGCTAACAATGGCTCATATACACATTTTATTGCGGTTTCTAACTGCAATCCTTATGGAATTTAAATCTCTCTTAATATAAACGATAATACTTCATGAATATCGATTTTGATCCTTAAGCAATCATACCACAGAAGCTTATTGTTTCGACGACTTGCTAGCCTATCATGAAACAAAAAGAAAATGATATGTAACAATCCATTCATTTTGTATCTCGTTTTTTACTAATATTTTCTCTAAATTAGAAAAAAAAAAAAAAACTTGAATTACCATGAACATGGATCTAGAAAAAATGAACAAGATGGACGAAGATTTTGAAAAAAGAATAATCCCAATACATAGGTGAAAATAATAAGATAAATAGAACTTTTAATATTAAAAAAATGAAGAAATGGACTGTTTATATGTCAAAATATTAGTTTAAATTCATCTGCATATAAAACTAACTAGGAAATTTTTTTTTTAGTACATTTGACATAAAAGAAATTTGAGAAATTATTTCAGATTCTTATCTCATTTATAATAATATAACATATTTGTAAATCCAAAAACATATTTCTCTGATGAACTATTATCATTATTATTTTCCTTAATAAAAAAAGAAAAAGAAAAAGGAAGTGACAGCTAAGTTGCCAATAATGTATATCAATCTCAATACTACATATATACTTGCTCCTAAAGTTCTTGCTCTCAAGAACCAACGCCACCTTTGCCCTAGTCCTAGTCTTCGACGAGATTATGGTAAACCTTCCTCCATTAGCCCTCACTAAATTGTCCTTCAAGCCTCACTGACTTGAGCGTCAGAGTGCTTATGATAAACACCACATCCGCGGTGTCCCCCGTGAGCTTAGCACTTACTTCTTTGTGTGTGCAAGTCTAGAATATCGTCAGTGGCCTTAACCTCACAGGATTCGTCCCTTTCATAACCGTAGATTTTTACCGTCTACAAATATATATGAATATGTTTCCAATGGTTAGTAAATTAAAATGCTTCAAGTAAAAACATTTCTAAATGTGTATTGATTATATGTGAATAATGTAAAAGCAACTTTTATAATGTAAAATCACCCACCTAATATCATTCAATTGTCTTTCGTTTATGTTCATTCTTATTACAAATTTTCAGTTTTAACATTGCTTGAAATTTAAGAGATATAATGTTAATATTATATGTCTATAGGTTAGATCTCGTTAAAGACTCTTCTGGTCTTCATTTACTTAGGCCAAACCCTGACTCTTTTAATATATTGATTCTTATTTTATTTCCATATTAAATCCCAATTATTGCTTTGAAGTAAATAAGATTCTTTATATATTGAAGGAAAACATAGGAGCAATTTTAAGGTTTAAATAATATTCGAATCTAAAGAGTAAGTAAAATTTGAGTGTGAAAATAACACAAAATTTCATGGAATTTTCAACCATAATTTTAAAATTAGTATTTTCAGATAAAACTTGAAACAAAATTCTACTTATATATTGAATAATCTCCAAAAGTATATTTATGTCCACTTTTTATAGTGAAATAATACATTGAAGAGAAAATTTTAGAAAACTAATTACATTTTACTAAATTCCAGCTCCCTAACCAGATCATTTATTCTCAATTATTTAGCTAAATCCTAATTCATCCAAACCTACTTCGCAACCAATCTTATTTCTAAATCAAGTAAAAAATACCCTTCTTCTCACTTGTATATTGTTTGTACAAAGAGTCTCAATTAATACAAAAAAAATTGTATGCTATGTAAGGAAAATGATTAGTTACAAAATCATAAGATTAATTGTAGATTACACAATCAAGGAAGATTGTGTAATCTATCAAATGTAATTGATTTAATTAACTCCATCAATCAAGCTACCGTTTCAATCAATCCCATTAATCAAGCAAAGTCTTCATTTCATAACTCCCCCTCAAGCTGGTGGTTTATATATATATCGTAAATCCCGAGCATGTTTAGAATATGTGAATGTTGTTTGTGACTTAAAGGTTTGGTGAAGATGTCAGCTAGCTGATCTGTGGTTCAAATGTGTTCAGTCTTGATCACCCCTTCTTGTATTTTATCTTTGATGAAGTGACAGTCAATTTCTATGTGTTTTGTTCTCTCATGAAATACGAGATTAGTTGTAATGTCATTTGCTACTTTGTTGTCATAGTATAGCTCAGTAGGTCTTTCTATCTAAATATCCAGATCTTTTAACAATCCAAGGATCCATGTGGTTTTGGCCATTCTTGTATTTTGCTTCTGTTGATGAAAGAGAAATTGTTGATTGTTTCTTTGTCTTCCATGAGATTAATGATCCCCTTAATTTGATGTAGAAACCAGTGAGAGATCTTCTTGTCATAGGACATGATCCCCAATCTGAATCACAGTATGCTTGGAGACTCAAGTTTTCCCCTTGAGGTAAGAGAACTCCTAGCCCTGGGCATATTTTTAGGTATTTAAGGACTTTTGTTGCTGCTTCCATATGTGATTGCTTTGGTGCAAACTGGTTGAGAATCTGGACTGCATAATAGATATCGGATCATGTCATTGTCAAGTAGATGAGATGACCAACTAAGCGCGAATAACTAGAACTATCTTCAAGGAGTGGATCAATTTTCAAATCTTGGTTAGTAAGCTTCAAGTTTTGTTCCACAAGAATAATACTAGGTTTACAAGCTGATAACGATGAATCTGAGATTAATTCTAGTACGTATTTCCGTTAGCTGAGGGATATTCTTGCTGAAAAATCTTTCAATTTCAATGCCTAGAAAATATTTGGGTGCTCCCAGATCTTTGATGTGGAATGATTTATGTAATTGCTCTTTTAAGGTTTTGATGGCAACCTTGTCATTTCCTATGATAAGAATATCGTCGACATAAATTATAAGACTAATGAAGGTTTTGCCTCGATGTTTAGTGAAGAGAGCATAATCATGTTTGGACTGTATGAAGCCTATAGAAGTAAGAGCCTATGTAAATTTGACATTCCATTGTCGGGATGCTTGTTTTAGTCCATAGAGGGACTTTCGCAATCGACATACAAGATTCTTCCCCTAATTGCGAAAACCCGGAGGAATATCCATGTAGATTTCTTCATTGAGGTCCCCATGGAGAAACGCATTGTGAACATCCATTTGATGAAGTTCCCAAATACGGTGAGATGCCACAAAGAGAAAAGCATGGATAGTAACATGTTTGGCCACAACAGAGAAAATTTCCTAATAGTCGAAACCTTCTCTTTGAGTAAAGCCTTTGGCAACCAATCGGGCTTTGTATCGTTCCACCAAACCATCTACTCTGTATTTGATTTTGTATACCAATGTACTACCAATGGGTATCCTATGAGTAGGTCGAGCAACCAAATCCCAAGTATGATTTACAACAAAAGCATTAAGTTCTGCCTCTATAACAAGACACCATTGGGAATGATGTATGGTGTTTGAATAGGAGGAAGGTTCTCTGTCAGTAGAAATGTTGCTAATACATGCCCTATGCCGAGGAGACAATCGGTTAAAACTGACATATGCAAATGTGGGATAGGCAATACTTGTGGTGTTGGAAGAAATATAATCATAACTCTAGACAAGGGGTCTAGAAACCCTAAAAGATCGTCTAACAGGTATTACCGCAGTGCTAGATGGATCAGGACCATCAAGAATGCAACCATTTGAGGAATCCTTTACTGTAATGGTAGGTGTAACATTTGTGGTATCTTTAATTGGTTCTTCTAGAGGAATATCAACTGTTGGGGGAGGTTGATATTCTGGAATGGGGATGAGTGTCAAAGGAGTACCAATGAATGACTCAGGATTCGCAAGAGTGTGAGAAGGAGTAAGAGGCATGAGGTGGATTCCTTTCCAAGATCAAAGAATGGGAAAATATATCACATCACGACTGATCAGGAATTTCTACAGCTCGGGATTGTAGAGATGATACCCTTTTTGCAACATTGGATACCCCATAAAGATACATCTTGTGGCACAGGACCCAAATTTGTCATATGGGCCAATTGTTGTGGAATAACAAAGACATCAGAATACCCACAGATGATTGTTGTTTGGCTTTTTTTCCAAAAAAGTAATTCATATGGTGTTTTTCCCCCAAGCACCTGAGTGGGTATCCGATTTACCAAATAGGTGGCAGTGATCACACATTCTCCCCACAAGTTTATGGGTATATGGACTTGCTGTTTAAAGACTCGAGAAACTTCTGGGAGATGAAAGTGTTTTCATTCCACCACTCCCTTTTGTTGAGAAGTGTAAGTACAAGAACTCTCATGTAGAATTCCTTAGGAAAGGAAAAGTGTGGAACACTGTTTGTTGAAAAAGTCGAGGGTGTTATCGATACAGACTCTTTAGACCTTTGTGTGAAACTGGGTTTGGACCATTGAGAGGAAGCTTTGGATGTGGGTAAAGGCCTATGTTTTCGATTGCATAAGGAATACCCATGTGCCTCTAGAGTAATCATCAACTATAGTGAGGAAATATCTGGATCCATCATGATTTGGGACGTGATAGGGTCCCTAAATATCTAAGTGAATTAAGACAAAATGAGTGTTTGTAGAGGAAGTGCTTGGGTGAAAACGTACTCTTGATTGTTTTACAATAGGACAAATGGGACATTTGGTTGAGGGACAGGTGTACTATGACCCAAGCATTGATGAAAAATAAAACAGTTTCTATTGATATTTGTATTACATAAATATTGTTGTTTATTTGTAATACAATTGATAGACTCTTTATTTTGGACAGTAAATCTAAAAGAGGGCTCCCAATGTTATAGGTCATGATGAGTTTTACCCAGGCCCATCGGTTTCTAGTCGAAGGGTCCTGAAATAGACACATATTAGGCAGAAATTGTAGAGTGCCTTTATTGTCATGCCATACTTTGAGACATATATGAGGTTGAAATCGAATGTAGGGACAAGGAGGACATTGTTAAGCACTAAATTTCTTTCTAGCATCACAGTCCCAATATGTGTGGTTGGGGTGTTATTGCCGTTTGGTAAACAGACGGAGATTGGAGTGTTAATGTGTGTGTATTTGGAAAAAAACTTGTGGTTCTAAATAATGTGATCACTAGCCCCTGATTCAATTATCTAGACATCTTTGGAAACATAATTGTGAAAAACAAAATATGTACCTGCATATGTGGTAGAAGCATTATTGGTAGATTTTTTGAGCATTTGGATAAGCTGGTTGATATGTTTGGGACTAGGCATAGGTGTTATGGTATCATTTCTTGGATTCTAATCCGTGCTCACATGATTGGAAATGAAGTTCCCGGATTTAACCTTTGGACGACCGTGTAATTTCCAGCAATTTTCCTTGATATGATTGCGACGTTTACAATAATCACAAAAGAATTGGATTTACCTGATCTAGATGAACCATAACCATTGGATTGTTGACTTTGACCAGAATGTAAGCCATTGGATGAGAATAAGTGATTAACCATTTGTTGGTCGTTGGATGTATGGATCTGATCTGGGCTGCTAAATTGATTGTTTAAAAACCCTTTTTTTTTTCATTCTCACCCAACCCTAGCCACCCTACTTTTCTCTCTCGTAGCTAACTCTCTGCAACTTTCTCTCAACTAGATTTGTTAGTTGCAAATGTCATGGCTTCACCAGGCTTTGGCAAATCCACAATAACCTAGCGTTGGTGTTCATCTTGAACAACTAGTTGGTAGAGGCGTTGGAGTGGCAATAACATTCTTTTTTCGAGCATTTGTGTTCAGAAAGGAATCAAGTTTTCGTTCAAACCCATCAGGAAATGGATCACCTGATCTTGCTCCTTGATGTGCTGGTATTACTATATGGTTTCAAAAGATCCTCTCAACGGTTCTTCAATGACGTCTAACTCATTCTAGATCATCGATAGACGGTTAAAATACACCATCACTGATTGATTATGCTATTTGACTTCGGCTAAACTTTGTTGGAGTGTGAACAACTTGGCTAAATCAAGTTGTCCATACATTTCCTTGATGTTGGGTCACATGTCGTGAGCATTATCCGTCAGTGGATGTCTAAATGCAACCTCTTGGGTCAGGGATTTGCTAAGCCGTGACTAGACCAAGGTGTTGTATTTCATCCATTATTTGTGCAGATGTGGTTCATCGGGGGGTGGAACAGCCCCATCCATGAAGCCATCTTTGTTTTTCGTGAAGACAACTCACTGAAAATCGTGTAATTTTATGTTCCGATGAGTGGTTGTTTGACCAGAATAAGTTTTGGCCCATATGGCGGTAGTGACTACAAGGCGTTGCCTGGCTCTGGCTGTTAGTGAGTGGTTGGAACCAACTAGAATGGGAAAGTGAAGGATTGACCATTTGACTTGGCAAACCCAAATTGGGCATGTGGGCCTGAACAACTATTTGGTGGAGGTTGACTGTTTGGGTCTAACGAGTTAGGTTGTGTTTATTGATGGTATGGGCTGTGGGCCTCTCTGAGTGGGTTGAACTGTTTGTGTGTTTTGGTTGTCTGACATTTTGAATGTTTGTTGGGCTTGAGTTGGGCTTGGTGAATTTGCACTAATCCGAGTGCCTTTTTGGTTGGTGAAGTGATTTGGAGGCTAGAGAGGATGTAGGCAAGGAGCAAGAAAGAGTTGGGATAACGCAGGAAAGAATAACAAGGCGGAAGCTTGATTAAGTAACATGCTCTGATACCATGTTAGAAGAGGGGAAGCAAGGCAAAGAAAAGAGAGAGAGACAGCCTTAGCTTATAACTTGTATATTGTTTGAACAGAGTCTAATTTATACAAAAAATTGTATGATGTGTAAGGAAAATGATTAATTACAAAATCATAAGATTAATTGTAGAATTATACACAATCAAGGAAAAGATTGTGTAATCTGTCGAATCCAGCTACTGTTTCAATCAATCCCATTAATCAAGCCAAATCTTCATTTCACATATCAACAATTAGCTAAAACCATTTTTCATAATTCTCGTAATTTCAGTTTACTAACAATGGCTCTTGTACAAATTATATCGCAGTTTTCTATCTGCAATTAATCCTTGTGAAATTTATATCCTTTCTTAATATGATCGATAATACTTCAAAAATGTCAACTTTGATACTTGAGCAATCATATCAAAGGAGCTTATTATTTCAACTCCTTGCTAGCCTATAAAATGATATGCAATAATGCATTCATCTGATATCTCATTTTTCCACTTAATATTTTCTCTAAACTAGAAAAACATGAATTACCATGAACACCGATCAAGAAAAAAGGAAAAAAAATGAATGAAGATTTTGGAAAATTAAAATAGTGAGGGGTTGCAAAAAGTGTTCTATTCCTATTTATTCAACTTATGACAAGAATGAAAAATGAATAATCTCAATACTTAAAAGAAAATAATAAGATGAATAGAACTTTTGATATAAAAAAAGATGACGAAATGGATTGTTTATATAGCAAAATATTTGTTCAAATTCATTGGCATCTAAAGCTAATTAGGAATGGTTTTTTAGTACATTCGTTTGATTTAAAGGAAATATGAGAAATTATTTCAGATTCTTATCTTATTTATGATAATGTAACATATTTGTAAAGTCAATAACATATTGCTTTAATTAACTATTATTATTATTATTTTTCCTTAATAAAAAAGAAAAAAAAAGGAAGTTATAGCTTGGTTGTAAATATGTATATCAATCCTTACCCTCACCATCATAAATTAAAAAAAAAAAAAAGGAAAAAATATTAATGCTAAAACACAAAAGTTAAAAGATATAATTAATGCAGATTCTCTTAAAATATCATAATTAAAAAAGAAGGTATTTCAAAATACCTCTTTTTGATCCACTTAGCCTCTTTCTACATCATCTTCCCCTCTATCTGTTTTTTTTTCTTTTCCTCTTTTAGGGTGTGAAGCACCTTGAAAACTCTGGTGCTTGTTGCCAAACCGCACAAGGCACGAAGCCACCAAGGTAATAAGGAAACTTGACAAGAATTTTCTCATTTGGCTCCGTTTTAAACCCATCCCAAGAGATTTTGATATCAATATTACAGTATTAATTAAAGGTAATTAAGGCAAGTATCATGTTATATCACTAATTCAAAAGAGAAATTTGTTAACTTAACCAACACTCAAATTATTTCTTTTTATACCATGACTTCATAATCTGAAATATTAGTTCTCTCTTATTGAGTTAAGATCCTCTCTTAATATTATCAATAATACTTGACTTATATTTTGTTTGATCTCTCGACATCATCATCTTGAACCCAAAAAATAAAAAATGTCAATGCATTGTAGTAAATGAGAAAATAATTATAAATAATGAGATGAATAACAAAGTTGATTTTAAGAAATCTAGGAAATTATTTCAATTCTCATCTTATTTATGATAGATAAAATATACTTGTAAAGGAAAAAATGTTTGTAACTACACATTTATTAAGTTATAATTTTTTCATATTAATAAGATTAGTTTGATCTTACCATTATGACTATAAAGAGGTTTTACTGTATTTGTAAAACCAAAAACATATTTCTATAATTAATTATTATTTTTCAACTAACATGTCAAAGATACACTTTCAGTATTCTCACAATCACTATGGATAATTAAAGATAAAGCGAAAGAATAACTATTCACATATAGAAAAAAAATTTATATTAGTCCTCACCATCACTATTCATATATAGAAATGTATATCAATCCTCACTATCACTATTCCATACAAAAAAAATGGAAACATACATTAATGTTGAAATAGAAAAGGTTACCAAAAAAAAAAAAATTAGAATACCTCTATTTTTTTATAGAGTAATACTGCACCCATAACTTATTCTTACAAATTTTTTCTCACAACCCTGACGTGATAAATAGTAATTGTCAATTGGTCAACTCACAATGAGTCTCATCTAATAAATTATGATTGATCAGTTGTAAATTGTTACATCTTGGTTGTGAGAGAAAGTTTGTGAGAAGAGGTTGTAAGTGTAGTATTACTTTTTTTTTTATAATCATCCTTTTTTTCTTTTTTTCTCCATTTTTTTTTAATTAATTTTCTTGTGTGTCAACACTTGAACCTGGGACCTGAAGGCCCAAACCACAAGGTAGCAAGGAAATTGACAACAAAAGTTTTATCAGCCTTTATTTATTTAAAACACAAAAAAGTTGGGACCCACCAACTTAGCAATTAGCCACTTACCATGAGTTTTTGCAGTTAGCTTAGTTTGGGTGGAAGACTAGAGTTGACCAGTAAAATTACCGTAATACCTTTGTGATTCCTCCATTTTGTGCAATTACTATATGCTCATAGGTATTTTACAATTTAACTATTGTACCCATAAGTTTCATTTGAAGAATTTAATGTGTTTTCTTTTAAAAACAAAAACTTTATTAAAAAAATAAAAGAATTTATTAACAGTATTAATTGTATTTCTTTTAACATTTTCTTTTTAAACAAAAAATATATATAATCAAAATCAAAATATTTTTTTAAGTCTAAAATATAAACACATAAAAAAATAAATGTACTTTTTAAAATTCCTTTTTTCTCACAAATTGAAAAATCCCTTTTTAAATACGAATTGTATCTAATACATGTAACATTATTTATTTATTATCATATTATTCATTATTCTAATCGAACTTATTCACATTTATAATCTTTTTGTCTATTTGGAATTTTATAGAACAAATTCATACAAAGGAGCTTAATGTTTTGATGGCTTGCCTATCCTACAAATATGAAACAAAAATAAAATGATATGCAATAAAGAATTCATTTAAAAAAAATTAAACAAGAAAAAATGAATTGGCACGAATATCGATCGATTAAAAAAGGAATTAATAAAATTTTAGAAAATAAAATTGTGAAGAAGAGTAAATTTTGTAACTACACATTTATTAAGTTATAACCTACCCATAATAATAAAATTAATTTGGTATCACCATTATGACTATAGAGAAACTTTACTATATTTGTAAAGCCAAAAACAATTAATTATAATTATTTTCCTTAAAAAAAAAAAAGTTAAAAGTAACTTGTCAACAATGTATATCAATCCTCACCATCATTATTCATACGTTAGAAAAAAATAATAATATATATATATATATATATATATATTAATGTTGAAACAGAAAAGGTTACAAAAACGAAAAAAGGTATTTTAGAGTACCTCAATTTTTTTTAATCTTCGGTCTTCTTCATATTCTCCATTTATTTATTATTATTATTTTTTTTTTCTGGTGCGTCAAACTTCAACCTTGGACCTTAAGGCCCAAACCACAAGGCATGAGCCACAAAGGCAGCAAGGTATGTTGACAACAAATATTTTATTTGCCTTTATTATTGGAGACTTTTCCCCCGGGAACACACCCTAAAACACAAAAAAGTTGGACCCCACCAACTCAGCAATTAGCTACTGTGAAGTTGGACCCACTCCCATGAGTTTTTGCTGTTACCATAATACCCTTGATGATTCCTCCACCTTGTGTAATTACTATATGCCCATAGATTTTATTATTTAACTATTTTACCCCTAAGTTTCATCTGAAGAATTCAATGTTTTCTTTAAAAAAAAAAAAAAAACTTTATAAAAAAATAAAAGAATTTATTAATGGTGTTAGTTGTATTTCTTTTAACATTTTACTTTTTAAACAAAAAAATATAAAAAACATATAATCGAAATCAAAATATTTTTTAAGTTAAAAATATAAAAACAAAAAAAATGTACTTTTTAAAAATTATTTTTTCTCACAAATTGAGAAATTAAAAAAATTAAAAAATTCTGATTTTTTTTTTTTTAAAAGGGATAGTAACAGTGATCGAATTGTCACTGCAATCTCAAAAATTAATTGCGGCAACCATATGAGATTGTTGTTGTGAACTCATATCGCAACTATTGGGATTTATACACGTCTATTTCAATCCAAGTTCACTTTTTCAAATCAGCTGAATTTACGGCTAATAGAGAATTCTTTTGTACTCGAACATCTTTTGTTTCATATACTTCATATTGTTACTTCAGCTTCTCATAATGTTCATAGATGGTGGTGATTCCAAATATATATTTTATTTTATATTAAGAAAATGAGAAAAAATTAGATACAACCTAAAACAAGAGTCAACTTATATATTGAATAATCTTCAAAAGTACATTTATGTCCACTTTTTAGAGTGAAATAATACATTAATGAGAAAATTTTAGAAAACTAATTACATTTTACTAATTCAATTATCACACTTTCAGCACCTCCCTAACCAAATCATTTACTGTCAATTAGTTAGCTTAATCCAAATTCATCCTAACCTACTTCTAAAAACCTTATTCTCAAAGATAGTATTAGCGAAAGCCGTTTGTCATAATTCTCTTAGTTTTAGTTTACTAACAATGGCTCATATGCAAATTTCATCGCAGTCCTTGTGGAGTTCAGATCCTCTCTTAATATGATTGATAATACTTCATGAATATCAATTTTGATCCTTAAACAATCATACCGAATGAGCTTATTGTTTCGACAGCTTGCTAGCCTATCATGAAACAAAAAGAAAATCATATGTAACAATCCATTCATTTTGTATCTCATTTTTCGACTTAATATTTTCTCTAAATTAGAAAAAAAACATGAATTATCATGAACATTGATCTAGAAAAAAGGAACAAGATGGACTAAGATTTGGAAAATTAAAAAACTGTTCTATCAATATTTATTCAACTTTTGACAAGAGACACCTTGAAATGAAAAAAGAATAATCCCAATACATAGAAGAAAAAAATGGTAAGATGAATAGAACTTTTAATATTAAAAAAAATGAAGAAATGGACTGCTTATATAGCAAAATATTAGTTCAAATTCATTGGCATCTAAAACTAACTAGGAATGTTTTTTAGTACATTAATACATTTGATTTAAAAGAAATTTGAGAAATTATTTCAGATTATTATCTCATTTATGATAACATAACATATTTGAAAATAAAAAAACATGTTTCTCTAATTAACTATTATCATTATTATTTTTCCTTAATTAAAAAAAAAAGAAGAAATTTCAGCTAAGCTGTCAATAATGTATATCAATCTCAACCTCACCATCATAAATAAAAAAAAATGGAAACAATATAAATGCTGAAAAAAAAATGTTAAAATATTAAAGCAGATTCTCTTAAAATATCATAGTAAAATTAAAAAAGGAGGTATTTTATAATACCTCTTTTTTTATCGATCATCAATTTTATCTAAACCCATTAGCTTTTTCTCCATCTTATTAGGAGGGTGTCGAACCTTGAACCAACCAAAGGTAACAAGATGAACGATCAATTTCTCATTTGGCTTCATTTTAAATGTGAGATTGTGATAGTATTATTTCAGGGTAAAGATACAATTAGTGCAGATTCTATTAAAATATTATAATAATACAAAAAAAAGGAGGTAAAAATATTAATGCTCAAACAAAAAATGTTAAAAGATACAATTAATACAGATTCTGTATTAAAAATATTATAATTATCTACATTTTGAATCAATTAAATTCCAAATACCAAATAATTATCTATTATGTAGCAGGTTGTCTGTAGCCTCTTGAGGCGCTTTTTTTTGGCTTTTTTGAAAGCTTAATTACCAAAAAAATCAAAGTACGAATTATAAGAAAAGAAACGTTAATCCAGAGTAAATAATGCTATTGCCAATCAACTAGAAATTAATGTTAATGCCATAATTTGGCTTTCTCTTTCTATGACATTATCTATTATAATTATTATTTTTCCTTAATAAAAAACATATTTCTTTAATTAACTATTATAATTGTTATTTCTCCTTAATAAAAAAAAAAGTTACAACTAACTTGTCAAAAATGTATATCAATCCTCACCATCACTATTCATACATAGAAAAAAAATGGAAAAACATAATAATGTTGAAACACAAAAAGGTTAAAAAAAAAAAAAAGAGGTAGTATGGTTAATGTTTTCTAACTACAATCCTTGTGGAACTCTAATCCTCTCTTAATATGATCGATAATACTTCATGAATATCGACTTTAATCCTCGAGCAATCATATCAAAGGAGTTTAATGTTTCGATGGCTTGCTAACCTTTTATGAAACAAAAAGAAAATGATATGTAATAATGCATTCATTTTATATCTCATTTTCCCACTTAATATTTTCTCTAAATTAATTAGAAAAACATGAATATCCATTCACATCGATCTAGAAAAAAGGAACAAAATGAATGAAGATTTTGGAAAATTAAAATAGTGGAGGGCACAGTAAGTGTTCTATCCATATTTATTCAACTTATGACAAGAAAGATCTTGAAATGAAAAAAGACTAATCCCAATACATATAAGGAAATAATAAGATGAATGTATTAAGAAAAATACATTTTGTTAGTATCATATATGGATTTATAGTATTAGATATGGTTTTATTGTTTTGTATTAATGGCTTTAATTACAATAATTGCTTTATATATCATCCATGGCCACAAACAAGTAACAACTAAACCTCTCTCATAACTAAATCTCCCTTATATATACACATAGGATTAGCTATATCTTTTGTACAAGAGCAAAGATGAAAAGCTTCTCAATCGCCGTCATTCTTTTGCTTGTTATCTTTACCACTACAGGTAGATTAATTTTCAATCTCAAATAATTTTGTTTTAAATAATGTCATAATCCTTTGATTAAGGAACTAATCTCATTATGCACTCTGTAATTCTTGTAGGTAATGAGCTACGTATGGTGGATGCTAAAACGTGTGGGGATATATTAAATCCTTTAAATGCTTGTGAGACACAATCTTGTATTGCAGCTTGCCAAGGAGAAACATGGAGCCAAAGCTCAGGGGACTTGCACTATCTTAAAACTTTATTGTCGTTGTACCTTCCCTTGTTAATTCTTATAATGTATCTTAAGTCGCTCATAATGTAATACGCCTGATAATTAAGGATTTGAATAAAAGTGATGCTATTGACACCGCAATTATTTACACGAGAAACATTCTTTTGCAAAAAACACATACAATTAAACACAACATCAGTTCTTGTGCCCAAGGCGAAGGATGGAGCCAATGCTGAAGGGACTTGCCTTCTAGGTTTATCGATTATTGTCATTTCACCTTTTCTTGCAATTAATTCCTTACAATTTGGTAAGGATATTAGAGATTTAAAAAGAAATTTGAGAAATTATTTGAGATTCTTATCTCATGTATGATAATATAACATATTTGTAAACCTAAAAAAATATTTCTTTGATTATCTACTATCATTATTACTTTTCCTTAATTTAAAAAAAAAAAGTTACAACGAGGTTGTCAATAATGTATATCAATCCTCACCCTCACCATTATATATATAAAAAAAAAAAGGGAAAAAATATTAATGCTGAAACAAAAAATGTCAAAAGATATAATTAATGCATATTCTCTTAAAATATCATAATAAAAATAAAAGAGATACCTCTTTATGAAATATCTTTTTTTATTTTCTATCTTTTTGTTTTCTTTTTTTGAGGGTGTCAAACCTTGAACCCGGGTGATTGATGCCAAACCAGAAGGTATGAAACCACCAAGGTAACAGGATTGACATACATATAATTGAAAATTTGAAAAAAAAAGGGTATTTCATAAAGTACCTCATTTGGATCACCGGTGAAGGCTTAATTTGATTCACATTTTATGTCATAATTCTAAGTGAAAAATAATAAGCTAGAAAAAATTTAAGAAAAAGAAAGGTACTTTAAAATGGAAAATGATAGAGTTACCGAAAAGTTTACTCCGAATTTGTACATCGAATGACGTGATAAAATCCTGACCGTTGATTAATATTAACTGATAATAAATCAACGGTCAGGATTATGTCACGTCATTCGGTGCACAAATTCTGTGCACACCCGTCGGTAATTGTAGCATTACTCAAAATGGAAAATACCTTATTTGTATGACCAAGCAAGGGGTGGAATCTGGAATTTTATGAAACCAGGGTTAGCGTGGAAACATGTTGTTTACTCTATATTTATATATATGCACCAACCCTACAGGCTCGAACCCGGGACCAAACAATATGATTCCGAAGAAATATTTTTTCAGGTTTACAAATATTTTCATTTTGTAGTCTGACTCATTGGTATTTAAAAAAGAAAAAATAAGGCAACCAAATGGAATAATTCACATTTACAATCTTTTTGTCTAGTTGGTTCTATTTTATACTGAATATTTTCTCATAATGTCCACAAATGGTGTTGATTCTACCTTTTTTTTTTTTATTATTTTATAAAAAGAAATAATATTTGCATATCTCAAATACAAAGAATTGTATATGGATTGCAAATAAAACAGAACCTTCAATGAATTTAAAACGTAAATCAACCTATAAATTATTTGTTGTCACTATTAGAGAGATAATACTAATGCCTAATTTGGTTCACATTTTATATCATAAATATATGTGAAAATTTTGAAGAAAAAGAAACGTATTTTAAAATACCTCATTTGGATCACCAGTGGAGGGTGGCCGGGTGGGTGTATATATATGTATTGGAGGGTGGGTGTATATAACTAGCCCTCAAAGCTCAAACCTGGGACCAAGCAATGTCATCCCAAATGCATGGACACCGCGGAGTCAACAGAGGGTTGGTAGCAAGAAATTTTAAATCCTTTTTTTTTGTACTGTATATTGATTCTTTTGTATTAAAAAGAAAAGAAAAAAATAAGGAAAAAGCAAACCAAATTGATGATTAATTCACATTTACAATCCTTTTGTATATTTTGTCTATTTACATTTACAACACAATAAGTGGGTTTTCAAAGGTATTGTCCGTTTTGGATCTAGGCTCGCACGGTTTTGTCTTGAAAAGGCGCCTCTGGGTAGACCAAGGCCCTCGTCTCCTAACTGATGGGGGACTTTATCAACACAACCCATCAGGGGGGGAGGAGCACCAACTGTTGATGTATGTTGAATCTAGAAATCCAAACACCCTTTAGGGGACAAGGAGTGTCAACTATTGATGTATGTCGGATCCAAACACATAGTAAATAGGTTTTTAGAAAGATATTATTCGCTCTGGGATATGGACCCACACAATTTTGTCTTCAAAATGCGTTTTTGGGTGGTGATAGTGTTCTTATGCTATATAAGCAATTAAAGTCTTCGTCTTCTAACCGATGTGGGACTTTGACAACAACACATTTATTTGAATCCTTCCTACTATGAAGAAAGAAATAAGAGATTAATTAAACATGAATCCATTATTTACCAGATATATAATATGTTCTTGATACATAAATCCAAGTTCAACATGAATGAATGTAAAAGTTAAAGAAAATTAATGGATCATATAGTAAGGCATATATATATATGAGTTGAGCAATGTGTGTTTTAATCCATACAATAATTGCTAATTATTCCCAAAAAAAATCTTGGTTATCATTTTCATCCGCTATGCTAATCATCAATTTTTTCATAACTAATAACTAATAACTACTGCAAAATGATAATTTTCCTTCAAAGAAGACATTTGTATCCATTCATAGCCTTCAATAGACTTGGCAATAGGTTGTTTTGAAGCAGTTTCGTGTAGTGCGAAATTTTCTTAAATCCAAACCCAACCTTTTTTTGTTTTGTAACCAATTTATTCCAAACGACTTATATATATCTCAACTAATTTTTAGGGGAGACGGACGTAGAACAAAACCCAACTCATTAGCTTATTAGATCAAAAAATGAAAACTCGAACCACCCAAACGCTATTTTTAACATGTTACCCAAAGCCAACCCAATAAAACCTTCACAACTTTTATTTCTTTTCTAATTTCATTAAGCTCTTATAGATAATTTTATATTATAACTAAATTATATACATAAATGCAAATATATTGAAATGCATAAAAACTCCATGATCACATAATCCCAATATACAAATAAAATGTTTCAAAATTTATCGATTACAAAAGAAAAATAAACTAAAAATCAAGAGCGTTATATATATATATTTAGTTAGCGTAAAGTTTTTGAAATAGGAAATAAATTATCAAAATATCATATATTATATGTTATACTTTTTTTTAAATATTGTGTTACTAAAATTAATAATAAATTTGATTAAAAGTTAAATAGGTCAATCGTTTTTGTGACTAAACTCAAACGCGGCCCATTATGAAATGGATTACTAACGAATTGACCCGATGATAAGATGTACTAATAAAACTAAACTCGTACCTACCTTTAACGAGTGGGTTCGTGTCACTTCCAATTTTGCCTGTTTTAGTCTCAATCTTCTTAGTGGATTGAGAGTAGTTAAACAGAGAAAAAATGAGGATAAAAAAAATATAGAAAAGAAAAGAAAAGACATGCTACCACTTATATTTAGAGATGACAATGGCCTAGTATTTCTGGGTACTCGGCTCGGCCTGTCCCTAAAAGGTTGGGCTTTACTCGATGTTAGTGGGTTTAGGCTTGGGCCTGAGCCTGATTTTAAGGCCCACCCTCGGGTACGGGCCAGGTATGGGTATGTCTTCAGGCTCGACTCGGCCCAGTCTGATATTTTATTATTAATTTTACTAAATTACTCTTATACTATATATCTAATTACATAATTATCCTATATATATATAATTTGAAATTTATTAATATTGGTGAGTATTTAAAAATAAATTAATATTTAAAAATATAAAAAAAATTGAAATTTATTGAAATTTAAAAATTCATATTATAAAAATGGGTGAGCTTGGGTCGGGAACTAAGATTACAAAAAGCCTGTTAGGTCGGGCTTGGGCTTTATCTGTCATCCCCGTGTCGGGCCCGGGACTTTTTCATGGGGTTAGGCTTGGGCCCGGGCCAAGGGGTACTCAATCTTGGCCCGGCCCATTGCCATCTCTACTTATATTTGTAAATCTTCTTATTAAGGAGTGGTTTTGGCTTTGAATATATTTGTAAAGCCGAAACCATATTTCTTTAATTATTTCAGATTAATTATCCTGCTTGATATTTTTGTTTTTATAAATAACTAATAATTAATATATTTAGAAAAAAAAGTTCACGTTTTTTAAATGAAATTTAATATAAAATTACTTAAAAATAATTTTAAAATTTTATTTAGTTTTAAAAGACAAAAGACATGTTACCACTTCAGTAATTATCAAATGATGCAAACTTTATTTGCTTTCACAAATTCTCCCATTTCCCATTTTGCTGTACTAAGAAGAAAAAAAATATAAACTAAGATAATTATATAATTTATATTTATGAAACAATACTAATAAACTGCCAGTGAAACTAAACTGTTATATTTAAAACTTAAGAATTGTAATTAAAATCTGAAATTCTGTAAATGAATTTATTCGCGTAAACTATAAAATATCATATGGTAAACCTAAAATGAAAAAGTTTACTAAAAACTAGAAATTTGAAACTAATATCATTGTATTTTAAACTTATTAAAAATTATTATAATACTATTTTATTTATTACTTGTAAAATTATTTCTAAAAAATTGAATCAAAATTATTTTATTATATATTGTTTTTTATTAAAAAATTTCAGATAACCGGCTAGAAACACGCTATAACCTTTTATTCTTTTACTGTCGCTGCCACATGGCAGCTATCAATAGGGCCTCTGATTTTCATTTCCGCAAATTGCGCATCCCGGCAATTTCCCTTCACTTGTTAGCAGGCCTTCCAGAGACCCCCTAAAACACAAAAAACTAAAAGAATTTATTAAAAATATTAGTTGTATTTCTTTTAATATTTTACTTTTTAAACAAAAAAACATAAAAAATTAAAACATTATTTCTTTACTTTTTTAGTAAATTAAAAAATATTAAATAAAATCAAAATATTTTTTAAGTTTAAATTATAAAAACTGAAAAAGGCAAATATACTTTTAAAAAGTACTTTTTCTTACAAATTGAAAAATCAAGAAAACAAAATTTTTTTTTAATCTTTTTCAAAAAAGGGATTGCAACAACGATCATATTGCTGCTATGTTATCAAAAATGGTTGTCGTGATCTAGAATCCCGACATCTCAAACTGTAACTGCAATCTTGGATAGCAATAGTGATCTCAAATCACAGTTGCAATCTAAATTGCCACCGCTATCTTACATTGTAGGTATGATGATCTTAGATAGTTGAATTATTTGGGATCGTTGATAATAACTAGTTATGATAAAAAAAAAAATTTATTTTTTTAAATAATATTGAAATTTTAATATATATTTTATTTCTTATAATTTTTTTAATTTTTAATTTTAGAATATTTCATATTATAATTATATATTTCAACATGAAAGGTCAATTTTGCCCTTCCCTCAATTAACTTTAACACTAAAAATTGATAGTAGGGGGTCTAAGTGGCTAATTCTCGAGTTAGTGGGGGTTACAGGGTCAATTTTTTGTGTTTGAGTGGGTGAAAGTGTCATTAGTTCTTTATTAGCAGAAAAATAAAAATAGTAATAGGTTAGGTTAAAAAAAAACCGTTGTATTTATTTATTATTGTTGGTTTGGCTTCTCTAATAAATTTGTTAAGTACACCAAGACTCAATTATATCCTTTCATACCATAATTTCCTAATTTAAAATTTAAATATATTTTGACTAGGATTTTTTGGAAAATTATTAATAATATTGTAGAGTTATTCTATTTCTTTTAAATATATTTTCAGCTTTAATATGACAATGAAATAATACTGACACTACTGTTATATATTGAAGCTTCAGTATGAAATTCAGGTAAGTAGTATGAATATCAATCAATCAATTAAATGGTTTATATGATACTTCACTGTAATTTTCTCTTTTTGTCTCTTTTTTACTTCAATGTAACTTTTCTTTCTTATGAGTTTATTGGGATTTGTACATATCTATTTCAATCCAAGTTCTCAAATGAGTTGAATTTGCCACTAATATAGAATTCTTTTGTACTCAAACATCTCCTTTTATAGTTTTATTTCAGTATCTACTTTATATTGTATATTACTTCAGCTTCTCATAATGTCCATAAATGGTAATGATTCTAAATACAATTTTTTTTTATATTGAGAAATGATATTTGCATATTCTCAAATTCAAAGAATTATATATCGATTATAAATAAAACAAGAACCTTCAATAAATTTAAAATGCAAATCAACCTAAATGCTAATGCCTAATTTGGTTCACATTTTATGTCATAAATTTAAGAGAAAAATAAAAAGTTAGCAAAATTTGAAGAAAAAAGAAAGGTATTTTAAAATACCTCATTTGGAAAGTGTCATTAAACCAAACTTTGGGTGGGAAAATTAAACACTCTTCAGTATGTGTACCAGCCCTTCCAGGATCGAACCTGGGACCAAGCAACATGATACCCACAATATGGACACCACACCACCGGGTCAACAAGAGGGCTGGTGGCCAGTATTGTCAAATCTTTTATTTTTTTACTATATTCTGGTTCTTTGGTATTAATTATTTTTTTAAAAAAAAAGCAACCAAATAGATTAACTCACATTTACAATCTTTTTGTAATTGGGTGGTTAAACCAACTCCCCATACAACCAACATGAATTATTAATTAATAATTTTTTTAAAAATCTAAAATATTTAATTGGCCCACATCGGTCACCCATCACTGACCGATGGTCAATTTCAACCAAAGATTGTGTGTTGGTGCCACCTCTAGCCTTACTGAGATCATAATATCCCAATATACAAGGTCTTGGTTGGATAAATAGATTCCGTTGGTTATTTTGGTCGTAAAAGGGGACAAAATATTTTGTCGCCTTATAGCTGAATTCAAAGCTTGAATCCAATGATTCAACCATATTCTTATAGATCGACTTGTTCCGATCCTACAAAGACTGGATGTGGCGCTACTGAGGGCAACCTTTGACCGCAGTTGACTGATTGCCATTTTAATTTTTTTTTCAAATTTATGAATAAATTGTCATATTATTTATTCAATAAATTAAATAATTATTTAAGTTCATTTGTAATTTGAAACATTATAAAAATAATATTATTTTTAAAGTTGATTTTGCATTTGTAGAATGTACCCACATATTATTCTTCAATTACAAAAAAAATTTATATTAAAATTTAATTGATTATATAAATAATTTAATAATTCTTTATATACATATAACTAAAATTGGATTGACTGGTTGGTGTAAGGTTATTGGAACAACGACAGTGGAAGTTGATAGTAAATATAAATAAAAACAAATTTCTAAGGTGCAAGTAATATTATTCAACTCATTAATAAATAATATAAATCATCTAAATTCATAAACATATCAAATAAAGTTTTCCCCCTTATTAATCCATTCAAAATAAAATAACATACCGTTTTATTTGTTTGCAAAAATAGTTTGTGCTTTACTTAATCTCAACTTTCTCTATGCACTGCCACCTAACACGTTATGGGAACGGATTTGCAGCATTCACAAATCTCTCCTTCATGAGTTAGCTCCTTCTTATATGAAAACTCAAACTGAAATGCAAGAAACATTTGTTCTAAGCATGTAAAGACATTAATTATCAATGGAAAGAATATAGAGAAAAAAATCTAGTCTTAGGTTAAAGTCCACAGCCCACAGGCAAACCGTTTCCAAAACTAAGGTTTAATTGTGTTCTTAAAAACAAATCTAGTGTATTATAAAATTGATCTCTGCATTTTGAACAGGTAATGTTTAACTTACGTGATTCGGCATTTTAGAATCTATTTTTTTTTAAACTCTTCCTCTTCTTTTTCATCTCCTCCATTTATTTTATTAATTTTCAGGTGTGTCAACACTTGAACCACGAAGGTAGCAACACTAGCAAGGTAAGTTGACAACAAAAATTTTATTTGCAGACTTTTCCCCGGGGACACCACCGGAAAACACAAAATACGTGGGACCCCACCAACACAAAATATTTTTTATGTTTAAAATATAAAAACTAAAAAATAAATACTTTTTAAAATTGCTTTTTTCTGACAAATTGAAAAATCAAAATATTAAAAAAAAAATGATTTTTCTTTTTTAAAAAGGGATCATAGCTGTTATCGAATTGCCATTGCAATCTCAAAAATTAATTACAACAACCATATAAGATCGTTGGTGTGAACTCATATCACAACTATTGGGATTTGTACACATCTATTTCAATCCAAGTTCATTTTTTCAAATCAATTGAATTTGCAACCAATAGAGAATTCTTTTGTACTCAGAACATCTTTTATTTCAATATATACTTCATATTATATATTACTTCAACTTCTCATAATATCCATAGATGGTGATGATTCTATATATATATATATATATATATATATATATATATATATATTATTTTTATTTTATTTTATATAAAGAAATAATATTTGCATATTCTCAAATACAAAAAATTATATATGGATTACAAATAAAACAAGAACCTTCAATGAATTTAAAATGCAAATCAACCTACATATTATTTGTTGTCAACGTCAGAGAGAAAGCTAGTGCTAGTGCCTATTTTGGGTCACATTTTATGTCATAAATTTAAGTGAAAAATAAAAAAACAAAATAAAAGGCTTTTAGAGATAACTTCTCAGATCTAGTTTGTTGAGATTTTATTCAGATTTATAGCAAACATTACAACATGATCAACAACTACCTAATCGTGGATAAGATATAAGAGAAAGTGCATGCTAATTTAATGCTACAAAATAGGAACAACTGAAGACTAGTTCCACTTAACCTCAGCAGTAACCCATGAACACACGTTGATTAAACGTAGGCTTTAAAGAGTGAATCTTGAACCTGTCAAAGGTTTATCCAACTACTTTAACTCGCCCTCTCAAACGAAGGGGTGATTCTACCACACCAAGTTTGTCGCTCAAGAATTCAAAACGAGAATGTGAGAGGGCCTTCGTAAGACAATCCGCAATTTGATCATGTGAGGGTACATATCGGATTTCTAGCTCTTTCCTCAAAACCATGTCTCTAACAAAGTGAACATCGATCTCAATATTCTTAGTTCGAGCATGAAACACAAGATTTGCTGCAAGCAGCTTGCACTTAAGTTGTCAACCCATACAATTGGTTTGGAAGAGAGAGGAAAAGAGAATTCTTTCAACAAAGAAGTCAGCCAAGACAATTCTGCAGCAAGATTAGCTAGTGATCGATATTCCGACTCTATGCTTGATCTAGCTACTACATGTTGGCTTTTTAGAAGACCAATAAACTAATGTGTCACCAAAATAGACACAATAACCTGCTACTGAGAGACGATCATCAAGACAACTAGCCCAGTTTGCATCAAAAACCCCACTTAAAAGAAGTTTGTCACTGTGCTTAATATGCAAGCCAACAGAAATAGTGCCGCTTAAATAATGAAGAACTCTCTTCACTGATTGCCAATGAACCATTGTGGGTTGTTGCTGAAATTGACTTAGTTTGTTCACAATGAAAGCTATGTCTGGGCGAGTGTGTGTAAGATATTGAAAAACCCCTATAATCTGTTTATAGGATTTAGGATTCTGCATGATTTCACCATCTTGTTTAGATAGATTTTTACCTACTGTAAGTGGCGTTGGGCAGGCTTTGACATGTCCCATTTCAACTTTGTCAAGTAATTCTTGAATATATCTTGATTGTGTAAGATACATCCCAGTTTCATCCCTACAAACTTCAATTCCGAGAAAATAATGTAGGGACCCCATGTCTTTGAGAGCAAAAACCTTATTTAACTTGTGAATGAAAGTTTGCACAAGTTTGTTGTCATTGCCTGTTATCAATATGTCATCAACATAGATGAGAATACACAAGACTTTGGTTGTAGATTTGAAGAAGAATAGAGAGGTGTCACATTTGGAATTACAAAACCCCCAATCAATTAAAGTGTTCCTTAACCTGTCAAACCAAGCGCGTGGAGCTTGTTTAAGCCCATAGATAGCCTTGTCAAGTTTACAAACAAAATTTGGTTTCTTACGATCAACGAAACCCTCCGGTTGCACCATATAGACATCTTCAGCAAGTAAACCATTAAGAAATTTGTTATTTATGTCTAGTTGTCTTACCTTTGATCCTTTGGAGACATCTACAGTGAGCATAATTCAGACTATAGAAGGTTTAATGACAGGGCTAAATGTCTCAAAGAAGTCAAGGCTAGGGGTTTGGTGGAATCCCTTGGCAACTAACCTCGCTTTGTAGCATTCTATACTCCCATCAGGGTTGTATTTTAGATTGAAAACCCATTTGCTGCCAACCAAGTATTGAGTTGTAGATGATGGAACTAGATGCCATGTCTGATTTTGTATTCGAGCATTATATTTAGTTTCCATGGCCTTCTTCCAATTACTATTACTGAGAGCTGTTGAGACAGTCATAGGTTCCATAGAATTCAGACTTTCATTGGTCTCGACAATACCCTATGTAAGGGGATTTTCACTTGAATATTCCACTCTTCCCTCAAGTCATCATAGAGTGGCTGTATTATTGAGTGTCGAAACCTCTTTGCCTTCTCATTTGTGGCACCGATTTCTATTTCAGGTTCAACTTGTGACTCATCTATTTCTACTTGAATTGAGGGCTACACAAATTTTGCATTTAAGGGAATTGTAGTGGCAAAATCTTGAGATAAATATCTTAGTGAGATAAAAGTTGAGCCTCGAGAATTTGATGATGCTATTGAGGAAGTTTGATGTTGGCCTGTACGAGCATAATCTGTTGTGTGACGACAAGAACTTGATGGTGAGTGCCATGACAATGGTGAAGGAATAATGACAAGATTTATTGTTGCTTTGGTATTTAGGAACCCAAAATGGAAGGGAAAAGTCTTTTTCATTGAATACTACATGTCTAGAGAGATATATTTTTCCAGTGGAACTGAGACATCTATATCCCTTGAAGAATTCACTATAACCAAGAAACACACACTTTGTTGAATGAAATTGGAATTTATGGGTTTGATATGGTCTAAGACACGGGAAACAACTACAACAAAAAATCTTTAGAAAGGAATAATCTGGATCTTTGTTAAATAATTTTTGCATTGGTGAGATGTTTTGAAGAATAGGAGTTGGCAATCTATTTATCAAGAAAACAACACTCTCAAAAGTTTCCCACCAGAATTTTAGTGGCATTTTAGCCTTTGCTAAGAGAGTTAACCCCATTTCAACAATATGCCTGTGTTTCCTTTATGCTCTACCATTTTGGACCGAGGTATATGGACAAGTGTGTTTGAAAAATGATTCTTGACTGTTGAACTATTTGAGAAAAAGGGTAGATACAAGGTTCCACAATCAGAGTAGAGTTGTTTTATTTTAGTTTCAAATTGATTTTCGACAAGATTTTTGAAATGATTAAAAGCCTGAACAACATCACTTTTGAGTTTGAGAGGATAAATCCAAGTGAAACGACTAAAATCATCAATGAAATGTATAAAAAACAATATCCAGAAGATGAAAGTAATGGTGCAGGTCCCCAAAGATCAGTGTGAATTAATTCCAATATGGATTTTGCATGTGAATCAGAATTGTTAAAGGGCAAAGCATGTGATTTTCCAAATTGACAAGCATCACAAAAAATTTATTTCATTTGATTTGAAATTGACATTGCATTGTTTTAAAACTTGAAACAATACTCTTTTAGATGGATGGCCTAGTTTCCTATGCCATTCATCCTCTTTTGAGAAATAAAAAGGATTGACACATGACTCTAGACTTGACAAATTAGTAGAAAGAGAAATGGCTTGAGAACGTGAAGGCTTTGATTGTGAAGGTTTTGATTTTGTGACGTTGGACTGATTTGAAATGGAAACAACTTCAAGCTTGTATAGACCATCTTCAAGTTTCCCTTGTAGCATCACTAGTCCTGTTAGCTTGTCCTTCACAAGACGACCAAAAGAATTAAACTCAACATTTACCTTATTATCAGCTACCAATTGTGATATACTCAGCAAATTCTTTGTGATATTAGGCACACATAACACATTATTAAGTAATAAATCTTTCTGTTGAGTGGGTAATTTTAAGTTACCGATGTGACTAATATCAAGCTTGCTTCCATTGCCTACTACAAGAAAATTCTTACCACTATAATCTTGTTTTGATGCAGATTTCCCAAATCATTGGTGACATGATGACTTGCTCCAATATCTACATACCATAAGGGATCTTCAAGCGTTTTAGGTGAGGCAATAAAAGCATTTGCTGATTGGTTTTTGGGCTGGTCAAACTGATTTGATGTGTTGCCCATGAAATTCTGATCAAATCGGTTCCAACAAATTGAGGCAGTGTGCCCTATTTTGTTGCAAATTTGACATGTTGGTTTACTTCCATTACTTCTTCCTCCTCTTCCACGAAATCTGCCTCTAGAGCCTTTACTATTGTTGTTGTTTGGTGGTCGACTCTGCCCTCTGCCATAATTGAAGTTGGATGACCTATTTTCAGGTCTATTTATTGCAATATGGGTGTAGCTTGGCTCAAATTGATGCCGCCATTTTGATAGGTATTGAGTTATTCTAACCTGCTTTCAAAGGTTAGTAGAGTAGTCTGTAACTAAATCCAGGATAGTGACTCTTTGTCACCGAGTTGAACCACTATTGGGGTGTACTCTGCATCAAGACCACTCAAAATTTGGGTGATTAGATCAGACAAGGATATTGGGCTACTTGCTAAGGTAAGGTTGTCTGAAAAGGCTTTCATGGTCGTAAATATTCCTCCATCTTCATTCCCCATTTCCTTTTTTTTTTTTTTGCAATTCACCTTTATAAATGAATCTTGACTTGGTGTGTGCACCTGAGAGCTCATTCGCGGCATCCCATAGCTCCTTAGAAGTCGATTTCTGCATTAGCTGAGAAGCTATGTCTGGATTCATGGTTCTATACAACCATCCTAAGAGCAACTGATCATTTGAAATCCAGTCTTCATAATCTGGATTGGGTATTTTCACTGTATTGCCTGGTGTGGTTCTTGGCAGATATTCAGGAGGGCAAGGCTTTGTGTCAAAGATATAGCCATTGATTTGTGGCCTCTAATAACATGTAGGACCAGTGTTTCCCATAGGAGATTGTTGGTTTGGTCAAGTTTGATGGAACTGTAGCGAGTAAGTGAGATTTTGTTTGAAAGTTGCAAATCAGATAAGGAAGATGGTTCACTGGTACCTGGTGATTTACTATTGCCTGGATTGTTTGGAGGAGTAGCCATGAGGGTGATGGGTCAGCGTTTGTTTTTGTTATTGTTGATGGCGTTGGCCAAGATTGGCTTTGATACCAAAACAAAATAAAAGGCTTTTAGAGATAACTTCTCAGATCTAGTTTGCTGAGATTTTATTCAGATTTATAGCAAACATTACAACATGATCAGCAACTACCTAATCGTGGATAGGATACAGGAGAAAGTGCATGCTGATTTAATGTTACAAAATAGGAACAACTGAAGACTAGTTCCATTCAAACAATAACCCATGAACACACGTTGCTTAAACTTAGGCTTTGAAGACTAAATCTTGAACTTGTCAAAGGTTTATCCAACTACTTTAACTTAAAAAGTTAAAAATTTTTGAAGAAAAAGAAAGGTATTTTAAAAGAATAATACTACATGTACAAAAAAAAATCTTAAAAAGAATTATATGTAAAATGATGTGACAGAAAATAAATGAAAAAATGAATACAATGAATTTGACTTTCAAAAGAACTATAATATAAGAAAAATATCATAATAATAAAGGTATTTTGTAATACCTCAGTTTGAATGAACTAAACTACAAACCTCTTTTTGAACCCACTAAACTCCAAATACCACACGTTTAGCTTCTTTTTGTGTTCTGTTTTCAAGGAGGGTGTCACCCCTTGAACACTTGTGCTTAATGCAAAATCACCAGCAGGAAACCACCAAGGCAAGAAAATTGACAGGGATTTTTCCATTTGGCTAATTTTATTTTATGTATTAGAGCTAATAATAAGAAAAATAAAAGAAAATTTCATAATTGTGATCACAGAGACACAAACTATGACAAAAATAAGATGTATTTATTTGGCTGTTTTCTCATAACTAACGTAAAATAATTTAATTTTCTTAAAAAATGAATACTTTCTTCTAAGAAGGCATCTGGGTTATTTATCATTTTCTTAAAATGTCATAGTAAAAAACAAAAGGAGGTATTTTATAATACCTTTTTTTTTTTTATTAATCATCAATTCCATCTAAACCCATTAGCTTCTCCTCCATCTTATTTTGAGGGTGTCAAGCCTTGAACCCAAGGTGCTTATGCGAAACCTCTAGGCATGAACCCACCAAGGCAACAAGATCAACGATTATTTTCTCATTTAGCTCCACTTTAAATCTATGAGATTTTGATAGTATTATTAAACGGTGAAGATACAATTAATGCAGATTCTCTTAGAATATTATAATAAAAATAATGGAAAAAATATTAATGTTCAAACAAAAAACTGTTAAAAGATACAATTAATACAGATTCCATGTTAAAATATTATAATGAATTAAACTCCAAATACCAATTATAAGAAAAGAAATGTTAATCCAAAGTAAATAATGCTAATGTCAAATGCCAATCAACTAGAAATTAATTGTTGTCACGTTAGGATATAATGTTAATGCCATAATTTGGCTCTCAATTAATGTCATAAATTTGTTTAAATATAATACATCATTGATCTTATATAAAATTGACTCTTTAGCTAGGAAAGATCAAATATTATAATTGTTATTTTTCCTTAATAAAAAAAGAAGGTTACAACTAACTAGATTGTAAATAAAACAGAACCTTCAATAAATTTAAAACGTAAATCAACTTGCAAATTATTTGTTGTCACATCAGAGAGATAATGCTAATGCCTAATTTGGTTCACATTTTATGTCGAATATAAGTGAAAATTTTGAAGAAAAAGAAAGGTATTTTAAAATACCTAATTTGGATCACCAGTGGAGGGTGCGTGCATATATATACACATGTACCAGCCCCCAAAGCTCGAACCTGGGACCAAGCAACAGATCCCAAAATGCTTTGACACCCCGCCGAGTCAACTGAGGGCTGGTAGCCGAAATTTTCAAATCTTTTCTTTTTGTAATGTATATTGATTCTCTTGTATTAAAAAGGAGAAAAAAGCAGCCAAATTGATTAATTCATATTTACAATCTTTTTGCCTATTTGGTATCTCCTAAATGCCTGTTTCAGTGTTTATACTGATGAACTTCTTCTTCTTCTTCTTTTTTTTTTTTAAATATATCTATAAAGAATAATAATTAGTTCTAAAAAGAGCTAATTATAAGAATAATAAAAGAAAAGTTTTTTAATTGTGATCACAACCCGTGACAAAAGGAAGATGTATTTATTCTGTTGTTTTCTCATAACTAATGTGAAATGATTTAATTTTCTCAAAGAAGACATTTAGGTTATTCATCAATTCGGTGAATCAAAAATATTTGTATAGAAAGAAAATGAGAAAAAAAATTAGATAAAACTTAAAAAAAACAGTCTATTTATTTTTATATATTGAATAATTTCCAAAATTACATTTATGTCCACTTTTTATAGTGAAATAATACTATAAAAAGAAAGTTTTAGAAAACTAATTACATTTTACTAATTCAATTAGTTAGCCAAATCCGAAATTCATCCAAACCTAATTGGCAACCAATTTTATTTCTAAATCAAGTCAAAATTATTTTAACTTATGACAAGAGACATCTTAAAATGAAAAAAAAAAATGAAGAAGAATTCCAATACATATAAGAAAATAATAAGATGAATGGAACTTTTAATATATATAAATACGAAATGGACTGTTTTTATAGCAAATTATTTGTTCAAATTCATTGGCATCTAAAGCTAATTAGGAATGATTTTATCTCATTTATGATAATATAACATATTTGTAAATCTAAAAACATATTTCTTTGATTAATTATTATCATTATTATTTTTTCCTTAATTATTATTATTATTATTTTTTTTTTGGAGGGTGTCAAAACTTGAACCTGGGTGATTGGTGCCAAACCACAAGGCATGAAACCACTAACGTAACAGGATTAACATACATATAAGTGAAAATTTTGAAGAAAAACAAAGACATTTTAAAATGAATAATTTTATACTTACAAAGATTATATACAAAGTCTTTCATATAAAGTGATGTGTCCAAATATTGTGCTGATATGGCACCTAATTTGTGCCTATATGGAATCAACTCTTAATATGTGTGGTCAGAGGCAATTTAAAGAAAGAGAGGGACATTATTAGGGATTTGCCAATTGGGATTTTTTGTTAGTCGATCTAACTTGGTTTTACGTCAACATTCTTCTGGATTATTCTCTCTTGTTACAGAGAGAGAAAGGTTGTTGCAAAATTGGTCGAGGTGGAGCCTTTGAAGATTGCAGGATGAAATCCAAATGGTGATGGTGAGCCTGGTTGTTATATTATATTCCTTCTCTTGTGTATAAATTGTCAATTAATTCATTATATTTGGATGTATGAGAGGTGAGGCACATGGGGTTGATTTGGGTGATTTGTAGAGGGGTTTTCCTTGGGTTCTTCATGTAAATAAGGAGCTATAAACTCTGTAAGGATCTTTCTATTATAGTGAATAATTCCTACTGCCCTTAAGAGTGGATGTAGATAATCAATTGATTATCAAACCACTACAATTTTTGTGTGTTCTTTACTTTCTTTTATGCTCTTATTACTCTTATAACTTGATTGTTGTGAATATTGCTTGATTAGAAACTTAGGGTTTCTTATTCTATTATAATTTGAAGAATCTTTAAGTTCAACAAATATGATTGGATGAATTAATATAAAAATAATTCACTATCATTTAATATATATTTATTATGTCATAATTCTAAGTGAAAAATAATAAGTTAGAAAAAATTTAAGAAAAAAAAAGGTATTTTAAAATACCTCATTTGTATGACCATTAAATGGTGGGAATATGAAACTTGACATTTTACTAAAACCTTGAGAGGGAACATGCCGTTAATTCTATATACCAACTCTCCTGGTTCGAACCCGGGACCAAGCAATGTGATCCCAAAGAGCATATACACCACCGAGTCAACAGAGGGCTGGCGGACACAACTGTCACATCTTTCCATTTTGTAGGCTGACTCTTTGGTATTTATAAGAAAAAATAAGGCAAGCAAATAAAATAATTAACATTTACAATCTTTTTGTATATTTGGTTCTAATGATCAACTTTTTCATTCTTATTATTTTAATAATTAGTTTTAAAAAGAACATTTGTAATTGTGTACATAAACTATGACAAAAGGAAAGATTGTATTTATTCGGCTGGTTACTCAGAATAAGGCAAAAATTGCTACTTATTTTAACATAATTTCCTGATTTTCATTTCCATCTACTGTGATTTGTTAATCATCAATTTGGTAATTGATAATATATTTTGACTATGATTTTCTGGCAAATTATTAATAATATTGTAGAGTTATTTTTTTTTAATAATTTGAATAAGCGTGGTTGTAAGTTTGAATGCAAAATCATGAGTTTTGCTGATTTAACTGACATTAATTTGATAGCTCTGATTCTGATTCTGATTCTAATATCTATATATATTTATATTTTCAGCTTTATTCAAGTAATGAAATAACACTGACACTACTATCATATATTGAAGCTTCAGTATGAAATTGAGATAGAAAGTATGAATATCAATCAGCCAATTCACTGAAACTGGTTGAGAGGGGAAAAAAAAAGGTTCCAATGGTGATTGACAAGATGGTTGGCTCTGACACTTGAATGTAAATTTCCTCTTTTCTCTCTTTTTACTTGAGCTTTACCTTTTTTTTTTTTTTTTTTTTTTGGATTTTCTACACATCTATTTCAATCAAAGTTCAGCTTCAGAGTCAATGATTCTCGAATGAAAGTTCAAAACTGAATTTAGAGTTGAATTTGCGACTAATACATAATTCTTTTCTACTCAAACATCTTCCTTTATTTCATACTGTGTATTACTTGAGTTTCTCATATTATTCCAAATACATTTTTTATTTTATACTAATGAAATAAAAGCCTTTAATGAATTTAAAACGCAAACCAACTACAATTTATTTGTTGTCACGCCTAATTTGGTTCACATTTTGATGTCATAATTCTAAGTGAAAAATAGTAAGTTAGAAAAAAAAAGGTATTTTAAAATACCTCTTTTGTATCACCAGTGGAGGGTGGGAATTTATTATCCGCCATACCTTGGGTGGAAATATGTCGATAACTCTACTTTATACCAACCCTCCTGGCTCGAACCTGGACCATCCATATGATTCCAAAGAGCATCGACACCACCAAGGCAACAGAGGGCTGGTGGACAGAACTTTCAAATCTTTTTTTTGTATTGACCTTTTGAACTTTTTGGTATTTAAAAAAAAGAAGTTCTACAATTTTTTAATTTATTCGGCTTCTTGCTTAGAATAAGGCTTTTAAAGCCTGAGAAATTGCTAATTATTCCAACATAATTTCCTGATTTTCTTTTCCATCAACTGTAATTGTTAATCTTCAATTTTCTCATGACTAATAACCAATGCAAATCTCAAAAAAAAAAAAAAAAAGAATAAAAAAAACTTTTTTCAAAGAAGACATCTAAATTATTCATCATCTTTGATCTTCTAGGGTTTCAATTGGTGGATCGAAAGTGTTTATATAGAGAGAAAATGAGAAAAAATTAGAATTGTCAAATTTTTTTTTTTTTAAAGTCCATTTGAATTATTGAAAAATCTCGAAAAGTATATTTATGTCCATTTTTTTACAGTCAAATAATACATTGAAGAGAAAATTTTAGAAAGCTAATTACATTTTAGTAATTCAAACATGTTGAAATTCCAAGCAACAATTTCGTAACAATAACTCCTCCTCATGATCCATAGTATTAGCAAGAACGGTTTGTTGTAATTCTCTTTTGTCAAATTCAGATCCTTTCTTGATATTATCCATAATATTCGATGTATATCTAGTTTGATCCTTGCAATATGCAATACACGTTCATACCAAGGAGCGTATTGTTTTGAAGGCTTTTCGAGCCTATAATGAAACAAAAAGAAAATGATAGTGCATTCATTTTTAAATTTTTATCAAATTTTTCTCCTTAATATTTTATGCAAGCTAGAAAAATGTGAATTGACATGAACATCGATTGAGAAGAAGGGAAGGAGAAAGATGAAGATTTTGGATAATATAATGAGTAAACGACCTTTTCCCACCCAAGGTTTGCCTTAATGACACTTTCACATCCAAAAAGTTTGAAAATACTAGTTTTCCACCCAAAATTTATATTTTGTTTACTATCCAAAGTATATTTTTAGATTCCTTGGCCAATAGAGAGAAAACTTAGTCTAGGTTGTTAGGGTTTTTGAAGAAGGGATGTCAGTGAGTCTTTTGGTGTTGACATGTTAGATATTGGTGGCTGAGATTGGTTAGAATTTGACTTGGGAAGAGTAGGTGCACGTTACACAAATCGCTCGATCCCCGGGGATTGGTGGGGTTAGTGAGAGAAATGTTTGAGAGGTTTTGGTGAGTGGTGATTGGGGAAGAGAATGATGGTGACGTGGGGTCACAAAGATTCTAAATTCGGCTAATGATTGGTCGGAATATAAACTTTGAGTGGAAAAGTGGTATTTTGAAACTTTTTTAGTATGGAATGTGGCGAGAAAAAGTGGTTTAATATAATTGTGAAGAAGGTGAAAGTGTTCTATCCAATTTTTTATTCAACTTATGACAGGAGACGTGCATCTTCATCTTGAACCCTAGGAAAAAAAAAAAAAAAAAAACCAATGCAATATACTAAATGAAAAAATAATAAGAAATAATGAGATATGGAGAAAAGATCTCGAAATGTAGTTTAGAAGATCTAATAAATGCAGATTCTGTTTAAATATGATAATAAATAAAAAGGAGGTATTTTTTAAAGGAGTAATGTTACCTTTTACACCACCCTTTACACAATTTTCATTATATCATGATGTGACATACAATTTTTTAATTATTTTAAATTTTTAATATTATAATAAAATTATTATTAGTAAAATGGTCATTGTATGATGAAAATGGTGATGTAAATGTAGCATTACTCTTTTGGAAGATTGACATGAAAATCTTCATTTTGATCTGAGAAATTATTTCGGATTCTTACCTCGTGTATGATAGAAAAAACGTATTTCTTTAATTCAATCCTCATAGTCACCGTTACCAATTTACCATCATAAAAAAAAAGGAAAAAATGTTAATTCTGGAACAAAAAGGTTAAAAAATCATATTATATTATTGGATTCTCTACAAATTTGTTTTAACTTTTAAATATTTTATTTTTATTTTTGTGAAAAAGGGAGGTATTTTAGAATACCTCTATTTTTGCTGATCAATTATTTGCTTCAGCTTCTATGTGTCAAATCTTGAACCCGTACCCTCAAGGTTGAAACACAACATCTCAACCGCCAGGAAAGATGCAAGATTGACATTGAACTTGTATATAAAATTAATTTATCGCAGAATAAAGTCATTTTCTATGTACCATGAGAAAGGCGCTTAAGGTCCAAACCACAAGGCAGCAAGGGAAATTGACAACAAAAACCTCATTTGGCTCTATTTATTACCAGAATCTGATACCAGGACTGGTCTAAACTATCAAAAAGAAAAAGCGACACAGTAATAATTTAGTTAAAATATATATACATATTTATTAACTACACTAACACTCAATTTTTTATTTAATACCAAAATTTCCTACGTTAACATTTTAAATAAATATAGGACTCAATCTTTTAACTTAAACTTTCAACGGTAAATACAATACAATGGTGTAAGAATTATTGAGATATTTTCGTATATATTCTAACCAGGATTTTCATTGGCTTTCCTTTTATACAATTATCTTTAAATTTAGTTCTATATTTTATTTTATTTTTTGCGAAAAAGGGAGGTATTTTGGAATACCTCAATTATAATTTATTAAGTGTTGCTTGCTTTTGCTTCTGTGTGCCCTCATGGTTGATACCGTTGTTTTAAAAACAGGACCGAAGGGCAACCCGCGCTAACGGCCGGGTCACGGTTCAACCGGTCCAACCGGTTGAACCATCGGTTGGACCAGTGATGTCATCACACATCATGATATATACATTAAACAACAAGGCTAGCTCCTAGTAGCTGCAAGTTTTTCTCTTCTCTTGTTGTATATTATAGTATTTCTCTCTTCAAAAATATTTTAAGAAGTAAATCCTACTTAAAATATAGAACTGATATGTATAGTATGTATATAATTTCCATTTTTTTCCTCTCATTCATTTAGTATATAACTATGTATATAAATTATAATACAGTACTAACATTATAAATACTATAGCTAACTTAAAAAGGTTTATAAGATTGCTAAGTTATAATCGAACAAATGAAACGTTTACAATATGATTAGGTTTCCAGGACTTTCAATCTAAAAAAATTACGCCATCTGTCTGAAACTTGAAAAACATGTACTAAACATGCACTAAGCAATGAAAAGTGGTGGGGTGCTCATGTAAACCATCTGCTTTGCTATCTTAAGAAAAGAGATCAATCTCCTAACAGTTAATTGTTCATAAAGGATCTCTTTCCTATTCGGCACATGTCATCTTCAACCCAACTAATCACCATTTAGACATCACTTAATTAGTAAAAATAATCAGAGATTTTGCGATTACAGTCAAAACTCAAAAGTTCCATATCCAGCCACAGCTAAGCCTACACAAAATACTACGATTACAGTCAAAAGTTCCATATCCATTGACCAAGCCTACTCAGAATACTACAATTACAGTCAAAAGTTTTATGAAGAACAAATGACTAAAGCCATGCCGCGTTGATTATTGCTCCAGATTAAGTTTGCATCATTATTAAAAGGTTTTACTGCATTTACAAAATGCTTATCCAAAAATCACAAGCTATGAATCACGAAATTATCCATACACAGACACAACCAAGAACCACTCACAACAATGGCCTCACTCTCTTCATCTCCTTCCCCATTTATGTGATTATGTCCTCTTCTAAAACCCTTAAAACCCTCTCAAAAAAGTCAACTATGTGATCGAAGAATGGCTACCTGGATTGAGGAACGGAGCTATCGTCAACGATGGAGCTGTCGTCAACGATTTCCAGCGAGGAACAGAGCTGTTGTCGTCGATTCTGGCAAGGGAGGAAGACGTCATCGATTTTCGGCGAGGGAGGAAAACGTCGTCGTCAATTTCAGAGAGCTCAGATGCTATTTGGGTGGGATTTCAGAGATAAATTTTCGCATAACAAACAACAACACACAGAGCAGAAGGCGATAAATTTTCACGAGAGAGAAGCGAGAAGAAGCCGTAAGAAAATTTCGAGAAAATTTTCGTAAGAAGCTGAGAAGGAGTGAAAGAGAAGAACTGAACGCGATGAAAAAGGTTTTCGCGCATTAGGGATTTTCAGATTTGGACCGGCAGTACGCTGCAAAAATCCGGTTTTCAAACGGTTTATTGTATTATAACGGTTTTAATATTGAACTGAACCGGACACATGGCCGATTCACGGTCCAATCGGTTGGGCTCCGACTTTTAAAACAATGGTTGATACTCAACATCTCAACCACCATTTCTATTATATAAAATTTTATTTATAACAAAACAAAAACCTTTCATTGCTCTCTTTTTCTACAATATTATTTATTTATTTATTTATTGTCACATTATTCATATTTCTAATTGAATTGATTCTTTTATTTTTATACTATATATATCATTGCTATTTTGTGTTTTACTTTACTTTATATATTTAGTTTTATAAGGGTATTATTATATAAATTCAATCAATAATCATGGACCATTGACATTTTACTAATATTACTAAGAGTTAACGACTTTTTCCCACCTAAATAATGGTTGAATAACACTTTCAAAATACCTCTTTATTACCTACATTTATATTCTGGTAGCAAATAGAGAGAAAACTCGGTCCAAACTGTTGGGGTTTTTGAAGAGGGGAGACCGATGAGTCTTTTGGTGGTTGAGATTGATCGAAATTTGACTTAGGAGGGGTGACTGCATAAACCCTAATTGCTTGCTTGGCGACAATTAGCGGGGTTGACGAGAGTAGGGTTTGAGGGGTTTTGGCTGGTGATGATCGGGGAGGAGAATGGTGATGGTGCGGGGTCGCAACGATGCCAGAATCAGAAACAGAATATAAATTTGGGTAATAAAGTGGTATTTTAAAATTCTGTGGTTGGGAAAGGTTATTAAGCCATTATTTGGGTGGGAAAAAGTTTTTTTACTCTATTACTAATATAAATTAATCATACTAACTAATTGATAATATTACGTGTTATTATCATATTATTAATTCAAACTAAGTAAGACTTGATATCCCATGAATTTGAAATGCAATCAGAATAAATAGATTTCTTTATTTTCAAAATTATATTAAATACAAGAAACGAAGTTCCGCAAATAATTATTATAAGATTAATTATGATTTCTCTACTGTCTTATTCTACTTGATGATTCTAGATTCAGATTCTGTATATTATAAATTAGACAATTTCCATGATGATTAAAAATATATATTTCTTTTTCCAAAGAAATATTATTGTTGATGTTTGATTTTAACACCAATGACCTCACACGTGCAAAGTGCTAAAAAAGTCTTAGAAGTTACACGTGATTGATTATGAGAGTTGATTAAGGGTCACTGTTTTCACAGTAGCATGCAAAAACTTAAAAGTAAATAAGACGATGAGAGTTTTATAGTGGTTCGGATGCTTAAAATGATTCCTACATTCCATTGTTTTCTTTTATATGAGTGTTTTTGGTGATTTGCCAATTTACAAGAGGTCGCAAACTTTGAATTGAATTACAAGTACTTGGTATTCTGAGAGAATATTAAGCCGGTCTCTTTCCCATAGGGTGTCTTTGCTATTTGCTTTGTTAGATTCAGAGTGTCTGATCCCAATTTTGTGAGGGGCAGCTGCCTATTTATACCCTCTGAGCCCAAGGTAATGATTACATCTTTGCAAGTGGGTAGGTGTCGTGTAAGTCCTTCCTAGCCTCCCATTGGTTGACAACTTAGAAAATATCCTTAAATTAAATGGGGCTTGGATAGGTGTGTGGACCAAATTCATTTACAGACAAAACTTGAGTCGACTGAGTTGTTGACAACTATATTCTTTTTGTCTTGGGCGACGTCGCATACTCTGGACAACGCAAAGCCTTATTGAACTCTGATTGGTGCTTGCTGACATAAGCTTACGTTAACCCTGATTTTTTAGGCATAACAGAAGCTCCCTAGTTCTTGAGATTCAAGGAATTGGATCTTGGGAACTTCATGATTATGTCACGACCTGACTTGACTTCAGAGATGCTTGCCTGAACTGAGAACTGAGAACTGAGAGCTGAGAGGCAATCACATCATTACAGACGACCTGAAGCTGATTGCTTGATCTAACTTCTGGAATTCTTCTTAACTTGCGAACTGGCGGTAGGTCGTGAACTATGACTTGAGAGTAATACATGTGACTTGATGTCATCGTTTACTGAATTTATCGACCTGAGCTTGGTCTTGCCTTGAGACATCGGAGGATGTTTTGAACTCTAATTGTCATGCACAACCTGAAAAACTCGGATATTCCATGGCTAAAAATTTTGAACTGTCTTGTTTGGTGTTCATGTTTGACATGTTGAATGAATGTCTCTTTTGAATGACCTCTTCAGATGTCATCTGTCACATTTGATAGTTGCCTCAGTCAATAGAGTAATCTTTATCTGATAGACACATATTGTGCGCAATAAGTGTCAGCCATGAACATTAAATGCAAGCCATACTGAAACGACATTCTCTTTTGGTGCATTAAATGCGGATGAGGGCGCATTAAATGCAGATGAGATAATTATGCAGGCAATTGGCATTCTCGATAAAGGATAACGTTGGTTGGTTTCTACGAGGCATGGAAGTTACTCTTCCCATGGATCAATGACACCTAGTTACGATCTAAGGCTAAGAATGAACTCCCGCCCAAAATTTGTTTATAAAGAAGCTGTAGCGTCATCTTCTTCGTATAAAACCCTAACTTTTTAGAGAATGTGAATTTTTTCAGAAAGAAAACACCATTTTCTTGCTCTCGAAAAACTCTTTCTCCTTTCACTAGTTCATACGAATCCAACGCTACGCCAGAGCACCCATTTCAAGCAACCGTGAGGTAAAGAAATTTCTTCCTTTTACTCTTTTTCACATTCCTACAATTTTTTACAGTCATGGTGGTTATGGGTATCTGGTAGGTTTAGGAAAGAAGCACAGTGTTCGAGAAAAACACTTGAAGGCTTAAAAACTCAGGGTAAAGAGTCCTAGAGGATTGTTATTAGGAGATTTAGGGTTAGAAACCAAACGGCCATGGTAGAAACCATATAACTCTCTTCCACTTCGTCTAAGTCGTCATATGAGGTAAATTTTTCTGGGTTTGAGTCTCCGTTGAATGTCATACATTTATAGACACTAGAGCCAATGAAGATCCTTGAAATGAGAAGAGTCGGTGGTGAAAGCTCACACGCACCGAGTACCTCTACAGGACCAAGGAAGTTGATAATGTCAACTGCCACATTGGAAGAAATTCAGAAGACGTTGGACCAATACACGATTATTGAAAGAAGTATACTGAAAGAGGTAGTACACGACTCAGGATCCTCCCGAGGGAATGGCTGCTATCTCCGAAGCGATTTTTAAATGTGGAGTGTAAATTCCTTTCCACCCCTACATCAGGTCGATCCTTGATCACTTCCATGTCGCGCCATTCTAGCTAACTTCGAACGCATATATGATAGTCATTGTTATGTATATATCATTTTGCGAGCACGAACTCGGAGAGCCAACGACGCTAGAGCTCGCATGCGCCTACATTTTGAAGAAGAGTAAAGACAAAGACTTGTATTACCTCTCCAAGAGATCAACAATTGAGGGAGGAATATTTGGTTATCCTAATAACGTGGGAGCATACGAAACTAAATATTTTTTCTTTAAGTACAAAGGTGTCTGTAAATTTCAGGAACTGAGTAGGTTTTTCCCTTCAATTTTAGGTCCCTTGCCCTTTTTTACTTGTTCTTTTTTTCAAAACATAGACTAACAAACTCTTTTCTCTTGCAGAAAACAAAACTACCAAATTGGAGTTATTGATAGATCGCAGCCGCATTCAAACTTTCGTCAACTTCTGGATAGAGGTTGTGACGTGGAGCTACTTGTGATGACAAAAAATCTCCAAAAGTACAAATTCTTCTGTTCTGAAGCATACTTGGATGATTCAGCTCGTAAGTTTTTCTTTAAGTGAAAACCCCAAGTCTTTTAAATGTTTACTCTATTCGCTGATCATTTTTGTATGTCATGTAGTAGCCATACAGTCAAAGAAAACAAAATGACTTATGGGAATCACATTCCCAAGGTTGCATATATAATCCTAAGCTAGAGCAACTTCAGCCAATGTCCTTGTAACGGGGACCCAAACTGGTGTCGAAAGACGACCAGTTGTGGAGCAACGTGAAGAAGCTCCCGCTAGATGGAACATTTGATGAAGAAGAAAACCATGGGCACGAAGAAGAGGAAGACAATAGTGGTAGAAGGGTTTGAGTCTAAATCAGACAACTTTAGGGTGTTGCCCGCCGAATGGCGGCCCACCCAGCTTGCTCCTACTTAGAAGGCCCCTCCGAAGGATATGTCGGAGGCAAATCAAGGGAAGGAAGGTGGAGCCACTCAAGGGAAAGAAGGAGAAGCTGGCCAAGAACAAAGCGAGGAAGTTCCCGACATGGGAGGTTGGGACCAGTCTGTCTTTGACCTCCTCGGGCAGCTTCTCGATCACTTGAGGCCGGTGATTTTCACCACGCTTGAGTGCAAGCTGGATTTGACTTTTGAAAGGTACATGAGATCCAGGCCTTTTGACCTTCTTGTCATTGCGCTCTAGTTGTAGAATCAAGTGAAGTAAATCTCTCTCTACGATCTCTTTGAACGTTGATTGAGTTCCTTAGTTTCATAAAAAAAAATAGCTCTTATTTATTTTCTTTATAGCCTGTTCTCACCCTAAACATTGTGCATAACAAGATGAAAATCAACTCCAGAGGAAAACTCCATGAAATGAAAGAGGAGAACCTCAAATTGAGGCAAGCCTTTTTGGATTCTAACGAAGCAATAAGTGAAGCACAACTTTAGGTGAGTACGCTTTTTTGGAAAAAAGGACTCCACTCTATCCACTCTATGAGCAATAGAGTTCCAAAAGCAAGTGCTTCAAAAGAAGGATGATCAGGTCAGAGAGCTTCAAATGATAGTGGCGAGGCCCACTAGAGATATGATCTTGTGAGAGCATGAGCTTAAAGAAAGAAAGAGAGAGAGCTTCAAAAGAGCTTGAATCGTGAGAAGGTGATGGAGGAATCTCGAGCCGCTTTGTGGGCGAATACAGAGAAGAAAATAAGAGCAAAAGACACAAAACTCGAGGTTATCTTGTGGCCAGGTCAATTCACTGACCGAGCAGAGGCGACAACTCAATGTCAAGGTGGAAAAGAAGGCTGGGCAATGGTTGCTGCAAGTTATTCAAAGCTTGTGAGCAAACAACCCAAACATGGATCTTTCTGGCCTTCTTGAAGAATATCAGGTAGCCCTTGCATTGATGCAGTAGGCTGACAAACAAGAAGACCCAAAGACCGTCCAGGAGAGGGATCACCAAGAAACGGAGAATCACGAGGACCAACCTATTGACCTTGGGGTCGTGGCTCTTAAAGTTAGGGATCTTGAAGTCCAAGATAAGTGATCGACCTCCTTTCTACTTGCTTCTCTAAGAATCTCTTTTAACTCTTCATTTTTTTATTTAGCTCTTTGTTGTCCATGTACATATTTTTTCTATATATAAATAGACTTTTTGCTATTTGTGATAGCACTTTTATAATTTAAGCACTTTACTGAATGAGTACAAATTTTCTGAACGCATAACTTGCAAAACATTGTAAATAACAAGATTATAAATACTTGAGATTACGCACAAGTAATTCTTGGGAAATAATTAGAATAATCTTATTGATGAAATTTACAAGTAAAGCAGATTGTAAAAGCTATACAAGAGCTTGGAATTTACTAATAATAAGGTCGCAAATGTTCAGTATTCCAATCTTGTGGTACCTCAGAACCGTTAAGCCTTTTGAGATGATATATCTCAGGTCGTATCACTTTAATGACTCGATAAGGACCTTCCCAGTTAGGCCCCAATACCCTTACGCTTGGTTCTTTTGTACCGAGAAAAACTTCTTTGAGGACCAGGTCGCCGACTTGGAGGTCTCTTCTCCTGACTTTGGAGTTGCAGAACCTGTTAGCCTGCTGGTGGTAGGAAGTTATCCTTAACCAAGCTTTATTGCGGTGTTCTTCAACCAAGTCCAGACTTACACACATAAGTGCTTCATTGTTTAACTCATTATATAATTCTCTCCGAAGGGAACTAGTTTCTACTTCAACTAAGACCATTGCTTCGCAGCCATATACTAGCGAGAATAGTGCTTTTGAAGTAAAAGTTCTCGAAGTTGTTCTATATGCCCATAGAACCTCTGAGAGATCGTCGGCCTAATTGCCTTTTGCTGCGCCAAGCTTGACCTTCAAAGTGTGCTTAATTGTTTTGTTGACAGCTTCAAATTAATCATTAGCTTGCGGTCTTGCTACTAAGGAGAATTCCTTATGAATCCCTAGTTCTTCACAAAACTGTTTGAACTCCTTATTGTTGATCTGTTTCCCATTATCTGATATGAGTGTATGAGGAATTTCGTAATGACACTATATTCTTGTAGACAAAGTCTTTGAGCTTCTTTGTAGTGATCGCGGCCAAAGGTTCTGCCTCAACCCATTTAGTAAAATAATCCACTACGACCACAACATATTTGATGCCACGTTTACCGGTTAGCATGGGATCGATAAGATCAATTTCCCATATAACGAATGGCCAAGGATTGGTCATCGTTGTCAATTGGTGGGAAGGATCTTGCAGGATGTTTGCGAATCTCTTGCATTTGTCACACTTCTTCACAAAGTTGTAGGTTTCTTCGTGAAGCAAGGGCCAATAATATCTCTCTCAGATAATTTTATTGGCAAGAGATCGTGTGGCAATGTGATTACCATAGATCCCTTCATGTATCTCTCTCATGATGTAGTCTACATCTTCATCTGTCGCACATTGGAGGTGAGGAGTGCTAAATCCTTGTTTATACAATTGATCTCCAATTAGGGTGTAACGAGAAGCTCTAGTCTGTAGGAGTTTTGCTGTTAGGAAGAACCCCTTCTTTGAGATACTGAATGATGAGAGTCATCTAAGATATAGAATCAATTATAGCCACTATCTAGTCGAGTGAGTTAATGTTAGGAACTTTGATGTACTCGACTGGGATGTTATCTAGCACATCAGAGTCTAGTGATGAAGCTATCTTCACCAAAGCATCCACGATAGAGTTACTATCTCTCGGGATTAGCTTGATCGTATAGTGCTTGAAGGGCTCAAGTGCGGCCTTGGCTTTCTTCAAGTAACTGATCATATTCTCTTTCTTGGCTTGATATTCTCCCAATATCTAGTTGACCACTAGTTGGAAGTTGCTATTGATGTCAATCATTTCTAACCCCATCTCTTTACTAGTCGCAAAACAACAAATAATGCTTTACACTTGACCTCATTATTCGTGGCTTTGAATCCAAACCTAAGGGCTTCATAAATGTGAATACCCTTAGGACTAATGAGCAGAAGACCAGCTCTGACTCTTCTCTTGTTAGAAGACCCATCAATATTGTGGCTCCATGTTGACAGATTTCAAACAGTTTCTTGGACGACTTCACTGGCTGGCTGGTCGGATTTCTGATCTGGTTGATAAGAAAACTCCAATATAAAGTCAGCCATGACTTGACCTTTGATTGTTGCTTTTGGTCTATAATGCAGATCAAGCTGACTTAATTTTATGGCCCATTTAAGCAATTTACCCGACGCCTCTAGTTTCTGAAGGACCTGTCTGAGTGGATAATTGGTTAAAACATGAACAATGTGGGCATGGAAATAAGGTCGCAGCTTCTTGGAGGCGATTAGCAAGGCAAAGGCTAATAGTTCCATCTTTAGATACCTTGACTCGACATCTACTAACCATTTGTTCGTATAATATACTGGCCGTTGAATTTTGCCTTCTTCCCGAATGAGAGCTGCACTGACCGCATACTGGAAAACGGAAAGGTAGAGAAACAAGATTTCCTTGGGAAGTGGCTTGGATAGAAGAGATTGCTTTTTGAGATGCTCTTTTATGCTCTGAAAAGCTTGCTCACACTCTGGAGTCCATTCAAATTTCTTGTTAGCCCTAAGTATATTAAAGAATGGAAAACAAAGATTTTTTGCTCTTGATATGAAGTGACTAAGAGCCGCTATTCTCCCTTTCAAGCTCTGAACTTGCTTACAATTTGCGAGACTTTTCATATTTTAAAGAGCTTGAATTTTCTTGGGGTTGACTTCAATTCCTCAATGGTTAACCATGTACCTCAGGAATTTTCCTGAGGATACTCTGAATGAACACTTAAGAGGATTAAACTTCATTTTGTATTTTCGAAGTATGTTGAACATTTCTGCGAGGTGGACTATGTGATTTGAAGCGACATGCCACTTGACTAACATGTCATCGACATAGACTTCCATTGTTTTTCTTATCTGCTTGGAAAACATACGGTTAACCAAACGCTGTAAGTTGCCCTAACATTTTTCAGACCGAAGGACATGACTTTATAGCAATACAGCCCCCAATCTGTGATGAATGATGTGTGCTCCTTGTCAAGCGCAAACATCGGGATCTAATTATATCCCCAATAGGCATCCATGAAACTCAGTAGGTCGTGCCCAAAAATGGCATCAACGAGCTGGTCAATTCTTGGTAGAGGGAAACTGTCCTTTGGGCAGACTTTGTTGAGATTTGTGAAATCAACGCAGGTTTGCCATTTACCATTGAGTTTTTTCGCCAAAACAAGATTGGCGACCCCACGAGGTTGTGAGCTTCCCGAATGAACCTAATTGAGATGAGCTTGCCCACCTTAACTTTAAGAGCCGCATAACTCTCTGGGTCCATAGCTTTTCTTTTTTGACGAACTAGCTTGAACTCACTATCAATGTTAAGTGCATGACATATGACCTCAGGGCTGATTCCGATCATATTAGCATGAGTCTATGTAAAAACATCGATATTTTGTTCGAGGAAGCTCGCTAAATTGGTTGCGAGCTGAGGGTTGAGGTTACGGCCGATTCTCAGCACACGAGTTGGCTCATTCTTATCTATAGATACCTCAGACAAGGTCTCAATCGGCCCACTGTGGGTATACTCCTCTTAAACATGAGGATCAATGTTGTCTTCTACTGGACCAGGTTGTGGCTCGATCTTACTGATCGTCATTGTCTGTTCTGGAACACCCTCGAGCTTCCTTTTCTCTTTACATGCCATCTGGACTACCCTATTATAGCAATTGTGAGATTCACGCTGTGATCTCTTAACTTCCCCACACCCAATCGAAGTGGAAAACTTCATCTTCTAATGGTAAATAAAGGTGACAGCCTTGAAATTCTGTAGTAGAGGTCATCTAAGGATGCCATTGAATGTTGAAGGACAATCCACTACCAGAAATTCTGTCATTTTAGTCACTTCGTGGGGATCTCCCAAAGTGACTGGAGTGGCATAGGCTTCAGGTTTATATCTTCCAACTTCATCTCCTTAAAGGCTCACTGAAATAGGATATTCACAACGCTCCCATTGTCCACCAATATCCTGTGGACTTCGCACCTTCATATTTCAGCTATGACAACCAATGCATCCTCATGAGGATGGTGCACTCGTTTCACATCTTTCTTAAAGAAGGTAATCTCTTCTTCTCTGTGTAGCTTGCTTGGTCGTGGTTTCAGATTATGCACATTGAAGGGCTCATGCCGGGCTTCTCGGGCATACTTTTCTTGTGCATTCCAAGAGTTCCTTACTATATGAGGTCCCCTAAAGATGGTCCCTACCAAGTAAAGACCTTTGCGACCTCTACGTCTTTCCCCGTCGTCTTTTTGATCTTTCTACCTCGTGGGAGTTGGATCATTAACATACTTCTTGAAGTGGTCGTTCTAGATAAGGTCTTTAATTGCTTGCTTAAGAGCTCGATACTCATCAGTATGATGCACATTATCCTAATGGTAACGGCAATATTTTTTGGCATTCCTTTTGAAACGGGTTTTTTCATGGGCTATGGTTCTCTAAGCAGATTAGCTTCTGTTGATTTATCAAGAATAGCTGAAACCAATCCATTAAATGGAGTAAAGTTATCGTGATCGTGGTCGCGATGAGGAACTGGAGCATAAGATATCTTGGGCTCAAACCATTGTTTCTTTCTCTTTCTTTGATCGTCATCAGCCCATTTATGATAAATTCTTCTACTACTCGTTCCCCAAAACTCATCCCTTCGACTGGGAGTGCTGGTCAAAGGCCTGAGGTCGTGGCAATTTAAAGCTGCTATTGAGTTTTCTATCTGTAAATATTTTTCTGTCAAATTATAAAAGCGAGTGAGGGAAATATCATCCTTTGATTGCAGTTTTTCCACAGCTCACTTTGCAGGCGAACTTCGATAATAATCAGAGTTCGAACTGAATCTTCAGATGTATTAGCCACCTTATTCAGTTCCGTATGGAACTTGTCAATATAGGACTGGGAGACTCATTCTTCTCTTGTCGTATATTGTTGAGGTAGCTTAACAATATTGAGAACTTCCGATTGGCTTGGAAGTGTCTCAAGAACAACGAGCTCATCTACTACCACGAGTTGATAGACCCTAGTAGAAGCGATCTGAACCAACGCTTAGTATGGGCAGTGAGAGTCACTACTAAGCAGCGACACTTCACCAAGTTTGAAACTTGGTAAAGCTCCATGAGATTGTTAAACTCATAGAGATGATCCTGAAGATCAGAATTCTCATCAAATGCCCTCATGTCGAGCATTCTGAATCTTGACGAGAGAGAAGTAGTCAGAACTATTGAAGAAAAGGGAGACACCTCAACGACCTGCCTCTGCTCATTTTCTTGAACTCTATGCTAATCCAGAGCTCGTTGTAAGTCCTATATTTGAGGATCACTTTCTACAATGTAGGTACACTCTCTAAGATTGCGATTGGTGAAATACCACAAATCGGTACTTTCTCTGCCTTGGCCGAAGCCTTCGACTTGCCTTGACACTTGCTGGCTTGAGTCTTGTGAAGGCACTAAGTGACTAGGGGAGTTTTCCCTACCTCTACAGTGGTTAGAATTGACCTACTGATGGTGGGTACTTCCCTTGCAGTGATGGTCGGAACCATCATGCCAACAGTAATGGGAATCTCCTTGCCGGGCACTCTTGTGGGCGTGCCTTTGCGACGTGGCATGGGTTTACTCTTGGTGCGACATATTGCCAAGTCGCTGAGCCACAAGTTTTTTCCCTTGCTTGTGACCAGTATTCGCTTGCCCCGTTGAGCCTTTTTGCCTGTGCTCGACCACTTGTTTACCCTTATTTTTCTACACTATAGTGCACATGGTATGAGCTTTCACTCGTTTCCACCCTTTATAGCGACCTACAAGCGTTTTAGGATATGCTACCACCTTGTCTGAATTTAGTGGCACGATTTGGTCCAAACAATCTAGCCTCTAGTTTATCATTTGGAGGGTGTTATTGAACTTCTCCAAGTAGCCGATCAAAGCAGGATCTGCTTGGGAAGTCGAAGGGATGTCCTCTCTAGCGCTTTGGGGAGATGGAACTACTTCGGGAGTAATAGTTTCCTGACCATGGGGAATCTCCTCGTTATTGGTGCTAGTGCACTTAGTTTCAAGACCACGAGCCATGAGTTTTAGTGGTTGACCTTTGAAGGTGAAACTGACTGATCAGTTGAGAAAACCGGATAGAAAGGTGACGTGAATCAGAGCCCTTCTTTTAGCGCCAAACTATTGATGCTTGATTTTAACACCAATGACCTCGCATGTGCAAAGTGCTAAGAAGGTCTTAGAAGTTACATGTGATTGATTATGAGAGTTTATTAAGGGTCATTGTTTTCACAGTAGCATGCAAAGACTTAAAAGTAAATGAGACAATAAGAGTTTTATAGTGGTTCGGATGCTTAAAGCGATTCCTACATCCATTGTTTTCTTTTATATGAGTGCTTTTGGTGATTAGCCAAGTTTATAAGAGGTCGCGAACTACAAACTGAAGTACAAGTGCTTGGTACTCTGAGAGAATATTAAGCTAGCCTCTTTCTCGTAGGGTGTCTCTGTTATTTGCTTTGTTAAATTCAGATTGTCTGATCCCGATTTTGTGAGGGGGAGTTGCCTATTCATACTTGCTGAGCCCAAGGTAATGATTACATATCTGCAAGTGGGTAGGTGCCGTGAGAGTCCTTCCTAGCCTCTCATTGGTTGACAACTTAGGAAATATCTTTAAATTAAATGGGGCTTGGACAGATGTGCGAACCAAATTCATTCACAGAAAAAACTTGAGTCATCTGGATTATTGACAACTACATTTTTTTTTTGTCTTGGGCGACGTGGAAGACTTTGTACAGCGCAAAGCGTTCATGAACTCTGATTGATGTTTGCTGACATAAGCTTACATCAACTTAGGATTTTTTATGCATAAAAATTATATTAATGACAAAAATTAAAAGAAAAATAAATAAATCTAACTTTATAATTAAATATAAAAAATCTTAAAATAACAAAATATAAAAAATTTAATGCTAGCTTATTAAATTAATTTCGTTCAAACTGTGTTCTTTCATGTCATTGTAAGGAAATCCAACTTGTAAAAGCCACATTCTTTATATTAGAATTTCTTAATTAATCAAGATTATCACTAACCTAAACAATCGAGACATATTTAGAATATCCTAATTAACAAGCAAAAGAAGACGATTGTCGCCTGAAATTTATGATTAAAGAATTAATCTCATTCCCAATCGTTTATCACTGACCGTCCATCTTTTGATTACATTTGCTTTAATGATAATATTATTATTCAACCATATAACCTAAATACCTTTAATGTGGCCAGCTTTCATTGATTCACCCTTTTTCTTTTTGAATATTTTTAATCCGCACGACCATCTTTTTTTTAGAATATTAGAAAGGGTAAAACTATTTTTAGAAATTTGAAATTCGCCCATAGATATTTCTAATCGTTTAATGAATAGTAAATTGAGGTTAGATTTAACTTTGTGGATAGATAAAAATAAATAAATTAATTAATTAATTAAAACCAAAAAATATTTTCTAAAATTATTTAGGTTTTGAACTTTTAGAATTAAAACTGATTTTCATATTTTTATACTTTTTAAATAAAGAGTTCAAACTGATTTTCCTTATTTTTAATTATTTCTTTTGTCTTCTTAAGTTTTTTTTTTTTTCTGTGAAAGTTAAGGATAATACACAGTTTATTATCCCTTAGATGAATGATTTGAAATGGGCACCGACGTGAAAATAAAAAAAGAAAATAAATAATTCAACACGGTTGCTAGATTCAAATGGTTATGTCGTGTTTACAACTATAGTGATTTTCCTGGTGAGCCAGAAGTAGGTTTGGTTGGAAGTTATATGAAGAAACCACACCAAACTAGAACCTGGGAGGACAGAGCGGTGGTGACTTTAGTTGGTGTGTTGTAAAATTTGTGAATCAGCATGTGTGATTGTGTGAATCTGAACTGTATCGATTTGACTGAGAGCCATTTTTGTCTCTTGGTGGGAGAATGGTCCAGTCCTACACTCCTACTCCACCCACTACCATAACCATTTTTCAATAATTCTTTCCCGCTTGTCTTTTTCATACAGTGACAGTCCCACGGTGGGCGTGGGCGCCTCCCTCCGACTCACTGAATCTCGAATATTTTTATTTATTTATGGTTTAAATATATTTGTCCATTGTATTCTTATTTTGTAATCAAGTAAAAACTTAAATAAGAAAAAGATGGTATTAATGTTTAATTAAATTTATTAACAAATATAAACAAAATTATACATGTATATAGATGTGAGTTGAGACGAGGGTTTCCTTATTTTTGTGGCCACACCCACACGTACACAATGCTGACTGCTTGTATGGCTTCAAGATGATCATACCATAACTATTCACTTTTACTCCTTTATCAAGACGAGAATAGACAAAATATAATTCATGATGTCACTCTATATGTTCCTATCCAAGGTTGAGCGAAATGACAACTAGGATAGTTTTGTAATAACATTCTCTATATTGATTTTTTTTATTTAAAAAAAAAAAGAAGCAACCAAATTGACTAGAATTTTACGTATTAGAGCTAATTTTAAGAAGAATAAAAGAAAATTTTGTAATTGTGGGCACAACCCATGAGAAAAAGAAGATGTATGTATTCGGTTGTTGTCTCATAACAAATGTGTAATGATTTAATTTTCTTTAAAAAAAAAATGAATATTTTCTTCAAAGAAATTTGGTGAATCCAAAATATTTGTATAGAAAGAAAATGAGAAAAAATTAGATAAAACTTAAAACAAAAGTATACTTATATATTGAATAATTTCAAAAATTATATTTATGTCCACTTTTTATAGTGAAATAATACATTGATAATAAAGTTTTAGAAAACTAATTACATTTTACTAATTCAATTATCATACTTTCTGCACCTCCCTAATTGTCACATCGTTTATTCTCAATTATTTAGCTAAATCCGAAATTCATCCAAACCCATTTCGTAACCAATTTTATTTCTAAATCAAGTCAAACTTATTTGTAAACCTAAAAACATACCTCATTTGAATGAAAAACTTTGTATGGAGTCTTTCTAATTGTATATTAATTATATTTTTATATTAATTCATCCACTTATATTTTGACATGTCACTTTATATGAAAAACTTTGTATGAAGTCTTCGTAATTGTAGTATTGTTCTTTTAAAATACCTCTTTTGAATCAACAGTGAAGGCCTCATTTGGTTCACATTTTATGTTATAATTCTAAGTAAAAAATAATAAGTTAGAAAAAAAATTAAGAAAAAGAAAGGTATTTTGAAATACCTCATTTGTATCACCATTAAAGGGTGGGAATTGGAACTTGCCATTTTGCTAAAACCTTGGTTGGAGAACATTTCGTTTACTCTATAACAACCCTCCTGGCTCGAACCTGGGACAAAGTAATATGATCTCGAAGAGCATAGACACCACCGAGTCAACAGAGGGCCTGGTGACAGAACTCTCAAATCTTTACATTTTGTCGTTAAGAAAAAAAAGGCAACCAAATAGAATAATTCACATTTACAATCCTTCTGTCTATTTGGTTCTAATGATGAACTTATTTATTTATATAAACAATAATAATTAGTTTTAAAAAGAACATTTGTAATTGTGTACATAAACCATTACAAACGGAAGATGTATTTATTCGGCTGCTTACTTAGTATAAGGCTTTTAAAGCCTGAGAAATTGCTAATTATTTCAACATAATTTCCTTATTTTCATTTCCATTGATTTACTAATCATCAATTTTCCATAACTAACCAATGCAAATATCAAAAAATGGATTTTTTTTTTTCAATGAAGAAATCTAGATTATTTGTTATCTTTGATCTTCTAGAGTTTCAATTGGTGGATCAAAAGTGTTTACATTGAGAGAAAATGAGAAAAAAATTAGAATTGTCAAATAATTTTTTTTTTTCTTTTTGGGTTAAAAAAAGCCCACTTGAATATTGAATAATCTCAAAAAGTATATTTATGTCCATTTTTACAGTCAAATAATACGTTGAGTAAAAATTTTAGAAAGCCAATTACATTTTCGAAATTCAAACATGTTGAAATTCCAAGTAACAATTTTGTAATAGTAACTCCTCCTCAGGATCAACATTATTAGCAATAATGGTTTGTTGTTATTCTCTTTTGTTGAATTAAGATCCACTCTTGATATTATCGATAATATATATGTGATGTGCATCTGGTTTGATCCTTGAACAAGCCTTGCAATATTCAGTACACGTTCATACCAAGGAGCTTATTGATTTGAAGGTTTTCTGATCCTATTATGAGACAAAAAAAAAATGATATGAATTCATTTTATATCACATTTTTGTCCTTAATATATTTTGTAAACTAGAAAAAACATGAATTGCCATGAAGATCGATCGAGAAGAAGGGCAAAAAATAGATGAAGATTTTGTAAAAGATAATTTTTTTATCCAAAACAAAATGAGGATTTTGGAAAATATAATTGTGAAGGAGGTGAAAAATCTTCATCTTCTCTTCCCGCCCGCCCGCCCCCAAAAAAAAAAAAACCAAAACAATATACTAAATGAGAAAATAATGAGATGAAATAAGAACTTTTGATACAGAAAAGATCTCGAAATGTAGTTTAGAAGATCTAATAAATGCCTAATTCTGTTTAAATTTAATAATAAATAAAAAGGAGATAATTTGGAATACCTTTATTACGAAAATCCGTAATAACCAGAGATACCTAGTTGACCAAAACGAGATTATATAGGATGTGTGCATGATCATAGAGGATCAACTAGGTAATGAAGTTTATGCCAAATAACGAAAGACAAAGAAGATTTTTTAAAGTGGTTTGATGGGTTAAAACCAAGCTTATATCTATTGATATCTTATTATTTGGACTTTGGAATACATGCAAATGGGATACAGGAGGAGAACCGTGATAGCGAGCTTTACGGAGTTTTGCTAGGCAAGATATTTATATGTGTTTTTCCAAGGTTTTTACAGAATTGTGCATGCCTTTCTGGATCTCTCTACCCAAGAAGGGTTGCCTCCAAGAGGGGTTGCCTGGGTAGGAGAAAGGATAGTAGAAGCCCTCTTCCCTTCCAACATGAGTGTGAGATCTACTTATATTGGTTTTCACAGTGATAAACTTATCATTGAAGTTTGAAGTTTAACTTGTGGTGAGCCTTTGACTTGTGGGCAATATTTAACTTGAGAGTGGCGTTTAACTTGCCAGAAGATGCACTGTGAGGTGACCTTTCAGGCGGCTCTTCTATTTTCATGATGAACTGTGGCCTCTTGCGTATACCTCCGTATAATGGTGGCTGGGGATTGGCGATCATGGAGAGATTTGCACGCGTAATCCCTCTTAATCTTGATATAGATCAACTCTTGACCCAACTTATGGCTAGAATAATTATTTGTACAAGATAATTATTAGGCCTAGAGTAATTATGTTTTAAACTGATGAGTTCATTGGTCAAGCCACTTGTTATAGGGATGACACGTGGGACAATTTTGATCGCTTGATTTTAACACATCTTAGGGACAGATGGCATGAATCTAACGGCCCAGAGAATCAATGCAAAACAACAACCTCTATTTGATTTTCTTGTCAACCCTTGAACTCTGGTGCTTGATGCCAAAGTCCAAACCACAAGGGCATGAAACAATAACTTATTTGGGATTCTTATCTCAAGATATAATATATGAATAATACTACATTTACACTATTTTTATTACATCATGATGTAGTATATGTCACAACCACACAAATTTTATTATAATATTAAAAATTAAAAATAATTAAAAATTTATGTGGTTATGGTATATGCCACATCATTATGTAATGAAAATAGTATAAAAGAGTGGTGTAAATGTAACATTACTATAATATATCTGTAAAGCCAAAAACGCATTTCTTCAATTCAATCCTCATCATTACTATTAAAAAAATGGAAAAAAAATGCTAATTCTGGAACACAAAGGGTTAAAAAATCATATTATATTACTGGTTTCTCTACAAATTTGTTTTAAATATATTTTATTTTTATTTTTGTGAAAAAGGGAAGGTATTTTAGAATACCTCTATTCTTTTTCTATTAATGGTTTGCTTCTGCTGTCAAATCTTGAAACCGTGCCCTCAAGGTTGAAACATATCATCACAACCACTAGGAAGGGTTCAAGATTGACACTTTAGTTCTCTATAAAATTTTATTTATCCCAGAATAAACTCTCTTTCTATGACATTATATAGCATCCTGCCATGAGAACCTTGGCCCCTAAGGTCCAAACAACAACGCGGCAAGGGAAATTGACAACAAAAATCTCAAATGGCCTCCATTTATTACCAGAATCTGATATCAGGACTAGTCTACATTATCAAAAAGAAAAAGAAAAATACTAATAATTTAGGTTTAAATAAATGTATTTATTATTGTTGTTTTGGTACTACACCAACACTAAATTATTTATTTAATACCAAAATTTCCTAATTTAACATTTTAAATATAGGATTGAATCTTTTAACTTAAATATTATATTAATGACAAAAGTTTAACTTTATAGTTAAATAAAAAAATATAAAATTTTAAAGCTAGGTTATTAAATTAATTTCGTTCAAACTATATTCTTTCATGTCATTGTAAAGAAACCCAACTTGTAAAAGCCACATTCTTCGTATTAGATTAATTATCACCAACCTAAACCACCGAGACATATTTAGAATATCCTAATTAAAAAGCACAAGAAGACAATATTGTAAAAGGTGAAAACGATATGAGTATATATTCTTGACGATTGCCACGTGAAATTTAAGGTTAAAGAATTAATCTCATTTCTAGTCGTTCATCATTGACCGTCCATCTTTAATTACGTTTGCTTTAATGATAATATTATTATTCAACCATATAAACCTAAATACCTTTAATGTGGCAAGCTTTCATTGATTCACCCTTTCTCTTTTTGAGTATTTTTCATCCTCACGGCCATCTTTTGTTTTTGAATATTAGCAAGGGTAATACACAGTTTATTATCCCTTAAATGAATGATTTGAAACGGACACCGACGTGAAAACAAAAAAGAAAATAAATGAATTCAACACGGTTTCTAGATTCAAATGGTTATGTGGTGTTTACAGCTATAGTGATTTTTCTGGTGAGCTATAAGTGGGATTTGGTTTGAAGTTATATGAAGAAACTACACCAAACTTGAACCTGGGCGGACAGAGCGGTGGTGAACTTTAGTTGGTGTGTTGTTAAATTTGTGAATCAGAATTGTATCGAGTTGACTGAGAGCCATTTGTGTGTCTTGGTGGGAGAATGGTCCTACTCCACTTACCACCATAACCATTTTTGAATAATTCTTTCTCCCATGTCTTTTTCATACCGTGACAGTCCGACGGTGGACGCCTCCCTCCGATTCACTGTCTCACATGTATTTTTTTAGTTATGGTTTAAATTTATCTGTCCATCGTATTCTTATTTTGTAATCAAGTAAAAACTTAAATAAGAAAACGATGGTATTAATTATTAATTAAATTCATTAATAAATATAAACAAAATTATACATGTCAATAGATGTGACTAGGGTTTTCTTATTTTTGTATACAATGCTTACTGCTTGTATGGCTTCAAGATGATCATATTATTATTATTCACTTGTAGTGGAATCGGAGAAATTCAAGTATTCTCCATACATGCTTTACTCCTTTAGCAAGACAAGAATAGACAAAATATTATTCATGATGGCACTCCAATGTTCTCACCCAAGGTTTAGCGAAATGACAAGTTCCCACCCCTGGTATCATAAATTCTAGATTTCCACCCTTAAATTAATAAAAAAATAGTTTAATGTAATGGTCAAAGCGTAAAATGGTCATTTCCTTGCAAATAGTGCCTCTAGCGCATTTTAGCAGGAGACAACGCATGTTAACAAGCCTAGTCTCCTGCCTTTTCACCACTTTTTCGGTGACGATGACTTTCATTGATACCCTCATCTTCTTCCTTGAGCCTCACTTACCAAAATCCCTATCATCCCTTCCTCGTCGACCCCGTTAATCATTGACAATTGACCGATTTGTAGCTCGTGCAGCCGTCCCTCCTAGACCGACCAATCCCGACCACCAAAATCCAACCTCTCACCATCCATTAACTCACCAGTCTCTCCTCTTTTAAACCCCCAACTGACTGGCACGCAATTGCTCTCTATTCGTGGTCGATTTTCCTCTAGGGTTTCTTGTGCGTTTTGTGTATGGGGTTTTGTTTGGAGCATTTGTGGAGTTGATTAGGAGAAATTGATTGTTCAATTGGAGGTTGGTTTGCTTGTAGTCTGTTGTGGTTTCTTTTTCGATTATTTTCTCCATCACCTGTTTGCGGTTTTGCAGACGCCAGACGGTGAAAAGAGGAAGGTTGAAGAGAGTGTTATTGAAATAAATTTGAAAGTAAAATGATTATTTTTCTAGTTTGGGGGTTTAAAGTAATTTATTAATCTATTTGTCAATGGGTAGTTTGGTAAAAATAACACTTTTATATTGTATTAGAATCCAAAAATCACTAATGGTGTTAATTTAAAGGGTGAGAATCTAGAATTTATGAAACTAGGGGTGGAAACTTGCCATTTCGCTAAACCTTGGGTGGGTACATGTCCTTTAGTCCATATAAATATATGGAGGCCGATACGATAAAAAATGAAACATAACAGAATATGATTGAAATAATAATGTTAACCAGTGTTCTAAAACTCGGCCAAGTCTGACTAGTTCAACTAGTTGGACCGGGAACCGGAGCCTCTTTGATTATGATTAAAACGATATAAGTATATATTCTTGACAATTACATGTGAAATTTATGATTATAGAACTTAATCTCATTTCTAATCGATTATCACGCACCGTCCATCTTTGATTATGTTTGCTTTAATGTTAATATTATTATTCAACCATGGAACCTAAATACCTTTAATGTGGCAAGCTTTCATTGATTCACCCATTTTCTTTTTGAATATTTTTCATCCTCACGGCCATCTTTCTTTTTTTAAGAATGTTAGCAAGGGTAAAAATGTTTCTAGAAATTTGACATTCACTCATAAATATTTCAAATCGTTTAATGAATAGTAAATTGAGGTTAGATTTAACTTTGTGGATAGATTAAAAAAAACTAAATTAAAACGAAAAAATATTTTCTAAAATCATTTAGGTTTTAAACTTTTAGAATTCAAACTGATTTTCATATTTTGTATACTTTTTAAATAAAGAGTTCAAACTGATTTTCCCTTATTTTTAATTATTTCTTTTGTCTTATTCAGTTCTTTTTTTTTTTTTTCTGTGACAGTTAAGGATAATTCACAGTTTATTATCCCTTAGAATAGATAAATGATTTGAAATGGGCACCGACGTGAAAATCAAAAAGAAAATAAATAATTTAACACGGTTGCTAGATTCCAATGGTTATGTGGTGTTTACAGCTATAGTGATTTTTCTGGTGAATGAAACAGTCCATATTTCATTTAATCAATCATTCATTCACTTAATAAAAAAAATACTTAAAAAATAAAAAATTAGCTTAAATCTAGCAATATTTCACTAATTTATGGCTTTTTTTTTAAATGGGAAGGGATGATTTTTAAAAATCAAGGGAGTTTGAATTTTTTTTTTTTTTTATAACCAGAGTGTTCGGACCAATTTTCGCACACCTCAACTAATTCTCGAGATCCATTGAATACCCTACAAAGTTTATTACTTTGTGGGACTCGAACACAAGACCTTTAGTAACTCACCCAGATAACTAAAGTCTTGTCATCTAACTAGAAACCGAGTGATTAAGGGAGTTTAATGTTATTGAAAAAAGTTGAGTGCATGAACCTGTCAATTTTCTCCTGAAATTTGTATGCCTCATGTTACCAAAGCTTTCACCAAAGCAATACCTAACAAATGAGCCTCAATCAACCAAATTCACCGAATCACCAATTTTTTCCTGAAATTTGTATGCTCCATGTTACCAAAGCTTTCACCAAAGCAATACCTAACAAATGAGCCTCAATCAATCAAATTCACCGAATCACCGTCTCTTGTTTGTAGAGGAGACAATTCCCATTTTTTGAAATAAGAGGGATAAAAATGGAAAATTCTCCATAGATTGTGAAATGGTTGACGAGAAGAAATATCATAAGCAAAAAGCCCCATCTTGAGGATTTTTTTTTATTTTTTGTTGTTTTTTTTTTTTTTTGTTTTTGGATTATCATAGGTATCCAAACTTGTTTACGTATATTTCAACTAATTCTTCAGAGCTTTGAAAGTCCGATCAGGATAATTCTCTAATGACCAAAGGTATAAGAAGACTCAATTTAGGGAGTATGAAATTTCCTTTTGTACTTTTATTATTCCTGCCCATTGGTAGTTTTTTTTTTTAATTTGTTTGTGACCAACTTTTGCCTGAGCAAAGCGCATGCAACAAAACAACAAAACAAAAATAAGAGAGTGAAAATTGTGCATATGCAATGAATGTGTCTACAATTACAATTGGAAGTACTTACTTCAACTTTTGCTTTCTGCTTTCTACTTTCCACTTCTGCTTATTGAAAAGCTGGTGATGGTGAAGACAGAAAGATCAGTCTCTTCACTGCGAGACTAGACTTGACAGTGTTATGGCTGCTACTGTGTTCAGAGTTTGGACTGTTTCATTCATGGAGCTTGAAGCAATGGCCACGGATTTACTTTAGTAGGTTGAAGTGGTGTGTTTGGTTTGGAGTTATACGAAGAAACTTCCACCAAACTAGCTAAAACCTGAACGGACAGGGCGGTGGTGACTTTAGTTGGCGTGTAGTTAAATTTGTGAATCAGCATTCGGCTGGCTGCCTTCTGACTTGCATTGATTTGACCGAGAGCCATTTCTGCCTCTTGGTAGGACAGGATCGGCGCCGTATCCAATCGATATTGCATTAAGATAGATTCTGACCGTGGTGGTTAAAATCTGGTACGAGCGAATAAATATGATTTTATTAATTTATAAAATTTTATTATTGAAAATGTTTAGTTGAAGAGATTAAATAATCTATATACTTTCAAAAATATTATTAAAAAAATACAAAAAACTTTTTAGAATACTCAGCTCAATTTTTTTCAAAAAAACTTATTCTAAAAACTTGGGTAACCGAAAGGAGCTGGTAATAATTAAATTATTAATAAATATAATCAAAATTATACATGTCTAATCACATGTACACGATGCTGACTGCTTGTATGGCTTCAAGATGATCATATTGGAGAAATTCTCCATACATGCCTTACTCCTGTATTAAGACAAGAATAGACAAAATATAATCAATGATGTCACTCTAAATTTTGTTCTTTGTTAAAAGGAGAATCTTCATATTTAAAACAAAATCTATATAAATATATGTAGGCCGATACGTCAAACATGAAACACAGCAGTATAGGACCGTAAGAGTAATGTTAACCTGTTATAAAATTGACTCAACACAGCAGTATATGTAGGCTCATACGATCAAAGAGTGTTTGGATTGGTTCAAACATATCTAAATTAATCTTTCAAAATTCTAGTTAAACCCTTTATTAAAATTCCAATGAAATCTCTATTAAAAGTTCAGTGAAGCCCCTATTAATAACAATAAAGAAAAAAATTCAAATTTAAAACCTTTTAAATAATATATTAAACGAAAACTTTTTCTGCTATTTGTTGTTATACTTTTTTACTAATATACTAATCAAAAAGGTCTGATATTTAATAGACTTTACTAATAAAAATATATTAATGTTTTATAAGTCCACTGGTTTCCTAACCTTGATCAAACACTCACTGATTTACCCTTATTCCATTCAGATAATCAGTACTTTTTTTCTTCTAGAAAAAGAAGAATAAATTGAATTTTGAATGGCTAAATCGATAAGTCTGAAGTCACAAACGTGATAACTCCGTCCCTTATTATTCTTGGGGTCCGGAGACTCCATAACCAAAGCTTTGAATTTATACAACTTCAAAAAATTATTTACGATTTACAGAGAGAAAAAGGTGGCAAAAATTCCTTCCATGTCCCTCAAGATATTATTTATGTACCCCACATGTCACACCACCATTTAAGCTCAATCTTTATTTCAATCGACGTCATCTTCCTATATAAATCACCATAACCCTTTCCTTCAACCTCAACTACAAATTACATTTTACTTTTCTTCAACGTTAACGTTCACTTTTCTCTTTACCTTATAACATAAAAAATCTCGTTTCTGAGGTTTGAACGATAGTTAAAAGTAAAAAAACTGAGAGAAATGAAGGCGGGAGTGGTGGTGGATGACGGCTTTATCTATGCAGAAGAGACCCATCTCACTGTGATGAAGACCTCGTTGTTCTTCGCCAACGACGGCTTCACCGTTTACGACTGTAAAGGTGAGTTGGTCTTCCGAGTTGACTCCTACGGCCCCGACACCCATGACAGAGATGAACTCGTTCTCATGGAAGCCCACGGCAAGTGTCTCCTCACTGTCCGGAGAAAGGTATTGATTCGATCTCTTGCTCTTTAGTGTACTGTAAAAATGGTTTTGAATCGATGAGTTCACGCATCGTTCAGATTTGGAATAATTGAGTCGATACAGACTGTTGTGTTAATCTGTGTCGTGTTGATTTTGATGAACAGAGGCCAAGTCTACATCAAAGGTGGGAGGGGTATGTGGGGGAGAGAATGGAGGGTCAGAAACCGATCTTTAGCGTGCGAAGATCATCGATAATCGGACGGTCGAGCGTGACGGTCGAGATGTACGAGAATCCAGGTGAGGAGTACCAGATCGAAGGTAACTTCGCGCAGCGTTGCTGCACGATCTTCAATGCGACGAAGGAATCAGTAGCTGAGATTCGACGCAAAGTAGATGCTTCAACGCAGGTGATGCTTGGTAAAGATGTTTTCTCATTGTGCGTCAAGCCTGGGTTTGATGGGGCCTTCGCCATGGGATTGGTGCTGGTGCTTGATCGGATCAACGGTTATGATAATTTTGAGGATAATGGAGTTGTAGTGGACCCTCCTACAGAAGAATAGTTTTCAAGTGTTTTTCTAATTGTCTTGGTAGGGACTTGGGGGAATTTTTCTTACTGTATTGCTTGTGGGATGTTTATGACTTTGTATTTTAAACTCACGCTACTAATTTTAAAAGCAGATTTTAGTTTGTGTATTTATATATTTTTTATTTATTTATGATAATATACAAAGGACACAAATTTCCCGTTATTATAAAAATAATTGATGTGGGGATATTTTACACCACCAAAAATAAATAAATAAATTCACACAAAAAGATTAAAAAGTTATGTGCCGACTACATTGAGATGACTTTTTAAGGGATGTCATTAAGGCTGATCTAAAAAATCTGTAAACCAAATTGAACTGGTAACAGACTAGAATGAAATCTGTTCGGTTTCTATTCAAAAATTTCTTTGAACTGATTTTTCGGTTCGGTTATTTGTTTAGTAGATTATGAGAATCGGTTAATCGAAACCAACTTTTAAAATCGGTTTTGCAATAAAAATTAAAAAGTCTAAAAGGGACAAAAGGCTCAAAACCAATTAACCGATTTAATGAATTGTTTTAAAGTTTTGGTATACATTTTTATACTGTTATGGGAAAAACCGATTCAAAACTATTTTTCCTTAAAATTTGTTCAATTTTGTTTCAGGAATTTCTCTAAACTAGAAAACCATTTCAGTTAAAGAAAATGGACATTCAAACTAATTAACCGGTTTTAAATGCCTCTATTTGTCATATTAAATTAGGATTAATCGGTTTTAAACAATCTTAATTATCATATCGAGTGATTTGAATGTAAATTCAATGTTAGTGGTGTAGGGTTTCTTAATGCCCGATACCTTTTATTTAAAGTAATTTTTCTTACACTTTTAAAAAGCTAGTGTCGTTATTTTATTATTATTATTTTTTTTATTAAGATATTTCGGTCTATTAATAATGTCAAGTATCAACCTTAATATAAAACAAATAAAGAAAAACTGCGAAAAGGTTGGAGTGTTGGCTTCATAGGGCTAATAATTTTTCCGTGGACTCGTTGATACGTGATCATCATGTGGAGACTTAACTCCAAACCTATCAATACGCTTACGTATATGTATTGTGAAACTTTAGTCTTGATTCACTCACCATTGTGAAACTTTAGTCTTGATTCACTCACCATTAAGTGTGAGACTCTATAGTCTATACCGTCATTGATGAAACATTGAAATAAAGTTGTATAGTAATAAATAACTTAAGCCTTTAATTTAATTATAAGTTGTTTAATTCTTCTAAATGGTAATAGAGCAAGTTACGTATAACCCATAAAGAGGTAATAGTAATAGTTGACCCTACATGTATCTTTTTTTTTTTCCTTTTTGATAATTAAAGTATTTAGATCGGTTTACGCACACTTTGACTAATCATCGGGGAAGACTACATATACTTGTCGAAACCTCATTTCTGACTACCATGACAAACAACTTAAGGGCTTGATCATATCAATCACTTTGACCAATAAAAATACTTTTCATATTTGATTTTTTTTTAAGTCACATTTAAACTTACCTTAAATGAATTTGAATTCTATAATATAATATGTTATGCCTAAAAAGTCAAGCTTATGTCAGCTCAATAAATGCCTCTTTGTACTAGCTATCAAACTCTTATCTTACTCTCTTTTTGATAATATAAATAGAATATCTTACTCTCTTTTATTTATTGGAGATATGTCACTTGAATTATGAGTAATTTATATGGTCCAAATTTTGTTTGTGCTTATAAAAAAATAAAATAGAATCGATTCCAACTAATAGTATCATTTTGAATTTGTAATTGACTCATAATTTTGTATTTCATTACATGGTATGGTATTTAAAACACTCAATGTGTGCCATATATTTTATACGGTCTCAACTCAAGTTACATATATGTTATTATTTTATAATTACCCATATTTTGAATATGCATTTTAAAAAGATTCTTGTTGAAAAAAATATTTTAAAAACGCAAATATAAATAGAATCCAACTAATAATATCATTTTACGAACTGTTGGGTTATTCTATTTGAGTTTGAAGAAAATGTAGTTTTCACCATTCACTCAAATTCAATCAATTTAATATCTAAAATTTGTCAACAATCTTACAAGATTAATATATTTTGTTGAGGTTAAATGGATGAAATTGTTGATAAATTCAAAGGTTGAATTGATGATATTTCTGAAATCAGCCGAAAATCACTATAAAAAAGTTAAATGCATGAGGGTTAGGGTCACATGTCTGAAACCAACGAATATTCACTATGAGAAAGATTAAACATACTGGTAGAGTCGCATTTTTTAAACCAGCTCTTTTTTACTTCGGCTTTGACCATACATATTATTTTTGTATTTATACGTAAAATTGAAAAAAAAAAAAGGAGGAAGAGAATCATTCATTCATATATATTTGTATATATATGCCGTCTTTTCCACTTCTTAATTCGTCTTCTTCCTCTGTCATGTTGGCCATGGCCAACCCACCCATTTTCATGCATTCAGTTTAATTAATTAAATCACAATCAAAATATACTCCATCTAATAAAAATTTGCATAAATTATTTCCAGAAATAGAAAATTATTTTATTATTATACATACGTAAATACAAATCTAGTAGGCCCTTTAGTTTTTTTTAAATGCATATAATTTTCCTTTTTGGTTATGATATGACATAATCTAATATGTAAACGTTTACGTTTTTTATGTTAGGTGGCCAGACAAAGAATTTCTTAACCTGAAGATACAAATAACACTTACCCTACAAAAATTGACATTTCCATTTATTTATTATTGAAAATGGCTTCTCATCTCTGGCTATATGACATGTCAAATTAGCCAAATATAATGCAATCCAGGTCTATTCCTCTTGACAACGATCAGTCGGCAAGCAAATTAATTTGTAAAAACAAATTTATATATATTTTTGTGTTTATTTGAACTTGAGTCAAATACACGAGATTCACTTTAGGATCACATTTCCAAAACCAAGCAGGTATTCACTACAAAATGGTCAAACACACAAGGGTTTATTATACGTAACCCTAGTGTATACTTAAAAAAAAAAAAAAATACATATAATCTCATTAATTCTTATTACAGTTGCCAACCCAAATTTCTTAGTATATAAAAACCCGTTTGGAGAATTTTATAAAATTATATTGTAAAGTTTATTTAGTAAAATAAAAATAAGAATTTTAACAATTATAATCTAAACAGGTAATAAATTTAATTAATGAAATTTAATGACCCTAAAAGAAATTGAAGGAGCACACTGATATTTTTGGCAATGTGGTCAAAATATTCATATATGTATATCTAAAGTTTAAACAAAGAAAAGCCTATACCAGTAGAGCAACCTAAAAATGCCCCGAAATATATAACAATGAGCAAAGTGGATTTAAAAAATTGAGTGAATGTTTCTCTTTATGGAGCAGAAAAAAATAATGCAGCCTTATTTTATAAAAAGTTAATTGTTTGATAGCTGCTTGTTAATCCGAATCTTTCTTCACTATTTTATACATTTTATGTGTGTTGAGAATTCTTTGCCCATGTAATCGAGATTGATCACGAAAGAAAGAGAAATTGAAAACCACTTTTGGACGGAAAATAAATATAAATATATATATATATATGAGAAAGTAAGTATATTAATCCAAAAATAAAAAATTTTACAAGATAATACGATGGGCTTAAAGGCTATAGAACATAAAAAGCTCAGAAAATGCACATACGCTTAAAGAAGCACGCAAGCTCAACAAAAGAAAAGAAAGAAACTAAGATCGCCGCCCTTTCTTCTTACTCTTCTTATCCTTGGATGCCGGTGGATCTGGAGGTCTAGAGAGTTGGGATTGGAGCATGGGCCACGCCATATCAGGGTGGAAGTCCACTTCGACATCTTCGACCCTTACTGTGTTTATAGAGAAGGTTTTAAAAATGGTATTATGAAACTTGACCTAAGTCAAAGGTTTTCACTAATTCTATATAATTAATTAGGTTTATCAAATCTGGTTTTGGTTAGGTTACCTGTTGATTATAATAGAGGTATATATAAATAAATAATGTATTTTCTTAAATATACCTCTTTTTTATTTTTATTTTCACTTAAACTAATCAGTTCATTTTTTTTTCCTGAAATATTTAAACTCAAGTTTGAGCCCTTATATTTACACAAATTGAAGCATGAATTTGTTGGAGTTATCACCACTTCAACAATAAAGGGTGAGGCAATCGCATTAAGGGTCTCGCTCCTTGGTGGGTGGGTGGGGGCAAGGCTCTTAGGCCCATAGGCAGTTTGGGCTTACTCCGTGAAGAGCACGGTAAAATTTATCTAAATAATTAAATTCCTATTCGGGTTTGGACTTAGGACAATTGATCCTTATAATGTTAGGTTTTCCTCTTTAAATCTAATATATAAACTTATTATTTTCTTGTATGAATGTGATAGCACACTATAGGCAAATATATACATTGTAACGAGAGATGTGAGACAATATTCTAATAATATTGACTTTGTTGGACGTAACTTGTTTATTGGGTAAATTAAGATAAATCATGCGTGTTTTTCTTTTTCTTTATTATTTTGATATTTTTGTGTGTTTACTTGTTCGATCTTGTATTACTCTTTCGATTGTTTCAAAATTATATATAAAATAAAATAAAATATGAGGATTAAGATTAATTACAGTATTTGAGATGTATTTTATAAAGAACTAACGCAATCATCTATAAAATGTACAAGAATTATTTTTCTTTTGAGCTAGTTTCATATTGCAGCTGAATGATTAAAATAATTTTGAAGAAATGGGAAACTTTATTGATCTTATTAACTCAAAATTCAAAATGCAATAGCCCACAAATGAATCATTATTTTGCACTCCAACAAGCAAATTAGCTCAAGTATTCATCAAAATGAAACCTGATATAATCGTTTCATATTCTAAAACAAGAAGCCTATAACAACAGCAAACATGGACAACAAAACACCGGCCAAAGAAATCGATGATGAAGAATCAGAGGGAGGAGGTGGAGTCATGGGGGCAGAGGGGCCCGACGTTGGAGAGCTAGCGTCAGCAGAGGTAACTTTAATGGCTAGTTTCTGGCCGTTGGCGCAGTGGCGTCCGATTGTGCAAATGTAGTACTTGTCGCCGGCGGATTTGAGGTTGATCTTTGCCGGGCCGACGTTGGTCATGTTTCCGACGGGGTTTGAACGAGTACAGGCGTCGTAGGATTCTTTTGTAACTTCAAGTACGTCATGTTCATCTGTGACGAAGTTGAAAGCTAATAGAACAAGAAAATAAAATAAAGTAAGAAATAAGAAATTAAAAAGTAATTAAAGATTAAGATATTAATTAACGAGAGAATTAAAACACTTACTTAGAGTATCACCAACCATGAAGGTTTTGCCGTCAACCCAAGTTTCATAAGCGTTAGTGGTTGACGGAACTTTCCATCCCAGGCTGTCTCCGACTACATGATCCGTCGCTGCCGCCGCACATTGGAGGAGAGCCACCGTAATAACTCCGACAAAAGCCAAGCTCATAAACCTAGCCATCGCTCTCAGTATATCTTAATAATTAAAAAGACACTAAATTAAGTATAAGCTTCTATTGCTCAGCAAATATTAGTGAAATCAATACTTTGGTTGCTGAAATGAGTTGAGGAGAAGAATGTGAAGGCCTCCAGTGTATTTATAGTGTTAATATGAAGACTTAGAGCTAGATGGCTATGACGATGCGGCCTTGACGGTAAATGAAGAGACGACCGTGCGATGACGACGTAGTGAAGTTGCCAGTGGAGACCATGCACTGGTGCGGCTCTCTCTCTCTCTTCGGGTTGTGACCTTCAAATGAAGCCCAAGTTGGAAGTGTCAAAGCTAAGACTATTCTATATGCATGCAAATTAATTGCTTGAGAATTTTCGATATCATTTAATGGAATTTTGAATCCTCCGTCGTTGTTAAGGAATCGGAAACTTCTCCTAATTCACCAATTTTTTCGTCCAACTCCCTTGAATTAATTCTTGTCTCTCTCTGTCAAAAAAAAAAAAAAAAAAAAAAAGTAATTGACTTTTTCCCACCCAAGGTTTGTCTTAATGATACTTTCTCACCAAAAAGTTTCAAAATACCACTTTTCCACCCAACATTTATATTCCCTTAATATCCAAAATACACTTTACTTTCTCAGTCAGCCTTCGACGAATTACCAGAAGTCAAGATAAGATGGTTTTTGTAGAGTAGAGCCTGATGGATCGAATGGTGGTGACCAATTGAATATTCGTTACCAGAATAAGTTGGAAATCAACTAAGAATATGAAACTTTAGCTTTGCAGTGGTCGGCAATCGGTGAGAAATTAGGTACCCGAGTGAGAGAAGTTTTGTAAAGAGGAGACCAAAGATTTAAATGATGGTGATAAGGAGGATTTTCGCCATTAAAATTGGCCGGAATTGGCTTTGAGTAGTAACAAAATATAAACGTTGGGTGGAAAAGTGATATTTTGAAACCTTTTGCATGATAAACAAACTTTATTGTGGTCTTCCCTTAGTCATAGGGGAGGGGAGTACTGGTCTTATTTCAGCAATCTCGCGATGATTCGTTGAAGGGCGAACCAAAACTTCCCATTTACGTTGGACAGATCGTCCCTCGATTACTGCAGGACTTAGGTCTTGTATAGATTCTCTGAGGGGAGGCAGGGGCGACGTAAACTCCACGTTTGTTTTGCCTTCCTCCGATCCCACTGTTAATGCCGAAGGGAAAGTGTTGTTAAGGCAAACCTTGGGTGGGAAAAAGTCGTATACTCCAATATATATATATATATATATATATATTGTGTAAAATATTTGTTAAGAAAATTGGATCAATTATAATTTTTGGATCTTGGTTTAGTGATCAACTTAATCCACATTCAAGGATTACGATTTGTTCTAATAATATTATTGAATCAATAATATGATTTATTTTATTTTTATGGAACAATAACGAATAGTATATAGAAGTAAACGGAGGACTTCATTTAGGTTACAATCAATATCAGCTGACTTTCATAGCTTCGATTTTTCTTCTTTAATTGAAGCCATAACTCATAAGTTAAAATCTAAAAGTCCACAAATTTGAATTAAAAATTCCAATATTCCTGGCATTCTCTTCCTGCTCTAGTTAATTTTGTGTCCCCAAGGACCCCAAGGAGACAAAGACTCGTTCCTCACACGTTAGAAATATTATGTAATTGAAACTTCTTCTTTGACAATTCTAACTTTGATTAGGTGAGTTGGTTTGGTTTGAGACTGAACTAAAGCAATAAAGAGGGGCTCACAATCAAATCTTACAACTCTAACGTGGCAGTTCGAAATTAGTCAGGTTGGAATATTCATCAGAAACCAATGACGAACTGTCACATCAGGGTTGTAAGAAAAAATTTGTGAGATTGGGTTGTAAGCGTAGTATTGTCATAACCGAAATAGTTTTAAGGAATTTGGACTTGATATTCATTTTTTTTTTTTTTAATAAATAAATTGGTAACATTGCATTTAACATATTATGGGAAAATCTATAATTTTTATAATTTTAGGGGAAGCTACTTAGAGATAATAATTAACATAAGTAATCTCTTAAGATGTAATGGATTTCGCCTGACTAATTGCGAGCTGTTACATTGCGTTTGCCAAATTCCGTTTATGAGAGAAAGATAGTGAGAAGGTTTTGTTAATTTCTCTTTATTGAATTTTTTTTTGTTTTTAATTATTCACCAAATGTGTAAGTTAAAACTATTGGTTTTGGTTGGGCTTAGAAAATAAAAGCCGATCAGACCTACTTGAGGCCCAACATTGGATTCTTTATGGGCTTGTTAAGATATATTTCTTCATGGATCCAATTTTAAACCTGAAGACAGAAGCTGCTGAGCTGATCAAATCAAATGGTACAATTAAAGAGTGAATTTCTTATTGTTTTTGCTTTACAAGAATATGGTACTCACAAATTGCTGAAGATGACTTGAAAAAAATAATCTATCAGCAAATTTTGATGTTATTCAATTCAAGTTAATACAAGAATAGAGATTCAGTTAGCTGTATAATGTACATTGATCTGATATAACTGTACATTTTTCCTGTAACTGCTACATAATCAAATTAATGGAACTAGGACACAACCCTTCTGATTAAATCAATAACCGGAAGATCAGGAAGAGCGTCGCTGCACAAGTTGTAAAAACCGGTGATCCGAGCCATCCTAGAGCTCCCGTCCCCTGCAAATATGGCTTGTAGATCAATTAGGATGTGTTGAGTATGGATGTGGAATTCTAAAGCTTGACATTACAAATTTTTAAGTTCTAGTTAAGGTTTGTAAGCTAAATGTTAAAAACAATTATAGTCATGAAATGAAAATGAGAGTTGTGGCCAAATCATACCCGGAAAGGGAGACGGGATATTGAAGCTGCTGAAGATGGTATAAGTCCAGTGAACCCAATATCATATGAAATGCTCCCATCAGCTTTAAACAATCCAAAGTTCCTCTCTGAAGTTGGCCCGGGTTTCAAATTTTCATTAAACAATGCGAAGACATAAGCCCTCACCGGAGTCTTTGGTTTATAGGGGGTTCCCTTCTTTTTCGCTAGCTTTTTACGCAAACTTTTGTTGTAAGTCCTTGCATTTTTGGCGGTAGCTCCAGCTTCGTCTGCATCCCCTTTAGACGCCCAACCAGTTTCAGAAACTATTACTTGCATTTTCTCGAATCCGGCCTTTTCCAATGCAAAATAAGCTGCATCAACCTGGGCATCGAACATGTTATCATAGTGTAGATTAGTCTTTGCGTCATGGATCCCAGCATTTGACTTGAAAAGAGCATAGTTAAGGTCAATATGCTCAGGATCATTCTTGTAGGCCAGAAATGGATATGCATTTATGTAAAATGGAGAACCGATCTGCGAAAAGAACTGCAAAAGGGGCTTCATAAATTGCGAGACATCTTCCCTGAAAACGCACGCTGATGGCGGGTAGGAACTGGCGAACACAGCCTCTGAATGTGGGCTTGAGACTTCAACAGTTTTATGCAATCCCAGCCTATAAAGGGCATTGTAAACATTTTTCGCCGCAGGCAGCAGAACCTCCCACAGTTCCATGTCAGCACCCCCCAAAATTTCATTCCCCACAGCGATTCCACTAATACGAGTTCCAGGAAGGAATGGCTGCACATTTTCTTTTATCCAATTCATGGCGCGATCCTCGCCTATACTTATCTCTTTCAAATTCTCATTGCCAAGTCCCACTATGATCTCTATTCCGGAGCCTTTGAAGGCCGCGAGGACACTGCGATCTGCATCATAGATTCTTGTGTTTTTAATCTTAGCAGCTTTCAGAAGTGTCACCACGCTTTCGGGTGGTGGTATATTGTCTGCTATCCTGCCATAGTTTATTCCATATGTCCCGGTGAATGCATTAACTGTCAAAACAACCAGACAGACAATTTTTTTAAAGACAAATTCACCATTAGCTTGACTATTACAATTAATGGAGGAGACATCATAACAGGTAGCAGGCAAGGGGTTCCATTCATCTCAGTTCAGTTTCAACCAATAAGCAAAATAATTTCCATTTGACAGTTTAATTCAATTTATACTCATAAAAAAATTAACCTTTTTCCACATGATTTCAAAGACAATCACCTAAAAAGCATATTGCAATAAAATAAATAAAGATTTCAAAGCATAAATAACAGAACAACCCACCAAAAATTAAAATTAATAACATCAAAATTTTCCCTTGCAATCTCTCTCAGCTCAACTCTTCAATGTGAAGAATTAATTCAAAGGGTTTCAAAATTTCCTTCTAATTCATTAAAGTTTTGGCTCAGACTGTCCTAGATGATCAATGTAACAAATTTCCTTCTACATCAAAAAGAAATAACCAGCTAAATAAATTTGCGTGTTGCATAATTAAAAATGATGAAAAATCCTGAAAGGGTGCATACCACAAGATGAAATGATAGAGAAGATGAGGAGAAGCCACAGGAAGAAAGAAGAGAAAGACATTTGGGAGGAGGTGAAATGATGAGAGAAAGTGCATTCCATTTGTGGAAAAGATAAGTTGGATTGTGAAAGCCAAGCTTTTGTAGCTCAGAAAGAGTTGAAAAAGGATGACAATACTTGTTCTTCAGGCATGCCATAGACCCCAAGAAAATACAAAAAAGATTCTTAGCCTTAGAGCAAAGAAGATATCAAAAACTAAACTTGGGTTGAAAAAGATTCTTAACCTTGATCACACAAAGATGAGATTAGTATAGATTCTTACCTTTCCTCTTAAAAGTAGTACCTTTTTCACTTCCAGATCTTGTAGCCGTTTTCTCTCATTTTTGGACTTTCTCCCTAAAGCTTCAAATTTTTTCATTCAATTGATATACTTTTCTTGGTACATAGGAGTTTGAAGCTTCTTGCTTTGGGGCTGCTTGTGGAGGAGGATTTTGGGACCGTGGTTTCGACTTTGAACCTACATGGGACATTCAATTGCTTGTTTCCTGAAGAAAACTTAACTTTATTAACAAATAAGAATATTTCAATTACAGCATTTTATATTACACATTAGTGTTTGTTATTATTTAAATACCGTTATTCGTTATAAAACTTTGGATCAGTAATATCATTTTAATACAGTCACTAAAATGGTATTGCAGAAATACCCACATAGATTTTAGATTCATACATGAAGAGAACTGAGAGCTGCTCCTTGATATGAGAGATCATTAGTCCTCTTTCTGATGAAGACAACTGATTAGCATGTAAAACTTCTACCATACGAAGGAAATTAGAGCTGCTATGAATTTTTCCGGTTGGTGACCGGCAGTTGAAATTTTCCTGTAGAAGAAACCTGTAACTGGAGAAAATAAAAAGGCTATCCGAGCATTTAAAATTCAGTCAATAAACATAGGATAAAGAGAGTTCACAAGTCTACAAACTAGGTTCCTGCACAATACAACATAAGCTGGCTGCACCATCTACTGCCTAATCTAAGGATACAGATTGGTTTCCTACATACAATTAAATCTACCAACACCATCAAGAAGTTTAATGTTACAGTCATCCACGACATCTCAAAAAGTTACAGAACAAATGACAGGATATAGGAGTATTATACGGGCTAAAGTTGATGGAAATAAATAGTACAGCACATTTAGCAGCTCACTGGAGCTGGCTGTTGAGGGGCATCAGTTCGCCCCATTTGGTCAACTTTCCCATTTTCAATAACCTCTGCATCCATTTCTTTACCTATCTCATCAACGTGCACAGTAGATTTCTCTTCATTCTGTGGCATGTCTTGCTTCTCTTTGATCTCAACATGGGATGCAGGCACTGATCCATTGGCTTGCTCTTTTTCCTCTCCTCCATTTGTGGCCGTGGTCATGCTATCAGGGTTGTCTGCTTTGTTGTCATCACCGGCACCATTCTCTTTCTCACTCTGAGGAACCTTTTCCACAGAGTCTTCAACCTTCTCTCTTTCATTCGGAGTTACTTCAGTAGCCGTCTCTTTAGCTTCTGGCTTGTGCAATTCTGTTGCACTTTCATTTTCTTTAGCATCAGGAACTCCTTTTTCTTCATTCTCCTTGGTTTCATCAGCATGTTTTTTGTTCTCTGCACCAGTTTTCTCCAAATTGACATCTTTGTTCACGCTCTGGTCTGCTTCTTGTGTTTTATCATCTTTCTCAACTTGACCTTCAGCATTTTCCTTCTCAGTAATTTCTGCATGTTGCATTTCAGCATCTTTCTCCCCCTCAGTTTTCTCAGGAGTAGCTTCAGTTGCTTTGTTGTCCTTCTTTGAGCCTGACACTGATTTTCGGCCTCGCTTCTTCGGAGGCTCCTTTTCTGGTGTTGGAGTTGCCTTGGCCTTCTCACTGATCCTTGCTGATCTCCTTGGGGTCTCACCAGTTCCCCAATCGAACTCGGAGATGGCAGGATTACCAGGGTGAGATTTTAGGTACTGCTCCAGTTGTTTTCTGTTAATAATCTCCTCCCCAGTAGGAGCAACGAACATGATCTCACTTTTCCTTGGAGTACCCGCTTTCTTGGGCAAGTACTGCAAGAATCAGAGCAAAGAGTTTCTTAGTGAGTTATACAACAATAACTATGCACAATAATCACATACCACTCTGGCCTTCTCACACTGAGACTACGAAAAGCACGAAAAGAAATAGTGCAAAGATCATCAAACGTGTATAAACTGTGCCTAGAGCTATCCACTTTTGGGAATATTAAATATGTAAGTGATTGAATGACACTAAATGACAACAAATACTGTCTATATATGCGCTGAGATCTTCTCTTCTAAGCTAGCGTGCACCAAAAAATTATCATCAACACACCACCAGCTAACAATGTGCACCAAGTATTGCATCTCCTCTGTGAACAAACTTAAAACAGTTGGAACATATTTTATCTTAAAAGAAACCAGAGTGTTCAGAGCACACTGGAAACATAAAATTTATTCTCTCTAGACATTGTCTTCATTATACATCTTGCATATACATAATCATTGATTATGACAGTAAAATTTATCATACCTATCCTTTCAAGTGGGAAAACAATATCTAATTATCTATAAATGCTGTGTCATGGGCTCCCTTTAAGCTTCTACAGGCCCAGCTATGTCTCCCATAAATTGGTATCTAATCATAATCCAGAACAAATCACCTTTAGCTTCCTAGTCAAAAACCATTAAAAATATATAACACCATATAAATGCACAACAATATTACGTAGACTTTCAAAACTTAGGATAGGCACAATCATCCACACTACTTGTACTGCTATTACATTTTTCTTATCCTAACTTTCTTTTAGTTGTTAAATAAAACCAGCTACAGTCCCATCAGGTGAAAACATTATTGACCATATCCTCTCAGTCAGTTGGTACTAAAGTTTTCACTCCAGCAAATGCAGCTGCTTAGTTAGCCAGTCAAACAAGAAAAAAATAACTTTGCCAACTTGGCAGAATTGAACAGATTGAAGCAAAAAAATGAAACACTGATGACAAACAAAACTCATATCCACTTCAGATGTAATAAACTCAAGAGTTGCGATGGCATGTCATTATATACCACAGAAATATGCAACCATTTACACTATTAGGTTACATGACTTAATAATTTAATATTCAAACAACCATGAAAAGAGGAACAAGCTTCTCAGGGATACAATCCAGTCTTAAATACCTTTATTCATTTATATGTATTGCATAAAGTTTATCAATGTCAAATAAAATAAGTATCATAAAGAGCAGCAGAACATGAAAAAAAAATACAGTTTTTTGTTTAAGAGAAGATTAAGCATGCCACCTTGACAGTGAAAAAACTCAAAAAAAAATTATAAATTGTCAAAGGCATTTCATAAAACATCCTATAAAAGAAATTGAAAAAATTAAGAATTCAATAAAACTAAAACAGCACTATCCTTGCTAAACCACATTAAAGGAAAAAAGAAGCAAAAGGAGGAAAATTTTCCTTTTCCTCAAAGCTTGTTTGTTTTACTTTAAGATAAATATCACTACAGCCTTACAACATCTCGAATCAATTTGTAATATCGTTTGGCATCAAGTCCTTGGCAACTAGGCTTGTTTCTATTAAAAGTTGTTTAAATAATTTAGGCCTCAACCAGGAAAAGATGGAGAAAAGACAAACAAAAAGCATCTAGAAAGCAATGGTTGATGTTCAAAAGAAAAAATAGAACATACATGCAAAGAATCTGATTTTCCAGCATTTCCCATCTCTTCCTGAGTGTGCTTTTCACAATCCAATTTCAAAACTAAATAGATAAAATATTATTGTATTTCATTTCTAGCTTTTTCAGAAAAGATAGTGCAAGCTTTGTTATAAAAACCAAAGTTCAGTCAGGTTCAAAAGAAGTAATCCACTAACTTAGGTTAGACAAATATCTATCAAACTTAAATTTTAAAATAATAATTATTAAAAAATCATGAAGGTGACAACAACGGATTTCTGTACTTGAATAAAATATAATAGACACAGCCCCACTCTTCAGACAGAGTTTACCGATAATAATCATTGTCATCTATTACACTGCATAAATTTACCATCAAACCAGGAAGAAGCATATCAATGATCTATCCAAACATAATTATTCCATCAATACAGAAATAAACAGCAATGAGTTCAATGCACAAAAGCAGTGGGAAAAGTCAAATGCATAACACACAGCGGCAAATGTAGAGGAAATCTTCATAAGGCATAACACAGTGTAACTTGTCACCGTTACAAATCTCAGAACATACTAACTACAGATCTTACTAAAGCAGGATCCTGACAGAGATAAATATGGTAGAGGCATATACAGCCCTTGTTCTCTGCAATCTTAAAACTTTATCAGCAAAAGAACAGTTTATCAATAATACTGTAGACATTGAATGAGCTCATGCCTTCATATCCCGAAACAGCTATAATAGTTCAGATATTTGTAAGTATACACCATCAACAAATTAAATTCACCATACAAAAGTCAAGAAGGTCTATAAAAACAGTCAAATACATCGCAAATGACCCAGAATAATTATCTCCAGCCAAAGTGCCCCTATTGACTATTCATTTTTCTTAATGGTAAAAGTTATTTAACAAAGGGCATACGAGGGATAGCATAGTCCCAGTAGACAAAAGCTATACCAAGAAAAACAGATTAACTATAAAACTAGAAAAACCTCTAACTTAACAACTTGGGGAAAATGCTACAGTAATCATGTACCAACATGAAAAACACTAGGTATGAACAAATATTGGGACAGGAATAAAGCAATGGAGCAGAAAACATAAAAACCTCATTTTTGCTGAAGCAACTGAAAGATAGTGTCTATGCTTATGCACATCCGATTTTTCTTTCATAAAATTAAGTGAGGCATGACCAGGAGATCAACTACGCATTAACCATTTTTACTAAAAATTTAAGTTTCAAAATCAGAACTTCACATTTGGTAAATACTTCCAAAAGAAGAGATATTTCATAAAACTCTAGTAAGTCTATATGACAAACACATGTTTCAGTATTTCAATCTCATAAAACTCACTAAGAATTTTGGTAGAATGCTTTCAGTAAAATTACCCTGTCCAAGCTCTACTCACTAAGTATGTACAAGAAACAAGGCTTCTCAGCAAATAAAATTAATGATAAAAAAATTCAGCACGAAAATCAAGAAATGTTCACTTAAATCTTTTCAGAGACTTGAAAATAAGGCTCAATTTGACTTGGATTAAAACAACTAGTTAAAATTTTCCGGACATTGTTTGCTCTCTACAGTGTTCTGGTGAAGAAATATTAACCATAAGGAAACGAAAATTTCCCCAAATTAGTGGAAAAAGGTTAAAATTTTGGTGGGCAGAAATAGAAAAAACTAAAGGGAAAAGAATCCCTCACTGCAACCACCACCACCAACTAAAGGAAAAACCTGTAAAGAAAACCCTAAACAGCAAAATTCCCACCAAAAATTTAAAAAACCCTAAACATAAAAAATCCAAAAAACCCAAAATTCTACCCAAAAAAATATTTCAAAATTCCTAAAATTAAACAAAAACCAGAAAGGAAAATGGAAATTAACTTCACAATAGAACTAAAGATTAAAACTTTACCACAACCCTAGCTATAAAACCAGCACAACCAAAATTCCACCAAAAACAACAGTACAAACCAACAAATAAACAGAAATTAAACCACACTCAACAGCCACAAAACACAAAATTTCAAGAAAAAGTTCTAAGCTTGAAGTACAAAAAGCATAAACTCTAGTTACTCAAACACAAAAAAACAGAAAATAAACTTTAAAGAGAGAAGAAGAAACCATTTTCTTCCAAGCAGGAGGTGCTGGTAGCTCAACAGAAAAAACTTCCTCTTTGCTCTCCATTTTTCACCTGTAAAACCAACAAAACCAAACACACAAACCCTTTCTCTCTCTGGTCTCTCTTTTGTCTCCCTTAAAGTTGTGTCACAAAAACCGTTGAGAGGTTTTTAGATATGTTTTGTTTCGTTGGTTGGTTTGGCTTGCTTTTTTATTTTATTTTATAATTAATTTCTAATTCCATCTAAACTGTTCATGTAATCTGGTGGAGAAATGATAAAGATACAATTTGGGACACAATATTTAATGAGAGTTCGGTAGCCCCCAATGGGAAGTGGACACGTTCCCTGTTGAAAGCTGATTTACCTCGTTACAGGACCAAATTGTCCTGTTGGGTTTCTAAAGTTAAGTGCGGTGAGATGTTGACACGTTGCTATTTTTGTAGTGATTGTTGGACTTAAAACTCTAGAAGGTAAGCGTGTGATCCATTGGATTACTAAATTATATGCTGCTTTTTCTTCCCCACGGTCAGTTATTGGCGCGTGTTTTCCGCAACCATAATTGGTTTTTTTTTTTTTTTTAAATTGTAAGAAAAAGAATAAAATCTAATATATTAAAGTTTATGATAAGGATTTATTAAAGAAAAAAAATATATTTGTGAGATTTTTTATTTCTGAATTGTATTAATATATTTATTAGTATTTTACTAGAATATATCAATTGAGTTGTCTTTTATACTATCTATATATATACTTTTTTTTTTAAATTACATATTAATTTTCATAATGAAAGGACTAGAAGAATTATGGGTGTTTGAAAATTTGTGAATACGTTAATTTTTTTATTTTTAATTAATAATAATTATTTTTTTGGTTAGAACTAAAGGGAAGCTTATTATTTCTTTAAAAAAGAATTATGCTCTATTTTAATAAATATATTCATTTTATTTTAGAGATTTTAGTTAATTTTTTTTTATATTTTTGATAGTCTACAATTAAAAAAGGAACATTTATATAATGGCTAATTTTATATATTTAATAAGAAATAGTATTAATTGATTTGCTAATGTAGTAAAGATTTTGTTCCAATTATAGATATAATGGATAGATTCGTTTGGTTTGTCTACAGTAACTCGCCAAGTCAAGCGCGTTGGGTTAGATGAGATGCACATTGCGGTGAAATATGACCACTTGTCGCCTGGTCGCCTAAGGATTGGGATAACGTTCCTAATTAACTGAATTGGAAAGTGGGTTGGCGTCCAAACGTGACGGTCTTTTCAAGACCATACGGTAAGACGTCTCCGGTTCGCTCAATGCCGGCACGAATTAGAACTTGAGGAATAAAAAAGAATATTCGCCCGAGCAGTTGGATTAATTAATTTAATTCGGGTGTATTTTTATATTTATTTGGAGGATTTTATTTTATTTTTGAAATAGCGCCAAGTCTCTTTATAATATGTAGCATAAAATGGGGTTAATATGGTTTCATAAAATAATGTATAGATATATCTATTTTAAATATATTGCTTTTTACTCAATTAACAACATTGAAATTTTGAGATAATTTCCAGGAAGTATGGGACTTTGGTGTAACACATGGGTTTATTGGGCTAGATTTTTCTTTTTATATTAAAATGTTAAATATTTAGAAGAAATTTATATATTAACTGAGCCTCAATGATTTAAGGAAATTATTAGCGTTACACACTTTATGCTAATGATATAATTAATTTTATAATTTAATACAAAATTAAATTTAAAAAATTACATATAATTAACTAAGAAAATTTTAGACAACAATATAATTCATCAATGTTTATTATGATGTTTGGGTGATGATTCCTTCTAAGTTCTAGTATTTTTTTTAATTTTTTTTTTAACTTAAGATACTTGGCATATATTGTAACAATAAAATTGAGTTTTACATTGCAAAACTAAGATTTGGTAATTGGGCTATAAACATTTGGGTATCATTTCCTAACAAGTCAGGATTTTAAACATGACTTATGTACTCATTTGAGTTGAACAATTGATATCAAAGCAAGTACTACGAGGGTTGCTACCCCATTGGGTTATGATCCTTACTTAGCCGTAGTTTGTTTCCATTCCATAAGGCTACTTGCAAAGTCAAGAGTAATATTAGGAGTAAGGAAGACTGGTCAAGGTTGTTAGTAATGGACCTCTTCCATAAGATTATTGTTAAAGTAGTTTTCTAGTCTTGGGAGTAGTTCTTAAGAAAAAAAGGGGAGGTTTCCACGATCATGTATGGGTGTTAATGTATTTCCTATTTAAAGGATTTCATCAGTAATGAAAGAGTATGCAAAAATTTACCCCAATTATCGAGTTTCGGTAGGAAAAGGATTCCTTTAACAATCCTAATCTTTTCTCTTTCTTTTCTATACTCACTCATCTCAAATTAGGTCGTTGCGAGAAGAAACCCCAGACCATTTTACCATCCCCTCTTACCACTCGCTCCCAATCTTTGGCACATAATATTTTGGTATCAGAGCTAGGAGCGTCGTCTGGAACAAGAGGTGGGTTCCTTAGTTGCAAGCCAGGACCGTATGTTGGAAAAGATGACAGAGAAAATGACAAAGTTGTTAGCTACCTGCGGTTTAATTAAGCCCCAACGCAGTTGAATTGCGCCCTAGCGTCTTTCAAGCGATTTCTTCTTCGACAAAAACCATACCACGCTGTGGCTCAGGAAATCGTGCTGCGGCATAAAGTCAAAATTTCACTCTTTTTTCTTCTCACGTTGATTTATCCGCATTCGATTGGTCCAAGATGTCCAAACACTAGCACAAGCACAAATAATCCATTCTTTTGCACTAAATACCTAAAAACACACATAACACCTGTGATTTCGGAAGATAACGAAATATACAAGAATTCACATCATAAATCATGCATTAAACCTTAAATTTTTTACAGTTTCACCCCCGAATTACTAAATAAATCCGCATTTCCAACACTCAAGGAACAATCTCTATGGTACCTGTAGTTGTCTTGGTAGATTCAGGTAGTACCCATAACTTTATTAGCAGTTCGTTGGATGAGAAGGTTGGGTTGCATCCTCAGCTTCGACATCCCCGACAACGACACCAACATTTTGTCAAACTAATCGTCATGGCCAAAAAATTAAACCTAAGTACCGTAGTTAGTGTGTAACAATCCCTCCCTAGTTAGGTACCCTTTGAATATCCCTTAATGAGAATCCAAAGAATTCATGTCTGGGGAACGAGTTGTATTTAGTATACCTGCCCAAGAATAATAATAATAATGTCCAAAACATTAATATAAGATATATCACAGGATCAAAATCTATACCTTCAAAAATAAAAATAAAAACTTAAAAATCATTTGGGCATTAATCAATCAAAACATATTAATGCCATTTTGATTCATATGGTGGAAGCTTCAAAAAGGTGTTTCAAAAAACATTTATCATTTACATTATTTACATCAAGATAAAATGTTAGTGATGGCGATGGGCCGGGCCGGGACAGGGTACCCCTTGGCCCAGGCCCAAGCTTGACCTCATGACAAAGGCCCAAGCTCAGCCCGGGCCCATCACGGGTATGATAGGTAAAGCCCAACCGGCCCGACGGGCTTTTTGTAACCTTAGGCCCGACCCAAACCCGCCCATTTTTATGATGTGAATTTTTTAAAATTAATAAATTTCAATTTTTTTAATATATTTTTAATTCTAGAAACAATTTTTAAATATTAATTCATTTTTGAATACTCACCAATTATATAAATAACTTTCCACAAAGTGCATCCATCCATCCATATAGGGTTGGGAAAAATGAGTATATATGTGTAGGATAATCTTGTAATTAAATATATAGTACAAGGGTAATTTAGTATAATTAATACTAAAATTGTCGAGCCGAGTCGGGTTTGAAGACATACCAGGCTCGGCCCGTACCTGAGGTCGGACCTTAAAATCAAGCACAAGCCCAAGCCCAAGCCCAAGCCCGTGAACATCCAGTAAAGCTCGAGCTTTTCAAGACGGGCCGGGTCGGGTACCCGAAAATATCGGGCCTATTGTCATCTCTATAAAACATTAGGATGACAATAAATTAACTCCCCTCACACATAGCTTTGCTGTCTCTAGCATCTTTCGCTTTTGGATTACATGTAAAACGTTCAACCATCAAAGGGTGAGCGCTAATCTCTCAGCAAGGAATGATCCAATTTATTCTAAGTGTGTTATCTGACCTTCATTTAAACATATTTATTAACACACCACTTATCTTTTACATCTAGGTATGCTTCCTTTTTCTTACTAATTCATATATTTTTCATCATTTTATCCCATGGTCATATAAAACATCAAGTGTACACACATCACATGTCATGACATAGCATCTAAATATCATCTAACATGAGTACAAATCATCTCATAATGTAAATAACATCATAACTCATGTAATGTAGCTAAATGCATATGAATCATCCAACGTCTAGTCGATCAGACTTTTCTTAGCGTCTTAAGCACTTAATATCATCTAGCCTTAAATTCATCTAAAGCTCATATTATTTGGAGACTTGCTTACGCGTTACTTAGCATCTGAAGCATATATTCATCTTTTCTCAACCGGTATAAGAGGATATGCTTACGCGTTTTCCATTCTGTCTATATACATATCTAACATCTTATGATATGTAAATACATGTTTTTGTGAGCTTAATACTTTTGATTCATCTATGGATTATCAATCTATTTACATTACCTCTTGCTCATATTCATCATCTTAAAAACATATATTACATTACATCTTCATGCCATTTCATAACATTAATCATGCATTCGCATCCATGACCATGTATATCTCTCAAAGATCATCTAACTAATGGGTAATTACAACAATACATTAATAATCAATTCATAATCATAAGAATTAATTATGTTAAATCTTAAACTTTAATAACCAGAAGTTTATTCTTCAAGCCAGTTTCCATTCATTTCTCAAACGAATTAGGTCTTGGCCTAAACTTAAAAGTTATAGGGCTATTTCTTAACTTTCTTCAAGAATCATCTCATTTCGATTTCTATAACTCAAGTTATGGTCGAAATACTGAAGCATGTTTAACATAACCCATAAACTTACCAAATCCAAATTTTTTATATTAAACCATGCCATATCAACTTCTATTGACAATTAACAAATACGTCAACTTATGGATCAACTAAACCTCCCCTTAATAGTCTTTAACATCTTAAAGGAAATGTAAAACTTCATTCCCATGATCATCCATCATTACTATAACATTGTAAGTTAATGCAAACAACACATCAATACTTCTAATAGCAACCAGTTAACACAATGTGGCCTCCAATGCTACAAGTTTTGCCACAATCAACATCAATACTCCATCTTCTTTAATTAAATATAACAACTCATAAAACATAAATGGCAATAACTTCATGTATCATGAATTCAAGGCAATAAATAACATTAATGAGTTCAACTACACTTGCCATCAACTAATTCTATGCCTTAAAGCCTTAATTTAAGGTTTCATTAAAATCTACAAACTCTAGCATAATCCCTAAAGTTATGGGAGGTTCTTTCTTACCTTTTTGAAGAAATTTCCCCACAATTCTTGCTCCCTTGAAGAAAATTAGGCCAATCTCCTTTGATCTCTAAAGAGAGAAAACTTGGATTAGAGAAGTTATGGTGGAATTTGAGAGAAAATGGTGAAAGGTTGAAAAAATGGTTCCTTCTCCTCCCTTGAACGAAATTTATGGCTAAAATTTATTGAATTTTCATTTTCATCTCCCTTATAATATGGCCCAACTATGTTAATTATCTAACTCATAAGTCTTTAATTTCTCATATAAGGGCAATTTTGTCATTTGGCATTAGACATAATTATTACTTAATTAACGCCATTAAATGCAATTAAGTCTACTCATCCCTGCTTATCCATAAGTAAAATGACTATTTTGCCTCCAATATGTTTTTATAGATAATTGATTCATATCATTCCAAATGAATTGACTGTTTTGGCCTTAGTTAGATTTTATGCTTTTTAATATCAAGATAACATCTAAATGACTATTTTGACTTGGGAACATACCTTTGACATCTTGGGTATTACATAGTGGTAATTAGGATCAAATCCACAGAGAGTAGAAACTATAGACCTAATGTATATTCGAGTTTAACGAGAAGGAATTTGGCAAATTGATTAATTAAAAACTAAAGAAATTAACTAATCGCAAGAAATCAAAATTGCAAACTAAAACTCAATAATAAAGACGTTGCCCCTTTGGATTCGGTTTGACCCAAGACTAACTCCCACAATTCCTCTTCTCACTCCTAGATTTCCTAAACCTATAAGGCTGGGCAAATCAAAAAATAACTCTCAGTAATCTAGGTATAATCTATCTTGTCTCATTGATTGGTTAAATACTATATCTAAGTATAATCTATCTTGTCTCCCTATCAATTCAATTAGAGATTGATTGGTTAAAGACTATCATCAATTAACCAAACACTCCTAACAATTAAAACCACTAGTTGGTAAAGGGCCAGCAAGTACAACCTATCAACCTTGTAGAACAATTTCAACAAGATAATTCCACAATAGATAATCATTAAATAAATTCCTATATCAGATTATACCAAACATTGTAATCAAAACTGAAACAATAACAAATGCAAATTTGAATATAAAATGCTCAGACCAATCATCCATAGTGAGTTCTGATCCAACTAATCAAGAAGTGTCGTGAAGAGAAGTTGTGGTCATCAACTGCTCATGGGGTGTCAACGGTGACTGGTGACAGAATGACACACAAACATGAGGGAAGATAAATCAGGTGCTAGGGAATCCAAATATGTAGTTGGGGAGTCCAAACGTCATTGAAAAGTGAGCAAAATTTGGTGAAGAAGCTAAATGGCTATGGTGGAAATGAGGAGTCTTCACTAGAATAAGAACAATATGAAATGGATTGGCGACAAGGGAGCACGGGGAAGGTAGATCAGCACCTAGGGAGTTGAAGGGTCACCAAAAATGGAAGAGAAAGGCCAGAATGTGAAGTGTTGCGGCGGTGGAATGTGAATTGTTGCGGCGGTTGAAAGCGAAACATTACTGGCGCCAGAAGATAAGGCGTTACGGCGTAAAGGAAAGGTGAGGAGGGCCCCGTCGACATGGCTGAAGGTGAACCGTCACTGATCGGTGGCCAAAATGGGGTTGGTGTTTGGTATTGGTGGTTGGCTAGGTTATCCGACATCTCATCTTCTTTTTAGAGTAATCACAAAAAAAATCACTTTGGTCCCTACACAACTGAAAAATGACAAAATCAACCCCATGGAAATATGACAATTTGACCCCTGAACAGCATAAAAGAGACAAATTCAACCATAATCAATAAACCACAACTTAATATCGACTTACACAATCTCAAAAATCTTCCAAACACTGCAACATTAATAAGAAAACATTAGAATGTAATTTTTCAATTCATAAATTGCCTCAATATAAATTCAATTAAATCACAAGAATGATCTTTTTGTCACCAAAATAAAGTTATTTTCATGACTCTAATAGCAGCACCCCTAACTTTATCAGCAATTCGTTGTCTAAGAAGGCTAGGTTGCATCCTTAACTTGGACGTCAATTTGAGGTTGCCATTGCTAGTGGGGAATGCCTAACAAGTCCTAGTAAATGTAGTTCAATGTGCTTCCATCTTCAAGGAATTCCATTAACTATAGACTTGCACTTGTTTCCATTAGATGGGTATGAAGTAGTCCTTGGTACCCAATGGTTGAGAACATTGGGTCTCATCGTTTGGGACTTCTCTCAACTACAAATGAAATTCAATGTGGGAAAACGGGAAGTGTCCTTACAGGGAATGGCTACTCTAGAAGATAGGTTGGTGGAAAGCTATAGAATGGAAAAAGTAATGAAAAAAGGAACCCTTGGAATTCTCCTTAAAATTAATGCGATTAGTTCTCCTAAGAACAAGCCAATCTCTTCTTCCTTACAACCACTTTTAGCAAAATATGAGGATTTATTTCTGCACGCAAAGGTCTCTCTCCATCTCGGCCATAAAACCATCAAATTCCCCTCCTTCCAAGGGTTGGCTCAATAAATGTTCGCCCATACTGCTACCTCCAAAAATCAGAGATTGAATGGCTGGTGGCTGACTTGCTCAAAGATGGAGTTATCAGGCCAAGCCACAATCCCTACTACTCATCTGTGCTCTTGGTCAAGAAGCATGATGGCTCTTGGCAAATGTGCGTCAACTACCAAGCTCTCAACCAACACACAATCAAAGATAAGCTTCCCATTCCTGTCATCGATGAGTTACTTGACAAGCTTCATGGATTTATGTATTTCTCTAAGCTTGATCTCATATTAGGCTACCACGAAATCCGAGTACGGCCCGATAATGTGCAGAAGATAGCATTTAGAACACATCATGGCCATTTCAAGTTCTTGGTAATGCCTTGTGGATTGACTAATGTTTCATCTATTTTTCAAGCTCTTATGAATTCTGTGTTTCAAAACTACTTGCGTAAGTTTATATTAGTTTTCTTTGATGATATTTTAGTTTATAGTAAGTGCTGGAAGGTTGTTGAGAGCTAATAAGTTGTTTGTAAAGAAAGAAAAATATAGCTTTGGAGATACACAGGTGGTTTATTTAGGGCATATAATCAACCGCTAAGGAGTTGTTATGGATCCATGAAAATTTGATGCAATGACAAGCTAGCCAAAGCCTTCCACTGCAAAGGCATTGCGAGGATTCCTTGGACTTATAGCCTATTACCGCAAATTCATTCAGAATTAAGGTAAAATCGCTAGACCACTTACACATATGTTAGAGAAGGGAGAATTTTCTTGATCACCTACAGCAGAAGAGGTTTCTCTTACCTCAAAGAAGCTATGACAACAGCCCCTTGTCCTTGCTCTTCTCGAATTCGCTCAAACCTTTATTGTTGAGTGTGATCCATCAGGATCTAAAATTGGAGTTGTGTTAATGTAGGCAAGACAACCTAAGCACTTTTCATCTGAGCATTGCATGGGAAAATCTATTGTTGTCGACTTACGAAATAGAAATGCTTGCTTTGGTAGCTAGAATCCAAAAGTGGATGTCATATCTTCTTAGACAAAAATTCACACCGTGCACTAATCAACGTAGTCTACAATATCTGTGGAGTTAGAAAATTATAACTACAACACAACAAAGGTGGCTCTATAAACTTATAGCTTATGAATTTTTTGTTAGAGTAGATGCCCTAGAGCCAATAAATTATTGTAACATTGACACTTTGTAAATCATGTTTATTTATCAATAAAATACATTTTTTTCTATATCATGTAATTCGTAGTTGTATGTCATGATATATTTCCTTAGGATGGTAGAATCGTGACGAGAATATCAAGTGTTTCAAATCTCGATAGTTAGAACTCTATGATCACATATGGTGGACATTCGTGAAATGTTCGTAACCCTAGTATTATTTTGACTAAAGGCACATATAATATGGTAAGACTATCATTGTGTTAAACGACCCTAATGAAAAGGCAATAACTAATCTCACTTATCAAGGTCATTTGGTGACACAACTTGGTGTAACACATGGGTGCTTGTTGTAGGCAAGTTCACCAGAAAAACCCACCAGAGGATTCCACATAAATGGTAACCTCAGTATCTGTGGAATAAATCATCTAACGGATGGTGATGCAGGCAATCTTTAAACTTGAGAACACTAGAGCGCCTTGTGCACCAATTCGTGTAGTTTGATACTAGCCCAACGTAGTTCTATTCAGGGCTATCATAACGGTAGTGGTTGGCTATATCAAAAAGTGTATCAAGACTATGATAGATTAATAAAGTATTCATCACTTCCGGGTATGAGAGAAGTTATCTCACTGTGCAATTCGGTAAATGACAATGACACTAAATTTGTGGCCATAATGGGGTTAAGCTATTTCTCAATCCAATTTATGATTCTGGTCTTTGGTCTAATAACTAAATACCAAATCTGAGGTTGACACTATTTTTGTACATTAGTCTTGATGAGATAATAGTTGATAAAAAGATTCGATTGCACGATAATCATACCGTTGACAAGTATCAGTACCTTCGTAGATCCCTATATGTTGGTGATCATGATGCTTGGCTAGAGATGAATCTTGATATGTGTGTACTGAGATGATTAATTGGTGGTTAATAGTTATACTACTCACTGCCAACTTATTAGGGAACCTATAGGTCACAAACATAGAAAGTAGTTTGAGGATTTTGATTTAAGGGGCAATTTCATCTTTTTAGATGAAAGGGTAATTTGGTAATTTTTTTTAACAATTAGATTTGATGAGCTTGTTGCCTATGTCCATTTTTATGTTGGAATTAAATTAGCAAAATTACGTATTTTTATTTAAGGGTATTTTGGTAATTTGTTGTGCAATAAAATTTGCTGAGGTTCTTCTCTGTGTCTAATTTTATATTGGAATTTAATTTAGAAAATTATATGTATTTTTAATATTAATAATAATTTATTTAATTATATAAAATAAAATACTTTTAATACTATTCCACTTAGGAATAGGTTTAACCCTATTCTAATATGGATAGGATTAGGGTTTTACTATAACAGCAAAACTTTAGAAAAATATTATTAAGTTTTTGCCTTGACCGATTTTACTAAAGAGATTGAGAGAGAGAGTTCTCAATTTGACCAGACCCCTTTTTGTTCCTCAATACAATTAATTCAAACTAGTCCATTAAATCAATTGTGTGTAATCCTACCTTCGTGTGGATATCATAAGCGCAATCCTATTCTTAGATTGGTTTGCGAAGAGATCAAAGATATTGAAGGAGCTTTCAATGCTAATATGATTTGAATCCTTATATGGATTGATTATCTTGTATGTAAACATATATATATATATATATATATATGACCTTGATCATGGGAGTCAAGTAATTGATGAACCAAAATTTTTGTTTTATTTGTTGCCAAGGTTCTTTGGTTACTAACATTTTCAATTGAATATAATCAAGGAGGAGAAAACAAGGTAGCTGATGCCTTGTCCAGGCATGAAGAAGATAGCAATTTAGTGGTTCTCTCTCAACCTGTTCCCCAATGGTCATTGGCTATTTGAGAAGAAGTAGCACTAGATCTAAAGCTTCAACGACTTGTGCAACTACATTTGGAGGATAATTCCATTGGGCATTGGGATGTCAAAGAAGGAGCTATATTTTACTCTTTGGTCAAATCGAGGAGGTGATACTTAAGCTCTGCAAGGAGTGTAGTTATGAATACCTAAAGGAGTGTGGTTATGAATACCTAAAGGAGTGTGGAATAGTATCACAACTCACTCCTCTTTATACACCACAACATAATGGTATGTCTAAAAGGAGGAATATGACCTTACTTGATATGGTTCGGTCTATGATGAGTTTTATTGATCTACCGACATCATTCTAGGGTTACGCCCTAGAGACTACGACCCACATACTAAACTATGTGCTGTCAAAGTCTATAGATAAGACTTCATATGAGATATGGAGTGAGCGAAAGCCTAATTTGTCTTATCAAAAGATTTGGGGTTGTGAAATTTATGTTAAGAAATTGACTTTGAACAAGCTGAGCCCTATGTCTAATAAATGTATTTTTGTGGGGTATCCCAAAGAGACCAAAGGATATCATTTTTACCACCCAAAAGAGCGCAAAATTTTTGTTGCTCGTATTAATGTCTTTTTAAAGAAGGAATTTCTTCTAAAAGGTACTAGTGGGAGAAAAGTAGAACTCGATGAAGTTCTAGCACCACATGATACATTAGATGAAGGACAGAATGATGTGTCACAAGATGTGGTTACGCATAACGAGGAGGTTACTCCATAATTCATGGCTCAAAGTGAACCACCTCAAGTTGCACAAGAGTTGCGTAGGTCTGGGAGAGTACATCATGAGCCTGAGAGATATGAACTCTAGTGGATCCACTTGAAGGGGTAAAATCCATAGGGTGTAAATGAGTCTTCAAAACGAAGACTAAGATGGATGGAAATGTACATACCTATAAGGCACAGCTAGTTGCCAAATGTTTTAAACAAATTCATGGCATTGACTATGATGAAACATTTTCGTCGATTGCAATACTTAAGTCTATCCGAATTATGCTTGCGATTGCTGCATATCACGATTATGAAACTTGGCAGATAGATGTCAAAACAATTTTACTGAATGGAAATCTTGAAGAGGATGTGTATATGACACAACCCGATGGTTTCATTCTTGATGGACAAGCTAATAAGATATACAAGTTATAGAGATCTATTTATGGACTCAAGCAAGCTTTAAGGAGCTGAAACATTCGTTTTGATGAAGATAAGCCCTATGTTTACAAGAAAGTCAGTGGGAGCGCAATTGCATTCTTGGTGTTGTATGTCGACGACATACTTCTGATCGGGAATAATATATCAAACTTGCAGTTGGTAAGGACCTGGTTATCAAGTGCTTCTTTATGAAGGACTTAAGAGAAACAACCTACATACTCGGAATAAAGATCTATCATGATAAATTGTGTGGGCTGCTAGACCTAAGTCAGAGTACATATATAGACAAGGTACTGAAGAGATTTACTATGGAAGAATCCAAGAAAGGATTCCTTCCGATGTCACATAGTGTATATTTAAAACACAAGAAGAGAGAAAGATAAGATGCATAGGATCTCGTATGCATCAGCAGTTAGATCTGTCATGTATGCCATGTTATGTAATCGAGTTGATGTCTTATGTGCTTGAGCACTTGTAGTAAATATCAATCGGATCCAGACGAGCGTCACTAGATAGCAATCAAGAACATTCTTAAGTACTTGAAAACAACTAAGGATATGTTCTTGTTTATGGAGGAGATAATGAGCTCACTATTAAAGGATACAGTGATGTTAGTTTCCAAATGGATAAAGATGATTATTGCTTGCAGTCTAGTTTTATATTTTGTCTCAATGGAGCTACTGTGAGATAGAATAGCTCCAAGCAAAGCACTGTAGCAAATTTTACAATAAAGACTGAGTATATTGCATTATCCGATGCGGCCAAAGAGACTGTTGGAATCAAGAAGTTCATCACTAAACTTGACGTGGTCCTTATTATTGTTGATTCAGTAGATGTCTATTGCAACAAAAATGTAGCGATAGCTCAAGCCAAGGAACCACGGTCTCACCAGCAATCTAAACACATACTTAGATGATTTTATCTAATTAGAGAAATGGTTCAGAGGAAAGACGTGCAGATCTGCAAAGTACATACTTGATGATAATCTCACAAATCCACTGACAAAGGCTTTGTCACAGTAGAAGTATGAAAAACACTTAAGGTCATTCGGTATTAAATACATGAATGATTAGCTATTGTGCAAGTGAGAGATTGTTGAAGTAGGTACCCTAGAGTGAATTAATTATTGTAAATCATGTTTATTTATCAATAAAAAACATTTTTTTCTCTATCTTATAATTCATAGTTGTAGGTCTTGATATACGTCCTTAGGATGGTAAAATCGTAACGATGGTATCGAGTGTTTCAAATTCTAATAGTGAGAACCTTATGATCACATATGATGGCCATTCTAGAAATGTCTGTAGCCCTAGTATTATTCTGACAAAGAGCACAGATAATATGGTAAGGCTATCATAGTGTTGAACGACCATGTTGAAAAAGTAGTGACTGATTTCACTTGTTAAGGTTGTTTGGTGACAACTTGGTGCAACATATGGATGTTTGTTATAGGCTAGTTCACAAGACATACCTACCAGAGGATTCCACGTAGATGGTAACCCTAGTGTTTATGAAATAAATCCTCTGACGAATGATGGCGCATGTGATCCTTCGACTTAAGATTACTAGGGCACCTTGTGCACCAGTTGGTGTAGTTTGACACTAGCCTAACGTAGTTCTATTTAGGGCTATCAGAACGGTAGTGGTTGGCTACATCAAAAGTGTATCAAGACTATGGTGGAATTAACAAAGGATCCATCACTCCCAGGTACGGGAGAAGTTATCTTACTTCATAATTCAGTAAATGGCAATGACATTAAATCTGTGGCTATAGTGGGATTAAGTTGTTGCTTAAATCCAATTTATTATTCCAGTCATTGGTCCAATAACCGAATACCAAGATATCAAGGATATCTTAGGTTGACACTATTTGTGTTCCTTAGTTTTGATGAGATAACAGTTGATGAAATGATTTGATTGCACGGTAACCATACTATTGAAAAGTATCAATACTTCACTGATCCCTATATGTTAGGTGACCATGATGCCTAGCTAGAGGCAAATCTTGCTCTGTGTATAGTGAAATGATTAATCGGTGGTTAATCGTGATACTACTCACTGCCAACATATTAGGGAGCTTATGGGTCACACACATATAAGGTAGTTTGAGGATTTTAATTTAAGGGGCAATTTCATCTTTTTAGATGAAAGAGTAATTTGTTAATTTTGTTGTGCAATTAAATTTGACGAGGTTGTTGAATATGTACAAATTTTATATTGGAATTAAATTAGCAAAATTTCATATTTTTATTTAAGAGTATTTTGGTAATTTACTATGCAATAAAATTTACTGAGGTTGTTGCATATGTTCAATTTTATATTGGAATTTAATTTAGCAAATTGCATATATTTTTAATATTAATTGATTTAATTATATAAAATAAAATACCTTTAATACTATTCCAATTAGGAAGAGGTTTAACCCTGTTCTAATGTGGAATAGGATTAGGGTTTCGCTATAAAAGCAAAACTTTAGAAAAACATTATTGAGTTTTTCCCCAAGCCAGTTTTACAAAAGAAATTGAGAGAGAGAGTTCTCAATTTGACCAACCCCCTTTTTGTTCCTTAATACAATTAATTCAAACTAGTCTATTAAATCAATTGTGTGTAACCCTACCTTAGTGTGGATATCATAAGTGCAATCCTATTCTTGGATTGGTTTGTAAAGAGATCCGAGATACTAAAGGAGCCTCAATGCTTGTATGATATGAGTCCTTGTATGGATTGATTATCTTGTATGTAAACATATATATATCTAACTCTGATCATGAGAATCAAGTAACTGATGAACCAAAATTTTTGTTTTATCCATTGCCAAGGTTCTTTAATTACTAACATTTTCAATTGAATATAGGCAAGGAGGAGAAAATAAGGTAGTTGATGCCTTGTCGAGGCATGAAGAAGATGGTAATTTGGTGGCTCTCTCTCAACTTGTTTCCCAGTGGTCGTCAGCTATTTGAGAAGAAGTAGCAACATATCCAAAGCTTCAACAGCTTGTGTAGTTGCATTTGAAGGATAATCCATTAGGCCTTGGGATGTCAAAGAAGGAGTTCTATTCTTCAAAAATAGAATTTATCTTTCTAATGATTCTTCTTTACTACAAGATATTCTCACTTAATTCCATGAAAGCACTCATGAAGGTTTTGTGAAATGCTTGCAGCATTTAAAATAAATATTCTATTGGCTTGGAAGGAAACAACAATTGAAGGAATTCATAAGAAACTATGACATTTGTCAAGAATAAGGCTGATCACAGGATACCAACTGGACTCCTTGAACCTCTTCCTATTCCAACACAAATTTGGTCTCATATTAGTATGGACTTTGTTGATGGGTTACCGACATCACAAGGAAAGACTATTGTCATGGTGGTGATTGATTAACTATCAAAATATATACACTTTGTTCCTTTAAGTCATCCATGTACTACTCCTGGTATGGCTCGTATATTCTTTGATCATAATTTTAAACTTCATGGTCTGCCTGAATCAGTGGTTTATGATAGAGATGCAACATTCACTAGTGCATTTTGGAAAGAGCTCTTTACTCTTAATGGAACAAATTTCAATTATAGCTCTTCTTACCATCCTCAAACAGATGGCCAAACGGAAGTAACTAACTGCACAATAGAGATGTAACTCAGGTGCTTTAGCGGGACCAGACCAAAACAATGGGTGCACTGGTTATCATAGGCAAAATACTGTTATAACACCAACTGGCATTTGTCCATCAAGAAGACACCGTTTGAGGTTGTTTATGGAACATCACTTCCTACTATCTTATCATATGTGCCTAGCACTACGAAGGTAACAGTAGTAGAAGAAAATCTTATTCAAAGAGACCAGGTTCTACATGACTTGCGAGAGAACTTGAAAAAAGCTCAAGAATGGATGAGCTGATGCAACGTGGGAATACTTGGATGGTTTGAAGCTTCGTTATCCAAATCTTACCCTTAGGGACAAGGGCCTTTTTTAAGGGGGGAGAAATGTTGTGATCCTTGCTTAGCCATAGTTTGTTTCCATTCCATAAGGCTACTTGCAAAGCCAAGAGTAATAGTAGGAGTAAGGAAGACTGGTCAAAGTTGTTAGTAATTGTTATGCCTAAAAAATTAGGGCTGACGTTAGTCTACGTCAGCCAGCACCAATCAGAGTTCAAGAAGGCTTTGTGCCGTACAGGAGCTGCCACGTCGATCCATGACAGGAAGAATATGGTTGTCATCAGCTTGGCGGATTCAGGTTTTTTCTATGAGTGATAGAGAATCGCATACTTGTCCAAGCCCCAAGTAACTTGAGGATATTTCATAAGTTATCAGCCAATGGGAGACAAGGAAGGATTTGCACAACACCTATCTACTTGTAGATTTATAATCATTACCTTGAATTCCTTTACTATAAATAGAGGAGCCCCCCTCTCATTTTTGGGATTCTGTTCTTGAAACCTTATTCTGATTGTAATCTTTATTTTCAAAACAAAGATAACCTATGAGAAAGAGACTGACTTGATATTCTCTCTAGATATTAAGTTATTGTATCTCTACTCGTTGTTCACTATATGTGACCTATTGTAATCTCTCATATATAAAAGAAACAGCAGACGTAAGATTCGCTTTAAGCATCTGAACTACTTTAGATAAGCTCCTCTCAATCGGGTTCATTTGGGAGACTCATTACTCAAGTTGGGTCGCCAATCCTGTTTTGATGAGAAAACCCAATGGCAAGTGGCGAACTTGCCTTGATTTCATGGATTTCGAAGGACAATTTCCCTTTGCCTAGAATCGGTCAGCTCATTAATGCCACTTTCAGGCACGAGCTATTAAACTTTATGGATGCCTACTTGGGGTATAATCAAATCCCGATGTACACGCCTTATGAGGATCATACCTCGTTTATCATAGATTAAGGATTGTACTACTACAAAGTCATGACCATTGGTCCGAAAAACGCTGGGGCAACCTATCAGCGTTTGGTTAACTAGATGTTTTCCAAGCAGATCGAGAAATCAATGGAAGTTTATGTCGATGACATGCCAGTCAAGTCACATGTCGCTTCAGATCACATAGCCAATCTCACAGAGATGTTCAACGTACTGTGGAGATATAGAATGAAGCTTAATCCTCTTAAGTACTCATTCGAAGTATTCTCACAGAAATTCCTAGGATATATGGTTAATCATCAAGGGATCGAGGTTAACCCCAAGAAGATCCAAACTCTCTTAGATATGACAAGTCCCGCAAATTGAAAGCAAGTTTAAAGTTTGATGGGAGAATAACGACTCTTGGTCACTTCATATCGAGAGCAACATATCATTGTTCAATATACTCAAGGCTAACAAGAGGTTTGAATGGACTTCAGAGTGTAAGCGAGTCTTTCAAAGCATAAAAGAGCATCTCAGAAAGCCACCTCTCTTGTCCAAGCCCATTCCCAAGGAAATCTTATTTCTTTACCTATCCATCTCTCAGTATGCAACCAATGCAGCTCTCATTCAGGAAGAGGGCAGAATTCAGTGGTCAGTATATTACACAAGCAAATGATTACTGGATGCCGATACTCGGTATCCAGAGATGGAACGATTAGCGTATGCCTTGTTGATTGCATCTAGAAAGCTGCGACCTTATTTCCATGCCCACACCGTCTATGTATTAACCAACTACCCACTCAGCCAGATCCTTCAAAAGTCAAAGGCTTTAGGTAAGTTACTTAAGTGGGCTATGGAATTAAGTCAATTTGATATGTATTACAGACCGAAGACAATAGTCAAATGGTAGGCTGTTGCTGACTTTATTTCAAAATTCTCTCATCAGCCAAATCGAGAATCCGAACAGCCAGCCAATGAAGTTGTCTAAGAAACTGTTCGAAACTTATCAGCATGAAGTCTCTATGTTGATGTGTCTTCGAATAGGAGAAGAGTCGGAGTTGGTCTTCTACTCATTAGCCTTGAGGGAACTCTTATTTATGGAGCTCTCAGATTTGGATTCAAAGCTACGAATAATGAGGCTAAATATGAAGCGCTATTTGTTGGTCTATAACTAGCAAGAGAACTCTTAATTGGTTTTCAATCAGTTTTTGGGAGAGTATCAAGCTAAAGAAAAGAATATGATCAATTACTTGAAGAAAGCTAAGTTCGCACTCAAGCCCTTCAAGCACTATATGATCAGGCAAATCCCAAGGGATAGTAATTCTATTGTAGATGCTTTGGCAAAGATAGTCTCATCACTGGACTCCGATGCTCTGGATAGTATTCCAATCAAGTACATTGAAGCTTCCAGCATCAGCTCACCTGATCAGGTTGTAGCCGCAAATGAATCCATTTCTTAGATGACTCCAATTGTTCAATATCTCAAAGATGGGGTTCTTCCTAATAGCAAGACTGAGGCAAGACTCCTGGGAACTAGAGCTGCTCGTTACACTCTCATCAGAGGTTAGTTATATAAGCGAGAGTTTAGCACTTCCCTCCTTCGATGTGTAATGGATGATTAAGCAAACTATATCATGAGAGAGATACATGAAGGATCTCTAGTAATCACACTACTACACAATCTCTCACCAATAAAATTAGCCGTGAGGGATATTATTGGCCCCTATTTCATGAAGATGCCTTCAATTTTGTGAAGAAGTGTGATAAGTACCAGAGATTTGTGAACATCTCGCGAGCTCCTTCCTACTAGTTAACGACGATGACCAGTCCTTGGCCATTCTCTATGTGGGGAATTGATCTCATTAGACCCATGCCAATCGGTAAAGGAGGCGTCAAATATGCAGTGGTCGTAGTGGATTATTTCACTAAGTGGGTCAAAGCAGAGCCTTTGACCGTGATCACTATAAAAAAGCTTAAAGACTTCGTCTTCAAGAAAGTATGCCACTATGGATTCCTCATACACTCATCTTTGATAACGGGAAGCAGTTTGATAATGAAGAATTCAAGCAGCTTTGCGAAGAGTTGGGGATTCATAAGAAATTTGACTCAGTAGCAAGGTTGCAGGCTAATAGTCAAGTTGAAGCTGTCAACAAGACTATCAAGCACATATTGAAGGCCAAGCTTAGCACAGACAAGGGCAATTGGGCCGATGATCTTCCAAAAGTTCTATGGGCATATAAAACAACTCTAAGAACCTCTACTTCAGAAACACCTTTCTCGCTCGCATATGGCTGCGAGGCAATAGCCCTAGTGGAAGTAGGAGCTAGTTCTCTTCGAAAATTTTTCAATGAAATACTCTTACGTGCAAGTTTGGATTTAGTTGAAGAACATCTCCACAAGACTTGGTTAATGATAGCCTCCTATTAGCAGCGGGCAAAAAGATTATTCGACTCTGAAGTCAGGAGAAGAGACTTCCAAGTTAGTGACTTGGTGTTAAAAGAAGTCTTTCTCGGCACAAGAGAACTAATTGCGGGGGTATTGCGACCTAACTAGGAAGGTCCATATCGCGTCGCTAAGGTGATACGACTGAAGGCGTATCACCTCGAGAACTTAATGGTTGCAGGGTGTCGCAAGCTTGGAATGCTGAACATCTTTATCCTTATTATCAGTAATTTCGAACTTGTTTATAACTTGATCATTTTTACTTGTAAAGTTTTCATTATTGTAAATTTTATGAATAAGATATTCCAATTATTCCTAAAGAATTACTTGTGTCGTAATCTCAAGTTTTTGATAATCTTGTTATTTATAACATTTTACAAGTTTGATGATCAGATATGTTATATTTGTTTTGTGAAGTGCTTAAGTTATAAAAGTACTATCACAAATGGTCAAAAGTTCCTTTTTATATATCTTAAACATATGTACAAGGAACGATAGGAGCTACATCATAAAAGAATAAGCACAAAAGACTCTATTTGAAGTAGAGAATACAGCGATCACTGGTCTTCATTTCTAGGATCCCTGGTTGCGACCTCTTGGTCATCTGGCTAATCACTGACCTCCAGATTGATTGCTTGATCTTCAAGGGCATCCGTTTCTTATTGATCGTCCTCCGAGGCATGCTCTCGTTCTTCTTGATCCTCGGCCTCAGCCATGGAAGCAAGAGCAACTTGATAGTCCTTAGGGAGGTCGGAGATATCCATGTTTGGATTGTTTGACCGCAAGCTGAAAATAGCTTACAACACCTAGTGAGTAGCTTTCCTCTCCAGTTCGAGGTTCTATTGTTTCATTTGCTCTGTTAGAGAAGTGATTCGCCCTTGAGCTAGCTCAAGATCTGTCTACAGCGTCTTCTTCTCTTTCTCTGAGTTTTCCCTTAACTCAGCTTAAGTCTTTTCTTCTGCTTTTTCATGCTCTAAGCTCGCTTGTAGCTCATTTTCTCTTTGGCCCAACTCTTTGGTGAGCCTCGCCACTATTCGTTGGAGCTCCTTATTGTTGCTATCTTTCTTCTCAAGCTAGACCTTCTGAAAGTCAGTGCTAGCATAACAGAATTCCTTTAAGTCAAGTATATGTTCGCCTGAATGTGGGTAGTTTTTGCCTTTGCATCTGAAGTTGCAAGATCTTGTTTTAGTTTGGCAATTTCCTCTCTCATCTCGTGGAGTTTGCCAGTAGAATCGATCTTCATATTCTATTGGGTCACATTCAGGGCAAGCAAAGACTGCTTGGAAAAAGAATAAAAAGTTAGTTTTTGAGAGAAAACTAAAAGGTCGACTTGTATGAAAGAAGTTCTCGAAGAGAGCAAGTCATTTTACCTGACTTTGCATTTGAAATGCGGTGGCCACCATATCAGTAGGTCGAGAAGCCATGAAACTATCAAAGGTCTTGGCAAGTTGGCATTCTAAAAGGGTGTATACCAGCGGTCGTAAATGATCAGGTAGTTGCCCTAAAAGATCCAACACGGACGGATCAAGCCTCGTTGAGGCATGACCCTCTTCAACCTGATGCTTACTTGTCCCCCTTGAGTAGCCGACCCTCTTCCCTTTACGAACTCCTGAGGGCGGTCGATGTCCCCAAAGCCTCCTTTGAGGTCATCCTCACAGAGAAGGCTTGGTAAGGCTGAAGCCTATCCGACAATACCCCAAAACCTTCTGATTTAGATTCAGTAACCTCTTTGGTGGGTATTATCTTTCTCTTCCTAGACTTCTAGCCCACAGTCTTCTTCCTCAATGGATGAGCAATGGTGGACAAGGGAACCTCCTTGCATCGCTCTACAATCTCGTGCCTTTTGGCACTAATTTGTATCCCCTTTTTAAGGACATCGCTAGCTGGTTCAGTTGGATTGATCCTGGGGAATGCGAACCCCCTAGGCTTTTTCGTCATTTTCACGACCTTCGATGGCATAGTTGCTGCATGGCATAAAGATGCATCAGCAAGCAAAGTTTTCCTTTGTTAAAAAAGACTTAGAGCTCTTCTATGTAAGATGTACTTACGAGCTGAACCTTCCAAAGATGCGTCAGGAGTGAAAAACCCGTACTTCCCAAGGTTGGTGGTAGTCATGAGCAACCTTGCATCGTGACTGTGGTCGAGCAATCGACTAAATGCTTCGATACGATTGCGATCAAGTAGCGCTACCAATCTACTCATTTTGTTTTCTACAAGAAAGCAAAAGGTTTGTTAGCCTAGGATGCTAAGGAAAAGTTAAAAGACGAGCAATCTAGAAATTAAATGGAAAACCTACTCGGTTTATTAAATTTACAAATTCCATCGTACTCAAAGAAAAAATATTTGGTTTCATAAGCCCCAACATTGCTGGGGTAACCAAATATCCCTCCCTCGATCGTTGATTGCTTGGAGAGGTAGTACAAGTCCTTGTCTTTACTTTTCTTTAAATAATAGGCGCAGCCAAGCTCTTCCGTGATTGGCTAGCCGAGGTTGTGCTCGCCAAATGCTATATACATAGCGACCGCTATCATATATGCATTTGGTGTCAATGAGAACGGCGCGATCTAGAAATGATTGAGAATCGACGTGATGTAGGGAAGGAGGGGGATCCTTGCTCCGCATTAACAATTCCCTTGGGAGGTTCCTGAGCAATGTGCGACCTGTACCGATACACATTTATGTTGATCGTGTACTAGTCTATTGCTTTTTGGATTTCATCCTTCGTGACTGTTGATCATATCATCTTTTTGGGAACCTCTGTGGTGCCTAGTGGTTGCGAGCTTCCCTCTCTACCATAGGGGTGTCCATTGCTTTTCGAGTCTATAAATGTGCGACATGTAGAGTTGACTCAGTCTCTGTATACATTACCTCGTACGACGACTCAAGGGAGTAAGAGAACCTTGGTTTCTCTTACATAGCCACTAAAACCCTAAAAACCCTAAAAATTCTTAAGGGTGATTCTCTAAAGATCCATGTTCTAAGTTTTGACTCTTAATATTGTTTCTTCTCAAACACTACCTGAGAATGTTCATCGTCTAAGCCTAACAAACATCCATACCAACCATTATTGTAAAAATTAAGCTTTTGACAAAAATGAAAAAGAGAGGAGGAAGAGAAGAAATTTTCTTTACCTCTCGATTGTTGGGAATAGTTGCTCTATCGTAATGTCAAGTGCGCATTAACCGGGAAGGGAATGAACTGATCTTTTGAGTGCAAAAAAGTCATTTTTTTCTTTCTGAAAGTTTGAGTTATGTGAAAAAAACTTAGAATGGGGTTTGCATTTTATAGAGTGGAAGGTGACGTTTGGTTTCTTTTATAAGCAATGTTTGGGCGGGAACGCGTTTCCATCTATTGATTGTGACCACGTGTCATTATTCCGCATGAAGAGTAACCTTCACGCTTTGTGAAGATCAACCAGTGTCTTTCTTTATTGAAATTGCCAAGTGTCGGCGTGATTATCTCCTTCACATTAAATGCGCCCTCATATGCATTTAATGTTTCAAAAGGGAATGTCGTTTCAGCATGACTAGCATTTAATGCTCATGGCTGACACTTATTATGCAGAGACACGTCTGTTAGATAAAACTTATTTTATTGACCAAGACAATTGTCAAGCATAACAGATAACTGATGGCTGCAAATGCAACACCTAATTTTACCTCACTAAATTCTAATGCAAAGTCGTGCAGTAGCAAAGAGCAAGTAAGGGTCTTTCCCGCAGAAGATTTGTGAACTCAATTAATTATCTACTTCAAATAGGGTTTGTCATGAATTATTAAAACTCAACAAAAACTATCAAACTAAAATTAAAACAAAATAAAACAAGGAAACAATCACGAAAGAGATAAATAAGAGAAACTAGATTAAAGGTTTATTCGCCACCACTAGACATGAATTATATATAATAAAAGTACTCTTTAACTTTTTACCCTCTTAATCACATCAGCTCAGAAAATACCAAACGTTGATAAGTTCTATCTCTCCTTACTGAGTCATTGGATTAGACACGGTCATAACCCAATTCCCTATTTATTAGATAACCTAGGATACGATCTCTAGATTCAAAGTAATAAAAGCATTAAGTTACGAGAGACCTACTGAATCAAGGCTAAATTCATATGGTCGGTTTAGTTATCTTGAGTGATTACCCCCCATGTATGTAGGCATACACTTTACCACTAGTTATTTAGGTTAATAAAGCGATTCCATACTAAACAACCCAAATTGGCATTAATAGATTAATCCTAACTATTTAATTGGCCACTTAAACAATTAGAAAAATCTAGTTAGACCCTATTTTTGGAGAAATAATCACATAACCAAGAGGGATCAAAAGATAAAAAGATGCGGATTTTATTAAACACAAGACATGTCTAGGGTTTTGAAATCACCCTCAATCACAAAAGAATTAGTTCTTCATGAATAAATATGAGAACATCATTGTATTATTCATAACAAATAATAATAACAAAGAAGAAGAAAAACTTAGTAAAACTTGGTTGGATTATTGAAGTTGTTGATGATCTCCTGCAATTTTTCTTCTCCAAGCCTTCTTTAATCTCCCTTTTCCTTTAGTTCTTCAATAATTTTTGTCCTCTCCTTTTTTATGTCTCAAAGAATTCCTCCCAAATAATGCTAAAAGACTTCTCTTTATATCCCACAAGGGTTAGGGTTTTGTTTTCCCTCATTCTAGTTAGTTTAGGACTCTTAAAATCCTATTTTCCTAGTAAAAAATGGAGGAAAAGTTCCCAGCTATAGTGACTGTGCCACGGCACTGTAGCTACTGGAAAAAGTGTGCCGCAAAGACAAGAGCTACAGTCTTCTTCCAAAGATCATTCCATCGCTTCTTCAGAGATGGTGATTTTTGAACTCGATAACGATGAAATTTGGAAAAGTAGTAAACATATGAAATATAACCATTTGAATCAGATTTCCAACGGTCCAAGAATCATTCTACAGCTCAAGATATTCTAAAAATACCGAGGCATACTCAAACTGGAACGTAATCTAGAATCTTCTCTTTACTTCAACTTCCATAACTTCTTCAATTCAACTCCGATTCTCGATCCGTTTGTTTCCAGTCATCACAAATTCTCTTGCCAACATCATCTCTCATCCAAATATTTTTTTTGAGCCTTGATCCCGAAAAGTGCCTTTATGAAACAATTAAGTTAATTCATGCGAATTAATCCTAATTTCCCACAAATGATACCTATAAACCACTAAGTATAAGTGTATTTTCAAGCACTTATCAATAACATCTGAGGAGGTCGTTCGAATAAGACACTTTTCTCCACGTGTCAAATTCGAGCGAGGTGATCCTCACTTTTCAATAGCAAAATATTCTAAGTGTTTTCAAGTCGTGAATGGCAGGTAGAGTTCGAAATGCATTTTCGTAGCACTGATCATGATCTGAACCAAGTCGTTGGACCTTTGTGAAACAATCATGTCAGGTTGCTTGTGCAATTCTTGAAGACCCATGTCACAATCTACACTCAGTCTGCTGGTCAAGGTAGACTATCAGCCTCACGTCGTTTGTAACAATGTGGCTAATCTCAACTATTAGTTCAGGCAAATGCTTCTCGGAACAAGTCAGGTCGCGACATAATCATGAACTTCTCAAGATTCAATCTTTGAACCTTAAGAACTGAGGAGCTTTTGTTATGCCTAAAAAATAAGGACTGATGTTAGCCTACGCCAGCAAGCACCAATTAGAGTTTAGGAAGGCTTTGAGCCGTCCAGGAGATATGGTTGTCATCAACTTGGCAGATTCAAGTTTTGTCTATGAGTGATAGAGGACCGCACACTTGTCAAAGCCCTAGGTAATCTGAAGATATTTCATAAGTTATCAACCGATGAGAGGCAAGGAAGGATTTGCATGGCACTTACCCACTTACAGATTTGTAATCATTACCTTGAATTCCTATACTATAAATAGAGGACTTCCCCTCTCATTTTCGGGATTTTGATCTTGAAATCTTATTTTGATTGTAATCTTTATTTTCAGAGCAAAGACAACCTACAAGAAAGAGACTGACTTGATATTCTCTTTGGATATTAAGTTATTGTACCTCTATTTATTGTTCGCTATAGGCAACCTATTGTAATCTCTCATATATAAAAGAAACAATGGACGTAAGATTTGCTTTAAGCATCCGAACCACTTTTAAAACCATGTCTCATTTATTATTTAGTCTTTGCATTCGATTATCCCAATCATTCACGTGTAATTTCTAAAAACAACTTAGCACTTTGCACATGCAAGTCGTTAGTGTCAAAATCAAGCATTAACAGTAATGGACCTCTTCCATAAGATTATTGTTAAAGTAGTTTTCTAGTCTTTAGGGAGCTGTTCCTAAGAAAAAGGGGAAGGTTTCCACGATCATGTATGGGTGTTAATGTATTTCTTATTTAAAGGACTCAATCAGTAATGAAAGAGCATAAAAAAATTTACCCCAATTACCGAGTTTCGGTGAGAAAAGGATTCCTTTAACAATCTAATCTTCTCTCTTTCTTTTCTATACTCACTCATCTCAAAATAGGTTGTTCCAGGAAGGAACCCCAGACCATTTTACCATCCCCTCCTACCACTCACTCCCAATGTTTGGCACGTAATAGACTGTGTGAGCAGGATTCATAAAGTCATCTAATTGAGTGATTGGGTATAATGGACATACCTTCCAAAAGTTGGAAAATGTGGTAAATTGTAACAACTTAATTAAGTCTCAGGCTTGATAATTGAGCTTATAAGCAATAAGTCACTCTTCTGTTACAAATCGTTTCTAAAGGTGAGTTTTACCTAATGTGTGTATAACGTGCATATTCAAACACACGGTGGTCTACTTTATTCGTATATATTCATAATATTACTCATTGGAGAGAACAAAAATAGTGATATAAGCAAACGGTATCAGACTATTGTCGTGGGTTCTGGGCCAGGGCCTTCAGTGGCCCATAATTAGATCTGAATTGAAGCCCACAATTCTCTGTATTTGCCAATCTTTAGAAATGCATAGAAGGAGTGGGATAAGGTAAAATTTGGTTAGTTCCCAAACGGCAACCGGTTACATTAAATAGAATCGTGAGAATGATCATGTGATAGCCTGTGATGCTTTGTCATCATTTCGGCCTTTTTATTTAAATAATTAAAGTATGATTTATGATAATAATTTTTTCTTTGATGTGTCATTCACATGAACATATGATCATTTCATGCTAAATTATGTTATTATTTTTCTCGTACATAAAAGATTTTTTACAAATAAATTAAGGTTATGAAATTTTAATTAATACCAACTTTTATGTTAATTTAGTATCATAATAGAGAGCGCGTATCCTATGTTTTATAACAAATATTATCAGTTCATTAAAAGGTATGGGACACGTGAGTAGATAAAGATTAGAGGGATTAGCTATAATAATTAATTAAAAATAGTTTAATATAACCCTAAGAGGTTAGCTTGATGACCTTCAAGAAAGTTTGCTCTATTCATTAGCTTTTTGAGTTTAAACCATTGTTGTGTGTGGCTTTTTGGTTAAGCCCGGGCCAATGCGATGATATAGCTCGACCTAGAATAAGTTCGGCAACAATGATTGATCGACCCAACATAAACTCATCGAGCCGAAGCTCGACCCAGCATAAGTTAGTCGCAGACAATTCAATGAATCATTCAATCAATCTTCAGATTATTTCAGATCCCAAATATTATAGGAATGACTAGATTAATCGCGATTACTATGCAATCACAGCACCCAATCGTGAGAATATCGGAATTGCGATTCAGATAAATTGTAATCCTCTTTAATTTCACTCTTTTCTTTGTACAAATCTTCTATATAAAACCCCTCAAATGAGGAGGAAGGTGTTACGAATTTCACATAGGAACTATATTATAAGCTCTCATAGCAAATACAAAAATAGTGGACGTAGGCTTTAGAGTTAACCTCCCCGAACCACTTTAAAATTCTCATTGTCTTTACTTTATTGCATTTTTTACATACATTGCTGATTATTCTTAATCACACACACATCAATTCCAATCACGGCAATGTCGATCGGATCTCGTTGATTGGTGCAGATTTCTGTATCAACAACCATCTTGGGGTCACTTATCACATTTGTCGCTTACCTTAGAATATTGAGTTTGTAGAGTATTCAATGAGTCTCGGGAATTAGTTGAAGTGTGCGCAAGCTAACGCGGACACTCCAATCATAAAACAACAAAAAAAAAAAAAAAAGTTTAATGCCATACCCCCGATTTCTACTCATAACATTATGATATTAATCTCCAATATTCAAAACAAAGTTGAAATTTACATAAAATTTAGACTAAATATACTTTAAGTAAAACTTTAACCTAATTTAAAACTTGTAAATATTAGATGGCCAGAGTCAAATTATTGGGCTAATTGGTTAGATAATTAATCACAAAAATAAATTGGGTAAATAAGTTTATCTCAAAGTCTTAAGGTTCCACATATGAATTGATTTATATAAATATTATATTAGATTGGACGGTTTTACTAGATAAATAGGTCAAACAGAGAGAAGACATTTATTAGGGTGTGTTTGTTTTATTATTGAGAGAAGACATTTATTAGACATCAGATTGAATTAGGTCTAACAAAAAAGGAGACGATTATGATAACGAAAAATATTATGGGTGTGTGGAGCATTATAATCAAGTGTGTTTATAGTCAAGATAGAAATACTATAAAAAGCTCTTATATTATTTTATTTTTGTTATCTTTATAACAGTTGATTTTTTATTTTATTTTTCAAAATTTGACATTTCCATTATAGGGATTTAAATTGTGAGATCGCTTAGTATTCACTCATCCGCTTTGTTAAAAAAAGTATTAAAAAACACTCATATTGTTATATGAATTTGATCAAATTTAACATATTTTTAATGATAGGGGTGTCCTTAATACTTTTTAAAGAAAGCAACTATCTACCCATCCATGGGTATCTCAACAGTAAAGGCGAATCAAATGGGTTGTGCATGATTTCAACTCACAGTCCCAAGTTTGATTCCTCGTTGGGTGCAAAGATAATACCTTTGTTCATGATGAACGGTGGATTGCTGTGGGATAACTCTCTCTAAGGAATAGTCAAGATGTGCGTAAGCTAACCCAAGACACTATCTCACTAGAGCCTTTATTAGATAAACCCTTCTGTTATTTAATTAAAGTGGATGATTTATAAATAAAGTCTTTGTGATCTTTAACCTACTCCCACAAAAAAAAAAAAAAAAAAAAAAAATTATTATTATTGAATTAATTAATTTCCATAAACAAATGTAGGAGGAAGCAAATTCCAACAAAAAGACATTTACATGGCAATGGAAATGCGAGGCAACTTAATGTTTGTTTGACATATCAAATTCCACACTTTTGACTCACCAATCCATACAGTCAATACAGACTTCCTTTTGTTCAACTAACCCCACTTCATATACACAAATTATATTAAGTTTTTAATTATATGGGAAATTTGTTTTAAAACATGGCCCGGTTCGACTGGTTTAACTGGTCTAACCGAGACCCGAGGCCTTCGTCGAGCTAGGTCACCAATTTCAACTATTTCAGAATCCGAATAAGCAAAACCTAAAGAGGAGGGCGGTGATCGGCGAGTAGACGGTGGCAAGGCTAGTAGGAGTTTTAGAAAGAAAGTGTCGACGAGTTGAAAGGTGGTGATAGAGGTGATTTCCGATGAGTGAAACTAGAGGTGGAAAAAATGCGCCGGGTTAGGCGGGTCAACCCTAACCCGGTCCGTCATAAAGAGGGTTGATGGCAGGCCGGGTTGAGCCCAACCCGCCAGCAACCCCCGGGTGGGCCGGGTTGTAAAATGGCAACCCGCCGGCCCGCGGGTTGCTATTTTGTCCTCTCTGCAGGAGGACCGCAACCCGACGGGTTGCAGGCTGGTTGGGTGTGCCAACCCGTCGGGTTGGCCAAAAAATAAATTAAAAAAAAATGCAAATTTTTTTTAGTTTTTTAAATTACACTTTTACCCTTGAAATATAGCCGTTTTATAGCCGTTGGAGGGGTCTTTTTCGTCATTTTCTTTCCCCATTTTTTTTCTATAAATTGGCCCTAAACTCTCATATTTTTCTCACAACTCAAATTCTCTCATTCTCTCATATTCTCTAATCTCTAATTCTCTATTCTCTCAATTATTCATTTATTCTCTTAATCTTTTTGTTATCAATTTGCTCTTATTTTAATTTTTATTAGTTTTTGCAATTTTCAATGCATATTTCCAATTTTCCAAATTCCAAATTCCAATTTCCATATTCCAATTCTCTTTCTTTAATTTTTATTTCTTCTACATCAATTTTTTTTCAACTACAATGGATAGATATTTCTCTCCCCTCAATTTCAATGATGAAGAAAACTACTATCCTAGTCCTAGTCCCGCTAATTTTACTATGAATGCAGGAGATTCAAATAGTCCCGCTGTCCCAATCCCAGGTCCTCGAATCCGATACACCTCAAAATATGCCGCCGATTCCAACAGCCTTCCCGGTGGTTCTAGAAGTCGCCCTCGTAATCGTCGCCCTCGTCCAACTTCATCTCAAGCGAGGCGAGATCATCAAGCCGCCGAAAGCGAAGCGACAGACACACATCAGACGTTTGGGCGCATTTCGACAAGTTTTACGAGACAGAAAATGACGTTCAAGTCAAGAAAGCAAGATGCAAATATCGTGCAAATGTTTATAAAGCTGATTCAGGTAATGGTACTAGTACTTTAAAAAGGCATACTAATAAACATATTAATCAACATGGAAATAGAGAAAGCAATCAAACTCAAATAACTAATATAGGGTGCTACTTGGCGTTATAATTGATGTATATAGGGAACAGCTTAGCTTTATATATTGTCATAATGATCAACCTATTAATATGGTGAAGATAAATATTTTGAAAGATTTGTTCAAAATTCATTTTTTCCAGGATTTAAAAGTTATTCTAAAACTGCAACTAGAAATGATTTAATAAAGTTGTTTAAAAAAATGAAATTAGAATTAAAAAATAAATTTCATACTTGTCATATTAGTGTGGCTCTAACTGCCGATATTTGGAGTGGTAGAGCTAAACAAGATTATATTTGTGTTACTAGTCATTATTTTGATAATGAATTTAAATTAAATAAATCTTTATTAGGATTTAGATTAATGGATGTGGATCATAGTGGTTTAGAAATCTATAATAAAATTGTTGAAGTTTTAGAAGATTATGATATTATTGATAAAGTGATAGGTTTAACTTTAGATAATGCAAGTTCTAATAGTAAAGCTATAGATTTTTTTCAAGCTAATTATCCTTTATATAACAATTTGAAGTTTTTTCACCAATGTTGTGCATGTCATGTTATTAATTTAATTGTGAAAAGTGGTATGAAAACAATTAAAAAAATATTAATAGAATTAGAGAATCTTTAGCTTGGATTACTGGTAGTAATAAAAGAAATGCTGAATTTCAAGAAGCTTGTATAAAATCAAATATGTCTCCTAGAACTTTTGCATTAGATATGCCTGTTAGATGGAATAGTACTTATTTAATGCTTGATTCTTGTTTACCTTATGCTAATATAATTAGTTATTTTGTAGCAAATAATAGAGGTCCTTATTATTTGGTTGAAAATGATTGGAAGATAGCTAAAGTATTTCATTATTTTCTCAAATGTTTTTACCAATCCACTTTACAACTTTCTGGTGTGTATTATCCTACTAGTCCATTGGTAATACATACAATTATAAAAATTTCCGAGTTATTTACAAAAAACAGAGATAATGAAATTTTAAATGCACCAATAAAGGCAATGGAAATTTTTTTTTGAAATATTGGGAACCCATTCCTTTTCTTTATTGTTTAGGTGCTATATTTGATCCTAAAATTAAATTAGCACGTTTAGAAAATGGTTTTGACAATTTAAGTAAAAATTTACAAACCGAATCATTTGTCAATCAAATAGGAGAGGTAAAAAATAGTCTTTTCGAAGTATATTTCCAATATGAAAACAGGTATGGGAACCCGCAGTCGCAAAGAAGCGAAATATCCAGAGAAGTTGTAGCAGAAGAAACAACAAATGAAGACTTATACTCTTGGAATGCACTGAATAGGCCGAAGAGGACCCGAATCCGAAGCACAGCCGCAGCCTCCTCTTCAGAAGCACCACCACCAACAACAACAATAACAACAACAACAACTAATATACTATCCTCCATGGAGTCGCAGAGTAATGAACTTCAACAATATTTGGCAACACCCAAAATGTTTTCAACATGTCACTTTGATATCTTAGAGTATTGGAGAGCCAGAAAATGTATTTTTCCGGTATTATCAAGACTTGCCTTGGATGTTTTCGCTGTTCCTGTCTCAACCGTCTCATCCGAACAAACATTTAGTGCAAGTGGAAGGATTTTAAATGAAAGAAGGACTAAACTTGCTCCAAAAATGATTGAAGTCCTCACATGTCTTTGAGATTGGGAACGATCACGCCATCAAGATCAATACGAGGTTATCGACAATACTTTAATAGAATCATTTCAATTTTGTAATATAGATGATACAGATGAGGGAGGTCCTAGTGAACCACCCCCAAATTAGTTGTTTTGTAAAATGTAATTTGTAAATTAATTGTCAATTATTGCACTCTTTTTTCTTTACCAAGTTTTTCTCCCATTGGGTTTTTCTTGGTGAGGTTTTTAACGAGGCAATAATTGTTGTAATTTCTTATTTTATTTTTTGATAAATGAATAATTTTTCTTATATTATAATTTTATTGTATCAAAATTGAATTAATATTTGAAATGTTAACAAACAAAAAAATTGAATTGAATTATTGATATTTGAAAAGTTAATTAAAAACAATTATATTTATAATTATTTATTTGAAAAGTTAAATAAAAAAAAGGAAAAAAGGAAAATCGGGCTAACTGCCCACCCGCCACCTAACTGGCGGGTTAGGAGTGGCGGCCTAACCCGGCCTGCCTTTCTTTGGCCGGGCGGGCGGGTTAGGCTCAGCCCTAAAGTAACCCGCCTGTAGGGCCGGGCCGGGCGGGTTACTTTTCCACCTTTAAGTGAAACAACTGGAAAAGGCAAAAGTCACACGGCCACAACGGATGGGTTGTTATTCTTGGCGATTAGGCGGGGACGAATAGGGGGTGAGATGGGTTTTGGTCGGGAGACTAAAGGGAGTGGTTTCGTGGTGATGAGGAGTGTTGTCCACGTAAAAAACAAGCCTTATTTGGCTTGGGTTGTCAAATGTCAGCGATGGTTTTTTTGCCGCAAAATGGTTTGATTTCGACCAGATCATGGACATATTTTCTAGGGAATGACTCAAAGGATGAGTGTGATTTGCATTTTGGTGTGTTACCATTGTCAACTAGTCGACTACCGATTTGCATTTGGGGTGTTTTTATTGTATTTCAAACCTAGAGGGATAGATACGTAATTTTTAGGGGTGTGTTTACTGGATTTCAAACATCTGGACATGTTGACGTCACTGGTCAAAATGAGTTTAACTGGTCAACCTGGGACCCAATTACTTTGTCTGGTTTCACCTCAGGTTAGTTATTAAAACACTATATGGGAAATTTAAAAAAAAAAAAACACATTAATATTAATAAATTATCTCACTAAAGACTAATCTATTACTTATGATGTATAAATTTTGTCATTAATGATGTATAAATTACGTCACAGTGAGAGGAAGATATCTTCTTCAAATGGGTCCAAAGTTAGGCACAAGCGTTACATAAATAAATACCTCTTGTCGTTTATGTTTAAAGATTAGTTAAAATTATAGTTCAACTTTTAGTCTTTTCAACACGCTTTCACATTGTTTTTACTAAGTTAACATCAAAATCATCCATTTAATATTATATAATTCCACCTTATGGAGTGGGACAGCCAGCCAATTAATTACTATATATGTGAAAATGAAACGATACCGGACAGGAAAATAATGATTCAGGCGTGCCGGAAAATAAAGATTATATTCCCACAACTTTTTATCTAAATCCATAGTATAATACACAAAGTTGAGGTAGTTTGTGTTAGTGGTTGTCTGATTTGATTTTTAATTACAATTAATTAAGTATTACAACCCTAATCAATGTATTACTTGGTACCCAAGATTAATTCCACAAAGCTTTTCTAATATAATGATTTTTTGTCTTTTTAATGAATGGGGTGTCCGAGTCAGCTTGCATGCATCTCAAGTAATTCCTTAGACCCTAAATCTATCGGTCGAGTAAGAGTTCTAGTGGTCATCCCTATTAGTAATCGTGAGGACTTGAACTCGGGAAACTATATTAGATTTTCTTTTTTTGGTGATCGGGGGGTGTCCGGGTCAGCTTACGGACACCTCAACTAATCCATCGGGACTTTGGAACTGCCGGTCAGGTAAAAGCTTCAATAGTCACCCCTATTAGCAACCATGGGGGCTCAAACTCGGAAGTCTATGTTAGATCCTCCTCTTGCGTTTTTACACTCAAGGGGACTCAAACTTGGAAGACTCTGTTAGATTCTCCTCTTGCTCTTTTACTATCAAAGGAACTCGAACTTGGAAGATCATGTTAGATCCTTATTTTCTCTTACAAACGTTGACATGACAGCTCGTAATTGGTTAGGCGAGACCCATTGTTGGGTAGGCGAGACCCATTACGAGCTGATCAGTTATGAGTTGACACGTGTTAGTGAGAGGGGTTTGTGAGTATAGTATTACTATTTCTCTTTTACTATCAGTTACCTAGTAGTGGTTTAATATACCAAAATTTTGATACACCAACACCCACAAGCGTTAGTGCTTTCCTTAATGTTTGATACTATATGTTATATTATAAGTTTTACATTCAATAATATAAGTTACATAATAAAAATATTTTGAAGATAATGAAATGTAAGACAAGTGGATTATAGTTTTGAATTTATGGGAGAATATATGAAAGGAATCCATAGAGTTAATTACTTCATAGAACCAGGGTGTTCTTTGTCGGATTTAATAAAATTATTAGTCGAATCTCTTAAGGTTGTAATTGTATTTATATTAAGATTTAAGACTAATAAAAAATTAATTAACATAAATTATCATTCTTACAAAAACCACTATAATATTATTTCCTTGCTTCTGTTCTTAAAATTTCTTGGCATCTTCTTCAAGTTTCTCGTTGATTATTCATATTTTATTTTTTAATTAAAAAAATGGCCACTGGTTATTCACATCTCAGAAATCTATCGACTTCTTCATGCCCATAATTATTATGAAAAGGAAAATACCAAGAAAACAAGGACCTTAGAAAACTGGTCAAAAAACAAGTGAAAACATATCGTTTGATCATGATCTAGTTTCAGAACCACACAACATGTGCAACGAACTAACGTAAAAGAAGAGATCATTCAAATGTAGAAGAAACAAAAAGGGACAAAACATTGGTAGCTGGATTTATTTAAGTTTAAAGTAAAGTAAATCATAAAATTTTCACTACCTGCCCTGCCAACCCTGTTTCTTCTGTCCCTTTCTCCTCCTATAAAACCAGTTTCAGAATCACGCTTCACATCTTAAAGCTTTCATTTTTCTTAAATCAACACAAATCCCAAAAAATCCCGACTCTGCCAACCCATTTCTCTCTCTGATTCCATCACTAGTTGAGGTCAGTCACTTTCTTTTACTAGTTTCTTGCTCATCATTTTTTTTTTTTTTTTAAATTTTCACTTGTTTTGAACAAAATTGTGCTTGTAGTTAATATTCAGACCGATTTTCTTTTCATTATCTGGGAAAGCTCAGTGCATTTTTTTCAGTCATAGAAATTATGGGTTTGTTCCAGTATGGTGGAGTCTTTTGTTTTTGTCTTCTTCTTGTGTTCAAAACTTGTATTGCTGACTCTCAACATATTGGCAAGATATATCCTGGGTTTGAGGCATCCCACAGTGACTGGGTTGATAAGAATGGCCTATTCCTGCGGTCTACCAACTCAGTTTTCGCTTGTGGATTTTACACTGGCTTGGATGGTCAACTGTTTTTGCTTGTTGTCATTCACATTAGTAGTGCCAAAGTAGTTTGGACTGCTAATAGAGGCAAATTGGTTAAAGGATCTGAGAAGTTTGTGTTTGGGAAGAATGGGAATGTTTATTTGCAACTGGGAGATGGTGTAGCTTGGTCCTCAAATACCACTGGACAGAAAGTTTCATCCATGGAATTGCAGGACTCAGGCAAGTTGGTGTTGCTTGGAGAGGGTGGAACTGTTGTTTGGCAGAGTTATAGCCATCCCACTGATACTCTTTTGCCCGGCCAGGAGTTTTCGGAAGGAATGAGACTTAAAAGTTTTCCCAACAGCAACAACATGAGTGTTTTTCTTGAAATAAAGTCTGGTGATTTGGTGTTGTATGCAGGCTATAAGACTCCACAAACCTATTGGTCCTTGGCAAATGATAGCCGAAAAACGAATAGTAGTATTGGTGGCAAGGTCCATTCTGCATATCTGGAGTCCAATGCATGGAATTTCTATGATCAGAATAAGAAATTGCTTTGGCAGTTCGTCTTCACCGAAAATAATAATCCGAATGCTACCTGGGCTGTGATTTTAGGCTCAGATGGTGCGATTACGTTTTCTGATCTTCACAAGGGAGATCAAGTTGTTTCTGAGGCTATCAAGATACCACAAAATTCTTGTGGCAATCCTGAGCCTTGTAACCTCTATCATGTCTGCTATTTCGAGAATCGGTGCCCGTGCCCTTTGTCTCTTCAATCTTTCAATTGCAAACCTCCAATTGCTTCAAATTGTGATGGATCCAATGATTCAGCAGAGCTTTTATTTGTTGGCGAGAATCTTTATTATTTTGCACTTGGCTTTGTTAAACCCCTTTCAAGATTCAATGTTGAGGCTTGCAAAGAAGCTTGCCTTCATAACTGCTCCTGCTCTGCACTGTTCTTTCAAAATAGTACTCAAAGTTGCTATCTATTTGATCAAATAGGTAGTTTTCAACGCTCTCAGCAGGGCTCGGCTGGTTATATTTCATATGTGAAGATTGTGAGTGGAAACAAGGGAAAGAAGACTTTATTAATTGTGTTCATGGTTATTGCAAGCATAATTGTGATTGCTGTTCTACTTTATCTGGGACTATGGTACCGCAGAAAGCAGAGCTCAATGAATTTTTCTCAAGAAAACTTGGAAGAAGACATTTTCTTGGACAGTTTTTCCTGCATGCCTACTCGCTTCAGTTATGATGATCTTAGTAAAGCAACCAAAAGCTTCTCTACGAAGGTTGGTCAAGGAGGGTTTGGCTCTGTTTATCTAGGTGTGCTATCAGACGGAACCCAATTGGCTGTTAAAAAGTTGGAGGGCATTGGCCAGGGGAAGAAGGAGTTCAGAGCTGAAGTAAGTATAATTGGGAATATACATCATGTCCATCTCGTCAGGCTCAAGGGCTTCTGTTCTGAGGGGGCTCACAGGCTTCTTGTTTATGAGTACATGGCAAACAGGTCTTTGGATAAATGGATCTTGAAGACTGATAATGAAAGTCAATTTTTGAGTTGGAATACTAGATTCAATATTGCAGTGGGTACTGCAAAGGGATTAGCTTATCTCCATGAGGAATGTGAAGTGAAGATTGTCCACTGTGACATAAAACCTGAAAATGTTCTTCTTGATGATCATTTCACTGCCAAAGTTTCAGATTTTGGTCTGGCGAAGCTGATGAACCGTGAAGAAAGCCTTGTATATACAACACTGAGGGGTACAAGGGGGTACCTTGCACCAGAATGGATAACAAACAATCCTATTTCTGAGAAGAGTGATGTATACAGCTATGGCATGGTCTTGCTTGAGATCATTGGCGGCAGGAAGTGCTTTGAGCTAGAGAATGATACTGAGAAAGCCCATTTTCCTTCATATGCCTTCAAGATGCTGGAAGAAGGAAAAGTAAGCGAAATCCTTGATCCAAGACTAAACGTCAATGAAAACGATGAGCAAGTTTTCACTGCGATCAAAGTTGCATTGTGGTGCATACAAGATGAGATGCATCTGAGACCGCCAATGACTAAAGTCGTGCAAATGCTTGAAGGGCTCTGTGTTGTACCTCAGCCACCTATCCCTTCTCAGTTGAATTCTCGGGCATACTCAGGTTGTTTCAAGTGGAACGATGATGTTAGTTCATCAGGAATACTTGGTGACAGTGGTGGCATACTTATGTCAGCTGTTCGACTATCAGGTCCAAGATAATAGAAGCAATGTAATATAGGAGACATATATATAGATTTGTGAGCTTTCTAGCATAACAAGGTTCATTTTACTTCTCAATAGCATTTGAACCATTAGACTTCCTGGTGCTATGTAATTTGCTCATTATGCTAGTAAGTTATATCAAGTGAAATCACTTCAGCCCCAATGAAATTTTAGTTTGTCAATTTTGTGAAAATTTCCTATTTCAACGTTTTCATTGTTCGTTTTTTGCTGGTTTTTTTGAGAAGAGAATACTAATTGAAATTATCAAGAACCAAAAAAGCACTGAATCTATTTCAAATTCAAAAGTAAAGAACATGCCATGAGCAATCCTGCACTCAAGCATACTGATTGTCAACCAGGCTAGAGAAATGGGCATTTGATTGATAAATTAGTATTTGTATTATACATTAGTCGACACAATTCGTAATCTTATAAACTAATTTTATTGCCGATGTATATATTCCAGTTATATTTTTCTCTCTGGCATAGAAGTCTTTGTGCTGAAGCTAGAAAGAAACAAGGTGATGACTAAAGATGCTTCTTTTTCCTTTGTTATGCCTAAAAAGTTAGGGCTGACGTGGACTCTCGTCAACAAGAGCCAATCAGGATTCAGGAAGGTTTTGTGCTGTCTAGGCATTGCCACATCGCGCAGTGACGAGAGAGGTATGGTTCTTGTCAGCGCAACAGATGAATGTCAGGCTTGCGAGTGGCCAGGGGTTATTCACCTACCCAAGCCCTATGCAATTTGAGAATATTTCTTATGTAGATAACCAATGGGATGCAAGGAGAGACTTGCACGGCACCTACGCACTTGTAGACTCATAATCATTACCTTGAACTCTCCCACTATAAATAGAAGACACCCCTCTCATTTACAGGATTGGCTGATCTTAGTTTAAAACAGCTTACACACATTCTCTCTAGATTGTAACTTAGCTCATCACACGGGACCTGACTGTACCCATCTATTAATACAATAACAGTGGATGTAAGATTCGCTTTTGAGCATCCGAACCACTTTCAAAATCGCTTCCCATTTATTCTCTCATTTCATATTTTCCTATCACGTGTAATTTATAAACCTGCTTAGCACTTTGCACGTGAGAGTCGTTGGTGTCAAAATCCAACATCAACAGTTTAACGCTAGAAAGAGGGTCTGATTTAGTATCTTCTCTTCATCAGAAACCTCTTACTAATCGGTCCTACTAATCAGCAAATGGCTCTCGGTTTCGAACCTAAGCGAACCGACCTTGACAATGAGGAAATCCCCAAGGTACAGGATGACACTTCTCCCGAAGTGTTGCCAGTCTAACATAGTATCATGGCGGATATTTCTTCAAGCTCAAGACTCAACCTAGCCGTAATGAGTTATCTGGAGAGGTTCAATAATACTCTTTAAATAGTTAGCCAAAGGTTGGGCCGTTTGGATCAGGTCGTGCCACCAGAATCTAATGAAGTAGTGTCACCGCCAAAAAACGCCTATAAGTCATGCAAAGCGTGGAAAAGGGCGAAAGCCGGTATCACACGCACTGTAGTGCGCCAAAGAAGAGGAAAGCAAGTGACAAATAGCGGATCAGAGCCTTCGAGGGACCAGCAAACACCAATAGCACACCGAGGAGAATACCCATGACACTACGACTCGGCGACATGTCACAGCATGAGCCATCCCATGCCACGTCGCATGGGCACTCCCACAAAAGTGCAAGGCAAAGAGATTCCCAATATCACCGAAATGACGACCTCGATCATCGTCATGCGGGAAATCCCCGTCGTCACTCAATGCTTTCACACGGCTCCAGCCAACATGTGTCAAGGTTTGCTAGAGCTTACGACCGAGCTGAGGAAGAGCCCAATTTGCGGTTTTTCCTCAACCGCAACCATGAGGGTCGAACCCATGTTGTGGAAAGTGATCCCCAGGCAGCTCCACTACCTCAGATTAAGGAACTACAATGAGCGTTGGATTCGGCTTAAGGCTTAGTAGAATGAGCGTGGGAATGTTGCAGAGGCGTCTCCCTTTTCTCCAGTAGTTTTAGCTGCTCCTCTTTGATTGAGATTCAAAATGCTCAACATACGGGCATTCGATGAGAATTTAGACCCTCAGGATCACCTGTACAAGTTCAATGACCTCATGGAACTCCACCAAGTCTCTGACTTGGCCAAATGTCATTGCTTAGCAGTAACCTTGACTGCCCATGCCAAGCGCTGGTTCAAGTCGCTTCCTGCGGGATCAGTCAGCTCATGGCCTTAAATGAGCTCATCGTTCCTAAGAAACTTCTAGGCGAATAGGAAGTTCTCAATGTTGTTGAGCTACCTGAGCAACATACGGCAAGAGAGAGATGAATCTCTCCAATCTTACATAGACAGATTCCACAGGGAACTCCACAAAGTGGCTCATACTCCCAAAAAGTCTCATTATTGCGGGAGTTCGCCCACATATAGATTTGTGGAAGGAACTACAATCCAAGGACAATGTTTTCCCTCACTCGCTTCTACAAGCTCATCGAGAAATACCTCTGAATTGAAAATTTTGTGGCCACTCTCAATCACCACGACCTCGGTCCCTCGAGTAATGTTCCCAATCGGGGGGAGAATAGTAGAAGGACTATCGCAGATGGGCTAATGACGATCAACGTAAAGGAAAGAAGTAGCGGTTTGAGCCCAAGAAATCTTATGCCCTAATTCCTTGTCGCAATCACACAAGAATCCATACACTCCTCTGAATGCCTCAGTATCTGCCATCCTGGATAAGTTAGAGGAGGCCAACCTGCTCGGAAAGCCATAGCCCATGAAGAATCCCCACTCAGCCAGAAACAATAAAAAGTATTGCCGCTATCATAGGGATAATGGGCATCACACCGATAAGTGTCAGGCTCTTAAGCAGGCAAACAAAGACCTCATCAAGCAGAAGCACTTCAAAGAATATGTTGATGACCCGACTCCCGTTTGAGAGAAGGATAAAAAAAAACTAGGAAAAAAACATCGTGGTCGCAAGGGACTCTATTGTGTAGGGGTCATCTTCGGAGGACCACACCTCGAGGGGAATTCTCAAGGTGCCTAGAAGAGGTATGCTCGGGAAGCTCATCATGACCTCGTGAGTGTAATGAGCATGGCGCCACGACCCCCTAAAGTTCGCATAGAGAAGGAGCTCACCTTCTCTAAGAAAGACGTGGTGCGATTAAATCATCCTCATGAGGATGCCCTCATCATCTCTCCTGAAATAGGCCGGTGCGAAGTCCACAGGATGTTGGTGGACAATGGAAGCGCCGAGAATATCTTGTTTCAGAGAGCTTTCGAGAAAATGCAACTAGACGAGGCAGACCTGGAGCCTGCCTCCATCCCTCTTTATGGTCTTACTGGGGATCATCTACTTCCTATGGGAGCGATGTTACTCCCGGTCATGTTGGGAGAAACTGACGAAGTGACCAAAATAACGAATTTCTGGTGGTAGACTGTCTGTCCGCCTGCAATGGAATTTTGGGATGACCTCTATTGAGAAATTTCAAGGCAATTACCTCCATTTACCATAAGAAAATAAAGTTCCCCACCCCGATGGGGATAAGGGAAGTAAACGGATCTCAATACGAATCTCACGACTGCTATATAAGCTCAATGCGAATCTCACAACTGCTACATAAGAGCAATGCAGATGACATGTGCAAGGGAAAAGAATGCCAATTGGCGTCCTTAAACAGGCAATGGCAATCAGCAGGATCGAGTCACGGCCTGGCTCGATAGAGGATAACATGGATCCTCGCATCCAAGAGTGCCCTCACAGTGGGCTAGTCGAGGACTTAGGTATCAATCAATCAAAATGAGTTGACTCCAGTGTTGAGAATCAGGAGTAATCTCAACCCTCAACTCGCTAAAGACCTATCAAGCTTCCTCGGGGAGAATGTCGACGTCTTCGCATGGACTCATGTTGACATGATTGGGATCAGCCCAAATGTCATATATCATGCACTAAATATTGACAATGCGGTCAAGCCGGTTCGCTAGAAGAAAAGAGCAACAGACCGTGAGCGCTATGTTGCCTTGAAAATTGAGGTAGATAAGCTCATTTTTAACGGGTCCATTCAAGAAGTGTTTTACCTGAGCTGGGTTGCAAATCTAGTCTTGGTAAAGAAGCCTAATGGCAAATAGCGAACCTATGTTGACTTCATCGACCTCAACAAAGCTTGTCCGAAAAATAGTTTTCCCTTGCCAAGAATCGACTAGCTTGTCGATGCCACCTTCGGGCACAAGCTGTTGAGTTTTATGAATGCCTACTCGGGATATAATCAGATTCCGATGTATGCATCGGATGAAGAGCATACCTTGTTTGTTATAGATCGAGGGCTGTATTATTATAAGGTTATGCCCTTCGGCTTAAAAAACGTTAGGGCATAGAAATCAACCTCGAGAAGATCCAAGCTCTCATTGATATGAAAAGCCCGACCAACTGAAAATAGATTCAGAGTCTAAATGGGAGAGTAGTGGCTCTTAGTTGTTTCATATCAAGGGCAACAAATTGTTGTTTTCCATTTTTTAATATACTTAAGGCCAACAAAAGGTTCGAATGGACTCCGGAGTGCGAGCAGGCTTTTCAAAACATAAAAAAGCACTTCAAAAAGCCACATCTCATGTCCAAGCCTCTCCCCGAAAAATTCTACTCCTGTACCTGTCCGTCTCTCAGCAAGTGGTCAACGTAGCTCTCGTTCGGGAGGAAAGAAGAGTTCAATGACCAGCATATTACGCGAGCAAGCGACTACTAGACATTGAGATGCGATATCCAAAAATGAAGCGATTAGTTTATACCCTGCTGATCGCCTCCAGAAAGCTACGACCCTACTTCCATGCCCACACAATCCATGTTTTGACCAACTACCCACTCAAGCAAGTCCTTTAGAAGCTAGAGGCGTTAGGGTAAGTTATTCAAATGGGCAATGGAACTAAGTCAGTTCAACTTGCATTACAAATCGAAAGCAACCACCAAAGGGCAAGCTGTTGTCGATTTCATTTCAAAATTCTCATACCAACCGAATCAAGAATCCTAGCAGCGAGCCAGCGAAGTCACCTAGAAAACCGTTCAAAACTTATCAACCTAGAGCCTCTATGTCGATGGTTCCTCAAACAGGAAAAGAGTCGGGATAGGTCTTCTTTCCTAAGTCCCGAAGGGACTCACATCTATGGAATTCTTCAATTTGGGTTCCAAGCTAAGAACAACGAGGTTGAATACAAAGCGCTGCTCGCTAGCTTGCGATTGGCAAGAGAAATGGGGTCAAGCGCGATCAGTATTCGCAGCAATTCCCAGGTGGTTATCAATCAGATCTTGGGAGAATATCAAGCCAAAGAAGAGAACATGATCAGTTATCTAAAGAAAGCTAAGACCGCACTCGAGTCTTTCAAGCACTTCATGATCAAGTAGATTCCGAGAGACAGTAACTTTGTCGCAAACGCCATGGCAAGAATAGCTTCGTCGTTAGACTCAGATGCGTTGGAAAGTATTCCCATTCGGTACGTAGAGATTCCTAGTATCAACTCGCCCAAGCAGGCCATGGCTACAACAGAGTCAATTTCCTGGATGACTCCAATTATTCAGTATCTCCAAGATGGGACTCTGCCTAATGACAAGACTGAGGCAAAAATCCTTCGCACCAGAACTGCTAATTACACACTTATAGGAGATCAGTTATTCAAGCGAGGGTTTCGCGCCCCCTTTCCTCCGATGTGTAAACAACAAAGAAGCAGACTAAGTTATGAGGGAGATACATGAAGGGATCTGTAGTAATTACACTGTCGCATGATCCTTTGCCAACAAAATTATCCGCCAAGGGTACTATTGGCCCCTACTTCAAGAAGACACTTTCAACTTTGTAAAAAAGTGTGACAAGTGTCAGCGGTTCGTGAACATACCGCGAGCTCCTTCCCACCAGTTGACGACAATGACCAGCCCTTAGCCATTCTCCATGTGGGGAATCGATCTTATTAGGCCCGTGCCAGTCGGAAAGGGAGGGGTCAAGTATGTTGTGGTCGCGATAGATTACTTCACCAAATGGGCCGAGGCTAAACCATTGGCCACGATCACTACCAAGAAACTCAAAGGCTTTGTCTTCAAAAATACAGTGTGCTGCTACGGAATTCCTCATACACTCATCTCTGATAATGGGAAGTAGTTTTGACAATGAGGAATTCAAGCAGTTTTACGATGAGCTGGGGATCCATAAAAAGTTCGCCTCAATCGCAAGACCGCAAGCCAATGGTCAAGTTGAAGCTGTCAACAAGACCATTAAGCACACTCTGAAGGCTAAGCTTGGCATTGCCAAGGGTAATTGGGTCGACGACCTCCCAGAAGTTGTAAGGGCATATAGAACAACTCCGAGTACAACTCCGAGAACCTCTACTTCAAAAAGGCCTTTCTCGTTAATGTATGGCTGCAAGGCTATGGTCCCAATGAAAGTAGTGACTGGTTCACTCCAGAAAGACCTAATCAATGAAATGGACAGTGAGACACTTCTGCGTGCTAGTCTGGACTTAGTTGAAGAACACCGCGAAAAGGCTCGATTAAGGTCCATCCCCAGGTTTCTTGGTTGCAAACTATAGATGGCCTGAATCACCCAGTCAACGGCCTTTCTCTCTATTTAAAGGTTTTGCCGCTTCATTTAATCAGTTAATGAAGCGACCCGCCCTTGGGAAAGCTCAAGGTCCATCTCCAGTGCTCTCTTCTGCTTCTCAATATTTTTTTATAGTCGAGCTCTCTCTTCTTTTGCCTCCATGGCCCGTTTAGAGTTTGCTTTCAACTCTTGCTCTTTCTCGTCATACTCTTTGGTGAGTCTGGCCACTGTCCTCTACAACTCCATGATCTCTTCTCAAACTCAGCTTTCTAGAACTCTACTGCGTGAAGGGCAGAGTTTCTCTCTACCCGGTATTGATTCTCCTGGATTTGGTACATGTTTGCCTTTGCATCCAGAGCTGCGAAGTCTTGTTTTAGCTTCGCATTCTCTTCCTTTAGCTCATGAAGCCCCCTAGCAGAGTCCATATTGGTCTTCTGTTAGGCCATATGCAGGGCGAGCAGAGATTACATCAGAGAGAAAACAAAGGCTAAACTCCATTTTCCTGAAAATCATAAAGGGAATGAAAACCAACCAATATTGGGAATTCCTCGACAAGAACGAGCTGTCTTACCTGGCTTTGTAGCTGGAGCATTATAGCCATTAGGTCTGTAGGTCGGGAGGCCACAAACTCCTCAAAAGCCGCAGCAAGTTGGCACTCCAATAGGGTATACACCACCGACTGCAAGTGTTCTAGGAGTTGACCCATGGAGTCCAACACATGTGTGTCGGCCCCTGAAGGAATTAGCATCTCGTCGACCGGTTGTTTACTAGCTCTCCTTCGGGCAACCACAGCCTCCCCTTGTCCTATACGCGAATGCTCTGGTACCACCAAAATGTCAGGTCCGAGTCTTGGGGTCACCCCCGAGCGGAAGGCTTAGTAAGGTTGTGACCTCTCAGGCTACACCCCTAAGCCCTCTGGCTCAGACTCTTATTCTTCAACCTACAGTTGCGCCCTTTTCTTAGTTTTTTGGCCCATGGTTTTCTTCTTGGAGGCACGAGCAGCCGCGGACCGAGAAGCTTTCCCTTGTCGTTCTGAGAGTATTCGTGCACCCATCTATATCTTTCCTATGGGGGTATTGTCAGAGATCGCCTCGGCTGGCTCAGTCAGGGAGACTTGGGGAAAAACGAACCCCCTAGTCCTCGTTATTGGTCTTGGAATTATGGGCGACATGGTCGCTGCATGAAAGTATGATTAGCGAAAAAGACCACTACAGGTAAAAGAAAGGAATTCTAAAATATGAAACACTTATGGACTAAGGGTTCCAGAGACGCTTTGGGATTGAAGAAACTGTATTTTCTCAAGTTGGCGATAGTTACAAGCAGTCTCGCGTCACGACTTTGCTTGGGCAAATTACCGAATGCTACAATTCGGTTGAAATCAGCCAGAGTTATCAACCTGGTTCTCTTATTTCCTGTAAAGAGACAGAAAAGTTCATTAGAAAGCAAAGACAGAAGGAAAGAGAAAAATTTGCAAAGTAAAGGAAGGGAAAACCTACTCGGTTCCCTAAACTGGCAGACGCCATCGTGTTGAAAAAAGAAAAATTTGGTTTCATAGGCCTCGATGTTACTGGGGTGACCAAATATTCCTCCCTCGAGCGTAGATCGCTTTAAGAGGTAAAAAGAGTTTTTATCCTTGCTCTTCTTCAGGTAATAAGAGCATACGAGTTCCAACACTGTCAGTTGGCCGAGACCATTCTCGCCACATGCGATATACATAGCAACAACTATCATATACACATTGGGTGTCAGTTGTAGTGGCATGACCTCGAAGTGATCGAGGATCGATCTAATGAAGGGATGAAAAGGTATCAACGCCCCGCATTTGAAGATCGCCTTCTAGATAGCAGCCATTCTCTCTGGGGGATTCTGAGCTGTATATGTTCTGTGCTAGTAGACGTCCATGCTAAGTGCGTATGGTCCACTACCATCTGTATCTCATCTTGGGTGGCCACTGACAAAATCTCTTGCATGGGACCTGCTGGGGCGTTCGGCGCCTGCGAGCTCGTCCCCTCAATTATTCTGATCGTTGGGGCATCCATTGCTCCTAAGGTTTGAAAAAGGGGCGACACACAGAGATAACTCAGTCTTCGTATAGTATTCCGTACGATGACATGGAAGAACAAAAGAAACTCTAATGCACTTTTCTTGAACCCTAGAAAAACCCTAAAAACCCTTGGGAATTAACCCCCAAGGATTCGTGCCCTAAATTTTTACTCTTTATGAAAGAAAACGCCTTTTTCTCACAACTGCTCGCAAGTACGCACCACAAACATTTACCGAACAGTTTATACCCACCATTATTGTCAAGTCAAGCTATTAGCAAAATAGTAAAAGAAAAGCAAAGGAGAAATCCTTCTTACCTCTTGGTTGGGGGGAATGGACTTTCTGTCATAACGAAGGGTGCGCATCAACTGGAAAAATGGGAGACTGATTTCATGAGAATTTTGTTCTTTCTCTGAAAGTATGAGTTTTGTGACAAAGCTTGAGGCGAGCCTGGGTTCTATAGGGGGAGGAAGCGATGATTGATTTCCCTAGGCAAGCGATGCCCTAGGCAAGCGATGCTTGGGCGAGATACGTTTCTTGCTATTGATTGCAACCATGTGTCATCAATCTGCGAGAAGAAGTAACCGCCACAATTCGAGAATGCCAATCAATGCTTCCCTCCATTGGAGCAACCAAGCGACGGCTCAATTATCTCATCCACATTAAATGTGCCCTCATCCACATTTAATTCTCTGAAAGAGAATATCGTTTCAGTATGGCTTACATTTAATGCGCATGGCTGGCACTTATTGCGCACTAGACACGTCAATCAGAATAAAGATTATTTTATTAAATAGATTAGCTGTCAAGCGCAACAGATAACATCTAAAGAGGTCGTTTGGGCATAACACTCTTCGCCGAATATCGGTTTTGAGACGTTGTGATTCCTTGTTCTCTGTAAAAAAGTATTAAGTATTCTCAGATCATGAACCATAGATGAGATTCAAAACATATCAGTAAGGCACTAAGTGGGGCCTGATCCAGGTCGTTGAACTTGTGGGAGGAGGCCACCTTAGGTAGCTTGTACTACCTTTAGAGACATATGATGGTTGATTCAAGGTTCATCTAATGGCTAAAATTTCCCTGAAAAGTCAAAGGTATAAAAGAGGGCAGCTCTCCAATTAAAGCTATAGTGAACAAATCAATTTTTTCTCTTCTTCTACGACTCTGTAAAATTCTGCTTTGCTGTGTTCTTTAGTTTACTTTAATTCTTGTAATCTTGGTGCAATCAATTGGGTTGTTGAGTGAGGGTGGTGTTTCCTTCACGGGTAAAGAAACTTAGGGAGTCTTTCTCTTGGGTTTAAAGTTTACGGTAAAAGAGTTGAGTGATAAATTAGCAAAGTGAGTTGGGTAGTATTTGAGAATCTGAAATTGTACTCTGTAAACAATATTGATCTTCTTAGTGCAACGAGCCTCGGTGTTTCGGAGCTCAACGTGAACGTGGCTTGCTCAAATCTTGAGTAAGTGAACCAAGGCAATTTGGTGTTGCTTGGAGAGGAGGGAAGTGTTGTGTGGCAGAGTTATAACCATCCCACCACCAATACTCTTTTACTCGGCCAGGAGTTTTCGGAAGGAATGAGACTTAAAAAGTTTTCCCAGCAGCAACAACATGATTGTTTTTCTCGAAATAAAGTCTGGTGATTTGGTGTTGTATGCAGGCTATCAGACTCCACAAACCTATTGGTCCTCGGCGAATGATAGCCGAAAAACAAATAGTAGTGTTGGTGGCAAGGTCCATTCTGCATATCTGGAGCCCAATGCGTGGAATTTCCATGATCAGAATAAGAAATTGCTTTGTCAGTTCGTCTTCACTAAAAATACTAATCCGAATGCTACCTGGGCTGCCATTTTAGGCTCAGATGGGACGATTACGTTTTCTGATCTTCACAAAGAAAATCAAGTTGCTTCTGACGCTATCAAGATACCCCAAAATTCTTGTAGCAATCCTGAGCATTGTTCTCCCTATTATGTGTGTTCTCTAGGGGGTTGGTGAAAGTGCCCTTGGTTTCTTCAATCTTTCAATTGTAAACCTTGAATTGCTTCAACCTGTGATGGCTCCAAGGATTCAGTGGAGCTTTTCTCTGCCGGCGAGGAGTTTTATTATTTTGCAATTGGCTTTGTTGAACCCCTTTCATCCAATCTTGAGGCTTGCAAACAAGCTTGCCTTCGTAACTGCTCCTGCTCTGCACTGTTCTTTGGAGGTAATAAAAAATGCTATCTATTTGATCAAATAGGTACTTTGCAACACTCTTATGACAGTTTGAGTGGTTATATTTCATATGTGAAGATTGTGAATGGAACCAGTGATGGAAGTGGAAACAAGGGAAAGAAGACTATTAATTGTGTTCATGGTTATTGCAAGCATAATTGTGATTTCTATTCTACTTTATCTGGGACTATGGTACCGGAGAAAGAAGAAATCAATGAAGTTTTCTCAAGAAAACTTTGAAGAACACTTTCTTGGACAGTTTTTCCGGCATGCCGATTCGCTTCAGTTATAATGATCTTAGTAAGGCAACTAAAAGCTTCTCTACGAAGGTTGGTCAAGGAGGGTTTGGCTCTGTTTATCTAGGTGTGCTACCGGACGGAACCCAATTGGCTGTTAAAAAGTTGGAGAGCTTTGTCCAGGGGAAGGAGTTTGGAGCTGAAGTAAGTACAATTGGGATGGTACATCACCTGCATTTGGTCAAACTCAGAGGCTTCTGCGCTGTGGGGAGTTACAGACTTCTTGTTTATGAGTACATGAGCAATGGTTGTTTGAATAAATGGATTTTCAAGATTAATGAGGAAAGTCAGTTGTTGAGTTGGAACACAAGATTTAATATTGCATTGGGTACAGCAATGGGTCTAGCCTCTCTGCATTCAGAATGTGAATTAAAGATTGTCCATTGTGACATAAAGCCTGAAAATGTTCTTCTTGATGATAAGTTCAATGCTAAAGTTTCAGATTTCGGTTTGGCTAAGCTGATGACACATGAAGAAAGCCGCGTCTATACAGCACTGCGAGGAACAAGAGGTTACCTTGCACCAGAACGGATTAAAGACAACCCGATTTCAGAGAAGACTGATGTATACAGCTATGGTGTGGTCTTGCTCGAGATCATTAGTGGCCGGAGGAGTTATGATCCAGGGGATGGTTCAGAGAAATCCCATTTCCCAACTTATGCCTTCAAGATGTTGGAAGAAGGAAAACTAAGCGAAATCCTTGATCCGCGGCTTGATATCGATGAAAATCATGAGAGTGTTGTCAATTTAATGAAAGTTGCCTTGTGGTGCATACAGGATGTGGTGCATTTGAGACCACCTATGACTAAAGTAGTGCAAATGCTTAAAAGTCTCTGTGCTGTACCTCAGCCCCCGACCTTCTCAGTTGAATTCCCAGGGATGCTCTAGTTTTGTCAAATGGAGTAGTGAAGAAGGTACAGTACTAGAACTGGTCGATGCCGATAACGGTGGAGTTATATCAGAAGTTCAAATATACAGATGAAGAATATCCATGATGTTTTCCGCTGTCAGCTGTGATCAGGCCGTCTCAAAAACATTTGTAACCCTAGACAAGAATTACTTTAGAGCCCTTTTAATAATATAAGTATATATTAAAAAATTATTTCAAATTTATTTTTCTTATTTTGAGATGCAAAATCACTAATTAAATTTTTATATTCAACTTTAGAAACCAAATCTTTTTCAATTGATAATATAGTCAAATTACATAATCTTTCTTGTGAGGGTGAGAGGTGGATGACGGGCTATCGGGGTCAAGTAAGTGAGGGGTTTTGGGGAGGGGCTTGAGGGGACGAAGATGGTGATGTCGACGCGGTGAAGAATGAAAATGGGTTGCGAAAATTAGCAAAAATCGGCCAAATTGGGGGTTGTTAAGGCTGAGAAAATGTTTCATAACTGATTAAGTGGTGATACCGATCGATTTTGGTGAGAAAATTGACCGGAATCATCACTTTAATGATGACAACGACACTATGGCGGTGTAGAGGGGAGGAGATGCAATGTTTTCATCATTTTAGGGATTGAACGGGAGTTTTGAAATTTTAGACATTTAAATAACTATCTTAGTTAATTTACGGGTGTGAATAGAAAATATGAAACATGTTTTATTTGTAAATTTATGTAAAAAAAATTCTAATGAACTTGGGCCTTTTTGGCTTTTTTGGGACCCTTTGGACCGGTTTGGATAAAAAATTATAAACTTTTGTAGGTCTAATGTTATTTCCATAAATCTATTTAAAATTTTTTTTAAATAATTTAGGCCCCTTTTTGGGGCCTTTTTCGCGGGCCCTAGGCAGGTGCCTTACCTGCCTATCCCTTGGGCTGGCCCTGGCTGTGATAGCATCATGAACCACCAGACTCTCTAGTATAATTTTGTAATGCATTTCTCCTCAAAATTTGTTCTGTGCTTGTATGCTAAATTTTTAGAAATTGCAATATTCTAATCGACCTTGTCTTTAACCTGCATGATCATGAAACTCAAAAGCAATCTGTTTTTAAGTATGAACTTTGAAGATGAAACAATTTGAAACATTTCCCAGAAAATTAATGGGAACGGTTCAATTAATCTGGAAATTCCAGGATTTATTTTTACACTTCATATTATTGTTGCCACACTGTGTACTACTTGTACATATGTTCCATTTTCTGGTTTTGAACCCTAAAAAATAGTTGATTTGGGTGACATTAACAAGTCTCACTAGTTGAAATGATCACTACCCTCTAATCAAATTCTAAACAACATGCCACCAGAAATTTATCCAGCCATTTTGGCTTCTTCTAGCTGGGCTTATTTGGTTGCAGAGGGCTCTGGTAAGATAGATACCCATTTATCAATTTTCAGCCAAAGCTACAAAAATCATTTCCTCAGTTCATCTCTCAACCCTTTCAACTTGATATTAAGAGATTTTTTATGTTTGATATTGAAGCCTAATTTGCCCAGAAATAGCGAGTTTATGTAATCACGAGAACCCCTTGTTTCAATTTCCATCTTTATCTTGTAATCTTCTAGTTCTACATTATTTATTTCATCTACTGAATTGGAGCATTTCATAAGTGGATGGTTTTTTTAATCAAGTCTTTCCTGGTCTTTAAACCTGCTACCAATGAAAAGGAAATTTCAAGAAGTGGGAATTTGATAATTCAACCTTTTTTGACGTTACTGAGTTACATTTTAAGTAAACAAGTCAAACAATAAGTATTATTTCAAATAAAAAATATATAAATTATTAATATAAACATTGAAATAAGACCTACTAAATATAGATTTAACCAATAAACTACATTATTGTTAATATAAAAGTGGTAACTTTATGTTTATTAATATTCGGTTGAAATAAGGATGGTCACTAGAGCTTTTATCCGATTGATAATTTTAAAGTATAGAGATATTAATTGAAATATGGATGGTCATTAGAGCTTTCATCCGATTGATAATTTTAAGGTCTAGAGATATTAATTAAAATATGCGTAAACAGGTTTGGATACTTTTAATCATAAAAAATATATATATTTGGCTGAAATTTAAAGACCAATTATCTAATTTTAGTTTATATATTAATATTAAAGAGGGTGCATGGGTGTACAAGTTCCGGACCCAAACCGTTACTTAAAATAATAGCCCTTTTCGTTTTCGTTTGAAAGTTCAATACAATTTTACAATCAAGAGTTGAACTTTGGTGACTGAATTAAATACAAAGTCTGTTTCTTTCCAAACAAACTTGACTCGTCAAACACACGTTTCTGCACCATATTACTAATATACCCATTGTTGTTAAAAAAACTCGTAAGTCATAACAACTAGAAATATCAAATTAACCACGGTGAGACTGGATAGAATGTGTGTGTGATTATAAATAACCAGTTATGTATGGATTGAAGAATCCATAATGCAAGAAAACAAGAGATTTTTAAAATGATTCGACGGTTTAAAATCAAGTCTACGTCCACTACTATATTACTGTTTATGTTTGTTGTATATGAAAAGTGATTACAATGAAGAAACACGTAATAACGAGTTGAGATTCTCTCTTAGTGATTTCCTATACTTGTATGAATAATAATTGATCAATCCCCCAAAATAAAGGTGAGACCTCCCTTTTATACACATCATCTAACAATGGTTGGGAGTTTGTATTACAGGGTGGATTACATGCATAATCCCCCATAACTTGGATTTGAGTGAGTCTCCACCTATGCTTAAGTTAGAACACCATGCTTAAGATTGATGAACTTATTGATTAAGTCATCTATTGTACAAGAGTGGCACGTGGGATAATCCTAACCTCTAGATCTCGATATGGTTTATAGACAGATAGCATGAATCTTAACGTCGAAAAATGATGCACAACACCCATCAACATTATTAATTATGCTACTATTAGTGGTTTCAATATGTTATGAGTAATTTTTAGCCTTTGTTTAAGTCTTTATAACTATAATACTAATCTATATTTGCTCTATTATGAATGAAATACTCAATTAATATATATTTTGCATCTAATAAAGAGGATAATAATGGCATTTCACAATCAACTTTACAGCTACATTTCCACAAAGGGTCAATGGTGAAAATGAAACCATACCAACCAAATTAATTAATCTTGGGTTGGCTCTAGAAATATTGACACACAGCTTGTATTCAGCAAACAGACACAAATAAACAAAGTGGGGTTAGTCTTCCATTCATGATTTGATGTCTGTGCATTTGTCAGTTTCCATGACCCCAATTTTGTGCATAACGTTTCCTATGGGTAATGACCACTTCCACCATAAAGCCATCCAAATTCTCTTATCAAATGACACAAGATTTTTGTTGATAAGGTTCGTGTCACTTAATCATCTATATTTCTTAATTTCTATTCTAACATTATAGATTAATGGAATTAGTTAATTTAATCACCAGTGGATAACCTCGTATTCAACTAAGACTTTTAGATATATTACTTAAGAGATCATATTGCTAATACTAAGGTCTTAGAAATTAGTTGAAATATTGATAGGCTAGCCCAAACACCCTTTAAGTCTACTATTGTTCATATCTTGTCTTGAAACATAGATGTAGTTAACCAAAACATGATCTACTGGGTTACTAATAGGAGTGGCTATTGAAGGAAATTATCTGACTATCAACTTCGCAGCTTTCGCAGGATTAGAAGCACACAATGGCAACAAGACACCCTTCAAACAAGGGCAGATCCAACATTTGTTGAGGGTGGGTCATGACCCACTCTCAATTTTTTAAAAGAAATACTAATATGTATAATTTTTGGATTTTAATCTACTCTAACAAAAATATTAATGGATAAAAATATTAATGTATAATTAGTTTTTATTTTGGCCCATCCTAACAAACAATTTATGAATCTGCTACTATCTTCACATCTATTATTGTTCATTTCTTGTCTTGAAACATAGATGTAATTAATCAAAACATGATGGGTTACTATCAGAGATGGCTACCTCGGAGACTTACTTTGGTTGTCAACTTCAGCGGAGGTTAGTTGAGATGCTGGCAAGACACCCTTTAGGTCTACTATTGTTCATGTTTTGTTTTGAGACACAGATGTAGTTAACCAAAACATGAGTGGATAAATATTCTTTTTTTTATTAGTTGTTCTTTGAAGAGGGGAGAAATCTGTTCCTTGTCAATATTCACGTGAAAGAAAGGGCTCCAAGACAAAACATATGAACAGTGAAAGATAAAGGAAGACAAGCAGGAGACACGAGAAGCAAAAGAGTTGCAGCTAATCCTCCATTGCAGTACAGGAAAAAAAATCCTCAGAAGAAGATAAAAGAAAGGGAAAAAATATAGGTGGATGAAATTAGTTAAGCGTAATAAAGTCTGTGTTGGGTAGTCAAATTTCAGTGTACCTGCCCTACCAACTCTTTCTCTCTGTCTCTATCTGTATATAAACCTTGTTGAATGACAGGATGAGCAGGTAACTTTGTCACTTACACCTTTTGCTTCTTACATCAAGAAAAAATCCAAAAAATACATTCAATTACATAAAACCCTTCTGTTTCTGTAACTGAAATCAAGACATGAGGTCAGTCTCCTTCTGTTACTTTTTGTTTCTTGGCTCGTTTTTCATTTGTTCTCCAGTAATTTCTGTTTGTATTGAAACCGTTGTTTAACGACTGAAAAATTAGGCCTTTTGTTCATTTCTAAATCTTTCTTGCTAATTTTTGCTTAGATTCAGAATTGTTTTTTTCTTTCTCAATTGCCACCCTGTTAAATCATCATTTACAAAGCTTATAAATCTGTAATATCTCTGGTTTTGTATTTAGCTTGTAGAGAGTTTCCTCTTCATGTTTTCTAATCTTAAATTTTCACATGGATACTTAGATTTCGTAATGATGAATTTTGATAGTTTATTAATTGTGCTTTAAAATTTCCCGTTATTATGTAGCACAACTCGAAGAATTGTGCTGGGTGTCTATTTTTACCGTTGTAAATTCAAGCAAGTCCCAAAACTTCAAGTGGGTATCAACCTTTAGACAGATTTCTTATGTTTGTTTGGCAAAGCTCAGTGCATTTTTTTCAGTTATAGAAATTATGGGTTTGTTCCAATATGGTGGAGTCTTGTGTTTTTGTCTTCTTCTTGTGTTCAAAACTTGTATTGCTGACTCTCAACATATTGGCAAGATATATCCTGGGTTTGAGGCATCCCACGGTGACTGGGTTGATAAGAATGGCCTATTCCTGCGATCTAACAACTCTGTTTTCGCTTGTGGATTTTACACTGCCTTGGATGCTCAGTTCTTTTTGCTGGTTGTCATTCACATTAGTAGTGCCAAAGTAGTGTGGACTGCTAATAGAGGCAAACTGATTAGAGATTCTGATAAGTTTGTGTTTGAGAATAATGGGAATGCTTATTTGCAAATGGGAAATGGTGTAGCTTGGTCCTCAAATACTACTGGACAGAAAGTTACATCCATGGAACTGCGGGACTCAGGGAACTTGGTATTGCTTGGGGACGATGGAGGTATTGTTTGGCAGAGTTATAGCCATCCCACTGATACTCTTTTACCAGGCCAGGAGTTTTCCGAGGGAATGAGGCTTAAGAGTTTTCCCAAAAGTGATAACTTGAGTGTTTATCTTGAATTTAGGTCAGGCGATCTCATCTTGTATGCCGGCTATCAAACTCCACAAACCTATTGGTCTTTGGCGAATGACAGCAGAAAAACCAATAACAGTGTCGATGGCAAGGTGTACTCTGCAGCTCTGGTGTCCAATGCATGGAATTTCTATGATCATGATAAGAAGTTGCTCTGGCAATTCGTCTTCTCTGACAATATTGATCAAAATGCTACTTGGGCTGCCGTTTTAGGTTCTGATGGAACAATTACATTTACTGATCTTCAAAAGGGAAATGCCGCTACTGCTGAGTCATTCAAGATACCACAAAATCCATGCAGCATTCCTGAGCCTTGTAGCCCATACTATGTGTGCTATTTTGACAATTGGTGCCAATGTCCTGATCCTCTCAAGTCTCAATTCAATTGTAACCCTCCAGTTGCTTCATGGTGTGATAGTTCCAGGAATTCAGTAGAGCTTTTCTATATAGGCGAGAGGCTTGACTATTTTGCACTTGGTTTTGTTACACCCATTTCAACATACGGTCTTGATGCTTGCAAAGAGGCTTGCCTTGGTAACTGCTCCTGCTCTGCCTTGTTCTTTGAGAACAGTTCAAGGAGTTGCTATCTATTTGATAATATAGGTAGCCTGCAACGCTCTCAGCAGGGTTTGGCTGGTTATGTTTCATATATCAAAGTCTCTACAGGAAGTGGTGACAAAAGAAGCAATGAAGGGAAAAAAATTATCTTCATTTTCTTCATAGTTCTTGCAACCATACTGATAATTGCTGGTCTACTGTATGTGGGATTCTGGTATCACCTCAAAAAGAAAAGATTGATTGAATTCTCTCAAGCGAACTTGGAAGAGGATGATTTCTTGGATAGTTTATCTGGCATGCCTGTTCGCTTCAGCTATAATGATCTTCATGCGGCAACTAAAAGTTTCTCTACAAAGGTTGGCCAGGGAGGGTTCGGCTCAGTCTATCTAGGTGTGCTACCAGACGGTACCCAATTGGCTGTCAAAATGTTAGAGGGCATTGGCCAGGGGAAGAAGGAGTTTCGAGCTGAAGTAAGTATAATTGGGAATATACATCATGTCCATCTAGTCAAACTCAAAGGCTTCTGTGCCGAAGGGACTCACAGGCTTCTTGTTTATGAGTACATGGCAAACAGGTCATTGGATAAGTGGATCTTCAAGGTTGACAAGGAAAGTCAGTTGATGAGTTGGGAAAGAAGATTTAACATCGCATTGGGTACTGCAAAGGGATTAGCTTATCTCCATGAGGAATGTGAAGTAAAGATTGTTCATTGTGACATAAAACCTGAAAATGTTCTTTTAGATGATAATTTCAATGCCAAAGTTTCAGATTTTGGTTTGGCAAAGCTGATGAACCGTGAAGAAAGCCTTGTGTATACAACACTGAGAGGTACACGGGGGTACCTTGCACCAGAATGGATAACAAACAATCCCATTTCAGAGAAGAGTGATGTATATAGCTACGGTATGGTCTTGCTTGAGATCATTGGAGGCAGGAAGAATTATGATCCAGGGGTTGATTCAGAGAAAGCACACTTCCCTTCTTATGCATTCAAGATGCTAGAAGAAGAAAAACTAAGCGAAATCATTGATCCAAGGCTAGATGTCAATGAAAAAGATGAGAGAGTTGTCACCGCAATCAAAGTTGCACTGTGGTGCATACAAGATGAGATGCATATGAGACCACCCATGACCAAAGTAGTCCAAATGCTTGAAGGTCTCTGTGCTGTACCTCAGCCCCCAACCCCTTCTCAGTTGAATTCTCGGGTTTACTCAGGTTTCATTAAGTGGAGCGGTGATGAGGGTACTTCATCAGGACTACTTGACGACAATAGTGGCATATTTATGTCAGATATTCAACTATCTGGCCCGAGATGATAGAAGCAGTAATGTTATACAGATGAAGATTAATCTATACTTGTAATTTTCAGCTTTCGAGCATAAGAAGTTTCCTGTAATTAGCTTCCACAGCATTGTGAATTATGAAACTTCTTTGTTTTCTAATGCCTGTCTTTTTGTGCTTGTAAGTTGTAATATCTACAGAAGCTGCTTTATCCACTGTGAAATTTAGTCTTCATTTTGTGTGCAATCTCAAGGGGGAATTCCAAGTCTTCTTTCTTGAGTACTTCGTGGATAATCTTGAACATTAGTGAAAGATGTAATAGCAAGTTTTTGTGTGAGATCAATATTAGATTTGTATGATGCTAAGTTTCTTTCATTTTAATTCCAGGGGATTCTATATGATACATTTTTGCCTGACAGCTTTAGCCATCTCATATCTAATAGCCCAAAATCTTGTACATTTGTTCATAATATTTTGTCTATTTGGCCCCAGAAATTCTCCTGCAACTTCGCATACATTTCAGGATTTAAGTAAAATACACAAAAAAGGAAAAAAATAATAATAATCAACATAAAAATTGTGTTAGTTCTTTAATAGTCAACCTTGTTGCTTATCAACCATCCTTAGGTGACCGAATGGGACGATATAGACTCTTGAATATATTACTTAAGATGTCTTAAGTTTGATTCTTCTCGGTTGCCAATAAGAGTAGCCACTTCGAGGCTCTAAGGGATTAGTGAGATGCGTACAAATTGATCTGGACACTCCCAATCAAAAGACCAAAAAAAAAAAAAAAACCCTTGTTGCCTATCAATGCTTTCCCTCTCTCTTGCAATATGCCTTTATATATTTCATGACCAAATGAGGGTTGTGGATTAGAAACTTCTGATAAACTAGAATCTGCATTAATATTATGTCCATAAGGCTTTGATAAATAATGATGGGAATTTTCTTTTGTTAATAGTGAGATGCTCATGCCATCCTTGAAAGAAGAGACTGCAAGCAAGATATTCGATCGCGTATGGAGTTATTTTGTTTTTGTTTTTATATTATACTTTTATCCGTAATTCTTTTCAATTCCCAAAATAGTTCATGTGAAAATAAAGAACACTATTGTTTAATTAAGAAGTATCAAAAATTGTTTTAAGGTAAAAGGAAAATTTATGGGAATACATTGAAAAAAAATTTGCCTGTCCATACGACAATGTCACCACAGATGATGTTATTGTATTAACAAATTTCGATATTCCTCTGAGAGAGCTGCCAACGTTAAAGGAATACCATTACTCTAAGGCGGGCGGCGTCGAGGTATGGAGTTCAGTTGCCAACACTCATGTCGTGTCAATGTATTAAAATTGCATCGACGATAGGCTCCAACATTGGGTTTGCCAACGATGTATAGTCAAATCATCATTGGGTGATTGATTAATCATTTAAGACTTTTAAGTGTATTATTCAAGAGATTTTGACTTTGAATCACTTCAACCTCTAATAAAGATAACATTTTTTATAATATTTAAAAAATAATCATGACAGAGTTTACGTAAAACACAAACATCAAGAGATAATGATAATAACCTCTATTTTAAAACTTGGACCAGGTTGGAACCGACAACCTCTCCGATCTGGTTTAAGTTCTAGGGGGTTTTTTGTTTTTTGCTATATTTCAAACTTATAGGGACTAATAAATTTTCTAAGGGTGTTTTTAAACATTTCAAAATATTAGGGACTAATTAAAATTACTGGGAATTTTTTAAATAAATTAAAATTTCAGAGACTACTTCATAATTTTTGTAAGAGTATTTTGGTAATAAGCTAAAATTTAAAGAACTAATTCAATTTTTTTTTAAATATTTTTGTTATTGACATCACTGGTTGAATCGATCAACCCGTGACCCAATCACCTTGCCCAGTCTCACAACAAGTCGGATTGTAAAACAATGGTGACAACTAGTAGCAGAGATTTGCTCAAAGATACTGCGATCAAAATTCTATTAAAGTTGCCTGTGAAATCCTTTATGTTTAACATGTGATATTGTATAGTATAATATTGTATACGGGCTTTGATGGATCCCCATTAATGAAACCAATTAAACTAATATTCTAAGGTTATGATCAACACGTGATATTGTATAGTATAACATTGTATTGTATTGTATAGAATTAAATAATATTATATGAAATGTTTTATATTGTATTAATTTATCATTAACTTCAATTAAAATTTTAACAAGTATTCACTGAAATTTAATAACTTAATTCTTTTTATTGTTAACTAAAGTTATATTAGTTACTATAACAATTACATAAGAAAATAAAATATTAATGAAAAAAATCATTTACTAACACTATTAAAGATTAAAATATTTTTTTATTAATGTTATTTTAAATCAATAATTATCTATATATTTTGAAGTAATTAATTAACTTACTAAAAATTTCAAAATAAATTATATAATACAATAAATCTCTTAACCCACTTGTTGGGTCTTTGGGCTTGTATGTTTGGGCCCAAGGACGACATAAGCCTAGCCTATCTCATTTGAGATTAATGGTCAATGAAAGTCAATAGATTCAATGAATCTGTCTAGTGTAGTTTAGGACGCTTTAAAGACTATTCCAATTCCCTCCCCTCCCTTTTCATTAGCTTTCAACAAATATTAAACAATGGGAAAGAATCAATGACCACGTTGATATAATGTTGATGTTCGTTGAATCCAAACACATGGTAGGTGGGATTGCTTTGAATTCTTGAGCCGACACGATTTTGTCTTGAAAATACAACCTTTGGGTATATGAAAGTGTTATTATTCTATATAAGCAACTAAAACTCTCATCTCCTAGCCGATGTGAGAGTTTGACATCATTATATAACATTACTCATATTTTATTATGTCATTGTATTGCATCACTTTTGTATATATATTATTAGGTCCGTTTGGTAAACTTTTCTCCCATTATCCTATCTTAAAAATTCAAAAATGCATTTTTTTTAATATTCTTCAAAAATTTAATCATATCTTATTTAACTCAAAACATTTTACTTTTTTTCAATAAAAGTTTTAAAATTATCAAAAACACTCCACCCACCTATCTCTTAGCCATTGTTGATGATTAAATATCGACCAGGGATTCGACCGTCAACGACAAAGCAAGATATGGTCGTCAATTATCATAGAATGATTTTTTAAGTCAATTAGTTTTGTAATCAAACTTTTGATATTATTGTTGTTCTTTTTATTAATATTTGCAAAAGAATATGATCTAAATATATAGTTAATTTCAGGTATAATAACTACCATAGTATTTGTGAATAACAGGATGTATAGTATAATTGTTGAGTTTATTATTCACAAATACTATTAAGGTGCTTAATTTCAACAATCTTTTTTCTTTAAAACAAATGAGGATCCTTGGATGGATAGTAATGGTTGTTGACTGTTGAGTGCTTTACCTAACAATTTGCGAGTTCCGTCCACTTCCTTTCCCCATTTCTTCAAATTTACAAGCAAGACGCAAGTGCAAACTCAGCCCTTTTGTCCTTCATCTCTTATTAAATTTACATAAAAAGGCACTAAAGCTATATAATGAATAAAAGACAAAGCCAACCGAGATGAATTTTAATGTAAACAAAGGCTTATGTTGGATAACTTTATAGTTTAAATCAAAAGAGAAATCCTAAGAACACAGTACAACTCTCCCTCTGCATAATACCCTTTTGTTCCTGTCAGTGAATCAACAAGTTAATGAGGTCAGTCACCATGATTTTGAACTTTTTCTTGTAGTTGTTTATAGTTAATACTGTTTGTTTGCCGCTTTGATTTTCATACATTAGATGGTTTGTATGATTTGATTTTGAATACAGAGTGCCAATACGCCGCTTTCTTTACATATTTTGTAATCTTTGCCATGTAAAAAAACCTTCACTTGAACCTTTAGCTGGTTTCTTTTGTATCAGTCTTTAAAGTTTTTTGTGTCTCAGTGATAGTTAATTCTTAGCATATATTCCAGAAGTAAAAAATTTGTGATTATTTAGCAATTTTTCAATGTAAATTTGAATAGGTTCACTGATACTTTTAGTGCGTATCAATTTTTAGACGGATCTGTCATTAATTAACAAAGCTTGGTGAGTTTATGAGGTAGAAATTATGGGTTTCTTCCAATGTGTTGGAACCTTTTGTTTATGTCTAGTTCTTGTGTTGAAAACCTGTACTGCTGGCTCTCCACATATTGGCCAGATGTATCCTGGGTTTGAAGCATCCGCAAAAGAATGGAGCAATAATAATGGGAGATTCCTGCTATCCAACAACTCGATTTTCGGTTTCGGCTTTTCCCATGCCTTGAATGATACACTTTCTTTGCTGGTTGTCAAACACATTAGCAGTGGAAGAGGGGTTTGGACTGCTAATAGAGGCAAATTGGTTGAAGATTCTGCTAAGTTTGTTTTTGACAAAAGTGGGAATGTTTCCTTGCATTGGGGAAATGATGTGGTTTGGTCTCCTGATACTTCTGGAGAGAAAGTTGCATCGATGGAATTGTGGGACTCGGGCAACTTTGTGTTGCTTGGGAACAGCGGGAGTATTCTTTGGCAGAGTTTTAGCAATCCAACTGATACCCTTTTACCTGGACAGGAATTCTCGGAAGGAATGAGACTTGAAAGCCGTCTGAACAAAGATAATATGAGAGTTTACCTTGAGTTCAAGTCTGGTGATTTGGTTTTGTTTGCAGGGTATCAAACTCCACAAACCTATTGGTCATTGGCGAATGAAAGCCGCAAAACCAATAACAGTGTAGGTGGTAAGATTCAGTCTGCCATTCTGGAGTCTAATTCATGGAATTTTTATGATCAGAATAAGGCCTTGCTTTGGAAATTCATCTTCTCTGAAAATACTGATGGAAATGCTACATGGGCATTGATTTTAGGCTCTGATGGGGTAATCATATTTTCCAATCTTCGAAAGGGAAGCACATCTATTCCTGAGGCAATCAAGATACCACAGAACTTTTGCAGCACTCCTGAGCCTTGTGGCCGATATAATGTCTGTTATTTCTTCAATCAATGCCGGTGCCCTGCATCTCTCAACTCTCGTTTCAATTGCAAACCTCCGATTGCTTCAGCCTGTAATAGCTCCCGGAATTCAACAGAGCTTTTTTTTGTTGGCACGAAGCTTGATTATTTTGCACTTGCGTTTGTTACACCCATATCAAGATACAGTCTTGACACTTGCAGAGAAGCTTGCCTTCGTAACTGCTCATGTTCGGTGCTGTTCTTTGAAAATCATAGTGGGAATTGCTTTCTATTTGACAGCATAGGTGGTTTTCAACGTCCTCTGGAAGGTTCTGCTGGTTATGTTTCCTATATGAAGGTCTCTCATGCAAACGCTGGGGTAGATCCTAGTACTGAAGCAGGTGGGACTCGACGGAAACATATCCTCTTAGTTGTCCTAATAACTATTTCCACCATTCTAGTAATTTCTGGTATTCTTTATGTCGGAATCTGGTATTACCGCGGGAAGAGAACATCAGTGGAAATTTCTCAAGAAAACTTTGAAGAGGATAGTTTCTCAAACAATTTTTCTGGTATGCCTGTTCGTTTCAGTTATGATGACCTTTGTAGAGCAACTAAAAGCTTCTCTATAAAGGTTGGTCAGGGAGGTTTTGGCTCTGTCTATCTGGGGACACTGCCTGACGGTACTCAATTGGCTGTTAAAAAGTTGGAGCGCATCGGCCAGGGGATGAAGGAGTTTAGAGCTGAAGTAAATATATTTGGGAATGTACGTCATATTCATCTAGTCAAACTCAGAGGCTTCTGTGCTGAAGGGCCACATAGGCTTCTTGTTTATGAGTACATGGAAAATGGATCTTTGGATAAATGGATATTCAAGATCAATAAGGAGAACCTGTTCCTGAGTTGGGACATAAGATTTAACATCGCATTGGGTACTGCAAAGGGATTAGCTTATCTCCATGAGGAATGTGAAGCAAAGATCGTTCATTGTGACATAAAACCTGAAAATGTTCTTTTAGATGATAATTTCAATGCCAAAGTTTCTGATTTTGGTTTGGCAAAGCTGATGAACCGTGAAGAAAGCCTTGTATATACAACACTGAGAGGTACACGGGGATACCTTGCACCAGAATGGATAACAAACAGTCCCATTTCAGAGAAGAGTGATGTATATAGCTACGGTATGGTCTTGCTTGAGATCATAGGAGGCAGGAAGAATTATGATTCAGAGGTTGATTCAGAGAAAGCACACTTCCCTTCTTATGCATTCAAGATGCAAGAAGAAGAAAAACTAAGCGAAATCATTGATCCGAGGTTAGATATCAATGAAAAAGATGAGAAAGTTGTCACTGCAATCAAAGTTGCATTGTGGTGCATACAAGATGAGATGCATTTGAGACCACCAATGAGCAAAGTAGTCCAAATGCTTGAAGGTCTCTGTGCTGTACCTCAGGCCCCTACGCCTTCTCAGCTGAATTCTCGGGCATACTCAGTTGGTATTAAATGGAGCAGCGATGATGGTAATTCATTGGAACCACTTAATGAAAATTGCGGTGCACCTTTCTCAGACGCCTAACTATCATGCCCGAGATGATAGAAGCTGTAACTGTATGTATAATTTTTTTCATTGTGCTTATAAGTTATTTCTCATGAAACTGGTTGAATTTCACCGTTATGAAAAATTAGTCTCTCTTTCTGTGAAGATTTTCTATAGATATAATTACTATCTGTTACAGTTGTGTTTTTTTATAAAAGACCAATCAATCTCTGATCTAAATTGCATGCTGAAACTCAAAAGACATTCTGTTCTTTCTTTATTAAGTATCCTGGGTAGATTAGTAGTTTTGAAATTTTGCAACAGATTTAACGCTTAGATTCCCAAGAATATATTTTAGGAAACAAAAGGTTTCAATTCCTAAAATGGATTTCAATTCCTAAATTAAATGTATTTTTAAATTCCTACTAAGGAAAATATGATTATAGTATAATTTTCCTTTTTCTATAGGATTTGGAGGTTCATATCGATTACTATAAATTCAGGGTTATTGCATCCACAACCCACATCTTATTTCAAGAATTCTTCACTGACGAATCTCTTGAACTCTCAATCAATTCATTCAATGGCTTCGTCTCAAGCTAGTCTTCTTCTCCAGAAACAACTGAAAGATCTGAACAAACACCCTGTCGAGGGCTTCTCCGCCGGCTTATTGAACGAGAACAACGTATTCGAATGGAGTGTTTTGATCATGGGGCCTCCTGGAACGCTATACGAAGGAGGTTTCTTCAGTGCAATAATGAGTTTCCCTTCAAACTATCCCTGCAACCCGCCAACTTTGAAGTTTACTTCAGAGATCTGGCATCCGAATATTTACCCTGATGGGAAAGTTTGCATATCGATTCTTCATCCTCCGGGAGACGATCCGAATGGCTATGAAGTTGCAGCTGAGCGATGGAGTGCCGTGCACACTGTTGAGAGTATTATTTTGAGTGTTATTGTGATGCTTTCTGACCCGAATGTTGAATCTCCGGCCAATATCGATGCTGCAAAAGAATGGAGAGAAAATAGGGAGGTTTTTAAGAAGAAAGCTGCTCGCTGTGCTAGAAAATCAGAGGATTTGTTCCTTAGCCTTTAATTTTTTTTCCTGTAAAATTTTAGAATTAACATATGATGTTTATTATCAAATTATCAAATTTTATTCAAGAATCTTTAGTTAATGTTATTAATAAATTCCATTAGATCGGGTGAATTTAATTTCTGGGAATATGGAAGAAAGCGTATGAAAAGCTATAACTAAACTAAGCCGGCAATTTTTATTTTTTTTCATTAACTCCATCCACTGATTGAGAAGTTGTGATCAATCAATCCCAAACTTGTATTCTTTATATTTAAAATTTTTGATGTACTATCTCTTTTCAACCCTTTGAGCTAAAATGCAATTAACAAAAGAAGGAAATTTATGGATTCGATCCATAGTAATCTATTTAATAAAATTACGAGATCACACTATAAGGATGTTTTCAATATCATTATTTACTTAAATAAACTACGAGATCATCCCTAAAGAGACGTTTGATTGAAGGTTATTTCCAATTATTGAGGTGACATTATCTTATATGTTTTTTTTTTTTTTTTTGGTAAGTATGTCATCTTATATATTATTTCCTATTATTGAAAGTAATATCACTTTATATGTTATTTCCCAGTGTTAAGGATAATGTTATCTCATATGTTATTTTGTATTACTTAAATTATCACGTTTGGTTGTTAAGTAATATAAAATTTTAGTAATCTTTCAAAACTAATAATAATTACTATTGGTTATGTAGGTGGTAATCTGAATACCATTATTTTCTGATGCATTTTGTGACTACTTGATAATTTTATTTTTGTTACAATTTTACCCCATATTAAAAAAAATTAGGACAATAATACCCTTATTTTGAAATTAATTTACATGAACCTCTGATTATAATTTTACCCCTAATTAATTAAGTTTTTTAGAGTAATGCCCTTGTATTTAAAACAAATTGCAGGCCACCCAGGACCACCGTCGCCTACCAACCACCACCGTTGGTTGATGTCATCGGAATGGTGCACGATCAATCGGATCTAGCCGATCGTGTGTTGATCAGACTGTTTTCGACTAGATCGATGATCGTTTCTGGCCAGATCTTTGGCCCATGGTCGGTAGGATCTATGGTGCATGACCGACCAAATCTGATCGGTCGTGCCCGGTTTTAACCACTGCCACCACAACCAATGGTGGTGGCCGATGGCTAGCAATGCCTTGGGGTGGGCGGGGGTGATTTTATAAGAAATTAAACTTTTATGTGGCAGTGGTGTTTTAGCAAAATCTCAAATGTAGGGGGCTAAAAGAAATGATTCAAAAAATAATAGTAAAAATGATATCATATTAATATTTAAAATGGAGGGCAATTTAGTAATTTATATAACATACTCACAACTTTATTCCTCCCCCAATTTATTCCAACCGAATCAAACACATTTCTCTAAACATTCCCAGTAATCTTTAAGGTAATCTATCTTTCCTATTAAAGGAGCGTTTGGATTGTGGGTATATAAGATAACATGGGTAATCTTCGTTTATTTTGCAAGATTCCGGTGTTTTGGTTTGCAAGTAATAAAATATTACGGGAATCTTTTATTGCAAATAGTGTTTACTGTCAGTAATGTGGGGGGTAATTTGATACCCTCCCCCACCCCTGAGATGATTTTTCTACTCATTTTGCCCTTAATTAAAAACTATTTTGGATAGAATTGCCCTCAAATATCTACCAAATAACAATTAGCTAGCCCCCCTACATTTGAGAAATTAACTAAAACACCCTAGCCATAAAAAAGTTAAAAAGTTAACAAAACACCCCCAGCCACCGAAGACCACCGCCGACCGCCGACGTCAATCATAGTAATCATGCACGACCCACGGGATCTGGTCGATCATGCATCGGTAAGGCATTTTTCAGCCATGGATTCGTGATCTATGGCCGGAAACAGCCAGATCTGCCATTTCTATGGCTATTTTACGGCCATATCTTTGGCTATACAATAGCTAATTCTGCATGAGCGGTACACGACCCTACGTGATCTAGTCGGCATTTTTCGTTATGGATTCATGATACGTAGGTTGGAAACGGCTAGATCTGCCATTTCTATGGCCATTTTACGGCCATATCTTTGGCTATACAGTAGCTAATTCTCATCCACATGATAAACAGTTAAATTAATCGTTTAAACATAATTAATTTTACATAAATATGATTTGTTTTTGTTCAATTGTTTAGGATGAAATGAGGGAAATTGTGCAATTAGGTTAAATATAAGGGGTATTAGTGAAAAGTAAATAAATATATATATATATAATTTTTAATTTTTAATTTTTAAGTTTATATATTATATACGAGGCGGGGATAGGCATCACCCACCCCCGCCCCATCCCTGAGGACAAGGATTAAAACGCCCCCACCCCTTGCCCCTTATCCCCAAAAAAATTGGGGCTTCCTCGCCCCATATGGGGTGGGCAGGATAGGTCCCTTGAATTCTGAGGAACATTGGCCATGCCTATTCTTAAATCAGCATTCTTCCCATTTTCTTCCAAAACAACAAAAATTTTACATAGGATGTGATTCCACCTCAACACCCCTGAGATCTTGAGAAAAGTTGCCCTGTATTCTTTCTATTACTAAAATTTAACAGTAGAAAAATAGTGTAATTATGTGGGACATTAGGAGACTCTAGATAAACTTCAAGAAAGATACTTAACCGTAAAAAGTATTACTACAAGTGTGTGATGGATATTCATTTATTCCCCTACCAATTCAACACTGCATAAACTTTTTGTATCAATTTGGCAATGTGATGAAAACAGTAACATCATCAACTTGATATTTTTCAATGTATTATTAAGGCCAACCCACATGGGCCAAACTTGAAAAGTTCAAAAGCCAATTTTTCACATGTAGAATGTTAAAGTAATGTGAGATGGCAGGTACTAAAGGTCCAATAGTAATTCAAATCAGACCCTACAATAGCCCCACCTATTTACCAACAAACACTCTAATAATAATAGATAAGATGGTTCATTGATGACATTAATTCTCTATCTCAGCAGCTCCACACCTAATAATAACTTCAGAGCAGAAGACGACAACAACATCAATATATATATTACACGATCGTTATCTAACTTATCCTGATATCATAAATAAAACAAAGTGTAATTGACCCATCAAAACTTGAAGGAATGCACCAAAAAATATCAAGATACAAACAGAGAAAATCAATTTCTCTGATGAAAGAGAGAGCGAGATTTGTTTGGCATAAAGTCACCTACCCTGGCTTTTCTGCATTAAAAGATATTATATTTGTATGTGTTAAAAGAGTTATCGGATTCTCAATTTTTCAATGTAAAGTACACCGACGCTTTCTTTAAGTGAAGATAAACTCATTTTAGCAAACAGCTACTCATGTTAGCAACATCCAAACTGATGATGTTTAGCATTTTTTAACCGATTCCAAAATTTAAAATCATTTTCTAAGACTATCATTAAACTTTCAACAATCTCTTCTAAAAACTCATTCTTTTATTTATTGATCTCAATCACTATTTCTGATAATCATTAACAATGTTAGTTTAAAAATGATAGTCCAGAATAAATACAACCAAGAATATCAATTAAGAATTTCGTTAAATCTCAGATAGGAAATATGTCATATATTCTTTCAAAATTACTAGTTTGGTAAGATGACTATTATGAAATGAGTCATTACAATCTAAATACTTTTGACTTAATGAATAGGGATTCAGATAGACATGAGGGAATGAATTGGTTCTTGCATATTCAATCTCAAATCTGTTTCCTTTTCTGATTAATTTTGAAAATTTTCATCATCTAATGACACCATATTTCACATATCTCCAATCTATAAAGGAGAGTTGTATTAATCCAAGTGACATATGCACACCTCTAATTGTCAGATGGAGGCATATGTGTCAGTTGTATGGAAGACTGTCATCTCTAGCAATCAAGTTTTCTGCAATGACACTCTTCCAGGACAGAGAATTCCATTCAACACGTAGGGGAACCTGACAACCCTCATACATTAGATTTCCTCATTGCATAAGTACAAAAAAGATGTAAAAGCAAGTACTCTTTGACATTTTTTACATATTTATGCTCCGTAAATATACAGTAAGTTGCAGTCAGCAAGGTTACCTCTACTATTTCTCTTACCATTTTTCGGTTGCTGATATGTTATTTGGCTAGTTACAACTCCAGCTAGTGTTTAAAACATCTTTATGATCTTCAAGAAGCAGCAGTTAAAGGAAGGTAGTGACGAGCTCCATGGAAGAAGTTTGGTGGAGACATACGGCTGTGGTCACTTCCATCTTCATCCTGTTCTTTTTCTTCTTCTTCTTCTTCTTCAGCATCCCACAGAAATTTAGCATATGATGCAAGCACATAACTGCAACAAAATTGAAACGTTCCACATCAAATTTCAGCCATATCTACAGATGAAAATGTGAATTAAGAGTTTGATCAAACAATTACCAATCATCCGGGGCAGTTTTGACAGCTTGATCAAAGTAAACTTCAGCTCTGTGAGCATCTTTATGTGATTGCCATATCAAATCAGCATAGAGTGACAAGACATTTCCATCACTTGGGTTAGCCAAAATTGCTCTTCCACAGAACTCCTCAGCTTTAGCAAAATCTCCTCTAGCCTTCTCATCACAAAAAAAAAAAAAAAAAAACCCACTAGAACTCTGATCGCATCAAACCAAAAGATTAAATTAAGAATGAAAAGATCTTATCTTATTTACCTCTTTCAAGAACTTGGCATAGTTTCCTAGCAAAAGTGAATTTCCAGGATTTGCCTCGATCATTTTCTGATAATAGGCATCAGTACTATTACTCTTATTATTCTCAAAGAACCCAGAACCACCACCATCACCATCACCCCCACCACCAGCACCATCTCTACTACCACCACAAATTTTCCCACCATTACTCCCCATACCACCACCCATCACCATAGTTTGTAAAACGCTATCTTCTTCCAACCCACCTCCTTCTTTATTATCATTGTCATTCACAAGAAGTTTCTCTCCCAAACCAGAACTCGAAAACAGTCTTTGAATTCTTGGACATTGTAATATTTGCTCTTCATCAAGCTCTTTACTAGATGGCGGAAAGATGTTCTTTTTCCGCTTTGGCAGGTCCGGCGAAGCTGTTAAAAGCTTCTTCGTTGAGTGATCATCAGTGGATTGCGGAGACCACTGAAATGGTGAGTTTGATAAAGAAACTGACTTGGTTCTTTGTAAAACCTGAAATTCCGGCTCCGGTGAAGAGTCTTTACTGCGCTTGGGCAGCCACGAATTCAAAATTGGTGTAGATGAGCTTCTCAGAAGCATGACTACAAAAGTGGTTTTGAAATAAGCAGTTTCGAGAGGAAGCACTTATGGGAAGTGAGAAGCGCTTTTTAACGGTGTTGAGTGAAGAGAGCAACAAAATACAAGTTGTGAGGAGACTGAGGAGGGTTTTATATAGAGCAAGAAGAAGAAATCTGGGCCGTTGGATTAAGCCAAATGATAAGTGAAAAAAACAATACCGATAGTACAGATGTGTTCGTATGTGCTGTCATTTCTGTATAAACCCACCTATCAAACATGGAACTGTAAGCTGCATACGGCCTCTAATCAAGTGACACGTTTCATAATTCGTGGGAGATGGTCCCGCCATGGAGGGAGGTTGATAATAGGGTTTTGTCTTGTTGGAGAGAATGGACGGTGGAAGATTGGTATTGATAAATGACAGAAATAATAGAACTGTGTGTATGTGATAAAGATTGAAGTGAAGCTGGTAATTGTACTTCCCAACCGGAGACTGACACGTTGTAGGGTTCGAAAGATGACTAGAAAAGGACTAGCCATGAGTTTGCAGTTTACAGTTGAGATGTAGTGCCCACTGCCCACACCACACCCACCACTTCCATCTATCAACACTAGAACAACTTTGTTTTCTTTCATAATCCATAGTTTTTCTGCATTCGTTTTCAGAGTTCATCGAGCCTATTACAACAGAGAATTAATTTACAGGGCATAAATTTTCGTCACATGTCCTGTGGGTGTGACTATGCAAATGGAGAATGAGCTCTTGTCACATGTTATGTAACGATGCATTTGTCCAGGTCGTGTATAACACTAAAAAAAGATTACTTCATTTGTAAGACTGTCATAAATTGTTTCAACAGTAAAGCTTAGGATTGAGCTGTCATCCAAATCATGTATCACCTCATGAGAGGACTATTTCACTAATAAGTCTCTAATAAAGGGTAGTTTGTCAAGCCACGTGTAGTGTAATGAGAAGGTTGTTTTATGAGCAAAACCATTCATGCAACAATATAAATGGAGGTCTCTCACGCCAAATGAAATAAGGGATCCCAAAATATCATTTTCTCAATAGCTAAGAGTAATTGTCTTACTCGAGAGCAAATAGTTTTTGTAAACACATAAAAAAACACACAACAAAAGCAATAAAATAACAGTGGACGTAAGACTTGCATTTTGTATCTGAATTACTTTAAAAATTCCTTTTGTCTACTCTTTTTATGCATTATTATGATTATTACTCATTGATTCAGCATCATATTTCGTTTAACATCATATTTCTCGGTTCTCCTCCATTTTTCCTCGTCACCAAGCAATCGGTGACCTTTCTATAGAATCAAGAACATTTTCTTTTAACCTACACAGTACTGTATAAAGGACGAGGATGGAATATCTGGTATATTTGTCGTCCATAGTGACACAATATTATATGTAGCTTGTGTAATAATTCTATTTTCCAAGCTTAAATCAACACTTATAAATTCTCAAAAAATAAATAGAAAAACAATTTTCAACTTGCAATCGTAGATAATGCCACTTGCCAGCCGCAATAAGTCATATTAAGCTGTTTCCACCAAATTAAGCATGCTTATCGCTATCGTGACATAAAATAAGTAATAATGCAAACATCAACTCCCACTAAGGAAGCATCATATATTATATTATACACCCAAATAAAGAAATATTATTATATCATAGTTTACATCTTCAAATATCATATATTCCTTATCTATTCATTGGATTGCAAATAGGAATTTACAAATTTCATATTTAAAAATACTCATCACTCTTTGTAGAATTATTCACTTCAATCTTTTTTAATTTTTTTTATTTTTTTAACCGAGGTGTTCAATCCAGTTTGTGCGGTGTTCAATCCAGTTTGTGCGTATCTCAACAAATCTCTAGAACTCATTAAAAACTTTATAAGCTTAATGTTCCAAGTAGTAAGTCATAAATGTGGTAGGTGACCCTAATGTGGTTTGAACCTAAGAAATCAATTAAATGAGTAAACCTTCTTAACCACTAGACCAACTGCTTGAACTGTTCATCTCAATCTTCGTTCCCTCTAAATTTTGATATCAGTATTGATTAAATATTATAGGAAAACCATTCTTTTATAAGAGAATAATAATACTAATTAAAAGTATGGTGTGTCCATATGGATGAGACCAATATAAAATATTAGCACAAGTTGCAGAAAATTCAATATTGTTTGACATAAAAAAATGATAGGATAAACGAAAGAGAAGAAACAAAGGCATCATTCTCGTCTTTGTTGCATTGCAGATAATCAGATACCCAGATGAGTTTGACTCATTCTGTGCAGAAAATAAGAAAAAAAATAATTTTTTAGATAATGAAAGGGCTGATGCTGAGAGAATGAGAGTGATGTGTAGTGGGTATGTTTGGATTAAGAATATCTTTTTGTCTATTATGTAGCCTCCAAGTCAAATTTGATGTTAAGAGGATCTAAATACATCAAATTTGAAATAGAATTAATTCTTATTTGAATGATCAAATACAGTACAAAAATATTGTTCAAAAAATGATGAAATAAACAAAATTTTAAAATATTTATTCTTAAAAGAATAAGTATATAACTTTTTGTGGGTGTAAATAGCTCTAACTAGAGGTGAAATTGAGTCTGAGTATTTGGCTACTCGAACTCGACTAGATTACTACAGTACTTGAGTATATGAAATCGAGTTCAATTCGACTGATCGACCGAGAAATCGAGTCAATCGAGTCGAGAAATGCTACGAATACTAATCACTGAAATCGAGTTCGACCTAAGTCAATGACTGACCGAAGTCGAGAAATCAAGTTCAAACTTGAACTCCATACCTAAAATTAGAATTCAAGTTCGAATTCAAACTCATATAATCGAGCTTAATCAAGTTTTAATCGAGCTTTTCGATTCGAGTTGTACAGTGATTGAACTCGACTCCAATTAATATTCAAGTTATTCAAGCAAGCAACTTGGCTCGATTTTCACCCTAAGCTCTACCATTGGGGAAAGGAAAAAAAAGAAGAAAACTTGGTTTTGTTTGCTAGTAGGGGTGGGATAATCTGGTTAACCAAACTAGATTGGGCAACCGGAAACCGAACGAATTATTCGGTTTAGATAAAATACAAACTGAAATTGGACCGGTTTATAGAATAAACTGATTGTAAACCGAACCAAATATTCTGTTCGATTAACCGGTTTTCAAATTCACCCCTAATATTCTTCAATTTTTGCATTCAAAACAGGCGAGCAGTTAAGGATTGCATATCTGAATGACGATGGAAACTGGAGCTACGGTTCTTGTTGTGACTTCGTTATTATTCCTGGTTCAAGGAATAGATCCAGCACAACACAACAACTGTGGACTGTGGTCTATGGGTGAGTGGGTGGTTGTTGCGGTGATGTTGTGGACTATGGACTGTGGGTGAATGAGTGGTTGCTTTGAACTACAGCGCAGCAACTATGGACTATGGTCGTCGCTGGTGAGTGGGTGGTTGTTGTGGTGAATGGTGATGCTGGATGTCGGCGAAATGGATGCTGGATGGAGTTTGAGTTTGGTGATGGCTTGATGGGTGTGAGTGGCGCTGTTGGCGAAGTGCGAAGATGGAGTCTGTTCTGGAGTGTGGAGACTGGAGGCGGAGAAGAGAAATAGAGAATAAGAGTAAAGAGATGAGATATTGCAAAACATAAAGGTGAAATAGAGGATAAGAGTAAAGAAATGAGATATTGCAAAACATAAATGCAAAAAAATCAAAACACATTTTGCTTATATACATAGGTAAAACCGGTTTGGAAAATACAATGTTTTAAAACCTGGCTCGACCCGGACAGTTCAACAGGGACCTGACCGATGAGTCGGGCCGAGTGAGGCTTAAACACGTTATTATGAGTCTACCCATTTGCACCCATGGTTCGACCGACGCACTGTAGCACCCACTGGTCCAACCGTTATTTTTAAAAAAATTGGGTTAGCTAATTTAAAGAATTAAACATTTAAACCCATATTATATAAATTAAATAGTTAAACCCCCCATTTCTCTCACTTTTGGTCTAAAACTGAAATCTTCCATCGGAGTCTCCCCTTCACCGTCGAATGTCGTCACTTTTGCCTTCACCGTCAACTGCTTAGTTCGTTGTCAGTTGAGGTACCGCAAATCTCCTCCCATTTTGCGATCTTCTTTGTCATTTCTTCACTTTTCTTCATTTGTCATCGTCAATCTCGGAGCTACACCGTCGTTCTCGTCTTCTTCTTGCCCTAGAACTGTCGCCTCTTCCTCACATTTGCTTGATCTCAACAATCAGCTCTTCACACTTTCACAACTGAGTTGACACTATTCACAGTCGAGCTCCATGTCTCCGACAATCAACTATCAACGGCAGCTCATCTTCACCGGCACCAAGTAACTGTCGTCTTACTAATGTACATTCCAGCAACAAACCTTTAATTTTTTTTTATTAATTGCTTTCCTTGGATATTTGGTCAAGTAGTTCGAAGAAGTGCTTGAAGTTTCCTTTCAAAGTTTCGATTGAGCTAAAAATAATAAGTAGAATGTAGCTTGTGTTGAATTTTAATATTTTGGGATGTTTGTTACACATAGAAATGAGTTGTGATGTCGTTGTTTTTGAAGAGCGGATGAAGAAAACTTTATGAAATGGGCAGAATGAGAAGTGTTGAATGTTGAGACTTACATGTTAAAAATTTGGATGGGTAACCTCATTGAGTATGAGTTATAATTGGATATCAAATTTTAGCACTTTTGTTTATGTATATGTATGAAATTATAAAGGCATTGTTGGTGGAATTGCTTTTAAATAGGCTGATAGATTTAAATTAAAGATGTTGATTTCATGGAAATTGACGGGTTAAGGTTGTTGGAATTTCATTTTTTTTTTTTTTTGTAGGTTAAATAAAAAGGGGTCAATGATGATGAATGAACACTAACTTATTATGAATTAATCAAACATATTGAATCTTTAATTTAATTTATGAAGATATTTTCAATTATGATTGATACTAACTTATTTGTTATTTGTCTCACCAGGATTGAGATCAAGATTAAAAGCAAAGAATATGTCATCATCTAGGTCTTGTCAACAATCTGATTCCATGGATGTTTCACAATTATTTCAAGGAAGAAATGATATAGCATGGGGACATGTTAATGAGGGCATGGATGAAAATGAGAAAAAGATATTAACATGTCTTTACTGTGGCAAGATAATCAGAGGTGGAGGAATTTATCAAGTGAAATTGCATCTAGCGGGTTTAAAGGGAGAAGTTGGAAAGTGCTCTAAAGTTCCTTTCGATGTTAAATTCAAGATTGAAGAAGCATTAAATGAAATTGGGCCCAAGAATAAACAAAAAGTTGAACTTCATAAGAATGTCAATCCTTATGGAGCTAGTGTACAACAATTTAAGAGTGATATGTTAGATGAAGATCAAGAGTGAGAAAAGGTTTCTCCATGTCTAGCTCTAACTTCAACTTCAAGCACTAAGAGAAAAAGATCTATTGGGATAGGTGACTATTTTGCTCTGAGGACTAAGCCTGGGTCTCAGCCCTCAATTAAGAGTGTTTTAGCCGAAAAAGAAGCTAAGTGGAGAGCGGACATGGTTGTTGCAAGGTTATTTTATGATTTTTGAATCCCGATTAATGTTATTAATTCAATTTATTTTCAACCTATGATGGATGCTATAACTGCAATTAGTCTAGGGTATATAATCCCAACTTATCATAATTTGCATGTAAATTTATTGAGAGATGTTAGGAAATGCAATTACTTGTTGAGGGTTACAATAAAACTTGGGAGGATGTTGGATGTACTTTAATGGCTGAGGGTTGGATAGATAATTCACATAGGTCGCTGATTAAATTTCTAGTGTACTGTCCTAAAGGAGTGTGTTTTGTGAAATCAATGGATGCTTTAGATGTTGTAAAGGATTTTGCAACATTGTTCAGCTTGTTTGAGGAAATAGCTTTATAGGTTGGACCAAACAATATTGTCCATCTTGTTACTGACAATGGAGCAAATTATAAAGCTGCTGGAAGAATGTTGTCTGAAAAATATAGTAGTATTACTTGGTCTCCTTGTGCAGCACATTGCATTAATTTGATGTTGAAAGACATAGTTGAGATGAGTCACATAGTTAACCTTTCGAAACGTGCATCTGAGGTTACAAAGTTTGTGTATAATCATTCCTTTGTGCTAGCTTTGCTAAGGAAAAAATAGGTTATATACTTTTACCTCATATGTTTATAATTTACATTGTCAAGTCATATTATACATGTACATTTTTTAATAATTTGCTAAGCACTAACATCTATTGTTTATCACTTGAATAGGGTTGGACGAAATAATTATACGCCCAGGTACAACCCATTTTGCCACAACTTTCATTGCATTGAGCAACCTACATCAGCACAAATATTACTTGCAATCTAAAGTAACAGATAGAAATTTTGCTGAGTCTCAATATGCAAAAACTAATAAAGGCAAAGCCTTTATTTCCATAGTTCTAGATAATCGGTTCTAGGATGACATTGGTATAATTTCCAAAGTTGTGAGTCCATTGATACGTATGCTCCGAATTGTAGACTCAGATGAAAGGCCTTCAACAGGATATGTGTATAATGGCATGTACAGAACGAGGATGGGGATCAAGAAACTGTTTAAGAGCAAGAAAAAATTGTACAAGTCTTATACAACAATTATTAAGATGCACTGGGATAGGATGTTGCGTTGTGATATTCATGCAGCAGCATATTATTTGAATCCTGCTTTTAAATATGACGAAGATACTTTTTCCAAAAAACCTAAGGTCGTGTATGGTTTCCTTGACACTATTGACAGTAAAGCAAGTGCATTCAAAATGAGCAAGACAACATTACTGGAGGAGAGTAGATTATATCAAGACCGTCTAGAAAGCTTTTCTCATGAGCTTGCTCTTCAAACTTGCAAAACTACATGGCCAGGTATGTAATAGTTATTAACTTTTTAAGTCTAATTTTTAAGTTATGAAATTGTGATTATTTCTTATGTAATTTATAATTTTATTCTCAATTAGATGAATGGTGGAGGACATTTGGGTTTAGTGCTCCAAATTTGCAAAAGTTTGCAATCAAAATTCTAAGTCAAACTTCAGCCTCTTCCGAATGTGAGTGAAATTTGAGTGTTTTTGAACGCATACATACTAGAAAGAGGAATAGATTAGAGCATCCATGGTTAAATGATTTGGTTTTCACTCATTATAACTTGCGATTGCAAAATAGGTATAAAGCCTTCTTCATTTTGTTATTTTCATTAATGTCTTTATTGGTCATGATTTGAACTATTTCAAGAGTTGTTACAAGAAAATTACTTATGATCCTATTGATTATGAGAGTATTGATAAAACTGAATGGTAGATAGTTGATGAGGAAGAGGAGGTTGGTGAGTTTAATTATGATGAATTGGAACAATCATTATATGGAGAAAGAGCTATTCCTATAGATGGTGGTGATCACCGTTCTTATTATGACTCAACAGATGCTTCAAAAGGTTGTTTCCAATTTTTTAAGCAATTTCAATTTTGTGGTAGCTAGTTTATATTCAATTAGTTTAAATAGGAAGATTTAACTTATGGTTTTCCCTTTTTGTCAAAATTTTTTGAAAATGATGTTGTCGATGTTAATAATGATGACGATCATATGTCAGATGATGTGTGAACTGTGAATTTTAATTGAGGATGGAATGATGGATTGAAGACCATTGGGTGAAGATCATTTTTTGTTAGAATGTTAAAGTGTTGAAACAACTATTATGTGATTTCTTCCTTCATTTTGTTATTTTGATTTGTAATTTATTGTATTATTGATGTAATGATGTTTGATGATGCTTTGCTAAGGACTTTTTATTCAGGAGTTTATGATTTGGATCCAAATTACGGAATTTTGCATTACGTGAAGCGATAATGTTCTTTGGCGTCATCATGCTGATGTCAGCTTGATGATGTCACCGATTGAACCAGCTGATTCAATCGATAGACCCGGGACCCGGCCAGCTTGCCGGGTTTTGTCCAGGGTCGTTTTTTAAAGCATTGGGAAAATATCCCAAACCGAACCGGTTTTTTGGTTTTTAAAATCTTGCGAACCGAAGACTGAACTGGTTTACAAAAAAACCTAATTTTCGGTTCGGTTTCCAGACTATTTCTCCCACCCCTATTTGCTAGTTAAAATCTTGGGTTATTTAGACATTCTTAGACCGAAATTGGCCCATTAAATATTCCCCGGACAAGCCCATCGCATATTTTCATGCATGAATCATAAGTTATGCTTCTAAAACTTGAAATAAATCTCCAGGGAATTTCTTATAGTACCAAAGTCCTTTGAGAGTGCTTTCTGTTTTTTACATTTTAGAATCCGAACCCTGGATGAATTTGAACCAACCATGTAAAATTGGCACTACATCATGCCCAGAATCTGCAAAATAATTTAGAACAGCCGGGTTCCAGGTGCCATTCATTTCCTCACGTAGAAGGTGAAACAAATTCAAACTGGCCTTCCTCGGAAAGTGGAAACTACCAAAGTTGATTAAAAGGTCACAGTCAGGATATTTCGTAGCAAGGACCTGGATCTAAGTGCTTGGAAGTTGGAAACCTGTAGATTGTCTACCTTTGCTAATTCCAGGACCACTCAAATAGCCAGAGAGCTCCTAAGTATCTGGAACCACATTATGCCACACCTAACAGAATCATTTTGCAGTTGCTATCAATCACAAAAGAATATGATACAAATTCCAGCTCTTCAGGAAATAAATCATATGCCCTCCTTTGCCCTTTACCTGTGATTCAATCTCATTATCAAATCATTATTTTATTCCAATGAACCAAAGGTTGCATTCATAGTGACAACATTGCAAATTTGATTCCCCGAAAAGTAGAAACATTATATGTAAGATGGTATATGAAAGAATTTTAGTGAAACGGCAACAGTGAGGCAAGACATTGTCATACCAGCAGAAGAAAAATTGCATTTTTGAGTTCTGAAATTTTGTTCAATACACGTTACAAAAGTGAAGACAAATTCAAACAAGTTTCTGATCACTACGTATGTAAACAACGATGAATTTTCTTCATGTATTCCTAATATTGCTTCAACTCTTACATATATACAGGATAACTGCTTCTTGGTCATCTTTTAAACCTTGATCCCTTGTTCCGTCTACCATTATTCCTCTTATCAAATGCAGAAGCCCAGAAAAATAGAGACATCCAGAAAAGAACTGCAAAGAAGATCCGAACACGATCTTGAAGTCTAGAGAAGCCTGTAAAGAGAAATATATCATTAAATGCCAACTAGAGAAACACGATTTCAAAAAAAATCGATAGTAATTCTGAATTTTAAAACACAAGCAAGAAAGGGAAGATTCAGTCAAATAAAAGAGGCTTAATTCTATCAGCAATTCAACTCTTACCCGTAAGGAAGAAAATATTAACTATAAAACATAACGTGCAATAGTTCACTTGTTATGTTACTTAGGAGAACTTGTTATTCCCTAACCTCCAAACCATCCACTACTCATATGAAGTACCATATATTCAATATGATATCATGATAACACCACTAAGTGACAATTCAATTTGAAACCATGCACAAGGTTGGCGGGACAGTTATCAATTTATTTGGTAATAATCTTGAATGCACTGAATCTACAAACCACAACTTCTCACCATAAAATATTGTGAGAGCAAATATTTCTGTAAAAAATTGCATGATCCACTAATATCTACCATGTTACCAGATGAAACAAGTCAGTATCTTAGTTGTTGTCGTTATCACAAATTAATACACAAGGTGAATCTGATATAGAATCTTGTCGGGGCTAAAACAAATTTCCCAACTTCTCCATACTAGGAATCAATATTAAGCCTCTCTTGCTACCCATCAGCCACATATTGTTCTGAAGCGTTACTAAATCCATAGTACATCTCATCTGCCTTTGCCAGGCCGGTTAAAAAGTCAAAAAGAAGTAGTAGAAAATGAACAAGAAACGCAATCACCTAGATTTCTTAACCAACCACTCCTGATAGCAATTCAAAAACTTGATGATAAGTTTATTCATTTCTTCTGAGCTTCATCTATTCTTATAGTCATAGAATTAAAGCCTCTATAATTCAATTAAGAAAGACTATCCAACACTACACATTGATGACCAACAGCCCATTACATTAAACCTAAGAATTCTCCCAAAAAAAAAAAAAAATCCCTACTAATAACAAACTAGAATCTCTAAACTCATACGAGTACCGTGTTTCAAGGTAACAGCATATCAAACTCAACAACCCAAAAAATTTCTAACACAAAACATATTATACATGTCTTTGTGCAACTATAATACTAAACAGACATAATTTCAAGGGAGATATTCAACTAAACCACACACCTCAGGTTCAGTTGAATATCAGGCGGATAAAAGTTTCAATTCTTTTTTTTATTTTTATTTTTTAGTTTTTTTCCATTACAGGGGTGATTTATGAAATAAAAATTTCTGAAAGCAAGTTACGGGAGGATGGCTTGTGATTAAAAAAATCGAAAATTTTATACGCATAATATTAAACCAAACCTCGAGGTGGTTTCTGAAAATTTCCCTAATTTCAAGCATATAAATATTTCATTTAAAACATTTTCATACAACAATTCGCCACTGTAACCAACTAATTTCCAAGGAATAATTTACATAAACCGAAAAGTTCAAGCTCGAAATTACATATTAATTTCCATAACTTAAAATCACAGAAAATTAATTAAAAGAAATGCTTAATTAAAGCAAACTAACCGGCGAGTTGGACGGGATCTTGTTGGGGAGGCGGGTCGGACGGGGGCGGGCCGGGACTAGCGGCGAGACAACGGCGGAGGCGAGGAGCACTCGGAGACGTACGGATGAGTTGGAGAGATGGTCGACGAGGATGAGGCGGAAGCAAGATGGACGGAGGAGATTGATTTGTGCGGAAATGTGTAAACGGTGATTTAAGGCGTGTGTACGGCGTCAGAGAAAGAACGTCCATTCTGATTTTTTTTTTTTTAATTTCAGATTCAGTGTGTGATATAGTGAAAAAGTAAGAGGTGGGTTGGGCTTAGGGTTGCTGATTGTTGGGCCCAAAATTTACCAGCATTATATATATATATATATATACACATTTGCATTGTTGATAAAATTTGATAGCGTATGCATCCGCAGTTTTATACGTTGATTCAATAGGACTATTACAATATCATTAAATTGATATTAAATTATCAATTATATTGTATGTTTAATTTACTCTTTTACACGATCTTTTATTTAAGTTACCAATTTCCTTTGCATCTTCTCTCTGATGTGATATTACAACGTTTTACTCTTGTCCATTAATTTTTTTTTTTAATGATCGTGGGTGTAAGTTAGTTTATATATACTTTAACTGATATTTCAAGACCTTAGAACTACCAATTAAGTAAGAGTTCTAATGATTATCCATATTAATAATAAAAAAAGAAGTTAAACTTGAGACCATTTGAATAATACATCTAAAGCCTCTATCAAACCACTCAATAGCTTAAAAGTAGTTGTCCATTAATTTTATAGCCTATCTGTCCCAAAGTACTTATGAAACTTGAGGTGCAGATAGGATGCACGTAGCATTTATTTCGTGTTGGATGCAAGACTATATTCAACTACCCATTTAATTCAAGTTATGAACATTCATAAGACAAAGACAGCTTTCAAATTTCAGTGCCACTATAATTTAAGATAGAACCCAGAAGGCAAAAAATGTACTTTTCTTTTCAGCTTATAAGCATTTTATTTATAACCTAACCATTTTGTTTATAAGCTAATTTAATCAAGCATATTATTACATTATTTTTATTTAATTTTAAAATTTTATTATATAATTTATTAATTGATAAAATAATATAGTATTATTTTTAGTCATTTTAATAATAAAATATATTTATAGGTCGTAATTTACTAAATGTGTGAACGACTTATTAATCATTTATAAGTACTTTAACCAAATATGTAACTGCTTAATATTTCAAATGCTTATAAGCTCAAATTAACTTATAAGCACTATAAACTAATTTTCATAAATTCAGCCAAACAGACTCTTTATTGGGTTGGGTAATGGTCTTTTTGTAGGATTGGGTATAACTCTTCTTTCCAGAGTATCTGATCTCCCCTTAGGGCCCCACTAAGCCCTATTACGTGGACTCGAAACACCATCATTGGCTATCCCCTCTCAAGGGGCCCATTGGGACCCTGTTACACGGACTCGAAAGGTGGGGCCTACTCTAGTATTATTTAATGGTATCCCACTCTCAAATGATAGGAATTTAATTACGTTTGATAGAAATTGTGTTGGATAGTGGTTTTTTATAGATTTAAATAGAACTTTCATTAGAATACCGGTTTGTCAAAGGAGGGTATTTAACTCTTTATAAACCACATAACCACCTAATTTTCCTCTAAACGTAGTGATCCTAGCACACTACATTAATGAATTTATGATCATAATGACAAGCTCCTAGTGCTTTCTATCTTGTTTTTATTATAAATTTATATTGTTTTTATTATGAATTTATATTATTATTACTTGATATCATCTGAATTTATTTACGAATTTATTCATTGAACCAAACATGGAATTCGCATTTATGAAAATTTGATCTGTCTCTTTCCCAGTAATGGGGAGAGAGAGACTGAAACGACAAGTCTTTTCAATGTTAGATTGTACAGTATGCATGCATTAAAAATGAAGAAAACAAAAGCAACTACCCAGAAAAATTCTGAAACACCAAATATAATTTATTAAGTAAAGTAATAATTATTAACATATAATATTACATGTCTTAATAAACTATGTCACGGACAGCAGTATCATCCATCATTCCATCTTACACAGAACACACTCAACATCATGATGATGATGGTGATCAGAAGAAAGATGGAGATTCCTTCCCTGAGAGATTCAACCTAATCATTATTTCTTGGAAGGAGATAACTAATAACATTTAATATTTGATAATATTAAAAAAAAAAAAAAAAAAAATTCTAAGGCTCAAAGAGCTTATTGCCGCATTTGCATTTCCATGTTTGGAGATAGTAACTTTCATCATCTTCAAGATCATGATCTGATTTTGCTGATCTCTGACGACCCTTTTTATCGTCATGAGAAATAACAAGAGTCGCGGTACACGGCCTGCAATTGGAGCATTTGTGAACACAAGTCGGAGGCCTTGAACCCAATCTCTTTTTCATCTCAGAAAAACTCTTTTCATCATCAGGAACTTCACCAGAAACTGCAGAAACTAAAAAAACAAAAAACAAAAAACGTGCGAGTCTGAAAACTAATAACTAAGCTTGAGATAATTATTTAATGAATAGGGTTAACATTAATTGATTCTTTACCTGATTTGAGTGACAGAAACGTGATGAGCAAAAAGATGAAAGCCACAGTGAGAACTGCTGCTTCTGAGCCAAGTGGGTAGTTTTTTCTTGAAGGATCCATCACCATGATTTGATAGAGTTTCTTTTTTCTTTTTTCCTGAAAGGTTACAGTGAAGAAAGGGATGTGAAGAGAGAAGAACAGGAGGTAGTTGAAAAAGGATTGGATATGGGATATTGATTAAATATGGGAAGGAATAGATGTGGAAGATCGAGGATATATTTACAAATGTACGGTGTTTTTCAAACACCGTTTTGCCTGTAGAAGAGGAGACACGACTCTGATTCCATGGCTTTCTCACCAATCAAACACTTTTCCTGTGTTGAAAATATTAACTCATTTCCCCTTCGGAAACTGGTGAAAACTCTGAACTTTAGGCCTTTGTGAATGACTCGAGATACTTTAATTGGTAATTCGTCAACCTTTTAAAACCATTTCATTGACCCAATAAAAAGATAATAATAAAATTAAAGTACGAATAATTATGTTATAACAGGATTACTACTTAAAAACAGAACTAACCTGCTTCTTAAACTCACGGATAAATTAAAATATAAAACATATAATCTGTATAAATATAATAAAAGTTTTTTTGTTTCATTGAATACGGATAAGAATATTTTTATTATCCCAAAAACTTTCTTTTTTAACTTGGTGAATAGAACGAAACATGGCAGAAGTTGAACGTGGAAACTTACTTTTAATGTATAGAGAAGAAAATTTGTCGTTTCGGAAAACAGTTTGCATGAATACAACATAAAGATTGATATATATATATATATATATACACTATCTCGTTCATTTCTTCAGGTGTCCAAAAAAAGGCCACCTGCCCTTTATCTTTACGTACAGGAAATAGTCAGTTGTTTTTTTTTATTATAAAAACAGTTCTTGCAGTCTGCCAAATAAATGAAAAACAGCTCCAAGAGTGGCCCAGGTGAAAATGAAAATGCTTTACACCTTCGTCTTTTTACTTACATCTCAAGGGAATTTTGCTTTCTACCATCTCTTTAAGTACCAATTAACAGTAAAAATACTTCTAATAAGGTTAATCTCATATTTACGTCAAATTCAACTTGCAATTGTTGCAGTCTTCATATTGATACTGAATACTGCATATGTAATGCATAAGTGATTAGTAATATATATCTTAGTAAATGTTGTCGCAGTATGATCTTTAATTTCACATGATCAGAAGAAAGATAGAGATGTATACCCAATCAGTATTTGTGGGGGCACATTATGTTACGAATCCATTGGATACCAGGCTTGCAAAGGGAGGACGCCCACGGTGGCCCATCTTCCCAGTTGGATGATTTTACCAATCTCTCTTGCCCACGGCTAACCCCCTCCCCAGGTTGCCTCGCCCTCTAGGAGGGCTTGCTCTACATGGTGGTTGGTCGCTCCGTTTGCTACGAGGACCCGTTCCGCGTGATGGCTGGGTTTGATACAAATTGTTACAAACCCCTTGGGCAGAACTCACCCTTAAAACCAGCTTGTGAAGGGAAGGTGTCCAAGGGTCGATAAACCACTCACTAATCGTGTTGATCCTAACAAAATTACATTCATCAGGTAGCTAACTAATTAATATTATTTGTTATATATATAATATTTTTTAAATATTAATTTTCAAGCGTCATACATCCTATTTCCACATTTGCATTTTCATACTTGACCATAATAATTCCAATATCTTGAAGATCATGATTTGGAGATGCTCTTGAAAGCTTTTTACCGCCAGGAATACTAACAAGAGTAGCAGCACAAGGCCTGCAACTAAAGCACTTGTTTCACAATTTGGAGGACTTGTGCCTGAAACTGCGCACAAAAGAAACAAAAACATCCAAGTTTTAAACTAACGGAGCCTGGAAACTAATATAAATGAATAGGGCTTTGTATACTTTTTTCATTCTTTATCAGTTTTGAGTGACACAAACGTGAGCAAAATAATGAAAGCTACATTGAATTTTGCTTTTGGGCCAGATAGGTAGTTTTTCTTGAAAGTCACAGTGAAGAAAGGGGTGTTATATACACATTACTATTGAATGACTCTTCAAAATTAAGCCATTAATAGCATATATTGTACATATATGATGGCAATTTTTTTTTCATACGATCAGAGTGTTCAGGCTAGCTTACACGCATTTTAACTAATCCTTTGAAATCTTGAAACTATCGACTGAGTAAGAGTTCCAGTAACTATTCCTATTAACAACCTATGAGAGATTCGAACTCAGGACCTCTTAAGTAATACACTCAAGAGTCCCTATCGAACTATCCGATTACTCAGAATTGTGCGTAAGATAAATGATAACATAGCAAGATAAAGTTGAATCTTTATAATTAGTCCGCATGTCTTGAGTTCATTAATTTTTTCCTTTGATTTTCTCATATGATGATCAGAGAGTCAAACCTTCATCATCAATTAGACCAAATGCCTGAAAGTACGAACAATACTAAGTATTTAGTTTACTGTAATAACTGAAGTAATCTGCCTCTTAAACTCACACACTAACTAAATTTATTAATTGTAAATTAAACCATCCCATTTCATTGGCTTTAAAGATTTAATTTTTTTTATATACTATATATATTTATTATCCCAAAAACTATCTTTTTAACTTGGTGAAATGAAAAAACGTATCAGAACTTGAACGTGGAAACTTAAATGTATAGAGAAAAGTAAACTCGTCGTTTTGAAAACAGTTTGCACTTTGCACAATTACAAATACAATCCACATAATATATATATATATATATATATATATATATATATATATATATATATATATATATATATATATATATATATAATATCTCATGAATCTCTTCACATGTACAGAAAAGTCCACTCGATATCTTTACGTACACTAGAAATATTGCCAGTTGTTTTTTCAGATTTTGAAAACAGTTCTAATTAAGAATGGCCAGGTAAAATTGCTTTACAACTTCAATTAATTTTTCACTTTATCCCAAGGGAAGTAATACAATTTTTCTTCGTAAAACATCGATCATTATGGTATAAATAACAATGAAGAAGGTGTGTTACTTTCTATTAATATATTATGAAATTTATAAGTATGGAGAGATGATGGATTTTTCTTAATTTGGAGCCATGAGAGAATGAATTTTCTATTAATATATTAAGTTACCATTCAATTACAGTTCATTAAACATACTGTTGTAGCATTAAGTTCCTTTAGTCTTCGATTAATTCTAGACGTCTTGAAAAACCAAATAACATAAGCAGTAGAAACAACCTGAAACTTAGAAAATCCAGCTTTCTTACTGAAGGTTTCGAATTCTTTTGTCGTCCTCTCTTTTCCTTCAACTTGTGTTAACATAGCGTTGTCGAGTCTCGAAACATGTATACAACTCGTGCTTGACTCAGCCACTCAGGTATTTCAGGCAATATTTGTGGTTATAATTATCAGTTTTCTTTTACTTGGTAACAATGCATAGGAATTTTTTATAACTTTTGCGCAGTTTTCATCATTCCAACTGTGGCATACGTCCTGCAGCTGCAAGGAATATATTATTTTGAGAATTAATCACTTAGCTATATATACGCATGTGGATTTTCATATCAATAAATTGATAAAACTCAAGTTAATCATATTACATTTTTTATAAGAAAACATTTGCAAGGATAATTTTCATTTTTTTTTTTACCACTCGATTGTGGCCGAATAACAAGACCTTAGGTTATCTAGAAGTTTTGTGTTCGAGTCTCACTAAATGACCACCATTAAGACTTACTTGACCCATTGAGTTTATAAAATGTTTAATGAATCTTGTAGATTAGTCGAGGTACAGGCAAGTTGACCCATACACTCTAGTCAACAAAAAAAAAAACTTTCACATTTTTTTATCAAATAGACCCTTAAAGTTTGAAAATAATATCATATATACTCTTTTGCTTTAACTCCATTTTTGTGCAAATCACTTCATACTTTAAAATATTATTCACCTTATTTACTAGAAAACCTAAACAGTACAAGGGTACCACGTAATTTCAATGATATGTGACAAAAAGAGGCTGGATTGTTATTTCGGTAGAAAGCTATAAGAAATATGTCCAAGGAGTTCTTTCATAAGTCGTTGATCCATAGGCAGGTTCGGAACCGCATCCACGGTTTGACTTATGGGAATGGTACACATATTATTCGATAACTGTGGTGTTTAGGGCGTTTGGCTGGGTTTTTTTCGGGATCTTCATCGCTCCTAGTCGACCTCAGATTGCAGAGGCTTCCAGGTATTTTTCTGGCCGCATTTCTCCTGATATGATTTCTCTATTGACTGCTCCTATCACTGATGATGAGATTAGGATTACTTTATTCTCTATTCCGGATGATAAATCCCCCGGCCCGGATGGATTCACATCTTTGTTTTTTAAGCGGGCATGGGATATTATTGGTACAGATTTCAGGGATGCAGTGAGACATTTTTTTGCTACTAATGAAATGCCAAGATGTGTTAATGCCACTAGGATTGCTTTGATTCCTAAGGTGGAGAGCCCGAGTCGTATGACAGACTTTAGGCCGATATCTTGTTGTAATGTACGTTACAAGTGCATTACTAAGGTGATTGTGAATCGGTTTAAAGTTGTGCTTCCGGATATTATTGGGGTTTCCCGATCGCCTTTTGTCCCGGTCGTGGATTTGATAATATTTTCTTTGACTCAGAGCTTTTGCGGAATTATCATCTTGGGGGTACTTCACCTCGATGTGCCCTTAAAATTGATATTCGGAAAGCTTTTGATATTGTGAGTTGGGAGTTTATCCTTTTGGGATTGCGTACTGTGGGTTTTCCTGAGCGTATGGTGAGGTGGATCATGACATGTATTTCTACACCGTATTTCTCTGTTGCCCTGAACGGAGAGCTTCACGGATTTTTTAGGTCCTCTCGGGGTGTGCGGCAGGGGGACCCTCTTTCTCCTTACCCTTTTGTGTTGGCTATGGAGGGGTTAGTGGTATTTTTCAGAAACCTCTCACATTGCACTTTCGGGTTTTGATACATTGGAGATGTAGGCAGGCAACTATTACTCATTTGTGTTTTGCGGATGATTTGATGGTGTTTTGTAGAGCAGATGCTTCCTCTGTTAGCTTGATCAAATCAGCCTTGGATTATTTTGCTAAGGTTTCTGGATTAGTGACTAATGCAGAGAAGAGCCAATTGTTTCTTTCTGGAGTTACGATAGAGCGACAGATTGCGTCTATCATGGGTTTCCAGTTGGGCCAGTTACCGGTAAGATATCTAGGGGTTCCTCTAATCTCTACCCGCCTTCGACATTCTGATTATAGGCCTCTGTTGGAGCGAATTCTCTCTCGGATTAGGCTATGGACGTCGGCATCTTTGACATATGCAGGCCGACTACAGTTGATTAAGTCGGTACTTTTCTCCATACAGGTTTATTGGTCCTCCATGTTTCTTTTGCCGGCAGCTACAGTTAGACGGATTGAGAGTATTTTGGCCTCGTTTCTTTGGAAGGGTACTTCTTTGTCCCCTTCTGGTGCTAAGGTTGCATGGTCTTCTGTTTGCTATCCATTGACGGAGGGTGGCTTGGGGATTAAGAGGATCCAAGATTGGAATAGGGCGGCTATTCTCAAACACGTTTGGAGGCTACTTACTGATAGATCTTCTATATGGTCTTCTTGGGCCCGTTTGGTTCTCCTCCGTGGTCGGTCCTTTTGGCATATCCGAGTTACTTCTGGGGCTTCATGGGCTTGGAGGAAGATTTTACTTAACAGGGTTTGGTGTCGGGGTCTTATTGTGACTTGTATTGGAAATGGTAGGGACAACATGTTATGGCGAGATTATCAAGCCGTCTGCCTCCTCTGTGACTTGCTCCCTTTTAGAACCTTGACTTCCACTGGTTTGCCATGGGATGCTTCGGGTTTCAGACATTATTCGGGATGGTTTGTGAGACTTTCCTTCGGGAAGTGCAGACCTTCAGCATATCTGGGACTCTATTATAGTGCAGCCTTTAGCGAGTCATCCTGATCATCTTGTGTGGAAGGGCCATCCGTCTGGACGTTTCTTTATTGATTCAGCCTGGAATGTGTTGCGAGACAAACGGGATGTGAACTCGATTCATCATCTCTTATGGTTTCTTGGGCATATTCCACGTCACTCTTTCATTCTCGCTCGCTTCGGTCGGCTTCCACACCATGGACCGGCCTCTCATGGTGTCATTACATCCTCCCTGTGTTTTATGCAGATCAGCTATAGAGACCCATGACCATTTGTTTTTCAGCTGTGACTTTTCCAGTTATGTTTGGCGGGAGGTCACTACCAGGATGCTCTCTACATGGCCTACTCTCTCTTGGCTCCCTCGCTTCAGTGGGCTAGCTTGCATCTTCGACGAAAAGGTGACTTCAGCCACCTTCTTTCCCTTGGTCATTTCTCACCCGATGTCATAGTTTATTTCCTATGGTTTGAACGGAATAATGCGTGTTTCGCAAGATTGTAGCTCTGCAGAGATATTGTCTTAGCTATTTGTGATCTAATTCGGGCCAAGATTTTGGGTCTAGCACCTAAGTACGAGATCTCGACTGTACCTCCAGTGGGATATGGCATCTTCCTGGATTATACTTTGTAAGGAGCCTGCGTGCTCTTTTGTGCCGATTTGTGGCTTTGTGTTTGTGGTGAGCCTGCGTGCTCCTTTATGCCGGTTTGTGGCTTGTTATTTATGGCATCTTCTTGCTTTGTGGGGAGCCTGCGTGCTCTCTTTATGCTGTTTGTGACTTTGTGGGGTTTCCCATGGGTTTTTGACTGAGAGTTATCAGTCATTCTCTTGGGGTATGCCCCTCATATTTGTACATTTTTTGGTCTTTTATACATACTTACCTTATCCAAAAAAAAAAAATATGTCCAAGGATTTTTTTTTAGAATGAATATAACTACTTTAATTGCACCTGCAGGAGGAGAGTACAACTCTATAAGGCTTTATTTATTTTCATATTGTATTATTTTATATTAAATGAATTTCGGGTACATTTGTCTATGTTTGACCCATATAAATATGGGGAGTCCACCATCCAATCTAACTATTTACGGCACATTCAAGTGATCTGGCCCCAGTGTCTAGTTTACAGCACTATTCAAACTAGGGACAATTACAATTTCATCCCTCAAGTTTTGTAGGAATTTTCGACAATTTGGTCCCTAAAGCTTGCTATTTTTTGAAGGACCAGAATGTTATTAATAATTTCATAATCGGCCCTTTGGTTCACTATTATTACCCTATCATATTCCACTATTCTATCCTAAAAACAAAAAAATGTATTTGTTTTAATATTCTCAAAATCCAATTTTACTTTATTTAACTCTCAAAACATTAATTATTATCTTTTTCAAAAAGATAACCCAACTTTATTTTTTTTTCAAAATACTATTATAAAAAAATATCAAAATAGTGAATCAAACGGAGCCACATTATAGCGTTACTAAAACATTTTCAAAGATTGAAGTTTACTTAAGCCAAACTTTAGGGACGAATTTCAATTTCCTCTACTATTGTAATAATCCCAATTCATTAATCAACTAAAATGATGTAATTAATTAATTATTTACAAAAAATATCATATTGACGATCAAAAGTACAATATGAAATCTTGGTTTGTTTCCTCTCTCTATTCCATAAGTATAACATTTGAATAAATAGAGTTTCACCAGGCTTGAAGTTAATGACTTGGTATACCGGGTACCTATTAACAATCAAAACGACTCAAATTCATGACCTCTTGAATAATACATTTAATAGTTATTGTTCAATCAATCGATCATTCCTGTCACTCGGCTACCTAAGGGTGGTTTTCTAACAACGGCTTACTCCCATTTCTAGTATCAACTATTCAGTACAAGAAAAATATGTAATTTCTTACAAGTAATTAGTAACATATAATGCACATATTACTGAATACTGCATAAATAATTAGTAATATATATATATCTTACTGAATTTTGTTGCCGTATTATCTTTAACATGGTAAAAAAGAAAGATAAAATACTCAATCCGCATCCATTAGTAATAATTAGTAATATATATAGATATAATATATTTATTAATATTTTCAAGGGTCATAGATCTTATTCCCACATTTGCATTTCCAAACTTGGGCATAGTAGCTCTTAAAATCTTGAAGATCATGATTTGGTGCTTCCCTTGAACGGATTTGACCGTCATTAACACGAACAAGAGTCGCTGTACAAGGCCTGCAATCAAAGCACTTGTTTGCACAAGTTGGAGGACTTGAACCTATTTTCATCTCGAAAGAATTCTCATCATCACCTGAAACTGCATACAAAAGAAACAAATGAATCCATAACCCGACGTCATGTCGGACGCGTCAGGGTAATGATATTCCTCTGGTGCGGGCAAAACCCTGACGCCGGCAGCATAGGAATACTGTTTCTTTCCCCATACGCCGACGCCCGACGGCCGTGTACACAAGTTTCAAAACTAACAAAGCTTATAAATTAATAAAATTACCAGATTTGAGTGACAGAAACGTGAGCAAAACGATTACAGCCACAGTAAATGCTGCTTTTGGGCCAAGTGGGAAGTTTCTTGAAGGATTCTTCACCATGATTGAGATTCCTTTTTTTTCTTCTGAAAGTTAGAGTGAAGAAAAGGATGTTAAGAGAGAATTAAATATATAATGCTATATATATGTAAGTATCGACAATTTGACATCTCAAAAAATTAAGCCATTAATGGCATATGTTAAATAGTTGTTATAACTGCATCAGTTCAGTTACTGTATTCACTTCAATTAGTTAGTTAGTTACTTGAGTTACTTTAGTTAACTAGTTAGTTAAGTTAATTTATCTTAATGTAATATAAAGCATTTTGCACAGTAACTATACAAAGTGAATCCATAAAGCAATTTTTCCCTCTGTTCACCGAGACTGAAACTCTTCAGCAGCATATATATATAATTGCAATTAGATTTAGCTATTTAATATTGGCACGTACTAATAAATGATAACATAGGAAAATAAAGTTGATTCTTTATAATTAATCAGACCACATGCATGTTTGAACTTCATTAATTTTTTACTTTTGATTTTCACGTATGATAAGAGAATTAATCAAACCTTCATAAATGCTATAATTTATTAAGAGTAAACTACTTTTTCCCACCCAAATAATGGTTTAATAAACTTTTTCACCCACGGATTTTTAAAATACTACTTTACTATCTAAATTTATATTCTCTTTCCTGATCACTCGCTAAAACCTCTCAAATCCTACTCCCGCCAACCCTGCCAATCATCGACAATCGAATAATTAGGGTTTACGCTGTTGCCTCTCCCAAGTCAAGTTCTAATCAATCATAACCACCAAAATTCAATCTTTCCCACAATCAAAAGACTCATCGGCCTCCTTTTTTCAAAAGCCTTAATAGTTTAGACCAATTTTTCTCTTTGTTCGATGCCAGAATATAAATTTAGATGATAAAGTGATATTTTAAAAGTTTGTAGGTCAAAAAGTGTCATTAAACCATTATTTGAGTGAGAAAAAATCGTTAACTCAAATTATTAAGTTAGAAGAATTATGTTATGACAGCATTAGTTAATTAGTACTCTTATGCATAAGCAAAAGAATAAAAACCTGAATTAATCTGCCTCTTAAACCCCCCATATTAATTAAAGAGCAATACTAGTTTTACAAAGACACATATAAATAGGACATACAAAGACAATTCTCACCCTTAATTTTGATAATTTCTCTTTCTCTTTTTCTATTTTTCTTTTTCTTCTAAATGATGTCATTTTATAACCTTCTTTTTATATATATATATATATATATATATATATATATTTATTTATTATATTAATTAATAGCTCTGAAGAATATTTTAATTTTTGTTATCCCAAAAACTTTCATTTGAACTTGGTGAAAGGGACAAAACAGAGCAGAGCTTGAACGTGGAAACTTGCTTTTCACGTGTAGAGAAGCAAAATTAATTGTCGTTTAGGAAAACAGTTTGCACGAACACAATCCATAGAATGTATATGATAGGTAAATGTGATATCTAATGAAACTCTCTTCAGATGTACAGTAAGGGCCATCTGATATCTTTACGTAATAGAAATATTTATTGTCAGTTATTTTTTAGATTTTGAAAACAGTTCCTACAGCCTGCCCAAGAAATGAAAACATTTCTGAGAATGGCCAGGCGAAAATGCTTTTCACCTTCAACCTTTTACTTTATCTCAAGGGAATTTTTCTTCATAAACCATCTCTCAATTGCTAACAGTCAAAATATTAAGAAAAAAAATTAATTTCTTTTTCATAAAAGACTTTTTCCTTATTCAAAGACTCAAAGAATAACCCTAAGGGGTTTATCGAACGGTCAAAAAAGTTTGTTCACTTCCTTAAGTTCTTAGTTTCAAATCTTAGAGTCATATACTACAATAACATTATGACTTACTTAATCCTTTGGGTTTTTAGGGTGTTCAATGGGCCCTAGAGATGAGTTGAGGTATGCGCAAACTGGTCCAGACTCTAGTTAAAAAAAAAAAAAATACTCCAAAGAATCTAGTCACAAATAATATATACTTCAACATTTCATCTCTAAACCTTTTCTTTTTTCAATCTTACAATGAGACAGCTCATCATTTTTCTTTCTTTACCAAATTTAATAAAATAAAAAAGAGTAATACTACACTTACAAATAAATTTTATAAAGATTACTAAATTAAAAAAAGGCTCAGGAATCCAAAAGAAACTCTGAAAAAGCTTGTTTAAAATTACTTCGATCCATCAGTGCTCCAAAGTGAAAATTCTGTTCAAGTACTGACTACTACTTTACAGGTACAACAATTGGATTCAAACTTGATTTCTGACAAACAACTGGCAACATTTAATTACAAGAACATCAAATTAATTAAGTTGTACAGCAACTGCAAGATAGATAATGGAAAACACATAACACAATTAAAACATAATTTAGTTAAGAAAGATTGATGATGGATTAATTGGCTTATTATTACTTTATAACATTCGATGACTGCCCAGATATCATTAGCAGCACAAACAACCTGAAAGTTTGATAATCCGGCTTTCTTGAAGAGGGTCTCGAATTCTTTTGGTGTCCTTTCTTTCCCTTCAAGTATTATTAATATAGCATTGTGAAGTCTCGAAACATGTATAGCACTTTCGCTTGTCTCGGGTATTTCAGGCAATATTGCGGTTATAATGATCAATTTTCCCTACATAGTAACACTTCATAACATTCAAGAGTTTCTGTCGTCCACCTGGCCACCCAGAGGTGGTTGCCTGAAAACATATCTCCTCCAACATGTATAATTCCTACATAGAATTAACGACCTAGAAAATATAAAATATAAAGATATGATATCCATTACGAATTATAAGATATACATCAATGTAATAATTTTCTAGTCAAAACATCTTAATATAATTTTGTCAGGACCATACATGTATATTATTGGATCGGTGTAAAATATTATTTCCGTCCAATAAGATAAAACCAACGATGTTTAAATATGGTCTTGATAAAAATTATATCAGTATGTCCTAACTAGCTAAAAAACTACTCTACATCAATATTATGGAACAATGTTATAATACCATAACAAGATGGTGCAGCACAAGGCAAATCAAGGTTAATGCCTTTAATGGAAGGGTACTTGGAGATGATCATACGGAGGCAAAACACAGTTCCTCCACCAACATCAACCAAAGATGAAAGTCCCCCGTATCCTTTGTATATTCCTAGAATTCCCTTCATGCATACATTGGAGATGAAATGTTGAAGTATATATTATCTGTGACTGGATGTTGGTGGACTCCTGTGCAGACGTATTGAATTTTTTAACATGCAAACTAAAAGTGAGAGCCGGGCTATCTTCACAGAATGCAAAATTTCCATAATTGGTCGCTCACCGTTGGTCTGCACGTAAAAACTTTAGGACACACGCACAATACAAGGGTATTCATGTATTAAGTTCACTCATATGCTTTTAATACGTAGGAGTGTTTATTTTATCTGTTGGACTATGAATTTGGCCTAATGTTTGGTACATTTGTCTAATGTTTGACCCATATATGGCAAGTCCACAATACGACGCATTAAATTAGGTGACCTGGGCCAAGGGTCAACTTTAATGCACCTCAGAAGCGTTGTAATGATTTATTTTCATTTTCCTACCCTAGTTTTAGCACAATTACGGGTTGATACCCTAGAAAGTAGAACGACGATCAACTCTTAGCAATGGCTACAAATTTATTTCGTTATTTATTAGACGCTTTTTGGTGCCTACAAATTTATTTGTCAAAGACAAAGTCGTTGATATATATATGGTGGCACATACCCTTTTATCTAATGAGTTTCTGTTGAGGGAGATAAGGGTAAAGGTAATTAATACCATTGACCAAGGTTAAGCTAAATATTAATTTCCTATAAGCCAAACATTAATTTAGCCACATGGTAGGATGATATGTGCTTTAATATTACTTAATAATACTATGCATTACTACTTCCAATTCAGACATTATATATCTTAACATGTGCCTTATAAACAGATAAAAAAATTAATCCGATTAATGTATTGAAAGATATGATTTTTATATTATCCTCTTATAAATAAAATGCATTGTGATAATATTAAGGCAACTCTTTTTTCATAATTACTTTGATATATTTCGTGTCGATTAAGGGTGAGTATATTCTGATTTGCTTAGAGTTTTGCCAATATTGAATGGAACCAAATATTCTTGGGTTTGAAAAGGTAAACCCAAACCAACTTATATTTATTAGAAACAAGGTTTTAAAACCCAGCCTAGTGTGAGACTCGGCAAATTGGTCAAGTCCCGGATTAATTAGTTGAACCGGTTTGATCTAGGGGTCACATCGATGGCATTAGTATGTCCAAAATTTTGAAATCCAGCAAACACACCCTTGAAAAATTTATTAGTCTCTACAGGTTTGAAATCCAACAAAAACACCTCAAATACAAACTGGCAGTCAACTGGTTGGCAGCAATGACACACTAAATGCAAATCTCACTCATCCTTTGAGTCATTTCCCAACAAACATGCTCAATATCTGGTTGAAATTGAACCATTTTGCGACAAAAAACACCATTGTCGACGTTGACAACCTAGGCCAAATAGGGCCTGTTTTCGATGTCAACAACACTCCCGATCACCACGAAAACACTCCCCTCAACCTCCTTACCAAAATCCATCTCACCCTCCCCTTGTTGGCCCCACCAATCACCGATGAAAGCCCGCTGTTGCAACACGTGACTTTTGCCTTTTCCGATCGTTTCACTAACCGGAAATCATCTCTGTCGCCACCTTTCAACTCATCAACACTTCCTCTCCAAAACCCCCAATAGCCCCTCCACCAATTGCTTGCCGATCACCATCAATAAATCTAGGGTTTGCTTATGCAGTTGTGAATAGTGGAAATTGTGGGATCCTACCCTGGCCAAGGCCCAAGTCCTGGTTAGACCGATTAAATAGGCCGAGCTGGGTTTTAAATCTTGATTAGAAACCCAAACAAATAAAACGAATTTAAATCGGATTGGTTCGGCTCAAATTACTTAGTTTAAGTTTATATAAAATCTTTTTTTTTTTCTTTATCACATTTATATTACAAATCATTAGGTATTTTATTTTGCAATACGATTGACTTTAGGTTACAATAAAAGTTGATCGAATTTTGATCATAAATTCTAATGAAGTAATCTGTCCTCAACAATTACATAATAAGCACATTTAATAGACTTATTCATGATAAATTCATTTGAAATATTATTATCATATTATATAATAAATATATAATACGGCTCAATCTGTGTTTAGGATTAAAGAGTAAACCCAAGCAAATCCATTTAAATTTTTATTCAGTTCAATTTGGTTTCGGTTAGATTTTTGATAAACCCTCGATAAACCCAACCTGTATGATCGAGTGATTCAATAGAAATTCTTAAATGTATTACTAAAAAAATCTAAAAATAGAGAAATTCTTAAATGTATTACTCAAAAAATCTAAAAATAGAGATTCTTAAATGTATTACTCAAAAAGTCTAAAAATCAAATCCTTCCTTAATTTCTAATAAGAATAACAACTAAAACTTTTACTTGACGTAAAATTTCAAGATCTCGAAGATTAGTTAAAATACGCATAAAACACCCGTCATTAAAAACAAAAAAAACAAAAAGGTGTCCGATGACAAATCCTGTCAATTTGAGCAAATATTTCTCCAAAATCTTGTGTATTTTTTTATAAATAATGTTGATGCTCGTTTTCGGCACCAACCAATTGTCACGTGGGTGACACTGTTTTGTGAATTTAATACACGTAGCAATGGGTGTTTTTAGTGGAACAAATGAAAAGAAGTTTTTAAAGTGGTTCGGATGCTAAGGTAGCAAGTCCTACGTCCACTGATTTTGTATTGATGTTGGTGTGGGTCAAGTACTGTCGACCGATGCAGTACATAAGAGTTAATGAAAGAAATATGCTTTTTTACAAGAGAGAGAGTTGTTTTTTCGTAATGAATGACCGAATCCCCCTAATGGAGAGGTTTTCTACATTTTATATCAAATTGAAGCGTGTAATCATCATTAAATCTACGGGTTGGTGTGATTGTCAGGATATGATCTGTCTTCACGTCCCGTTTTCCCTTTTTCCAAGCCGACTTCACGACTTGCGCAGAAAGACGCGTGTGAGCTCCATGTTTAATTGCAGGTCTGACGTGCGCACATTGTCCTGACGGGGGCAGGTTACCCCTGACGCGACTCCTCCCACGTCAGCCCTTCATTTTCCCGTGCATAACAAAAGCCCCCTAGTTTTTAAGGTTTGTGGAACGAGCCTTGGAAACTAAGTCACATTGAAGATTCTGGTCGTTCCGACCTGGATGGGGTGAGCTCGGCTCAAGACTCGCACCAAACACGATCTCGAGCGATTCTTTTCATGAGCGACCTGACAATCTTCGCCCTTACGACCTGAATTCGACGGACGCTCCTTTCCGTACTTTTTAGGTTCAACGAACCTGGCTCTGCGCTGTCAAACTTTCAGCAGGAGTGACAGCGCTTGTCTGACACATTAAATGCGCGGCATAATGGCCCGACGCCGTTTTGACAGCATTAACTGCGGGGCGCGTTTGAAACGACAACCCTTATTGCCGCATTTAATGCGACGTGGGTTTTGAATTAACGCCCCTCTTCACGGCATTTAATGTGTCGTGGGGCGCAATTAATGCGGGGAGAGAGAGGGAACTGCCGTTTCGGTTTCAGGAGGTGGTAACCGTCGATTCGCTTTCCATATAAAACTTGGCATCTTTTTTCAGATGAAGCCATTAAGAGAGTTCTTTCGCAGTGATAACCCTTCGCAAACCCGAATCATTCTCTTCCGTTCGACGCTTTTGAGGCAACCAGGACGAGTTTCGCCCCCGGCTCAGTATTCTATAGAGTAAGACTCTTTTCTCTTCTTCTTCTTCTTCTTTTTTTTTTTTTGTGGGGATTTGATTGACCCACGGTGTGGGGCCTCCCGGTGTTTCACCGGAGTCGTGGAGCCGCTATTGGTTTCGAGTCGCGGATGACGGCTCGAACCATTGCTAGATCTTAAGCATTTGTCCCTTGCCGCCGCATGGGGCAAACACACAGGCCTAAATGACCATGTCTGTCGATATTCAGAGAAATCGGAACCGGACGACATCCGGGCCCGAGGACGGGAGCTGCCTCCTCGCGGGAGCTCCCGGGGACGCAACTCTCGATGTCTACTCGGCTCTCACCTCCGAGGAATATGCTAGAATAAAGAGGCAGTTCGATATCCGCTCGGAGGTGTTCCTCGACCACACTAAGCCGTCTCGGCGCCCGGATGATGGCCTTGCCGCGATCTCTGAAGAGATCATGAAGGGGGGAGGGAGAATTCCCTTCCATCCTTTCATCAGGTCGGTCCTGGACCATTTCGGGATCGCACCGATGCAGCTGACGCCGAACGCGTATGTCATCGCTGTTGCGATGTACATCGCGTGCTGCGAAAACGACCTGGGAGAGCCGTCGGTGGGCTACGGTGTTGCCTACTACCTAAGAAGAGTAGGGATAAGGACTTGTATTATCTGTCTCGGCGACCTACCATTGGCGCTGGGGATACACAGCTATCCCAAGAATAATACGGGGCCTACGAGACAAAGTTTTTTCTTTTTCATGTATAAGCCACCGCCATTTTCCATTTTGGATCCAAGTAGGTTTCTCTTATTGGGTTCGTGTGCTCGCACGATCATTATTAATGACCTGTTTCTTTTGCGATAGCGACCAGCCTAAGACCTACTCGCAACCCAAGCCAGCTCGTATCTTTTGGGGTATTGGACGAAACAACGGACGCGAGGAAGCTCGTGACAACCGCAAACCCTGCGGAAGTCAGCTTTTTTACGCGTCGCGTCGTTGGAACCTCTAGACGGTAAATTACGCGATTTCTTTCGGTCGTAGAATAAATTCCTTTTCTGACGAGCTTGAATACAGAGACCATGCCTCCAAAAGAGTCCGGGCAGTCCCGCCGAGCGCCGTTCGTTTTCCCTCGCTCGAGGAGTGAGAGGGCGGCCGAAGCTGCCGTGCCATTCCAAAGACAACCGCGCGAGCTTCGCGCCTTGCGCCTCCGTCATGCGCAAGAGAGGCGTGGGGCGAGGCAGTCGCTCGGGCGCCAGTGTCGCCTCAGCGCAAGGCTCCGACCCCGAAAGGTCTAAGAAAATGGAAACAGGTCCAGCCAAGAGTCAAATGCAGTCCGAGGAGGAACCTCGAGGACGCGCCAGGAGTCCAGGAGGTCGGGCAAAGAGCCCGCGGCAACTGGTGACAAGGCAAAGGACGCGGCTGTTCTGGATTCGTTGGGGGGTCTGCCCGAGCACTTGCAGCCAATTGTCTATGGCCTGCTCGAGTGCGACCTCTCGGAATCGTATGAGTTTGACACACGGCGACACATTGGCCACGTTGTTCCAGCATCTAAGCAAGGTAAGCCAGCCGTACTTGAAATTTCATTTTGGTCTATTTCTAACTTATATCTTGCTCGCAGGGCTTGCTTGCGATGAGGATGTCCATGGAGAAGTCGCAGCTGGGGGCCGCGAAGGGGACGAGCGACCTGCAAGAGGAGGTCGCGATGCTTGAGAGTTTGGAGTCCGTGGCGAGAACCCAAGCGTTCGATGCGGCAGCATATACGAACGCTGCTCGGTGCATGGACTTTCGTGAGGGCGGAGCTCGATTATCGTCCTGAGGAAGTCAGAGAACTTCAAAGGACAACCGCCAGGCTCTCTAAGGAGGTCGGAGAAAAGGACCAGGAGCTTCGGGCGACCTTCGAGCGGGCCCAGCGAGCTAACGAGGATAGGCAGGCCTCCGAGCAGGTAAGGCTTGCCCTTGAGGCCGAGCTCCAAGAGAGCCGGGCAAGAGTCGCTTCTCTGACTGACGAAATGCAGAATCAGTCTGAGGAAATGGAGGAGAAGGCCGCGGACTGGGCTATCGGGTCCATTTATACCCTACGAGCTAGGAACCCGAATTTGGACACATCCGACCTCCCGGAGAGTTGGCGCGACCACCCTGCAAGTCATGGTTGAGGAAGCGCAGCTGTGCCGTGTGAAGGCCGCCCTGGCACAGGCGGCAGGCTACAGCTCGAAAGATATTCTCGACCTCACCTTAGCGAAGAATCGTCCTTTATTGTAATCGGGTTTTCGGACCTTATCTGTTTATAAATGAATGAAATTCGATTTATAGTTCGCTCTTTATATCATGTGTGCGATTTACAATTTGCGATTTACATAGGCAATTGTTTACTGATTCTTACATGCGAACAGAACACATGCGAACTGTTTCGAGCGAATAAAGTAATACTTAAAAAGAAATTAACAAAATAAGAACTGAGTTCAGGATTATTGATAGTATGGCCGGAGGTGCTCGGCATTCCAAGCTCGGGGTACTTTGGAGCCATTCAATCTTTTGAGATGATAGGTCCCCGGTCTGATTACTTTGTCGACCTGGTATGGACCTTCCCTGATTAGGCCCTAGTACCCCTCCCCAGCACTTGGCTCTCTCGACAGGAGAACTTCCTTTAGCACAAGGTCTCCGACCTGGAAGTCTCTTCGCTTGACCTTCGAGTCGAAGAATCTTTTTGCTCTCTGTTGGTAGGCCGCTATCCTTAGCGAAGCCTTGTTGCGGTGTTCTTCGACCAGGTCCAAACTTGCTCTCATTAGCGCTTCGTTTCCGTCCTCATTGTACAGGTCCCTCCGAAGAGACCCAGGTTCCAACCTACAGGGGATCATTGCCTCAGCAGTAGGCAGCGAACGGAGTTTCCGAGGAGGTGGAGGTCCTTGGAGTTGTCCTGTATGCCCACAAGACTTCGGGGAGGTCGTCAGCCCAATTTCTTTTGGCTGCCCCAAGCTGTTAAGCTTCATGGATGCATATTCGGGATACAACCAAATCCCGATGTACAAGCCAGACGAGGAGCATACGACCTTCATCACGGACCGGGACTATATTGCTACAAAGTCATGTTCATGCCTCAAGAATCAAGAAGTGCGACCTCACGAGGTTGGTCAACCAAGAATGTTCTCCAGGCCAGACGGGAGGACAATGGAGGTCACGTGGACGATATCTTGGTCAAATCCCAGGTCGCCACAGATCATATTTCGCATCTCGCTGAGATGTTTGACATACTCCGACTCTACAGAATGAAGCTGAACCCTCTCAAATGCTCGTTCGGAGTATCATCAGGAAAGTTCCTGGGGTATATGGTAAATCAGCGAGGCATAGAGGTAAACCCCGAAAAGATCCAAGCCTTGCTCGATATGAAAAGTCCGACCAGCAAAAAGCAGGTCATGAGTCTGAACGGGCGAATAGTGGCACTTAGTCGCTTCATATTGAGGCTAACAGACCGCTGTTTACCATTCTTCAATGTACTGAAAGCCAATAAGAAATTCAAGTGGACTTCCGAATGTGAGAAGGCATTCCAAAGTATAAAAGAGCATCTTGGGAAGCCGCCACTCCTCTCTAAGCCTCTTCCACAAGAAATCCTGCTCATCTACCTGTCCGTGTCTCGGTTCGCGGTCGGTGCAGCTTTAGTACGAGAAGAGGAAAAAGTTCATGGCCGGTATATTATGCAAGTAAGCGTCTGTCGGATGCCGAGATGCGGTACCCGGAAATGGAGCGACTAGCTTTTGCCCTGCTGGTCGCGTCCAGAAAGCTGCGACCTTACTTCCATGCCCACACAATCAATGTAATGACGAGCTACCCTCTCAGGCAGGTCCTCCAGAAACCGGAGGCCTCGGGTAAATTGCTCAAATGGGCCATGGAATTGAGCCAGTTCGACTTAAGATACACGCCTAGGTCGACTATCAAAGGGCAGGCTGTTGCAGACTTCATCTCGGAATTCTCCTATCTCCCGAGCGAGCAACAGCCTAGCGAAGTCGGGCAAGTAACTATCCAAAACCTGTCGACATGGAACCTCTACGTCGACGGGTCATCGAACAGGAAAAGAGCCGGTGCGGGTCTTCTCCTAGTGAGTCCCGAGGGGATCCGAATCCATGGTATTCTCCGGTTCGGGTTTAAAGCGACCAACAATGAGTCCGAGTACGAGGCTCTGCTCGTCGGGTTGCGACTCGCCAAAGAAATGGGTGCAACCGCGATCAGTATTTATAACGACTCTATGCTGGTCGTCAACCAGATCCGAGGGGAGTACCAAGCTAAGGAAGAGAACATGATCCGCTACCCGAAAGAAGCTAAGGTCTCTTTGGGGTCGCTTCAAGCACTTCGAGATCGCCTCGATCCCTGAGAAAGTAACTCAATAGCGGGACGCCTTGGCAAAGATTGCCTCGTCACTAGATTCGAGGCTCCCGATAACATTCCCTGTCGTTTTGTCAATACTCCAACTATCAGCTCGGCCAGAACAGCCGTGAACGAGGTTCACCAGTTCGGATGACTCCCTACTTGATACAAGATCAGGACGGGACCTTGCCCGGCGATAAAGTCGAGGCAAGGGTCCTACGAGTAAGGTCTGCTGCGCTCGCTAGGGGATCGTGCGTGAGAGAGGATTCGGTGCCCCTGCTCCTGAGTGTAACCTGGCGAGGCAGATTACATCATGAGGGAAATTCATGAGGGGATCTGCGGTAACCACATAGCAGCTCGGTCTCTTGCAAACAAGATTGTGCGCCAGGGGTACTATTGGCCCCGAATCCAGGAGGATGCGCACAACTTTGTCAAGAGATGCGATAAGTGTCAGCCGTTCGCGAACATCCCGCGAGCCCCATCTCACGAGCCTGATCACAATGACTAGCCCATGGCCGTTTTCCATGTGGGGGATCGACCTCATCGGCCCCATGCCGCTGGAAAGGAGGGAGGAGTCAAGTATGCCGTGGTCGCGGTAGACTACTTCACTAAATGGGTAGCCGAGCCGTTAGCCGCGATCACGACCCGAAAGCTAAAGGACTTCGTTTTTAAGAATATAGTGTGCCGCTACGGAATTCCTCACACCCTTATCTCGCATAATGGAAAACAGTTCGATAATGAGGAGTTCAAGCAGTTCTGCGACGAGCTGGGCATCCACAAGAAATTTGCCTCAGTCGCCAGACCGCAGGCGAATGGCCAAGTTGAAGCAGTCAACAAGACCATCAAGCACACCCCGAAAGCCAAGCTGGGCGGGCAAAGGAAAGGTTTAAGGGTGGGCGACCTCCCTCCCCGAAGTCTTGTGGGCGTACAGACAACTCCAAGGACCTCCACCTCGGAAACTCCGTTCGCTAGCCTACGGCGTGAGGCAATGATCCCTGTAGAGGTCGGAACTGGGTCTCTTCGGAGGGACCTGTACAATGAGGACGGAAACGAAGCGCTAATGAGAGCAAGTTTGGACCTAGGTCGAAGAACACCGCAACGAGCTGGTCGATCCTTGGGAGGGGAAGCATCTTTCGGGCAAGCCTTATTCAGTCGCAAGTCTACGCAGTCCGCCACTTGCCGTTGGCTTCTTGACCAGGATCCGGGTTAGCAACCCCCCGTGGGTGGGTAGAGCCTCGCGAATAGACCCATTGCGGAGAAGGTTCTCCACTTCTAATTTTAATGCGGCGTACGCTCCGGATCCATTGCTCTTCTCTTGCGAATCGGCTTAGCTTCAGCCGCGTTCGTGAATGGCAAATAACGTTCGGGCTGATCCCGACCATGTCTGTGCGACAGCGAACACATCAATGTTCTCCTTAAGAAGCTTACTAGCTCGGGAGGCGAGCCGAGGGTTGAGACACTTCCGATCTTTAGTGTTCGGCTCGGCTCTTTTGGATCAATCGAAACCTCGGACAGATCCTCAACCGGGCCGCTCGGGGAGATTTCCCGAACTCGCGGATCTATGTTATCCTCTGCGACAGTGGCTCTGGTCCGGCTGATCGCCATGGCATGGCGGGGTGCACATCGCGTAACGCCCTTTCCTTTGTCGGCCATTTGGACCGATTTTACATAGCATTCGCGAGACGCGCTCTGCGATCCGCTTACCTCCCCTATCCCCGTTGGAGTGGGGAACTTCATTTTGAGGTGATAGATGGAAGTGACTGCCTTGAAAGTCCTCAGTAGAGGTCGCCCTAAGATCCCATTGAAGGCTGATGGGCAGTCCACGACCAAGAATTCTGTAACCAACCCTAGTCACCTCGTCGTGATGCAGCGTGATGGGAGCCTGGATCGTTCCATTGGGGAGTCGGTGATCCCTGTAAAACCGCATGCAGGCATCGACCGGCTTCAGGTGCGACTGTCGGGTTCATTCTATCGAAAGCGGTTTGAGCGAATGAATCGTTCACGGCGCTCCGTTGTCTACAAGCATTCTGACATTGTGACATCCTATCAGGGGGGTGATTACCAGGGCATCTTCATGAGGATGGTGCAAGCGAGCTACCTCTTTCTCACAGAAGGTGATTGGTTCCTCTTTTCGAGCTTTTTGAGGTCGCTGCGAGGTGTTCATTACCCTAATCGGGTCGTGGCGAGCCTCGCGAGCATATCGTTCCTACGCTCCTCGCGTGTTTCCTGCGAGGTGCGGGCCCCCGAAGATTATATTAACACTGTCATAGCCGCTGCGATCACGGCGTTTTTTCTTTCGCTCCCTTTGATTTTCTTTTGGGGAGTAATCAATGTACTCCTTGAAGTGCCCCTTCTTGATGAGCTTTTCGATAGCCTGCTTTAGAGCTCGGCACTCGTCAGTGAGGTGCCCATTATCCCGATGGTAACGGCAATACTTTTTGCTATTTCTGGCCGTAGCAGGGGTTTTCATGGGCTCGGGCTCACCGAGCAGGCTGGCCTCCTCGGATTTGTCGAGGATTGCGGATACGGACACATTCAACGGAGTATATTGGGTCCCGTCGCGATCGCGCGAGGAATGCGAGCATAGGCACTTTTTCTCATGCGGGGTTTTTTCCCTTTTCTCAGCGGTATATCTCCTTTGCGATCAACTCGCCTGTTATCTCCCCGACCAGGCGTACTGCTAGATGTGCCGTGATCGCGACGACGGAGTGCTGCCAGTGAATTCTCTATCCGGAGATGCTTTTCTGCCAGGCTATGGAACCTGGTGAGGGAAATGTTGTCCTCGGCCTGCAGTTCTTTCCACAGGTCGGTTTGCGGGCGAACTCCAGCTATTATAAGAGTTCGGATGGACTCTTCTGGTGCGTGAGCTACTTTGTTGAGCTCCTTGTGGAAGCGATCAATGTAAGACTGCAGGGATTCGTCTCTCTTGCCTTATATTGCTGAGGTAGCTCAAAGGCATTGAAAATTTCCGGTTGGCTTGGAAATGCCGGAGGAACGTTGTGCTCATCTGAGACCACGAACCGATAGATCCCGCTGGGAGCGACCTGAACCAACGCTTGGCGTGAGAGGTCAGTGTCACGGCCAGCGGCGGCATTTCGCAAGGTCCGAAACCTGGTGGAGCTCCATCAGTCGTTGAACTCATATAAATGATCTGCGGATCGTAGTTTCCATCGAACGGCCGCATATCTCGGCATTCGAACCACCCCGGTGGAAGCAGAGGCTAATACTTCAGAGAAAACGGGGATGTAGAGGCGACTGCGCTGCTGCTTGCTCCCTCAACCTATCCGAGCTCACCGGAGCTCCTCAATCTGTGAAGGAGCCAAATGGGGGTTGTTTTCACCCATGCGAGCCCGGCCTTCTCGGTTGCGGTTCAGGAGAGTTCGGAGGTCGGATTCCTCCTCACCTCGGCCCGCATTTCCAGCCGCTCGACACGCCGACTAGAGATGCGTGAAGGTGGTGGATGCGCGGGCGCCACGACCCTCGCGGTGGTACGAACCGCCCGCGAGGTGTGGTGGCCACCCGCATAAGAACGATGGGGATCATTCTGCTGGTGGTGATCGGAATCATCGCGCCCAACATTTTCGCTGGGTTTGGTTGCGCGTGGCATGGGAGCTCGGGGTGGGGTTTACTTTTTCGCCGAGTCTCGGCTTTGCCGATATCCCTCTGGGGCACCTTCGTACTTGCTGGCCCTTGGGAGCTCGCAGGCTTATTTTTTGCCACTTGCTTACCGCTTACGCGCTTACGTCTGCATGCGGCACGTGCTTATTTCCACTTTGCCGCGCTTTGTATGCTGCGAGCATTTTTGGCGGTTGCACTCGCGCCGTATCGCAGACGACATGCCTTGGTCCAGACGGTCCAACCTCTGGTTGACCGTCTGGAGAGTATTGTCGAACCTCTCCAGGTAACTTTGAATGGCAGGGTCCAGTTGCGGAGCCGTTGGGGTATTCCCAACAGCATTTTGCAAAACTAGAGGTACGTTGGAAGGGGTGCCCCTCTGGGTTGGGGGGACTCCTTCTGCATGTTGATTCCCCTCGAGGTTGATTGGCGGGCCATTGTAGCGTAAGACCCGTAGGTCGAGGTTTTCCTGATGAAGGATAAACGCAAATCGAGGCCCTCCTTCTAGCGCCAAACTGTTGATGCTCGTTTTCGGCACCAACCAATTGTCACGTGGGTGACACTGTTTTGTGAATTTAATGCACGTAGCAATGGGTGTTTTTAGTGGAACAAATGAAAAGAAGTTTTTAAAGTGGTTCGGATGCTAAGGTAGCAAATCCTACGTCCACTGATTTTGTATTGATGTTGGTGTGGGAGTCGGTGTCGTAGCGTGCGTACATAAGTTAATGAAAGAAATATGCTTTTTTACAAGAGAGAGAGTTGTTTTTTCGTAATGAATGACCGAATCCCCCTAATGGAAGAGGTTTTCTACATTTTATATCAAATTGAAGCGTGTAATCATCATTAAATCTACGGGTTGGTGTGATTGTCAGGATATGATCTGTCTTCACGTCCCGTTTTCCCTTTTTCCAAGCCGACTTCGCACGACTTGCTGCAGAGAAACGGACGCGTGTGAGCTCCATGTTTATTTGCAGGTCGGACGTGCGCACATTGTCCTGACGGGGGCAGTTACCCCTGACGCGACTCCTCCCACGTCAGCCCTTCATTTTCCCGTGTATAACAAATAAGTTGCTTGAATTTTAGAATTTTAGATTTGGAAACAAAAATCTGTGTATAATCACAATTATTCATTGATAAATCAAAAGCAAACTTCCATTATTTCAATCACGACAGAGTAACTAACCAAACCAGCCAGCAAAATTTACAAGAACATAAGACTCCATTAATGGATTGCAACCTCTTTCACATCTTTCTTGGGTTTTTCAGTCCTGGGAATGGTGATATTAAGCACACCATCCTTCAACTCCGCTTTGAGATCATCAACCTTTGCATCATCAGGCAACAAAAGGCTTGTGTTATAGTAGCCATAACTCTTGGCTGACCAGAACTCGTCGTCCGAACCTTCTTCCTCCTCCTCCTTCTGCTCTCCCTTTATCGTTAAAACTCCATCATATATGGTGATCTTCACATCATCTTTTCCCAGCCCTGGCATGTCGTACCGCAGCTTGTAGCATTCATCCTGTTCTTTAACTCTGCCCATCAGCTGCGAAGGCGATATGTTCAGGTTTTCGAATAGCCTGTTGATGTTTTCTGTAGCCTGCAAGAGTGCATTTCCCAGCCCTGAGGGAAAGAATTCTGGGGAAAGAAAAGAAAATGAGTTAGTACAAAACCCTTTTCAATGGATCTACAAATTCGTTTCTTTGTAAATCTTGTGAAAAGGGATAGATTACCATAAAGAGAAGGAATGTCATTTTGCCTCCACAGACTCTTCCTGCTTCTTCTCCTTGGAAAGAGCCTGGACTTCTTATTCTTTTCAGTCACTTGGATTTCTTTCCCTTCACTTTTCTCACCAGTAGCAGAAGTTGCCATAAACCTCTTCAACAATTCATTACTCCATCTTTGCCTTCCAACAACACCACCATTATTATTATGACTCACCAAAGAAGAGGGTGATGACACCCTTTGCTGCAAATTCCTCAAAGCGAAACGAGCCAATGCCATTTGTGATAAACTTCCAAGTTCGTTGGTTTTTTTGTTTGTCTTGTTGGTGAAAGTGAAAGGAGGCGAAGAGTTCTTAAAAGGGCGAGAAGTGAGTCGGGCAGTTGGAGTTTAGAGAAGTAAAGAAGTCTCTGAGAAGTTCTGGGATGTTTTTACACATCACCATGGAGATGGTTCTCGGTCTTTCTCAAACATTCAAAATACTTTAATTTATGAGAAGAGTGTTCCAGAGGGAAATGAATCTGATGCCACGTCCAACACTTTCTGTCACTTCATCCCTTTCATACATCCAATAAAATTTAACTGAGGGAAATGAATAGTTTAGTTGGTACGTTGACATTTAACTGAGGTTCTAGAAGGGATTTGCTTAGATTTACTGCCAAATAAAATATGTAATTACATCTAGTTTCTGCAATATCTTGTGAAAATCCTAAACATGATTAAATAGGAGGATGAACTTAACAAATATGGCTGATTAATGAAGTAGCATGAGATTGATTTTGTAATTTTGCGTGAATTGGTCAAGTATACTGAAATTTTGAATGACAAGACACATCAGGAACAACGAAATAATCCATTCAGATTAAGTTCCTACAAAAAAAAAAAAAAAAAAAAAAATTCTATTAATTGCCTCAGGAGCTCAAAAGGTTGGAAACAACCAAACATGCCCAGTTCTCGATCTTCCAAGTCAGTCCTGGCATGAAGAGCCCAAGGTTCTGCAATTTTACCAATGCTTTCGCTCAGCATTTGTTTTAAATGCCGTACTTTTATTTAGCATCATGATGACATTTACCACTCAGCTGTTAAGGGCTATGAATCATTTAGGAACAACATAACTTAAGGGAAAACTTGTTGCTCAAAAACAGACCAATGTTGTATTAGTTCCAATTTCCAACACATAACAAGATCATGTCCGAAAAGGCCTTTAAATTGAAACAAAAATCCACCAGAGGGCGTATGACCAATCATTTTACAATTGATAATAGAGATATATATTCCATGGCTCTGCTTCACTGTTTTTTCACTATGAAAGCAAATCAAATGTTACAGCTGAGATGGGTTTCAATTTTTGACCAACCTTCAAATATGATATGTCTTGTACTTTCTGTGCCTTAATCGTACATGCCCTCCTGGTCCCAAACATCGACAAGAAAATCTACCATTTCCTGCCAATATTGAGATCAAGTAGAGATAAGCTAAGCATGTTATAGAGAAAATACAAACTAGTAGAGGGGCAGAGACTCTTTACTGAGAGGGGAATAGGCTGAGGGAACGGCTTATTGCTCCCAAGTAAACTATCATATGTCACGTTCCAACTGCAAAGCCAGAAGTTTTTAACCATGCTGAGACAATGAGTGCTGAGAAGTAAAAGAAAACAATTTATGAATGATTAATGTCTACCTTAGTGAGGATAAGTACATAATCCAGAGATGGTTTCGTATTACATACATGCGCCACCTACTTGACTACTTGAGACTCTTCAATTATACATAAAGGTTACAATATATGCTAACAAGTATAAATCCAATTCCAACATAATAGGTGCTTGACACACTACTAAACGCATAATCACACCTACCAAACTAGGATCAGTCATGGCAAGGAGGTGTAAACTAGTCTTTCCCATTATTAATTGAGTTTTCACAAGACTTATGAACATAAAAACCATGAAATTGCAATGGTATTTAGGAAAATTATGGTAAGTGTAGGATAGACATGAATTGAAAACTACCAGTATAGTATCTAATATGTTTTTAGACACGAGTCAATATGTTAGTCTCTCCACTAGATCCGTTAAATTGAGAAAGAGAAGGTAGATATAGTTATAACTGCAAATGTGCAGCATAGACATCGGGTGAAATTTAGAGACACCTAAAGGTCCTAAACAGCATAAAATCTATTCTCTTAAAGGTTTACACAAGTCAGTACACTAGTCTCTCCACCGGAGAGATACCTGTTCTCATGGTACATCTCCTATTCCCTCAGGACAAGGGTCAACCAAAACAAAAATTGAAATCAATGGTCTTAATTCATAATAACAAAGTCAACTCTCTGGCAAACTCATTGCTAAGCCCTTTGTAGCTGTCTTAATTTAATGACCTACCAAACCACATAGACTCCCTAGAATCTCCAACCTGACAAATTGGAATAACACTGAATACTTGCTCCCATGTAATAATAAATATCCTACTTAATTGAAATTGTGAAATTGGTTTTTTGGCTGCCAGGACCATTGTCAAACAAACAAGTAGGCACGAAAAGTACTGCATGCAGATATTATAGTCGACGCCCTGATTAATTGACTAATTTAGAATATTCAAGCAACTCACTTTAATTTGGATTCCCGCACTTGCTGTGCTCTGTTCTCAGATCTTTTATTTCCTACCCAACATTGCCGAGTTTGATTCCAGAGAAGAAGACCTGCAACCAAGAGGTCACATAAGATAGGACAAAGGCAGCTTGATCTGGTTCAGTGTAAAATAGGGCTCCAAATGGTGAGACATTGCAAAAGTGCCAATGCACACAACCCCATCAAAGTTACGAACATGCAAACACAATTAAGTCTCTACACATCAAAGCAATCACAACTTTTTTTTCTTTTCAATAAGAGCAATGAGAACTTGCCATGGTTTACAAACTCAGAAGGTGCATTAGCGATGCCAGCACCACCATGTGCATCAAGGACCTGGTTGTTTATGCTAATTGACGAGATGCTTCCCTGTGACATAAATGCACTATTGTCCATATCACAAGTGCTGGTGGTCCAAAAATCTTCTGATAAGCTAGGCTTCCTTGCTGAGTGACTTTTGACTCTGACTTCCTTCAATGTCTTACTTTCAGAGGTATTCAGTTCGGGCTTAGTATAGCATCCAAGACAACCACTGCTCTGTTTCAAATGAGATAAAGTCATAAAACAATAAAATACCAATTACCACAAGCTCAAACAACAAAATCCCATACCTAATTACTTCATATAGAAAGTATATTCTCAATTATTTCCCTTCGAATTCCCAAAAAGGCACCAGAATATCAGTTTACTTGTATGTCAAAATTATTATCATCTATAACTCGCTTGAAATACTGCATATCTGCTTAACTAGGCCTAAAGCCCGAGAAACCACCCAAGGCAATGTTTATGCCAAAACTTGGATAAACAACAGTTCAAAGCCACCTAAAAACTGTCAACTGGCATGTCTAACTTGACCCTAATGCAGGTGGAGATGACTAGACAATCCCTTAAAAACACCCTCAACTAAGGTAATAGGCACCAGGTAATCTCATAGAAGTGCTGTTTGTCTACCTTGGTGCTCGAACACTCTTTTACTGTTGTACAACTAGATTAACCAAATAAACTCCCCCACAAAAAAATTCTGATGGTTGGGACAATCTATTAAAAATAATCCTCGAATATATACTTCAAAATGTCAGGTAAACAAAACATACCAAATCATCTGTCCCTCAAATAGGACCATAAAACCCCAATGGTAACACCTACGTCTAATACCCCAATGGTAACACCTATCAGATGAGTTTATATATGCCATTAATATTCCTCAACTTTTGTCAATCAAAAGTTACAGCAAAAGCTATTCCAAAACCAACAAGAAGTATGATGCTTAATCAGTTTACCATATCCAGACTCCAGTACATGCCAATTAGCTCCAAGAATGCTAATAACAATTCCTACATGCTCAAAACTAAATTAATTAAACCACATAATAAAACCCCAAAAGGATTGTAATTGTGAATCAGTTTTTACCAAACATATATCTGGTTAAATACAACTCTTCATAAAACACCTTTGAAACACAAAACAGATTGAACTAGAGCTCTACACATTTACTAAGACACCTAAGCTGATTGTTTCAATCTCTAAGAAGAAATATGAATCTCCAATCTCTCAATTTTTATTTTCATAACTTTTAAGAAACCAAGCACAACCCAAAACTCAAAATCAAAAATCTCTTTTTCCTCATTTTCTAGGCTGCCAAAAATAACCCACCCACCCAGAACATTTTAACCCACCAACAAATCAAGCAAAACAGACTCCATCTCACAGAGACAAGAAAAAAGCCCACAAAACTCAAAATCCATCAAAAAAAAAAAAATCCCCTAACAATTCCAAACCCATAAATAGAATCAGAAAAACTTACCCCATGCATGCAATAGAAGAAAAACCCACAAGCCAAAAGCTCCAAATAGATCTGCAAATAAACACTTTTTCTCTAAAATGAAAGTTGAATAATCCAATTCCGGGAAATAAAGATCAGAGAGAACTGCCAAACACAAATAGAATCTCATAAGAATAAACATCATCAAAACAATAGAAATATATAAAATATAAAGTTCCCAACTTCCAAAGTATAGATTAAATTTTTACCCTTTCTCTTAATCTCTCTGTATCTTTTTTTCCCTGAAATCTATTCTTCTTGTTGTTTGGCAATTATGGCCTTATGGGAAGACTTTAAAGTTGTTCTGCAGTTGAAAATGTTTTAAACTTACAGTGAAGTTCAGCCTGTCTCTTCTTCCCTGTTTAACCTTTTTTTTAATATTAATTAATTGTTTAGTATATTATAATAAAGTATATACATAATAAGCTTTTTTTTTTTTTTAATTGTTTTATGTAAAGGATTCTTATTCTTCTACAAGGCTTAAGTAAGAAAACATACTAAACATAGTAATAAGTTAAAAAAATTATTTATTTTTGGTAGGAACCAATTAACAAATATATTTGTTCAACGATATCACCATAAACTACTTCTAGATAATTTGGCAGTTAGCATGGAACTCTTAAGTATATTACTCAAGAGGTCATGGGTTCGATTCGTTACAATTACTAAAAAGAGATATACACTGGAGACTTATCTATCCGTTAATTTTAGGACCCTGAAAGATTTATTGAGGTGCACGCAAGTTGGCCCGAATACCCCTAAATACCAAAAAAATAAATAAAAGATATCATACTAAAAATATACAATTTAGGAAATCTGTTCTTGAAACCATTTATGTAACAAATATCCACTGATTTTTCATTCAAATTATATATATATATATATATATTGTTGATGCTTGATTTTGGACGCCAACGACTCGCACGTGAGAAACACTGAGCTGACTCAGAAGACACATATGATGGATCCATGAGATTTGAATATGGAGCTGAGATTATATATTTTGCAGAAAAATAAATAAAAGATTGACAAGAGGGGTTTTTTATAGTGGTTCGGATGCTCAACAAGCGACTCCTACATCCACTATTATTTTATTGCTCACTGACTATTTCTATGATTTTGCCCAGAAGGCATACAAAGATGAAGAAATACAGTGTTTACAGAGAAAGAATGAAATGAAGCTCAAATCTCAGCGCAGCCTCCCGCCCCCCTTCACCCAAACACTCAATGTAATGAGTGTTTTGCAAGTTGCCTTGACACATGGAAGACTCTCGTCCATTCATCTCTTGAGAGGAGATATAGTTGGTAAGAATATCTTTGGAGATATGGGTTTGGCATCTGGTACAAGAAGACATTAAATGGGCTGACATAGGTGTGACTTTTTAGGCATAACAGAAGCCTCCCGAGGGGTAAGAGCGTAATCTGCGAAACTAAGTCTTTGCTCAAGGTTCTTGTGACCAACCAAGGCCGAAGAGCTCGAAGCGAAAGTCCAGAAAATGAAAGCGATACGAAATCAATACGTGGAAAACGATCAAATCGTATAGGAGCTCGTCTCAAATGAAATATGTTAGGAAAACGACTGTAATGTAGGAGCTCGTCAAATGAGAAATATGAAATCAGAACGATAAACTGCTTAGGAGCACGACTCGAAAGGTCATAACGAGCTCAACTTGGGAGCCAAATGACCTCAACCTGAGAGGTCAAATCGAGCTCAATGAGAAAAACGACCTCAATCTGAGAGGTCAAAACGAGCTTAATCAGCAAAACGACCTCAACTTGAGAGGTCAAAACGACCTCGACCTGAAAGGTCAGAACGACCTTGACCTGAGAGGTTAAAATGACCTCAACATGAGAGGTCAAAACGAGTTCAATAAGAAAAACGACCTCAATCTGAGAGGTCAAAATGAGCTCGACTTGAGAGGTCAAAACGACCTCAACCTAAGAGGTCAAAACGAGCTCAATGAGAAAAACGACCTCAATCTGAGAGGTCAAAACGAGCTCAATCAGCAAAACGACCTCAACTTGAGAGGTCAAAATAAGCTCGACCTGAGAGGTCAAAACGACCTCGACCTGAGAGGTCAAAACGACCTCGACCTGAGAGGTCAAAATGAGCTCAATGAGCAAAACGACCTCAATTTAAGAGGTCAAAACGACCGCAACTGAGAGATTAAAATGACCTCTACCTAAGAGCACAAGAGATCAATGATCTCAGCATGTGATCAGCGATCTGAACACGCGATTTGAAGCTGAAGATCCGCGATCCAAGGCCGAGGATCGTGAGATGGGCGTGCAACGTGATCGCCACGTGATCGGAGAACTCTGATGTGTGCGATCTGTGATCTGGCCACGCGATTAGAGAATTCTGATACGCAATCGAAGAATTCTAATGCGTGCGATCTACGATCTGACCACGCGATCGGAGAACTCTGACGCGTGCGATCTGGCCACGCCATCAGGGAACTTGGATGCAGGTTTGAGAATCGGACCTGCATGGGTCGCCAAACTGTTGACGCTTGATTTTGGACGCCAACGACTCGCACGTGAGAAACGCTGAGCTGACTTAGGAGACACACGTGATAGATCCATGAGATTTGAATATGGAGCTAAGATTATGTATTTTGCAGAAAAATAAATAAAAGATTGACAAGAGGGGTTTTTTTATAGTGGTTCGGATGCTCAACAAACGACTCCTACATCCACTGTTATTTTATTGCTCACTGACTATTTCTATGATTTTGCCCAGAAGGCATACAAAGATGAAGAAATACAATGTTTATAGAGAGAGAATGAAATGAAGCTCAAATCTCAACGCAACCTCCCGCCCCCCTTCTTTGTGAAGAGAAATGCCCATTTATTCACTCAAACACTCAATGTAATGAGTGTTTTGCAAGTTGCCTTGACACATGGAAGACTCTTGTCCATTCATCTCTTGAAAGGAGATATAATTGGTGAGAGTATCTTTGGAGATATGGGCTTGCAAGCTGGTACAAGAAGACATTAAATGAGCTGATATAGGTGTGACTTTTTAGGCATAACATATATATATATATATATATATATATATAGAGAGAGAGAGAGAGAGAGAGAGAGAGAGTTAATTTTTGTTTAATTTGATTGATTATCTTACTCTCCGTTAGCCAATATTATTTGTATTTATAGTTGGATATATAAGTTCAAAGTTAGGAATATAATGACTAATGAGTATTTATATTCCCTCTTACTCATAAACTATTATTAAATAATATATTTTATTTCAAAGTGATGAAAAGCATATTTTATAGTTCTCACTGTTTATTTGTTGCACACTGGTTGACTTGAAAGATTTTGGAATAATTTCACTACGTGCTTCTTTAAAATCACCGATAAGTAATTTTATAAACTCTAAGGGGTTGATCTGACAGTTAAGAAAGTTTATTTTTTTCATTGGCTTTTTTAAATTTAAACCTTGGGACCACCTACCATATTTGTAATGTATATTAGAATATTAAGTTTATAGGGTATTCAATAGACCTTGGGAATTAGTCAAAGTACGCATAAGCTGGTCAAAATACCTTGATTATCAAAAAAATTGAGTTTGAATCTTGAAGACACCTATCACATTTGTGACATACATTAGAATATTAGGTTTGTAGGGTATTTAATAGACCTCAAAAATTAGTTAAAGTGTGCACAAGCAGATCCAAACACCTTAATCATTTAAAAAAAAAAAATATATATTTTTATACATTGAATAACGTACTACTATAGCTTAATTTAATTTTGATCTGTTAATGATTTTTGAAAATTATTAAATATCTTTTAAAAATATAAAAGAGAAAAAACCCTTCAAATAAAAGTATTTTATAATTTTCGAAAATCATTCAAACGAAGGCTATAAATAAAAGGTCTTTTCTTAAAAATTAGAAAAAAATATATGTATTTAAAATGATTGTGAAATAATTTTTTTTTTTAAAAAAAAAGTCAAGTGATGTAAAGGTTGGTCAGATGGTTTAGATAAGTAGAATAAGACTACTCAAAATGGAGGGTCCCAAATCCCAATCATGCTAGGTGACAATTCGGGGAATATTGCATAAACTTGGGGATGACTCTGTCAAAGTGCTGTCGTTTTGCTAATGACATTCTAGGTTTGTTTTGTTCAACTACATCTTGAAAATATCTTGTTTTGTTTATTCGTCTAATCTTACAACTTTTCTTCTCTGGTTATTTCTAACTTTACGTACAGCGTTATTTGGTCAAGGCCAATGACCTCAAAAATAAATTTTCGACTTTTTTTTCTTATTATGATTCGATAAACTATATTTTAGTATCAATTTTACCAGTTCAATACAATCTTCGAATATAAGATTTAGTAGTGTAGGAGTATTTAAAAAAGAAAGAGAAAATATGGGCAAAAAGATTTTTCAAAAGATTATGTTAGGATCTCACATCAGGATTTCACACTTTCGACTATGGTATTTAAGCCTAAGGGCTAACTCACCTATTAGACCCGTCTTTCCTTGGGTTTAAGTTTTAATAATAGTATTTTCGTTGAGAGTTGAGTTGCAAAAAGGTTGAGAGGTTGCGGTCTTCTGAGTTGTTTTTCGTCTTTTTACGTCTATTTCAAAATGATAAAACTTAGGGTAAAAACTTACTGAGTAATATTACATTTTAAGATTTTTGTTTTTTGAAATTATCAAACCATATAAAAAAACAAAAACAAAACACTTTTAAAGAATTTATATACATCACAAATTAACTCTATAGAGAAGCAAATTGAAGACAAATTTCCTTGAATTAAAGTAAATAAAAGAAGGTAAAGCTTATTTTAAATAGGCTTTAAATGATGGGCGACCAAAATAACAAGTGGCAGCATAATGGGCACCAACCACTACAATTTAGATTTTAATTAATAAGTGGATAAAGATTAGTCAACATGGTTTATATTATACACTTAAAAAGTTTTAACTCTAATATTTACACTTCTGATTGAAAAATAAAAAGGAAAAATACTAGGGTGATTTTACTATATGATATATCGATTTTAACTCTAAGAGGTTGGTCTGATAGTCAAAGATGTTTGCTCTTTGTATTGAGTTCTTAAGTTTAAACCTTAAGTCATCTATTACATTATGACTTACCTAATCCTTTAAGTTTGTAAAACGTTCAAGAAACCCCAAAAAGTAATTGAGGTGTGTGTGACTGACCCGAGCACCATAGTTATATATATATATATATAACTTTTTTATGTTAAGAAAAATTCAGTTCAATAGATTTCATTTTCATCTTTAGTACGGAGAGGTTCAATAATTTAACACTTGTCCACAATATTAGGTTTTGTTGGCCTGTGGTTGCATGGCGTTCCAGCTGTTCTTCATTTCCTTAAACCGAAAACCCTCAATCCATTAATATCTCTCTTACCTTAACCACAAATCCAAATTCACTAAAAAACTTAGATTTTTCAGACAAAGTTTAAGGTTTGAAAACTAGTTCTAGTGACCAAGTGTCTTACTAATAGGGGTAGTTGCCTGTTTTCGAGCAGGTTTCCAATTTCAAAGTCGGACTTACAAAACAGGTATTTTCTTAATTATGAAATAGATAAATAAATAAATAAAAGAGAAATTTGATAATAAAAGGCGAAGGTGGTTGTTTGGTCAAATTTGTTAGGCGGCTTCATGGATTACTTCTCCCATACAACTCTGACTCCATTATTGAATCCTCTCTGGTTCAACCATGGCCATCCCACAACCAACTTGCTTATAATTTTAAAAGATTCAATGTCGTCCATTCATTATTTCTTTGTTTTCTTCTCATTCTACTTCTACACATCATTCATGACGTAATTCTTTCAACTCTTTCTGGGTTCTATTTGTTCACCCATGTCCATCAACCCCACAAATTTATATTTACTGTAAAATAAAAAAAAAAAATCTGGTAAAATAAAATGAAAAGAGTTGAGATTAAATCTGCAGAAGATTGGAAAAGAAAAAAAAAAAAAAGTCTCTTTTACAGAGAAAATTGGAAGCAATTGTGTCCAAATTTATAGGATTCTTCTGAATTGACTAAAACCTTCCAGGATGTCAATTTGGTTAAATTTTTAATCTAAGATTGGATTATGCTGCCGAAGTGACTGGATTTTTCTGTACTCAATAAATTATTTTTCTGTACAGAGAGGACCGGAAACTAAGTTGAATATTCAACAAGAAATGTTCAGATTTTGTCCAATTTTTTAGATTAAAAAAGGGTTAATCAGGCAAAGCTCCTAATATTTCTTTACAGATTTACATGGTTTCTGACTGAGAAAATAAAAGAAGAAAATTAAATTATAGGGATCAACAAGAGCATTGCGTTCTGTGAACTCTGTCCCTGAGAATTCCATTGTACAAAGCAACTCTATTTGCTGGCATTCCTGGAATTTCATTCCTGCAATTTCTATCTACTTTGTTCATAAAATTCTTGCTGCGTTCTTTCCTGTACTCCTTTCCATTACCACTCGTCTCCTTCACATTCTCCGCAAAATGCACTCTTTTCTTCTTCTTTTGCCTCTTCTTCTCCTCTAAACGCAACCAAACCAAAAACCAAATTAAACCTCAGTTCGTTCTACTTATCAAGAAATTGATGAAGTTTATTTACAACCCTTTATTATAATATTTACCTGAATACAAGCAAGACCGTAGAGTTTGGCATGGAGAATCATCTTGATTCTCCGTAGATGAAGCTTTTTGCTTTCCAAAAGCAAGAAAGAGAACGGTGCTGGAGACAACCATGGCTGTGGCTAAAACTACTGTTTGCGAGTTCATGATTATTGTGCTAGTTTACGGCTTTCTTGTTCCTAAACACGAACCATAAAACATCTGCCTACCCAAATTCAGCTGCGTCAAACAGAAAAAGTAATTTTTGAGAAGGGTTTGAAATATTGGTGGGGGGTTTGTGGAAGAATAAGGAATGGGGAGAAGTGTTAGATATATATATAGATGGAAGACAATATGAAAAGAATGTATTTTTGCGTGGGAATCTGGAGTTGTGGTAAGGCTGTGTTTGGCTGTGGTTTGGGTTTTTGGGGGAGAAGTTCAGAGTGTGAACCACACGGCAAAGGCCAGGGAGGGAGAAGGGCTTTTGGAAGTCCGGTAGTCAAAAGAGTTGTCGGGAGTGTCTAGAATATGGGAATGGTCAAACCTCCCGAAGTGCTTCTTTTTAAGTATTATTTTTGGTATACTTTTTTTACAAATTTTTTCTTCTAGTTCATAATTGGCCGTTTATAATAGATTTTATTTAGATTTAATGGTTGATTAATTATAAATTATCATTTGCCAAAAGAATTATGAAAAAAATATTATAAGCGTAACATTACTCAACGTAGAAATCTATAATCAATAATATAATACATTGTTAGTATAAGTTGCCTTTTTGATTATTTTAAGCCCAAAAAAAAAAAAAAATCTTTATCATTAAAAAGAGTTTTAACTATATATATAAATCTTTAAAGCAATAAAAAAAAACTATTTCGATATGATATCTAATTTTAAAAATTATTATTAAAAATCATCATTAATTATTATAAACCAACGGTCATGAATTTGTGCAATTTTACTCTTTTTTAAACAAAGTTTTCCTCAAGAGTTAATTCAACAAAATCAGAATTACATCATACATATATTTATTAAAATTAGTTATAAATTAGAATTTAATTTAATTAAAACATCATACTCATTTCTTTTTTTTACTAGGAGTATCCGAGTAAACTTATACCTACTTTAACTTAATCTCTTAAGATTCTAAAACTATCTATCAGATAAAAGCGGTAGTACTACTCATATTATCAATTGAAAAAAGATTCGAACTTAGAATCTCTTGAGAATAATATTTCAAAAAGCTCATATGGAACTGTTCAACATCATATTGTATCGTATTTGTATAATGAATAAATTAAATAAAAGCTAAACTAAAATTTACATAATTAATGGACCAAATATGCGACAAGATTTTATAAGGTTCTCTTCTGATCTCAAAATTCAATGAATGGAAAAAGGCGGATTGGTGAATGGTGAATAAAAGAAATGGGCCATTTTAGAATGCTAAAAAAATTAAACAGAGCGGATAAAAACCTTATCATCAAAATCATCCTTTTCCACGTGGATGCAGATTAGGTCAGGAACAAGGAAGGCCCACGGGTTGGAAATGACCCTTTACCACTTCTCCAAGTAATCATATGGAATCAGGCGTACGTGATTTGACACCTTCGACACGTGTCCTCCAAATAACAATACCTTCCAAACTGAAACTCTTGAGTAAGTTCGCCCGTGACTTGCAGTGGAATGTCATCTAGATTTTTTTTGGTTGAAGTGGAGTTTTGTAGCTTTCTGTTATTGGACTTAAAAAAAAAAGAAAAAAAGAGAATAATTCATTTTTAATCCAATTTCACAGATTTTCTTTTATAATTTCGGCGTAATAATTTATAATTGATCAGTTTATAATAGATATCATTTATTAAATAACGGCTATTATCTGTTCAATTCTGAAGTTATTGAATTCTGACTATCACGTTAGAGGTTGTAAGTCAATCTTTATTGAAAAATGAATTATCTATAATATTAGTTTTATCACTAATTATTTAATTAGTTATTAATGGCAATGAAAACAATTTGTATTAACATGAGTTCCTTATCAGTTGTTAATACAAGCAATCACTCGAGTTCTTACTTGATCAATAGTTTTAGAGTCTCAGATAATTAGTAGAGGTAAATGTAAGCTGGTCTGAAGACTCCCAATCATAAAAAATAATTAAATTTATATTAACGTTAGACATTAGGAGCCACAAATAGTAGTTGATTTTAATCTTTAAAAAATTAGAATTTTTTTTTTTATAATTATTTATATTTTAAGAAATTAAAATCTGAAAAATATTTAAATCAAATACATTTTGAAACCTTTAATTCCCTTACTTGTTATCTTAATTGCAAATCGAAAATTTTTTATTTTATTTTTTAATTTATGGACTTATCTATAGAAGTAAGTGTTTAAAGGAAGTATGTTATGAATTTGAAAGACGTGAATATAGTTATTTGTATAAAATTTAGAAGAAAGTGAAGATTTATGTAATAAGATCCATGTGGTGAGTTGAAGAAAGCAAGTTAAAATTGGCATGCTAAATGAGGGAAATAGAAAGAAAGAAAGAATTCCAAACCATCAATCAACAATGTCATTGTCGAATGCCAAGAACATAAAACTATTAAGAAGATGGGAAACATGTAGAATCGTCGAGGTTTGAAAATGTTTGCAGATTGAGTTTTAGAACCATGGCGAAATTCAATTTGAGATTGTTGTTATTTTCCTTTTTCACAAGAACCCAACTTCTTTTTTAATCCTCTTCACTTAAACATTCAATATTAACCTAGAGGTATAAATGAGCCGAGCCGAGTCGAGCTTCGACTATTCGTATCAAAGTACCAAAAGTTTTTAAAAAAAAATATGCAGTAAGTGGTAACTATGGTCGTCGTAAGGCTTGACGGTAAATGATGATCGGCTTGGAAGAGAAAGACGGTGGAATCTGGTTGTTGAGAGGTTGATTCATTGTCTAACACCCAAGCCATGCGGCTTAGGCCAATATCCGGCCTAACCATGCGTGGCTCAAGCGAGATCTGGCCTTGCCATGCGCGGCTTAGGCCAGATATGGCATGGCCAGTTTATGGCTACTCCATACCCATCTCAAAGATCAATCGCTGGCTAAAATTTGAATTTTTCTTTTGTTATTGAATTGCTTTTAAACAGAGAGTTTACATTGTTTTCATTGATTTGGAATTATGATTTATGGGTGTCTCTGTCATTTTTACAACCTTCTAAGTTCATATACCCCTAATAAATATAAAACTAACATTTTGGACCCTTTCAAGCTCGCTGCAGCTCGCAAGCCAAGCTTTGGCTGTTCGAACTCGGCTTGTCTGTTAAGCCGAGCCGCTCGAGCTTTTCCCGAGTCAAGTCAAGCTGCTCAACACCCCTAAATACCACAAGAAGTTAAAATTTCATTTCCTCTACCAGAACGGTGACATAGCTACCTCATAATGACAACTTAAGTGCTTGAAATGGTGGCATTGAAGATTCTGGAAGTTGACTGCAGAGTTGGTGAAATGGTTTGGTAAGAACTGGCCATGTATGTAAATGTCATTTTTAACCCTAGAGAAAATTGTGACACAGAATTGTGTGCGGTTAAATGAAGTGAGAATTGTGGTGCAAGAAACCTATTCTTGAGTGTCATAGTGAAATATTCTTCATACCATACCATAGGAATAGGATGTAGTCCAATTGGGTGAAGCGATCGTTTATCTTGTGTTCGATTAAATTTCGCTCTTAGAATTTTCGCTTATTTGTTGGTTGATTGTTTGTCAAGACATCAATTTTATAACAAGAACACCGTAATTGTTTAACCTTTGAATCTTCATCTTCATCTGGAGCACAAAAGGGTACTGCTTATTTACCAGTTAGTAACAAGAAATTCTAGGGTGATTCAATGTTAGATTGATCATAGATTTGTTATTTAAACCAGACCAACAGCAAAATCTAGGACCATGTAACACATAAATGAACAAAATCAAAACAGCTTACAAATTTATAGCAGTCAATAACAAAACCACACACTTCCACGTCTCCCCACAAATCCTGATATCAACACCCGGCAGAAATATAATAACGTACCTCGCAGGTTCTGATACATGTTTTATTGCTATGCTACTAAAAACAGCAGTTTAAAACTAGCGGCAAGTGAAAAATTATTTTTAGTAACAAATAGAGAATGCCATTTAAGTAGTAAGGATTGGAGGAAGATATTCAGATTTCTCACCAAGAATACGAGCTTTAGTGTCTGGAAAGTGCTCAGTTCCTGGCAGCTCAGTGACCTCCCCTTCATTGTCAACAGCGATCGGGTAGCGGAGTAAGTGACCTGGTAGGTCATGCTCCAGTGACTCACTGGCGTACAGGTCCCAATATTTCTCAGCAATCTGGTTCACCTGTGAGATACATTCAAGGCTTTCCGGCTGGAGGAAGGAGTCATCAAGCATACCAAGATGCTCATACCACAGTGACATACGGAAACCATGGATCTGGCCACGTGCAGGCACCCTTGATGACAATTGATATGGTTGGTATGCTCCCATGGCTATCTCAGAGTCCCTAGCACCATCCATTGATCGCTGGTTGATATTGGCAGATCCAATAATAATGTACTCATCATCAACTGCAAATGAAAGAGTTAATCCATTTGTCAGTCAGCCAAAATATTAGCAACAGAAAGATGTCTCTGTGTTAAACAGAATTTATATCACTCACCAGTTAGCTTAAAACTAATTCAAATAAATGACTTACCAATCATCATCTTGGCATGAACATAGATCATGAAGCGGCGGGCTTCCTGGGCTCTAAGGTAATCTGTATCAGGCTCTGGCTTTTCTGAAGATTCATATTCTCCGCTCTTCTTCACCTCACGGTTTCCAAGGCAGAAGAATGTCAAATAGGTCCTGGGATCCTCCTCAAGGCCCTTAGCTCTGAGAGCCAGAGCAATATCTTTATACATCATCTCCATCGTCCTTCTCTGCCAATCTAATATTGCAAGAACTGAGGCAGACTCTGGAAGCCCCTCTGGCCACATTGGGACAACAACATAAACAGTGAATCTTTCCCCTGCCTCAATCTTACTAACAATCTTAAGAGAGAGCTCCTTTGGAATTAAATGCAAAGCATTGATATCCTCAGGCTTAATACCATCAGCACTCCAAGCAAATGAGCTTCCAAGGAAATACTGATTTTCAATATAAATGAAATTCTTTGCGCGTCGAATAGCATGGATATAAGCATCCTGAATGCTTCGGTCAATGATATTGTCCTTCCCACTGATAAGCCCAGCTCTCGCTGCATCTTCAGGTGTCTCAGGGAAGCCAAAAGCAGCCCCACCATCAATGGATCTAAATAACTGCACATTCCATGTCTCATGGTCATCTGGGAACATAACAGGAGATGGCGGAATTATGGTGTCTCCAAGCTCTCTAAGCTGAACAAGTACATCCTTCCCACCCTGCTTTTTCCATCTCTGCTCAAAATTAAATAACACATCCCAAGCAATAGGACCCTCAAGACGGGAGTGAATGTCATGCCAAGGTTCCCTTGGACCACCTTTTGTGATTGAAGCACCGGTAAAGTTTGGCTGATGGAAATCATTATGGTGTGCCGTGTCCAACGTCCTGAAAAGAGAATGGAAGGGGGTATCATATCTCCCATCGCAAAGATCAATACCTCCAACAAAACTCACAATTCTTCTTCTTTCTGAATTTCCATTGGGCATCTCACTGTCCACCACCACAATCTTCTGGTGGTGAGTAAACATGGTAGAAATTTGTAAATCCTGAACAAAGCTACCACCATCATCAGGATTACGTGGGCATAGAACACAGTGCACATCACTACCACGGAAGTAAGCTTCAGTTTCTTCGTCATGAGTGGCCATCAGTCCATCCTTTTTAAGTAAACCAACAGAGGTTCTGTCATCCCAAACAAGCATACAGACCCTAACACCTTCACTTGCCTTCTTCTTAAGCAGATCACCAAGATGGATGTCTCCTCCAGGCTTTGGCCTCCTTGAGTCCCTCACCAAGCTGATTTCACAATATACAGACCATCCAGTGATGTAGATCAAATGTTTCGCATTGGTGATTGCATCAAAAATATCTTCCCAACATCTGTGTGGCTCATAAAACTTGCCTCCTGCAAGAGGAATTTTAGGTACAAAATTATCTGGGATATGAGCATCTTGGTACAGAGAAACCTTGCATCCTTTTCTCTGTGAGAAAAATGTAAATGGCACCCCAGGATACTTGGAACTTTTGATACCCCGAGACCAGTTAGGGTCTTCTGCTACATCAAAATAATGAAGCTTCACATGAATCTTTGATTCTATAGGGTTCTTCTCTTCATCCAAGATCTCAACCCATCTATCAACTTCTTGGCCACCTAAGAGTTCTTCAACAGGTACATACGCCCTCCCGATCAAAGTTGCTCCAATAGGATTATCATCTTTCACAGTGAATATGACATTTGAAGCCATATGAGCACAGTAAATGTGAAAAGACTCATACCACCTGGGGTTGGAAGCCTCATTAAATAAAATTCTGGTCCTTCCAACCCTAGCCTTTTCTAGATCGATAGTTGCATAGATTCTACTTTCTCCTCTGCCAATACCAATTAGCTGTAAGAAGAAATTATCCATGAGAAACAGAAGGTAAGCAAATGACCATATCTTTTGATAATGAAAAAAGATTGCACCATAAAGCACCATTGGTCCATTGCAAGCAATTTAAAAGAATTAACTAAGAGAGAAGCTGACAAAATAACAGATATATGGAACCAAATACCAATTGACAGATCACATAACACGAGTCAACAAGAAAAAAATCGAATGAATCTACAAGCTAAAAAAAATACTGAATGGAAAATTCCCCCGAACAATATGCAAAAATTGTCATGATACTTAAAAAAGGTGGAAGGTAGTAAGTGTTACAAAAGTAAATGAACAAATAAGACAGATGAAAATATTTGACGGCAATTCAAATAGTAGAAAAAATATCACTAACTTCTGTCATACAGATAGATCAAAGGGCATGACTATAAGATAAGTCAGTAAAGAAAGCAATAAATTGGAGAGAGACAAAAAAAACTGAGCAAATAAAATTTCATAAAGACTAATCTGTCAAATGCTATTCTAATATCAACCAAAATATTGTTACAATATAGCGTCGGTTCAGAATTGTTTACAAACATGCTTTCTGTTCAACAAATAAAAAAACAGATACAAAGAAACACATTGGTTATTGTAGTTGAAAACAAATCTCAAAGGTACAAAAATTCCTTCTCCAAAGTACTATTCTTAAATTCAGAAACCACTTGAGATATTTTCTATGCTATTGAAAACAGTTTGGGATAACACATCAATCATTTCTTTTACTTCTCTAAAATACTAGGACCATGCTTTTAATGTGTTTTGTACTCATAACTTATTTCTCAATTATATTAAAAGATAAATTCTCAGATACTGAATAAGCAAAATTCAGATTCCAATTTTTATTAATAGAAAAAAGTTGTTTCTAAAACTTGACTGAACAAAGCCTTCAGTTTCACCACAGAGAGAAATTGGGGATATGGAGAATTTTAGGCAACAGAACCATAATAAAAAGAGATCCACTGTCATTTTTAAAACAATGGTTGAAAAAAGGTTATTTGGGATGAAAAGACTAATGAGAACAAAATCATTTACCATTAAATTGAGTAAACACAACAACATAATCCTCAGAGTCAAGGTAATTCATCACACAAATCCAATAACTAAAATAACTTTCTATAAGCCCAAAAAAAAAAAAAAAAAATGAAACTGAAATTACTTGGCATCCTGTGGCAACATAGAATAAATCAAGAAAACAGGGGAAAATAGTTATTTATTAGGATTGGATATTGAAATATGCATCAATCATCAACAGATCAAGTATGTAAACACAATATATACAAACTGTGACACTAAAACTACAAGTCTACTAAATTTATTTCACATTCACGTACAAATTTTTTAACAGTTACAAAAATTTAAGATCACTTGATAGTATATCATCACTATTCAAACTGCATTTCTAGTAAGACCAAAACTTAATTTTTAAAATCGATCACCACACAAACCACAACTTCATCAATCACTGATATTATTTACAGAATCTTAAAGGAAAAAAAAAGTTAGCACCCACAAAGCAAAACAGGATCGAATCAAACACTGCAATCAGCAGAAAGAATTCAATAAATCTTGATCCGTCAACACAAATCTGAAAAGAAACTTGGGATCGTATGAATATTATACCTTACGGAAAAAGTGGCCTCCACTACTTTTTTCAAGATGATCCACTTCATAGATCGTGACATGTAAAGTTCCATGGAGCAAAATATGCGCCATTTTTCACCTGTATCAATCACCAAAAAAGGAAAAAAAAAAAAAAAGAAAAAGAAGAAGAATAAAGCACAGAATCCAGAATTACAAACAACCCCCACATATGATCTACAATGTATAATATCAGACAAACTATGGAAACACCTTCAACACTCAAAAAGGTTAAAAAGGACTCAAACCCAGATGAGAAAAGTTGGATCACAACATGAAATAAAAATACTGAATTCAAAATAGAGATTGTAGTATAAAATTATGAAATCAAAATTAGAGTGAGAAAGAGAGGAAGATTTGATTTACTCTGAGTAGCAGGTTTGTGCAGAAGTAAAGCAGCAAGAGGAAGAGGCCAACAGAGAATGTGGGACACTCAAATGAAGTGAGAAAGATCCGCGAATACAGATCTTAAAAGCTCTCTCTCCGTGGAGGAAACGAAACGAGTATCGAAAAAGATTTATTTTTATTTATTTATTTATTATTAAATAATTAGTTGCTGTGTGTGCGATTCCTGTGGCTCTTCATCTTTTCTGGTTTGACAATAAAGCCCATTGATTTCTACTCGTTCTATCCAACCATAAAAAGAAAAGTAATATAAATTTTACAAAGACTTTTATATAACGTGATGTAACAAAAAATAAATAGAAAAATAAATTTAATGAGTTTAACTTTTTATTTTATTTTTCTATTTATTTTTTGCCACCTATTGTAGTAAATAAATCTTTGTAAGATTTCTTTGTAAGTATAATATTATCGTAAAAGGAAAGCAGAAAACTATACAATTTTGGTTTTGTTTTGGTAAATTTACAGATAATAATATTATTATTATTGATTTTTTTAAATCTTTTGATGGACATGTAGAATTTCTTCAACCTTCCTTAGATGTTCATTGTTAACCTCCCTTACGTGTTCACTAAACTCTTAAGGAATCTCATACCTTAGTTTTTAAAAAATTTAATTTTTAAAATTCAAATTAATTATTAAAAAGATTAAGAAAGAGAATAAATTTTAGAGATGTTTTTGCACAAAATTGTGAAAATCAAAGGCCAAAATGATAGCAAGGACAAAAAGTTTAGGAAAGAAAATATTCATAAGGAACATGCACATGGCTGGAGGCATATTGTGGATCTCCAAGTATATACTAATAATAATAATAATATTATTATGATTAATTACAAATAAATCCTTGATTAGATTAACCATTAATTTGATATTAACATATAAGAGTTCCTTTAATTTAATGTAAAAATAGGAAAGATCAGTTTTTTGATTGGCTCAATAAAAAACAACAAATAAATAAAAACAAAAAATGCTACTTTTGAGTTTAGTGGATTTCATTTTTTTTCTACTTTAGTAACTTTTCAAACAAATATGTCATTTTCTGTTTGAAATTATTTCTTCCACAAGTGATTAAATTAGTATCATGGTAGCTTTTTTTTTTTTTTTTCCTTCTTCTGATAACCTAGGACATCCAAACCAGTTTACGTACACCTTAAATAATTCATAGGTTTATTGAACATCTTGGGATCCATTAAACACCCAATAAATTCAATAGGCCAAGTAAATTACAAATATGGTAGGTGTCCATTATGTGAAACTCGAATACAAAACTTTTAAGGTAACCCACATAAATTACTAAAGTATTGTTATTTGGCACAAGGCAAGTGTCAAACTCTACAATATTTGGGAAAACATAAAATAGTTATCAATTCGATCATATAGGTGTTTTCTAAGAACAAACCATGTGTCATAAGTATTTGATTATCCCTAAATGAGCTATACCTTATAAAAACCTTAAAAGAGAATTATTTGATTTGGGTTTGAATTGCTTGGATAAAGAAAAGGTTGGGATGAGGAAGATGATTAATAAAAAATAATGTTAAGTCCACAATCCCAATCTTACAATCCCCGACGTGATAACTTCGTCATTTGTCAACTTCAAAAAATGGGTTCTGTCGGTCCATTTGTGAACTAACCAATTCGAAGGTTGTGAGAGAAGGTTATGGATCTAACATTATTGTTAAAAAAAATAGAAAAAAAAATAGGTGAAACGTTGGGGTGTCAAATGAAAGATAATGAAATTACCAACAAAAAAATATTGGAAAGTAATCATAGCCCCAAGACTTGACGATATTTTGGTACAATTGAGGGTGAGTAAGATTCTAACACGTGTTGAAGATCTCACCCTCTATAATGCTATTATTTCATTTATTTGTAGTGGGGTCCTGCCTTGGATTCTTTTATTTAATTTATTTTGCAAGGACAAAAGAAAGAATAATTAGTCACTCGATCTAATATAATTAATAATAATAATAATATTTAAAGAATAATTAAGAATTATACCTTAGGGGGGTAAAAAATCCCCTAGCTTTAATCAAAGTTTAATGATCACATCAGAACATGATTCACGCCTCAGGTAAAGCTAAATAAATTAACGGTTATCAGAAGCAAGTCATAATAATCAGATTGACTTTTTTGATTAATAACCTACCGCGTGGACCATAAAGATGGGTCCACGTAGTAGAAAAACAGTGCCGACACCGTGTGGTGAGTTAATGTCACGATCACACGGTTGAGGTGAGAGAAACAGTCCAATCGTGGCCCACAAAATGTGATTTTAAGCAGAGGATAAGGATGGCCCACTTTATAAAACCTCAATCAATTAATTAACCAGTCCTCCAATCATGACGTGGCACGCTCCGTCGTTTACTCGCAGCAGGTAGTGGCCTAGTGGGTTATAAACACGAGACACGTAGTGGGTTGGTTTTATAATTTTCGCAATCTGTGGTCCCAAAAGTAAGGCCGAACGACATGCACCTACCTAGTTTGTTATAAAGACATGTTAGGACCTAAAAAGTTTAGGAATGCAGCGATGCTAGGCTTACCGACCCAGGACCGATTTGACATATTGACTGTGAGTTAATTTTTAAGATTTGGTTTGTTGGATAGTGAGTCGATATATAAAAATCGGCGGTAAATATAGTATTACTGTTAGGAATGACAAATACCCAATTTCTATCAAGTTCTGTTAGGAAATTCCATGAAGGATAGTGTGGTAATTGCAATTGCTTATTTAGTTGAGAAAAAAAAAGTGGACGTTTTCAAAACCATAAAACTTTTGGTTGCCGGTAGTAGGGAAATGGCCGGGAAATCTTACAATCACTCACCAACAAACCTAGACTCCAACAGTTGGTTGTTGTGTAGACTAGGAGCTGGATGCGGCAAAAGGTCGGACAGGTGGTGGGTGACGAAGAAGCAACAAGGTTGGAGCGATGGCGGAGCGGCCGACGACTAAAAAACATCACAGCAACAACACAAACACTTCTAAACAGCAACCCACCGATCGAACACCAAAAAACCAACAAAGCGCAAAAGAAAAGGTTGCAAAACAAGACTGTCTCCCAGCGGCAGATATAGGTTATGGGCGGCAAATGGCGAGTGGGGAGGGTTAATGGAGAGATGGGTTTTGAAGAGGAGAGGATGGGGAGTCGAACGGTGGTGACAGGGGTGGTCAAACCGGCTGGGGATGGAGGAGGATGGTGATGGGAGGTGAGAACAACTGAAAAGGTAAAGGAAAATGGAAAGAAAGCCAGCAAAAATGCCGACAGTAGTGGCTTTGAAGAAGAAAGATAGACTGAAACAAACTGAGACCGAAAAAAGAAAAAACAACAAAAACCCAGAAATCCAGATTCCAAAAAATATCAAGGAGTTTGAAAGAATAGAACCAAAAAGATCTTTAATGGCAAGAAAATATATGAACTTATAATGCAACATTCATAGTGTAAAAAGAAAGAATTGAGTTGACATTCAATTCAATCCCACTGATTGTGATTAGTTGTCATGAGTTGTGAAATGCTTGAATCCATACCAGGAATTAAAATCGTTTTTGTGTTCCTTGTCAATTATTAATTTTATAAAATATCCCTTGAATCTAATTTATATTCCGTTCAAGGCATTTGACCGAGCAGTTACCTGATAACCATGAGACTTTCAAGCTTTTAACTGAAGAAGAAATGGGTAAAATGACATAATTGCCCTCTTTATTTGTTTTTAAATTTACTATTTTATCCTTATTCAGTTAAACTTAACGAATAAATATTAACGGAAAGTAGGCGTTTGTCATTTCCAAACTTTTTGGGTACCAACTTGTCTTTCCTACAAACTATGGGTGGGTACAACGTTCGGGCCCAAAAGTAATTATAAACGTTTTAAGTGAGTTTGATTATCTTTATGAATTATAGGACAAAAGTAAAAGGTCAAATACATTATAATTAATTAAGAAAAAGTTAAAGAAATAGTATTGGTAAATTGTTAAAATCGAAAAAGTGGATATGGCATGTCCATTAGAAAAGATTACTCAATATTCTAATCATACTAATTATAAACGTGAAGGTAAAATGAAATAAATAAATACGAATTAATTAACATATGATCTTTTTTTTTTCTTTCTGTTTTTAATTCCTATAAGCACTTGTCCAACTTGGTTGGTTCCTTAATTTGAATTATAAGTTGTCGTTATTATAGTTAGTAGCGGATCCAGAAATTTCTTTTAAGATGAACTAAAATAAAAACTAATTACACATTAATATTTTTATCTATTAATATTTCTGTTAGGGCGAGTCAAAATTCAGAAATTGTATATATTATAATTTTTTTTTTTTAAATTGAGGGTAGACCAAAATTCAGAAATTGTATATATTAGTATTTAAAAAAAAAAATTGAGGGTGGGCCATCAACAAGTGTTGGATCCGCCCTGATTATAGTTGAGCTTAGAGTAACCATTAAATATATAGTTTATTAGGTATAATATCTACCTACCAAATAGTCACTAACACTTTTTTTTTTTTGGATGACAAGAGTGTCCGAGCTAGCTTACACACACTTCAATTAATTCCTTTGGACCCTGAAACTATTAATCAAGTAAGAACTCTAATAGCTACCCTTATTAACAACCGATAGAGACTTAAACTCAAGACCCTATTGAGTAATACACCTAAGAGTATTCGGCCACTCAGGTAGTTAAAATATTTAAATGCACTTTGTTTATTTCTATTGAATATGGGATTGCAAGGAAAATCCTTAAATTTCTAATTACATAAAACATTTTCTTATAATGTCCTCGTTGCAATACTATCTCTCAACATAAACAACCTCGAGGACTCAAGTGACCACCATTCTTATGGAGTTTTCCTTGGCAACATTTGAAGGATGTCTTAAGAAAGCCAAGTGGCCATTGGAACCAATGTTTTAATAACCAACCCAGTGAAACATGACAAAGTGATCGGGTTAACCGATTTTTAAAAAAAAACTCTTGAAAAGTATGACCCATCTCAATATCTCACCAACAAAAACACTTCCCCTTAACCTTCTGACCAAAACCCATCTCATCATTCTCTCGTTCGCTTTGCCAATAGTCAACAACAACCTCTTGTTTTGCCAACCGATTTTTGCCTTTTCTAGTTTGATTCAATCACGGAAATCACTCCCTTTCACCACCTTTGGACTCACCCAACACTCCCTTTCCAAAAACCCCAACATTCCTTGTCGTAGTATGCTCACCTAATCGATGTCCATAATTCTAAGGTTTAGGATGAATAGTTAAAAGTGATAACCCAACCCAGCGAAGGCCCCAAGTCCTGAGTCTGACTGATTGAATCGGCTAGGCTGGCCAAGTTTTAAAACACTACTTGATACAACATTAATTTCATTAAGAAACAAATATTAATGTAACTGCCCCAAAATCAGGCTGCAAAGTTGCGCATTACACACGTAGCTAATGGTAGTCGGTACACCTTATGAGCCAATGGGGCCAATTATAAATCCATCCTCTTTAAAATGGTTTACTTCATGCCGACAAATGACAAAATCCCTTCATTAATTTTCAGTCTTTGTCCGGGTGAGTTATCTCTAGGAGCAACTTTAAATTTAATTTGCTTCAAACTGAAGTCTTCGTTTTCAAATCGAGTTTTAATAATAATTTATTTTGCCTAATTTATATTTTCTCGAGAATAAAACTCTTTTCTA
>CM047910.1:13802798-13825318 GCA_026229545.1 Pistacia atlantica | reverse complement strand
AATAAAACTCTTTTCTATAGTTTATTAATTAAACAGGGTGTATTAAACAATCCTAAGTATTGTATTTAGTGAGTAAGAAAATGTTAATATTTTCTCTCTTAAATCCAAAGTGGTGTTAGGGATCCGCAATAAATCTCAATACTTGGATTTATTTCCATGTTAAATAGGCTTGCACAATATAACCCATGGCCTTCATACTATTATTATTCATTATAATTTTTTTTTTTTTTTTGTTAAAGAAAAATTAGTGCATTTATTAAAAGATCATAAACAAAACAAGTTTATATCATTAAAATATATTCATATCTACCTTGATTTTTTTTTTTTTTAAAAATTGATATTAGAGAACCTAATTTTATGGTGAATCTTGCATGACTTTTGTAATTGGGCCTTTAGTTTGGGTTATCAAATCTATAGTCCAAAGAGTATGGGCCATGTCTAGTTTGTTATGGGTCAATGTTCATCCCACCCAAGCGTCAATGCTTGTCTCGCTCAATTGGGGTTTAGGGTTTAAGTATAATTAGAGATGGGTGTTGTCCTCGGATTTTTGGGGTCCCATCCTACCCCGTACGGGGTGAGGATTCCTCAAAAAAATCAGGGATAAGAATAAAAAAAATTCCCTGTCCCCGAGGATAGGGCGAGGATGGGGAGAGATGTCTACTATCCCGGTACTTGTCCTACCTAACCCGACCCAAATAGTGAAAGCGGATCAACCTGGATTCATTATATAAATAACTCCATTCTTCTTCTTCTTTAGTTTTGTGATTTTTCTTTCTTTAGACCCAAAATCGATTATCTCTTCTCACATTTTGACTTTAGCGGATCTCTAATTATACACAACTCTAAAGCTGGTCATCATCAATTCCACCTGTCATCGCTTCCTTTAGACAAATCGGTGAATGTTTTGGTTGGTTTTCAATTTAATTTTTTATTTTGAATCGAGGGTTTCACGTTGTTTTGGATTTTGGATTTTGAAATTGTGGGTTGGTTGCATTGTCGTATAAGTCACTTTATAAGAATAATATCATATATACAAACTCCTCGTACTAACTTATGTATACAAACATGCATGTATCTCGTTTAATAACTATTCACTTGTGTATTTATTCTGTTTTTTTTTTTTTTATTATTATTATTTCCATCTAGTACCATCAAATTAAAATAAGTTAATTTAAAATCAATATATAGGCAATAAAATTCTATTGATGTCAATTCTGTTTGAGACTTTCTCCAACTTACGCTTCTTCCCACGCACCGAAATCTCATTTGCCGAAGCTTGGGGGAACAAGTTTAACTGGGTTTGTTTAATACTATTGATGATTATAGATCATTATACGTACAAATCTGAAAGAGCTTCCTTGTATAGTCTCTTCTATATGTCTGTTAGATTAGAACAGCTAAAAGAATTTAACAAACCAAATAATTTTCTTTTATCTTCCTAACTTTCAAATTTACAAGAGATCTATCAATTATTAAGTAATTAGTATATGATAATGATCTATATGTATATATGTCAAATTAAACCCAAATTCATCTTCAAATAGCTAGACATAACTTATAATTGATGTTAATCTTTGGGCCACGGGATCATTTATTCGGTCGGTAGTTTCAAGGTCCCGTGGATTAGTTAAGGTATGCAAAAATTGACCCAACATACCCAATCATTAAAAAAAAAAAAAAATTCCCTCCACTGTTAACCCTAATAAACCAAAACACATGAAAACTATATCTTATACATATGCAATAGTGACAATACTAATTAAGCTCAATACTCCCTTAATTTGTAACAATGAATCAATTACTTCACATGGGATAGAAATATATCATATATCTTGAACTTACACAACAATCTTTTGGATTTGATGGCAACAACGGTGGGAGCTGTAACATGTTGTCCGGCTGTTGATTAAATGCGATGACAACTTCACAAGGCTAGCTTTTGGTGTTCAAACTGGTGGTCCTTTCCAAATATTAATTATACTATACATGCAAATGCAATACAATACATTATGTAATTCACATGATATTCACCCGCGAATGGAGCAATTTTCACTGTAAAACCATCTCTATCGATCTCGTCTGTACGTTATTATTTGCTTTGATATAAGAATATATTATGTAGCTTTGAGTAACATGATGGCTTGGGATTATTTTTGTGAAAATTATATTCGGTATTTTGTTTGTATTTGAAACCTTTTTTACATCAAGTGTTTGTTTATACACACACACACACACACACACACACACACACACACACACACACACACACACACACACATTGTAGATGCAAAAAATCTACCGTTACGAAAATAGAGTTTGATCCCGTGAGGTTGAAGCTACTGACAATCTGTAGGATCTACACACGTAAAGAGACAGTGTGAAGCTTACGGAAAAAACCAGGGTGGTGTTTATCGTAGGTACTTTGATGCTCAAGTCAGTAAGGCCGAAAGAAGATATTTAATAAGAGTTAATGAGAAGAAGGATTACTAGAGTTCTATCGGAGGCCAGGATCACAACGCGAAGGTGTAGAATTCTCGAGAGCAAGAACTTGGGAGTAAGGAGGTGATTTTGAGCAATGGGGATTGAATGAATTTTGAGAGGGCATACCTCTTTTTATATAGTGAACCCAAGGGGTTGAAATCCTATTAGGACAAATATGATTTTTGTCTTTATCAGATTAAGTTTACTAATTTGAGTAAGATTTGAAATCTTAGTAGAAGAGGAAATAAAATGAGATTTTGATTTCCTATTTATGGACTGTTGTAGGCTAATGGGCCGTAATCCAGTTTTAGCTTAACTTGTATGATAGCCAAGCTCATAGAGTAGGCAATTCACAAGGTGAATTTAAGCGTAAGCCCAATCAGAATTAGGTCAAAACCAAAGACCGTGACATGTTTATTTCGTTATTGGGTCTCATCAGGCCTCCCCCACACACACACACACACACACACACACACACACAAGTTCTGAAGTACAGAAGTTCCGGTTAAAATTTTTAATCTCCATTAATTAATATTATTAAAATAAAATGTGAATATTCACACATAAAATATTAACATCTATATATATTATTTAGGGACAATATATAAATGGATTACATTATATCGTTACTTTTAGTTATCAAATAATCAACCAAAACTCAAAATTTCATGAACCAAACGAAAACCACTATTAACATTCGGGCGTTAGTTAATTGTGAATGTTAAAATATAAATCACCATGAGCTGTTTCCATAATTTATGTTTGCCTTAAGGATTCAAGCAAACAAAGGGGCATGGCAGAATTAAGTAGTAATTATTTTGTTTAAAATTACTCATTCTAATTATCAATTGTTTCATTAAAGATTGTGCACAGAACAGTTCATAAAAATTAGAGATAGGCAAGGACTTAACCTAAATATTATAATTTGGGTTTGTGAACGTCGACCTATTAAGGTTATGTTAATGGTTGGAGATAGGACGGGGCTGTCAAGTGAGAAGACCAAATTCTTTGCTCTTGTTGTCAAGGCTTGTCTCCAATGTTTTTAAACCCGACCCGGGCTTTGACCTGGTCAAGAGGTAAGTTTCTAGGTTGGGCGGTTTGACCGGCTGGTTAGATTGGTGACGTCAACATAAAACAGATCCACGATCGATTAATTAGCCAATCAATCCAAAACACAACCAAACACAATCAACATCAACTTGGGAACAGTAGTGCGACGAGATGGTGGCTCGAGGAAGGTGAGAATGCCTGTTCACGCATAGTTGTAGTTGAGGAGGCACAAAGTGTCGCACAATCGATCGGTGCAGTAATCGACAGGCAACAATCGACAAGCAAACTCATGTTGTGATGAAGGGGGTTTTAGTGTGGAGAAGCAGGTGGTGCTGATGGTGGTGTCAGATGGAGTGATTGTTGTTGGAAGCTAAAAATCAGCCTGAAGATAGGTAGTCGTGCGAACCAGTCGGTGGACGGTGGTTGACGATCGACGGGTGCACTTGGCCTATGATGGAAGGGGTTTTGTCGTGGAGGTGAAGGTGATGTCAATGGTGGTGTCAGGTGGGTGCAATGGCGTCGAAATCAGCGAAATGGCCAGCGGTGATGCCAAAACCATTTTAATTTTAGGAATTTTAGTAACCCAATTTAGTCATCGGGTCTGTTGAATCGATGGTTCGAACTGTTCCGTCGGTTCAACCGCTGGTCAACCTGGGCTAATGGCTGAAATTGGGTTTAGGGTGTCTCCGGACCGAAGAAGGGGCTGATCAACGGTCGAACCGACCGGTCTGATCTGGGTTTCAAATCATTGGTTGTCTCATTCAAAATATTGATTTTTAAGTTACAAAACCTTATATATTGGATAATTAAAGAAATATGCAAAATAGATTAATTTTTTGGGGGATATCTTAAAATATATCAATATATTTTAGAGTTAGGTTATTGTACCACAAATTTTGACATAATATTTATTTAAATAATTCAGTGGATTTAAAAGAAAAGTTAGAAATAGTTATTTTTAATGACAAATTAAGCAAATTTTAAGCCATTGATTACCATAAACCAATGGTCAAGAATCTTTATCACAAATCGTATAAAAAATGTGTGCTATAATACCTTATATATCTTTATATTTGCTATGTCTTTATATATATAAAGATTTGTCTTTACCAATGCCATCTCTGGTGGTAATGTAGGAGCATATCACCTGTTTGACTATTATGATAAAGTAAAGTAAAGTAAAATTAGATTAGGAGAGTAATTAGCTAGGCTTTTGAATCAATTGGACCACTGACTTAGTCAACAATTGCGATTAAAAGCTGATGACAATAATTGAATTAGTGTTAGCATTCTAGGTCACAAATCTATTAATCTCTCCTGGCATTAATTTATTATACAAATCAAGCCAAACCCAATATTAAAAACTCCCTAACTACCAAAATATTTATTTATTTTTGCTCAAGTTCTTTCTTTTCAAAGACTTTCCGAACTAACTGAAAACAACATAATTTTCACCTACTGAATTCTGGTGATTTATTTTTGAGTAAACGACTTTTTCCCACCCAAGGTTTGCCTTAAATATACTTCCCCACCCAAAAAGTTTCAAAATACCACTTTCTCACCTAAAGTTAATATTTCGTTACTATCCAATGTTGATTCCGACTAATTTTGGTGACGAAAATTCTCTCCATCATCACCATTTGAATCTCTGATCTCCTCTCTACAAAATTCCTTTGACTCTGACACCCGATTTCTAACTGATTGTTGGTCATCACAAAGCTAAAGTTTCCAATTCTTAGCTAATTTTGGGCTGATTCCGGTAGCAAATATTCAATTAGTCACCACTATTCGATCCACTGGCCAATCTATAAAAACCCTTTTACTGTGGCTCTTAGTAACTCGTCGAATGCCAATTAAGAAAATGAAGTGTATTATGGGTATTGATGAAATATAAACGTTAGGTGGAAAGTGGTATTTTGAAACTTGTTAGATGGAAAAGTGTCATTAAGACAAACCTTGGGTGAGAAAAAGTCGTTTACTCATTTTTTTATATAGAGGAAAAAAAAAAAAAAATCAATAAAGATGCGATATTTGATACATTTTTAACATGTGAGAGGTTGCAAATTCAACACATTTGCTTTACAAATTTGGATATGGCGTTAAGAAATTTCCACTACTTTTGGCTAACAGTAGAAGCGTTCTTTCGAAGATAAAACTATGTCTACCACCTTCAGGAATTTAACATTCACTGCAAAATTAAACCTTCTTGTAGGTTAGCAATTTATGATGGACACATGCAGCTTGACTTCTTGTACACAGTACTTAACTTAATTTCTATCAACTGTTTTTTGTGATTGGTGAATGGTTTGATGCATTGATATGATCACTTAATTTCCAGGGTAGCTCAAGTACTGTATAATTGGGGGTCCATTGAAAAGATAGAGTCTGATTATTTTCTACAGAAACCAGTTGCTTGAATTCAATTACCATCTAAAGAAAAATGAATCATGTCTTTCCTGATTCTCAACAAGTACATACGCCACAGGGAAATCTGTCTATACCTATAAAGTGAAACAATGTAGAGTAATATAAAATGAAGACAAAAAGAGCACATAAATATCAATAGAGTAAAGAGGAAGAAACATAACCCGATTTACCCTGGTTCACCCAATTAACATGTTATGTCCCAATTAACAAATTATGTTCAATATGGTCAATATTATTGAAATGTTGTCTCACCATTCTTGTTACAATGTAAGTAATTTGTCTTATAATTTGCTATCATTTACGTACAAGAGAAAAAAAAGTTTATATACTAGGTTTAAAAAGTAAAACCTAATATTATAAAGATTATTTTTTACTAAGACCAAATCCAATTAGGAATTAAATACATAGAGAAATCCTTCAGCGGTTCTTTATAGAATAGGCCTAAACAGTCTACTTAGAGAAATCCTTCAATGGGATCCCGAATGCATTTACGTGACCCGTTATCATTGAAGTGGTCGACAACTACAACATAGAGAATTCTTGGATGAAACTAAATATTGTTGAAATATTCAACACATACCAACAATTTGAATTGTCTCGCACTTTGTAGAATCTCTGCAAAGTGCAATATGCGTGGGTGGATCCACAGGTTACGATCCAAGAATGCTCATAATCAAAGCTTTAGGCGCCATTCACAGCAACGTGACCATGGCATCCGGGATAAACAAATGGCTTGATACAACACATTTTTTTTGCGTTGGAAGAGTTCATTTTTCATATAAATATCCATCTTACTGGCTTCAATAAACATCTTCGTCTTTATTAACCATGTCGTGAAAAGTGACAGGTCATTTAGGGTTTAATTATTATTTATACAGATCATATTATCCATTTCCATCTTCTGAAACACATCGAGGCTTAAAAGGTTAAAAAGAAACTAGATGAATAGGTGATCTTTTAATTAATAGCGATATAAATGTGACATTAAGTGCCAGAATTGAAGGTAAACAAGCGTAGCTACAATAGACAGTAGTGTAAATGATGATATAACAAATGCAGTAAAATGAAAAAAAAAAGAAAAAAAATGGTCGACCCCATAAGCCACACAGGAGGACCATACAAAAACAATTCGTTCTTGACTAAACACAAACTGTAAATGTGAAGTGCAATAAAGGGTTTCATCATCCAAAAGTAAAATTAAATTTTATGTTACAATTTTGACTGTACCATGGTCGATCGATCTACCAACCAACACCTGCAGTCCTCTCTCTTTATATTTTGTCCCACAAAGCTTCCACATTAGTTCTTGACAAAAAATATGGTACAATCAAAGAAGTTCAGAGGTGTCAGGCAGCGCCATTGGGGCTCTTGGGTCTCCGAGATTCGTCATCCTTTACTGTACTACTCTCCACAGAAACTACTATAACTACACACTTCTCACAATTACAACTGTTTGCTTCTTTGTTTTCTTTGTATTTATATGTATATATAATTTGTTAGCTTGTTTCTTTTAGCTTCATCATTCTGATTCTGATTATCTCTTCCGTTAAGTCTCTATATACAAGTTTTGACATTGTTTTCTTGGCGAATTTTGCAGGAAAAGAAGGGTGTGGCTGGGAACATTTAAGACGGCCGAAGAGGCAGCAAGAGCCTATGATGAAGCAGCCATTCTGCTGAGTGGACGTAATGCGAAAACAAATTTTCCAGTCGTCACTGACCAAGCAAGCGATGAGAAATCGTCTTCTTCGTTGTTGTCATCGTCCTCGTCATTATCGTTGTCATCATCTACGTCGCTTTCTTCTACACTCAGTGCAAAACTTCGCAAAAGTTGCAAATCTCCATATCCTTCTGTCACTTGTCTGAGGCTTGACACGGAGAACTCTCACATTGGAGTGTGGCAAAAGAGAGCCGGGGCTCGTTCGGACTCGAACTGGGTTATGACAGTTGAACTGGGGATAAAGAACAACAACAACAGTGGAGAAGAAAATCAATCTTCATCGGAGCCGAAACAGGCTGATCATCAAAATCATCATCAGGCACAAGAAATAAAAGGAAAGGAAGTTGGTGGTGGACTAGATGAAGAAGAGAGAATCGCATTGCAGATGATAGAGGAATTCTTAAACAGAAATTAAATTATCCCATCGCGGTGAACAATCAACTTCAACTATAAAGGAACTTTCACATGGAGTTCTAGTAATTAGGTTTGTGTTTGTTTGCTCAATGCAGGAGTTTGTTGTTATATGTATTAATAAGGAAATCTACCTAGTATAGTACTCGTATTCAATTCAGTATCTGTTAGAGAAGATATGAAATTTATATATATTTATATATATGGAATCGGTTTAATTATTCTCTCTTTCTCACGTTCTTTAATTTATTATCAGTTTTGGTCAATTTGTTACTTTGTTCTGCTGTAGTAAATTCTTTGTAATAAACTATGTTTAGATGATCGAGTAGTTCGATAGAGATTCTTGGATGTATTACTCAAGATATTTTCAGATCGAATCCTTTCTCAGTTGTTAATAGTGGTAGCATTTGTTGAGGTGCGCATAAACTAGTCTGAACACCTTCAGTCATAAAAAAAAAAAAAAAAAAAAATCAAACAATACAAAATTCTTTGTAATATTCAATATTTGTCATTTATGTGTGCATATCACTTGATAAACATGAATAACTAGTATTTAAAAACAGAATTCAACAAGTTTTTTTTGTATATTTTAATCAATTCTTTTAAGTTGAAATCTGGTTAAAAAAAATATATATGAATGTTTACAAAATACAAAAAACTATTATGATTGCAATATTAGATAAGGCAAATAAATTCATTTAGCGAGACATATGTATAAATGATTTAATTAGATATAAAGCAAAAACTTCGTCATAATTTTGATGAACAGTCTTATTTTGCTGTATTAATTTATATGAACAAGTGCATTTTTATCAAAATGCAAGTCATTTTTTTGGGAAGATATATGTAGCTAACATAGATAATGATGCTTGCATGCTCAATTATAATATTCAATCTAAAATTTGGTAATCATGAGGTCGAAATTTATTTCATTGATACTGATTGATCTCAGTATCTAATATGCTTTTAAAATATCATAACTTATTACATTGATAAAGACACCTTAATTTCCCATATTCAATCAAACGTGATCCAGTATATAGAAACTAATTCAAAGTGATTACAGAAATTCAACCAAAGTTAGGTTTGCTTACATGTGTTACATATAACTTAAGACTTATAGACCTCTCACGTAAAGGGTGGATAAGAATTAATCCGATTTTAGGTCTAAGGTGGATAAGATTTTTACATATGTATGATTTTAATCTTGATGTCAGCAATGTTTTTTATACCTGGATCAGACCTTGACCCGGTCAAGGGGCTAATCTTAGGGTCAGGCGGCTCCGACGGGTCGGATCAGTGATATCATACTGGAACGGGGCATTCTACATGGAACAGCATGCCTGAACGGCCGTTCGTTCTCTTGGAATGGGCTTTCCGCTTCAAATCTTTAAATGCTCCATTTTGGAGTCCAAACTAATAAAATCATACAAATTCCCATCACAGTCAAAACCAAACCAAACCAAACCAATGACAGTAAAGTTTTGACTGTGAGTTGTGACATAGACTTATAGGAGAATCGAAGATTAAAGTAAAGTAAACAACTGCGAACGCTGAATAGGCGTAGGCAAACTGGTAAAGTCGCCCTGTCGTGGAGCAGTGAAGGTGACCTAAGTCAAAGTCTCAAACAATAATAATAAACAGAGTTAACAAACTACCTTAATAATAATATCGGACGAGCGGAGGTCGAGTGAAGTGTGATTGGTAGCAAACAGGCAAACGACGGAGTCATGGAGCAGAGCGGCTTGAGTAGGTTGATCAAAGGACTGAAGGAGTGAAGAATGAAGATTGAAGAATTAGAACTGGAATAAAGATTTTAGTAACCTGGTTTAGCCACAGGTTTGGTGACCCGACGGTTCAGTACTATTCCACTGGTTCAACCTAGGTCAATTTGGGCGAATGGCTGAAACTAGTTTAGAGTGCCCCTAGACTGGAGGAGAGGCTGGTTCTTGGTCGGATCAGTTGAATCGGTTTGTCTGGTCCGGGTTTTAAAACCATGGATGTCAGTGATACTAACATAAAATCTTAGTTTTAATGCAATGTTAGAGTTAGTAATTTACTATATTTTTTAGGTAAGAGATTTGTTATGCCTGAAAAAGTAGGGCTGACGTCGAGCCTTGTCAACATGGGTGGTCAGAGTTTAGGTAGGTCCTGCAGCCATTCAGACGCAGCGACGTCACATGCTGACGCGAGCAATATGCTTTTGCCAATGCAGTGGGTGTGCGCCAGATTGGCGAAAGGCTGGAGACGCTCCACGTGTCCAATCCCTGCCCAAGGCAAGGAAATCACTCGAGTAGGTGAGCAACGGGACACAAAGAAGGATTTGCACGACAATCCGACCCACTTACAGATTCAGTAATCATTACCTCAATTCATCCCACTATAAATAGAGGGCTCCTCTCCCGTTTGTGGGATTAGTTAATTTCACTCCAGAATAGCATACTCTCTCTCCCTCTCTTGTACTCTTAAAACTATAAATCAGCTTGCTAAACGCTACCTGATCTTACATATTAATACAATATGAATGGACGTAGGATTCGTTTGTTTAAGCATCCGAACCACTTTAAACATTGTTCTTCATCTCTTACTCAACCCAACATCCCCATAGACACGTGTGTCTTTTGAGTTAGTTCAGCATTTCCCACATGCGATTAGTTGGTGTCAAAATCAAGCGTCAACAAGATTAAAATTATTACTTAGGATCTTAAAATATAAATGAAAGAGTCAATTGTCACCGTTAACGCAGTTGCTATATTGGAAGACACTGAAATTTATGACACCGATATATCACATATGCATAATTGCAAACACGAAGATGAAGGAAGGAAAAGGAATTATTGAAATACTTCAAAAGTAGCTATCGATCCACGTAATATGTATAATAAAAACTTTGGTTAAAAATATCACTGCCCTTCCTTATTTTAACGAATAACAGGCTGAAATTCAACCATTAATTGATCTTTGCTTAGTTATTTCGCAAGGGAGATCAATAATAACAATAAATCCTTTCTGGTTTGATCGTGAAAGAAACATCTTCTCTCTTTTGATGTGAACTTGATTTGTGATTTTCACTAGAAATAAGTGGTGGCATGTGATTGTAACAGGCCACCAAATCTCTTAAAGAAACAGGAGATCCATTGAATATATGCAGTTGAGATTTATTCATTAGGGTGAAGCTAGCTAAGAGTTTTTGTACATTGTATTAATTTCGAAGAACATAAAGACAAAAGTTGACTATAGAGATGAGAACGAACGAACAACCCAAGCTGTTATTTGATCATTAATTTTTCATTTCCATTTTGTCAAAGTCTTTTTATAATTTATATATCAGATGTGACATGTTATTGATCATCGATCAACACCCTGGACTCTGGAGTTTGGCATCTTTTTCTTTCGTTTTTCCACTTTCGTGTGGGCTACTGTACTTTATGTATGCAATTCAGCAATTAATTCATCTTTATAATGTACATTCAGTGATGTATTTCTGAGAGCCAAATTAATTATTTGGGTTATCAGAAAAATTTAAGTTAACATATAATTTTAGGTGATCGAGTGGTTCGATAGAAACTATTGGTCTTAAAATTGAATCTAATTTGGCAATCCCCAAAGACAATTAAAATTTAAATTTGGGATGCCCTTTACTTGTTAGACTTAGTATTAAAGGCGAACGACTTGTACATACCTAAAGTTTACTGTAATGACAAGTTGGTACCCAAAAGGTTTTGAAACGACAAATAGGTACCTTCCGTCATATTCTGTTAGTAATTTTTGTTTATTAATAGTGAAAAGACTAAAATGCCATTCAAAGTTTCAATTTTTGTTTTTTATAAATTTAAAATTTCTAAAAAACCCCCTAGGTTTGCTAATTTAATAAACACCCCTCCCCATATATAAAAAGTTTGTTAAATGACAAAAACACCCCCACCACCACCCCAATGCCGATTCCGGCCACTATCGCCGAATCTGGCCGAAAACAGATACGACACTGCATCCCCATCTGACCGTGTCGTAGTGCCGAGTCGTGCCAGCCGATCCGCCACGACCGCCGCCGGCAGCAGCCAGACTGCCTTTTTCCGCCAGATCAGAGCCGATCTCCGGCCCGGAAAAGGCCGATCACGCCAGATCTGGCCGCCGACGCCGCAGATGGAGTTTTAGCTGCGCCGACGCCGAGCTAGATCTCCGGGGCCTTTTCCGCCAGATCACCTACTGATCCGGCCTAAAAGGCCTGACGACGTGCACGGCACGATCCGACGGTCCTGTGTCGTAACTAACTTTCCGCCAGATTCCGCGGTGGTGGCTGGAATCGCACTTGCCGGTGGGGGTGTTTTTTGTTATTTTATAAAACTTTTATATATTGGGGTATTTAGTGAAATTTATAAACTTAGGGGGTTTTTTGAAATTTTGAAATTTATAAAAAACTAAAATTCAAACTTTTAAGGGTATTTTAGTCTTTTCACTATTAATAAACAGTAATAAACAGAAATCACTAACAGAATATGACGGAAAGTACCCATTTGTCATTTCAAAACCTTTTGGGTACCAACTTGTCGTTACGATAAATCTTGGGTATGTATAAGTCGTTCTCCCTAGTATTAATTAACATTTTGGTGCGCCCTTGTTGAGGAGCTCTCTTATCACTTTCAACTTTCCATGGTACAATTAATGAAGCCTCTACAATAAATTGCCTTGACACCAAAAAAAAAAAAAAAAAAAAAAAATTGATATGATTTATGGGGTTTTTGTGTAAGACTTGTAGTTTTATTGTCCAAGAAGATGAGGGAGGGATTTTATAGTTGTGGGCTCCTCCTTTTACAAGAACAATAATATGTAGGCTTGGCTGCAGACAGGTGCTCTCATGAATCCCATCAAAATGGACCTCCCAGGAGATGGCGAGACAACATGGTTGTCTTAACGACGATGTCTGTGAATAGTAAATCAATTTATTGAGAGAGTAAAATTATTAAAGTAATGTCCTTATTAAATTTATTTTCAAAAAGATAAAATAACACGTTTTATAATTGTTCATGCAATATTTCGCACCAACGAGAAGTACACGAGCTTTTTTTGGGAGTTTGACCGTGAAACCGTAGGTGAGAATGAAAGTAATACGTGAAAGTAAACAAATGAATAGACAAAAGAAGTTTTTTAAAGTGATTCGAATGTAAAACACAATTCCTATATCCACTGTTATCATATTGATGTAATTAGAAAAGATATTTGCTCTAAAGAGAAATAACAGCTCCATAGCTATTGAGAAAACGAAAGTTTGGATCCTTGATTTGGGGTAGGAGATGCCTATTTATGTTGTTGCATAGGTGGTCTTGCTTATGAAACAACCTTTTCATTACATGACACGTGACCCGACAAACTGCCCTTATTGGAGACTTACTAGTGAAATAATTCTCTCACAAGGTGACACACAACTTGGATGATGATTTAGCTGTAAGTCTTACAGTTGAAGCAAACCATGATTTCTTACAGGGGAAGCCACCCGTTCTTGATACAACACGTGGCCCAAACACTTATATGGTCGCAAAACATGTGTCAAGATTTTATACTCGGTGAACTTACCACATAACAATAATGTATTGTTATAATCAATCTTATCGTGTATATATAATTGTGACATTCGTAATCAAACGATGCCAGAATTTTATAACCCTATTCTTCTCTTATCTATCTTGCCAAACTATCTTTCTCTCTTTTCTTAAACAATAATACTATATTTACAAAAAAATCTTACAAATATTTGCATACAAAGTGAGGTGGCAAAAAATGAATAGAAAAGTGAAACAAAAAGTCAAACTCATTAAATTCACTATTCCTTTCATTTTTTGCATCATCATTTTGTATGAAAATCTTTATAAAATTTCTTTATAAGTGTAGCATTACTCTTTCCTAAATTAATCTTCTCTTAACATTGTTACTCTCTCTTTCCCTTGAATCAAAAAACTGTCCCAACATTGTTTTTAATTTAGTGATTAAAAAGTTGCCAAACAAATATTTAATATTATTAAAATGTAAATTGAAAAGTTTTAGGCTATAATAATAAATTATTTTAATAAAGTGCACCAAAATATTCTATCAATAAATCTTTTATAAAAAATATATCAAACAATTATTTAGCAATTTATTTAACTCTAATATAATATTTAAAAATTTTATCAAACACATTTTCATATTCAAATCTTATTCTCGTAATAAAAACTTAACTTTTTCAAAAATATTATACTACAAACGTTTGATCTGGGCAACCCCTAACAAAATATTAGTTATAATAAATATTCACATTATTTAAAGGTTTTTTTTTTTATTGTTTGGTTAAGCTTCATCTTTAAATTATTGCATCTAGCCAATATAGCTTAGATAGACAAAATTACCCTTTTATGCTTTCCCAAAAGGAAATGGAGGCCTGCAAGGGTTTCCCCGAAGTAGGATGAAAGGAAATTAGGCCTCGAATGCAATGACAAAAGGGAGATTGACTTCAAACTCATAACTCATTCAATATGCTATCAAAAGCTAATCTAGCTCTTCATTGAACATTATCTAACATGTTGTCAAACTAAAAGAGTTTATTGTCAAATGTAACTATACTTCAACATAGGATTTCTTAAAGAACGTTATACAATATTTGACCATGTAACCACCATTGTCGCATGATGGTAAAAGAGCAAAGGAGAATCTAATATAGTCTCCCAAGTTTGAGTCCTCTTAATAGTAAAAAAACAAGAGAATGATCTAACATGGTCTCCTGAGTTAGAGTCTCTACGATTGCTAATAGGAGTGACCATTGAAGCTTTTACCGAACTAATAGTTTCTGGGGGTCGAGAGATTAGTTGAAGTACGTGTAAATTGGCTTAGACACGCTCGATCATTAAAAATAAAAAACATTTGAGCATGTGTTAAATAATGTTATTTAGTGCTTTAAGACGGTGATTGATATAACAAATGACAATATAACATATTATAGATAGGTTAACATTGAGGCGTTGATTGATGTAACGAATGACAACACAACACATTATAGATAGGTTAACATTAAGATCGATGATTGATATAACGAATAACAATACAACATATTAGACATAATGGTGAAAATATAGAAAATATTATATGACTATTTCCGTTTAATTAAATCAGATGGTCTCCAGAATCAATTATAGGGGTATGTTCGTCAATTTGCTTAACTTGGGATATGTTTAGAAGAAATTTTGAAATGGCTACTATTCAAAAAAGTCAATTTAAAAAAAAAAAAAAAAAAAAACAGTTAACCCAAAGCTCCGAAACTTCTAATTAAGATCCGGTAAAACAAAGCTAAATTTCTCTCGTTAAAGTTTCTTGGGAAAGAAAAGAAAATAAAAAATAAAAGGGAGAAGAGAAAAGAAAGGAATTGCCTTCTGAAAATGATTCTTGCGTTGTTGTTCGCAAATTCTGAAGGCAACATCTTAGTTGAACGGTGAGATTAGATCTCTTCCATTCCAGTTATTTTTTATCAGATCATAAATGTTTTAAATTGTAATATTTCCGGTAGAAATTTTATTAATGAGCACCCTTTTGGGGTATTGTTGATGGGCTATTGTTTGATTGTTTTTCTTGTTTTATGCTTTCAATTGTTTATATGGGTTAGATCTCAAATGGGTTTTGGATTTCTGTTGAATTTGAATCATTCATTATTTAATTTTGTTACAATAGGCTCAATTTGTTTTTTATTTTTATGGAATATTAATGTTTCTTTGTCTTGGCACCTGTTGAGAGTAAAATAATTAGAGTATAATACACATTTGAATGACTTCTAAAGATTACTATGGAAAGTACAGATGAATCAAAATGATTGAAATGGTGTCAACTAAGTTATGGAAAGAGGTAATAATCATCCTAAGTTTTATGACTTTTTGCCATAATTTCTTAGAATTGCAATGTTTAGTTGTATTGAGAGGTTAAAGAAGCTTCAAATGGATTTTAAGCTGAGGATGTAGGCTTATAATTATGTGCGTGTGAAAAAAAATTCTGGTTTAGCTACTCTAAGGATCTTTACAAGTGTGCTAGGTTCTGTTGATGAAGAGTTTTAAAAATGGTCTGGACGAGTTAATATGTGAAACTGGGCTGCGGTTAGGAGTTGATGTCAGGAAAGCTTTTATAGGTAGGGTAGATAATTTTTGACAGTTCCTGTGCAGAGTTTGATATACTCAAAGATATGTTGAGGTTCTAGGGTTGTCTGTGTTCTTTTGGGGCTTCTTTCATAAGTTTGTTCATTCGACATGTTTATGCATGTAATGCCCAAATATCTGTATTTCTGTGTATAATCATGGTATCAAATTCAACATGAAGTAGGACTAGTGTTGCAGTTTTCTGAACTTACAAAGTTTAATGGAGAAAGGTCCTTCAATATGTATCATAGATTCATAGTTGATCACAGAGCCATTCTCCTATCAGATGTGTGCCCCCTCTCTTTTCATGTCAACAATCATTGGGCACAATATGATGACATGGATTGACGCTTGCCTTTTCCTTTTTGAATAAATTGGAGTAGAATTTGCTTGTCCCTCGTTTTTGGAGGCAAGATGCAGTGCCTTCCTGTGATTGGACCTTTTGATGTTGATATATTGGAACTCGGAGTTTTGTGTTTGAGAATTACATATCCATTCAAAGGAAATCAATTGTTTTTGTTGTAGTTGTTACAGCTGCTTCCTTTTTATTCAGCTGAACATGAAACACGCTTAATGAAGTTCACTGGCTTATTGTGCCACTGAGTTTTATATCTCACTTCTTGATAACTTAATAGATGCACTGATTTGATGGTTTGTTACAGGTTTAATGGAGTTCCAGCTGAGGAACGACTACATTGGCGGTCTTTCTTAGTTAAATTGGGAGCAGATAACCTTAAAGGTGTCAAAAATGAAGAGCTCCTTGTTGCTAGCCACAAGTATGTGTACCCTTCACTTATTTAACCTGTCATCTAGACGTTATGTGTATTTTTGTTTATAGATTGCATTATTCTTTCTGGGTGGAGTTAGGTATTACTTTGGAGAGCCAATATACTGTAAACAGTTTCAAATTAAACCAGACTGGGGGTTCCTTGAACTAGGATCCTCATGGTCAATCAGTTTGGTTTGTGTAGTGGAACCTTTAAGGATTGGGTAAGGGAAAACCTTATCAAGTTTTATGTCAATGAAAGCTGAACAGCAGGCCTTAGCTAGTCAATGCAAGTCCACTCAACCTACTAGGATGAGCATAGAATGTAACTTTGAAACCCTTGGAGATGTGATTCCAATCATCCTAAGTTCCTGACTACAAGTAGCAAAGCTATGAGCTTACTGTAGTTTGTGTCTTCTGTTATCATTGAGAATGTGCCAAATTTTGAATTTAGCTTCTCCAAAATTCCAAATGTTGTTGTCTAGATATCTCCCTTTGCTTTCCTTTTTTGTTATAAAGCAGAACAAGTTAATCAGCTAAGTGGTTCTGTTTTTCAGTAAAGAAACCTTTAGTCCACATTTGTGCCTTTACTGGGTGCATTGTGAATTAAGGTTGGTAACTTATTTACTGCATGGTTTTCCCTTATGTTTGAAATATTTAACATTACTGAGAAATTAATATGTTTGTTTTTAGTTATAACTGAAAATGGCTTGAGTCAAATGATTTGTTTTCTTCTTATTTTCAGGTCAGTCTATATTGTTTATACAGTGCTTGGTGATGTAAGCATCTTTGTTGTGGGCAAGGACGAGTATGATGAACTTGCTTGTAAGTACATATTATTTTCTTAAGCTTGTGATGTGGTTCATTGTAAGGTTAGGAAAAAAGGCCATCAAACTTGTTGATTCCAAATGTGTAATGCATCTTCATCTTTAGTTTGGGCAGATGGACCTGCATCTTATAGGTTTCCATTAGTTTGTCTATATTGATAATTTATGGTCAAAAGAATCAAGTTCAGCATGTCTTTTACATGCTTGTTTTAGCTGGTTCAACTTCATGATTATTGTTAAGATATCTTGCAAGTTGCCTATCACGGTCTGTGATAATCTACGTATGAATGGACTGTTGATGGTAGTACTTTACTAAGGCATAAAAATTCATCGTCGTTGTCTCTTTTTCTTGAGAATAATTGTTGCATTTGTGTTGATTTTGATTGTGACATAGTACATGCTTTAATTGGCTAGAGGGTGGCAATGCAGTAATTGTATTTAGATATTCAACTTGATGATCTTTTCCCTGCTTACTTTTGTGTAGTGGCAGAAGTCATATTTTCTATAACCTCAGCTGTGAAGGATGTATGTGGAAAGATTCCAACCGAACGCCTTTTCCTGGATAAGTATGGAAAAATATGCTTGTGCTTGGATGAAATAGTTTGGAAGGTGAGTTGAGTTGAATATTCTCATATACAATAAAATTTGATGCAAACTTTCTGAAATTTTCAGAGTATTATTTTGGGGATCCATTCATCCTGTGGGTGACTGGCAACAATTAATGTACATCTGTTATCGATTTATTGTCATGCTCGTCATAGAAAATTTCTAGAGCTGTATATGTGAACAGAAGTTTGTGATTTATTTATTTATTTATTTTTTTAATCTGGCAAGACTCATGCATTTTTTTAGTTTTATTGGATAAGCTTTGGTGTTCCAGGTTTATGGGGCTTAGTTTTGAAGTTCTTTTAGGTAGCACTGAAAATTTCATCAGGAAACCAGAAATTCAGCAGCTTCCTTATTTATAGCTCGCATTTGTGGTCATTTATACCTTGCATTTGTTGTGAACTTCAGCTACTGGGCACTGGGCAGACCCGGTTTTTGCTTCCTGTTGGTTTGCATATCATGTGGAATTATTTCATATGGATTTTTTCATCATTTTATCATTTTAATTTTATAGGGACTGCTGGAGAATACTGAGAGGGACAGAATCAGGCGACTCATAAGGCTAAAACCTCCAACGGAGTTCTAAATTCAAAGCTTTATCCCATCATCAATTTATTTGAAGACAGTGACGATATTGCTCAGTTAGCAATATTATTCTGACAGCTAGGCTTTGTAAATCTCCTGTTGTTGGGCTTTGGAGTGAGAGTTATATAATTTTTTCAAACCTCAGTTATTCGCTTATGTTGTATTTTCTGGTAGGAGGGTTTGAAATTTGTTGGATCAATATTTTCAAATTGATGATATCTTATTAAATTTTTGAAAATACATTGCAACTCCATGGAACTTGATTTTTAGTTAAGAGTTTTTCATTTCTTCCTTTTCTGGGCACGCTTAAATACAGTATTTATATGCAGTTTGCTGGATACAGTAAAACTCTGGCAAAACTTAAATATTTTAAGGGGGAATTGCATTTATGTTTGGAAAGATTTAGAATAAAATTATTTCAGTAAGGAAAATTTCTTGATCGTGGGCCAAACTGAAGTTTTGTCATTTCCTTCAGTATTTTCTTCAATATTAATCACAATCATGAAGCTTTGAATGGTTGTGTTTTATCTTTTTCCTATTTTTTAATTTCTGGTTGTGGTTTTTATTTGGTAACTTGTATCTTTGGAGTAGGTTTTAAGAGTTCTTTACGATAGCTAATTAGACAACTTGTCCTTGGTAGGACGGCTTGTTTTTGGTTCTTTGGACAGTATGTAAATTGGATAATACTACGCTTACAAACCCTTTTGATTATTAACTTTTTCACACAAACGTGACATAATCACTTGCAATTGGTTAGTTCGTAATAAATCTTGCTTGTCCAATAACGAGTCTCGATTAATTACGAGTTGTGACATCACATTTGTAAGAGAAAATAAGTGAGAAATATTTGTTATTTATCTTTATTAATATAAATTTGATACTTATGTATTTTTGAGTGATTTGATTTGACATTTTGTGTATATTCGCCACAGGATCCCACTATCATTTCCGTAACTATGTACAGTCAACACATCTTATCAGATTATGCTTGTACAACTTCCAGGCTAGTGGCAAGCCAGCCTTGTTCCCATCTAAACTAGTAATAAAACAACGACAAACTGCCACAACACAAGACTGGACTTGATTGACAAGCTCAATGAGATAAAACCTTTTTCTACAATAAGAATATCTGAAGTAACATTCCCAGAATATACTGTTATCTCCTTAGTTGTAACGCTTCTGATTCCTGTTAATCTTATGAACATCTGATTTTCTCAATTAATTTAAGCGAAGATGCGTGTTGACTTACCTGTCCTCAAGTTCAGTATATACTTAGGAACCTATAGGATCTGGTTCTTGTTTAATTTACCGATTGGTTCAAGGAATAAAAGTTTGAGAAATTACTTGAACCTTCAGAATATGATATATTATTTGCAGAAGAACAATGTTTTAGTCTATAAATAGTTCTGATTTGAGAGGGTAGAGGAGCTTATACTTTGCAATGAAGTACGGGAAAAGGCTTCGAAACGAGGTAGAGAGGAGCTTCCCTGAATGGGGAGGTAATTTTATATCTTATAAGCAGTTGAAGAAGCAATTGAACCTGATTGATCCTCTGTCAAGGCCAAGGAAGAGGTCAAGAATTTCCATTGGAGATATTTTTGATGCCGGAAATGGAAGAGACGATGTGAATTCGATGAGGGTCAACGTTGGTTTCACCACATTGTTAGGTGAAGAACTGCAGAAGGTTAATACATTTTACATTGACAAGGAGGAAGATTACATCATCAGATTAAAGGTATAGTTTCCCACTTCCATTTTCTCCTTATTCATCATTACAATTGAAGGATCCATTTAGGTTCATTTTATTGCATAAGAGAATGAAAAACTGTACTAATTACTGCATCAATGTCATTAGATTGTCACACTGCTTATGTTGCTTTGTTAATCAAAAGAATCTCTGGTGGCTGAAGCCTGAAGAAGTTGGCATATTTTGGCATTGCAGGAGCTGCAGGACATGGAAGCAAACTTGTCCTGCCATAGAGAGATGCTAAATTTGCAGAAGGATATTCTGGAATTTCATGGTGAGATGGTTCTGCTTTTGCATTACAGTGTCCTTAACTCCACAGGTACCTTCTCTATAGTTTCTGAGAATGGCTAAGAACATTAATCAGACTTCAGTTGTAGATAAAATAAATTTGCTACTCTATGCAAGGTCTCGTTTAAGGCTCAAAGGGATTTGAATGAAACTTTTGAAAACTTTAAACAGGATTTGTGAAGATAGTGAAGAAGCATAAAAAGCGATCAGGCTCTTCGATTCATGTTTCCTTCATGCCAAGAGTGCTAGAACAGCCTATCTTCTCCACTGGCTTGCTCTACAAACTCATGAAGGAGTGTGAAGCAATGCTGTATCGCCTTTTCCTAGACGATGAACCATAAGATCACTTGAAGCTAGCAGATTTCAGTTTCAAAAAGTAGAATGTATACTGTATATCATTCACCAAAGAGAAAGTAAAAAGTTTTTCTTTGGGAATGATTTGGTGTCTTTGTTGTTGTACCTCTCATTTTGTTGTAGCAATATATTATATGGTAAAGATGAATGTTACATAAAATAATTGTTCTACTACATTACATGATCAATGAATTTATTTAGTGTTATACATTGCTTAAATTACATGATTGATATGTAAATTTTTCTGTTGATGAACTTATGATTGAACCCCAAGGGGTTGGTCGAATGGTCAAGAAGATTTCTTTTATTTATTAATTTTTTGAGTTCAAACCACTTTGAGGTCATCTACCACATTTGTGGCTTACCTCGAACATTGAGCTTATAGGGTCTTCAATGGATTTCGGGAATTAGTTGAGGTGGACACAAACTAGTCCGAACACCTTAGTTATTAAAAAAAAAATCAACTTGAGATTTGGGATTACAAAGGTCAAGAAAGATTGCTCATTCTAGTGAATCCATGCTATATATAGAGAAATTAAAGTATTTGAACCAACCGATAGAAAAACACATTTGAACTTGATTATATATATATATATAACTGAGAAATATATCATATTATAAATATGTCAGTATCTGTATCACATAAAATTGAGTAAACAACTTCCCACTCAAATAATGTCTTAATGACACTTTCGTACCTACAAACTTTTAAAATATCTCTTTACTATCCAAATTTATATTCCGTTTTCGATTCTGACATTGTTGTGACCCCATACTACCACCATTCTCTTTTCTGATTATCACTTACCAAAACCTCTCAAACCTTACTTCCACTGACCCTATCAACCGTCAGCAATCGAGCGATTAGGGTTTGCACAGCTACCCTTCCCAAATCAAATTTCGGTCAATCCTAGCCGTCAAAATTCAATCTTCCACCACCAAAAGACTCATCGGCCTATCTTCTTCAAAAACTCTAATAGCCTAGACTGAATTTGCTCTTTGTTCACCGTTGAAATATAAATTTAGATAATAAAGTAGTATTTCAAAAGTCTGTAGTTATGAAAGTGTCATTAAGCCATTATTTATGTGGGAAAAAATCGTTAACTCTATAAAA
>CM047910.1:13777468-13802698 GCA_026229545.1 Pistacia atlantica | reverse complement strand
AATAAAACTCTTTTCTATAGTTTATTAATTAAAGAGGGTGTATTAAACAATTCTAAGTATTGTATTTAGTGAGTAAGAAAATGTTAATATTTTCTCTCTCAATTCCAAAGTGGTGTTAGGGATCCGCAATAAATCTCAATACTCGGATTTATTTCCATGTTAAATAGGCTTGCACAATATAACCCGTGGCCTTCATACTATTATTATTTATTATAATTGTTTTTTTTTTTTTTTGTTAAAGAAAATTTAGTGCATTTATTAAAAGATCATAAACAAAACAAGTTTATATCATTAAAATTTATTCATATCTACCTTGATTTTTTTTTTTTTTAAATTGATATTAGACAACCTAATTTTATGGTGAATCTTGCATGACTTTTGTAATTGGGCCTTTAGTTTGGGCTATCAAATCCATAGTCCAAAGAGTATGGGCCATGTCTAGTTTGTTATGGGTCAATGTTCATCCCACCCAAGCGTCAATGCTTGTCTCGCTCAATTGGGGTTTAGGGTTTAAGTATAATTAGAGATGGGTGTTGTCCTCGGATTTTTGGGGTCCCATCCTACCCCGTACGGGGTGAGGATTCCTCAAAAAAATTGGGGACAGGAATCAAAAAATTCCCTGTCCCTGAGGACAGGGCGAGGATGGGGAGAGATTCTACTATCCCTGTACTTGTCCTACCTAACCTGACCCAAATAGTGAAAGCGGATCAACCAGGATTCGTTATATAAATAACTCCATTCTTCTTCTTCTTTAGTTTTGTGATTTTTCTTTCTTTAGACCCAAAATCGATTATCTCTTCTCACATTTTGACTTTAGTGAATCTCTAATTATACACAACTTTGAAGCTGGTCATCATCAATTCCACTTGTCATCGCCTCCTTCAGACAAATCGGTGAATGTTTTGGTTGGTTTTCAATTTATTTTTTTATTTTGAATGTAGGGTTTCGCGTTGTTTTGGATTTTGAAATTGTGTGTTGGTTGCATTGCCGTATAAGTCACTTTATAAGAATAATATCATATATACAAACTCCTCGTACTAACTTATCTATACAAACATGCATGTATCTCGTTTAATAACTATTCACTTGTGTATTTATTCTGTTTTTTTATTATTATTTCCATCATTATATATATTTCCATCATTCTTTCTCGTTTAATAAATCTTTTGGATTTGATGGCAACAACGGTGGGAGCTGTAACATCTTGTCCGGCTGTTGATTAAATGCGATGACAACTTCACAAGGCTAGCTTTTGGTGTTCAAACTGGTGGTCCTTTCCAAATATTAGTTATACTATATATGCAAATGCAATACAATTCATTATGTAATTCACATGATATTCACCCGCGAATGGAGCAATTTTCACTGTAAAACCATCTCTATCGATCTCGTCTGTACGTTATTATTAGCTTTGATATAAGAATATATTATGTAGCTTTGAGTAACATGGTGACTTGGGATTATTTTTGTGAAAATTATATTCGGTATTTTGTTTGTATTTGAAACCTTTTTTACATCAAGTGTTTGTTTACACACACACACACACACACACACACACACATTATAGATGCAAAAAATCTAGCGTTACGAAAATAGAGTTTGATCATGTGAGATTGAAGCTACTGATAATCTGTAGGATCTGCACACATGAAGAGACAGTGTGAAGCTTACGGAAAAAACCAAGGTGGTGTTTGCTGTAGGTACTTTGATGCTCAAGTCAGTAAGGCCGAAAGAGGATATTTAATAAGAGTTAACGAGAAGAAGGATTACTGGAGTCTTATTGGAGGCCAGGATCACAACGTCTCTTTTTATATAGTGAACCCAAGGGGTTGAAATCCTATTAGGACAAATATGATTTTTGTCTTTATCAGATTAAGTTTACTAATTTGAGTAAGATTTGAAATCTTAGTAGAAGAAGAAATAGAATGAGATTTTGATTTCCTATTTATGGACTGTTGTAGGCTAATGGGTCGTAACCCAGTTTTAGCTTAACTAGTATAATAGTCCAACTCATAGAGTGGACAATTCACAAGGTGAATTTAAGCGTAAGCCCAATCAGAATTAGGTTAAAACCAAAGACCGTGACATGTTTATTTCGTTATTGGGCCTTATCAGACCTAAGATGATTTTTTGCCTATACACACACAAAAGTTCTGAAGTACAGAAGTGTTAAAATTTTTAATCTCCATTAATTAATATTATTAAAATAAAATGTGAATGTTCACACATAAAATATTAACATCTATATATATTATTTAGGGACAATATATAAATGGATTACATTATATCGTTACTTTTAGTTATCAAATAATCAACCAAAACTCAAAATTTCATGAACCAAACGAAAACCACTATTAACAGTCGGGCGTTAGTTAATTGTGAATGTTAAAATATAAATCACCATGAGCTGTTTCCATAATTTATGTTTGCCTTAAGGATTCAAGCAAACAAAGGGGGCATGGCAGAATTAAGTAGTAATTATTTTGTTTCATTAAAGATTGTGCACAGAACAGTTCATAAAAATTAGAGATAGGCAAGGACTTAACCTAAATATTATAATTTGGGTTTGTGAACGTCGACCTATTAAGGTTATGTTAATGGTTGGAGATAGGACGGGGCTGTCAAGTGAGAAGACAAAATTCTTTGCTCTTGTTGTCAAGGCTTGTCTCCAATGTTTTTAAACCCGACCCGGGCTTTGACTTGGTCAAGAGGTAAGTTTCTAGGTTGGGCGGTCCGACCGGCTGGTTAGATTGGTGACGTCAACATAAAACAGATCCACGATCGATCAATTAGCCAATCAATCCAAAACACAACCAAACACAATCAACATCAACTTGGGAACAGTAGTGCGGCGAGATGGTGGCTCGAGGAAGGTGAGAATGCCTATTCACACGTAGTTGTAGTTGAGGAGGCACAAAGTGTCTCACAATCGATCGGTGCAGTAATCGACATGCAACGATCGACAAGCAAACTCATGCTGTGATGAAGGGGGTTTTAGGGTGAAGAAGGAGGTGGTGCTGATGGTGGTGTCAGATGGAGTGATTGTTGTTGGAAGCTAAAAATCGGCCTGAAGATAGGTAGTCGTGCGAACTAGTTGGTGGATGGTGGTTGACGATCGACGGGTGCACTTGGTCGAAGATGGAAGGGGTTTTGTCGTGGAGGTGAAGGTGATGTCAATGGTGGTGTCAGGCGGGTGCAATGGCGTCGAAATCAGCGAAATGGCCAGTGGTGATGCCAAATCCATTTTAATTTTAGTAACCCAATTTAGTCACCGGGTCGGTTGAATCGATGGTTTGGAACTATTCCGCCAGTTCAACCGCAGGTCAACTTGGGCTAATGGCTGAAACTGGGCTTAGGGTGTCTCCGAATCGAAGAAGGGGTTGATCAACGGTCGAACCGACGAGTCTGATCTGGGTTTCAAATCTTTGGTTGTCTCATTCGAAATATTGATTTTTAAGTTACAAAACCTTATATATTGGATAATTAAAGAAATATGCAAAATAGATTAATTTTTTGGGGGATATCTTAAAATATATCAATATATTTTAGAGTTTGGTTATTGTACCACAAATTTTGACATAATATTTATTTATATAATTCAGTGGATTTAAAAGAAAAGTTAGAAATAGTTATTTTTAATGACAAATTAAGCAAATTTTAAGCCATTGATTACCATAAACCAATGGTCAAGAATCTTTATCACAAATCGTATAAAAAATGTGTGCTATAATACCTTTTATATATATATAAAGATTTGTCTTTACCAATGCCATCTCTGGTGGTAAGGTAGGAGCAGATCACCTGTTTGACTATTGTTTCTTTGTCCATAATTGGAGGACAATATTATGATAAAGTAAAGTAAAGTTAAATTAGATTAGGAGAGTAATTAGCTAGGCTTTTGAATCAATTGGACCACTGACTTAGTCAACAATCGCGATTAAAAGCTGATGACAATAATTGAATTAGTGTTAGCATTCTAGGTCACAAATCTATTAATCTCTCCTGGCATTAATTTATTATACAAATCAAGCCAAACCCAATATTAAAAACTCCCTAACTACCAAAATATTTATTTATTTTTGCTCAAGTTCTTTCTTTTCAAAGACTTTCCGAACTAACTGAAAACAACGTAATTTTCACCTACTGAATTCTGGTGATTTATTTTTGAGTAAACAACTTTTTCCCACCCAAGGTTTGCCTTAATGATACTTCCCCATCCAAAAAGTTTCAAAATATCATTTCTTACCTAAAGTTAATATTTCGTTACTACCCAATGTTGATTCCGACCAATTTTGGTGGTGAAAATTCTCTCCATCATCACTATTTGAATCTCTGATCTCTTCTCTACAAAATTCCTTTGACTCTGACAGCTGATTTCTAATTGATTGTTGGCCATCAAAAAGCTAAGGTTTCCAATTCTTAGCTGATTCCAGTAGCAAATATTCAATTAGTCACCACCATTCGATCCACTGGCCAATCTATAAAAACCATTTTACTGTGGCTCTTAGTAACTCGTCGAACGCCAATTAAGAAAATGAAGTGTATTATGGGTATTAATGAAATATAAATGTTGGGTGAGAAAGTGGTATTTTGAAACTTTTTAGATGAAAAAGTGTCATTAAGGCAAACCTTGGGTGAGAAAAAGTCGTTTACTCATTTTTTTATATAGAGAAAAAAAAAAAAATCAATGAAGATGCGATAGTTGATACATTTTTAACATGTGAGAGGTTGCAAATTCAACACATTTGCTTTACAAATTTGCATATGGCGTTAAGAAATTTCCACTACTTTTGGCTAACAGTAGAAGCGTTCTTTCGAAGATAAAACTATGTCTACCACCTTCAGGAATTTAACATTCACTGCAAAATTAAACCTTCTTCTAGGTTAGCAATTTATGATGGACACATGCTTGACTTCTTGTACACAGTACTTAACTTAATTTCTATCAACTGTTTTTTGTGATTGGTGAATGGTCTGATGCATTGATATGATCACTTAATTTCTAGGGTAGCTCAAGTACTGTATAATTGGGGGTCCTTTGAAAAGATAAGAGTCTGATTATTTTCTACAGAAACCAGTTGCTTGAATTCAATTACCATCCAAAGAAAAATGAATCATGTCTTTCCTGATTCTCAACAAGTACATACGCCAAAGGGAAATCGGTCTATACCTATAAAGTGAAACAATGTAGAGTAATACGAAATCAAGATAAAAAACACACATAAATATCAATCGAGTGAAGAGAAAGAAACATTCGTCGATTTACCCTGGTTCACTCAATTAACAAGTTACGTTCTAATTAATAAATTATGTTCAATATGGTCAATATTATTGAAATACTGTCTCACCATTCTTGTTATAATGTAAGTAATTTGTCCTATGATTTGCTATCATTTACATACAAGAGAAAAAAAGTTTATATATTAGGTTTAAAAAGTAAAACCTAATATTATAAAGATCATTTTTTACTAAGGCCAAATCCAATTAGGAATTAAATACATAGAGAAATCCTTCAGCGGTTCTTTATAGAATAGGCCTAAACAGTCTACTTAAAGAAATCCTTCAACGAGACCCCGAATGCATCTACGTAACCCGTTATTGTTGAAATGGTCGACAACTACAACATAGAATTCTTCAATGAAACTAAATATTGTTGAAATATTCAACACATACCAACAATTTGAATTGTCTCGCACTTTGTAGAATCTCTGCAAAGTGCAATATGCGTGGGTGGATCCACAGGTTACGATGCAAGAATGCTCATAATCAAAGCTTTAGGCGCCATTCACAGCAACGCGACCATGGCATCCGGGATAAAGAAATGGCTTGATACAACACATTTTTTTGCGTTGGAAGAGTTCATTTTTCATATAAATATCCATCTTACTGGCTTCAATAAACATCTTCGTCTTTATTAACCATGTCGTGAAAAGTGACAGGTCATTTAGGGTTTAATTATTATTTATACAGATCATATTATCCATTTCCATCTTCTGAAACACATCGAGGCTTAAAAGGTTAAAAAGAAACTAGATGAATAGGTGATCTTTTAATTAATAGCGATATAAATGTGACATTAAGTGCCAGAATTGAAGTAAACAAGCGTAGCTACAATAGACAGTAGTGTAAATGATGATATAACAAATGCAGTAAAATGAAAACAAAAGGAAAAAAAATGGTCGACCCCATAAGCCACACAGGAGGACCATACAAAAACAATTCGTTCTTGACTAAACACAAACTGTAAATGTGAAGTGCAATAAAGGGTTTCATCATCCAAAAGTAAAATTAAATTTTATGTTACAATTTTGACTGTACCATGATCGATCGATCTACCAACCAACCCCTGCAGTCCTCTCTCTTTATATTTTGTCCCACAAAGCTTCCACATTAGTTCTTGACAAAAAATATGGTACAATCAAAGAAGTTCAGAGGTGTCAGGCAGCGCCATTGGGGCTCTTGGGTCTCCGAGATTCGTCATCCTTTACTGTACTACTCTCCACAGAAACTACTATAACTACACACTTCTCACAATTACAACTGTTTGCTTCTTTGTTTTCTTTGTATTTATATGTATATATAATTTGTTAGCTTGTTTCTTTTAGCTTCATCATTCTGATTCTGATTATCTCTTCCGTTAAGTCTCCATATACAAGTTTTGACATTGTTTTCTTGGCGAATTTTGCAGGAAAAGAAGGGTGTGGCTGGGAACATTTAAGACGGCCGAAGAGGCAGCAAGAGCCTATGATGAAGCAGCCATTCTGATGAGTGGACGTAATGCGAAAACAAATTTTCCAGTCGTCACTGACCAAGCAAGCAATGAGAAATCGTCTTCTTCGTTGTTGTCATCGTCCTCGTCATTATCGTTGTCATCATCTACGTCGCTTTCTTCTACACTCAGTGCAAAACTTCGCAAAAGTTGCAAATCTCCATATCCTTCTGTCACTTGTCTGAGGCTTGACACGGAGAACTCTCACATTGGAGTGTGGCAAAAGAAAGCCGGGGCTCGTTCGGACTCGAACTGGGTTATGACAGTTGAACTGGGGATAAAGAACAACAACAACAGTGGAGAAGAAAATCAATCTTCATCGGAGCCGAAACAGGCTGATGATGATCAGCCTAATATTGATCAAAATCATCATCAGGCACAAGAAATAAAAGGACAGGAAGTCGGTGGTGGACTAGATGAAGAAGAGAGAATCGCATTGCAGATGATAGAGGAATTCTTAAACAGAAATTAAATTATCCCATCGCGGTGAACAATCAACTTCAACCATAAAGGAACTTTCACATGGAGTTCTAGTAATTAGGTTTGTGTTTGTTTGCTCAATGCAGGAGTTTGTTGCTATATGTATTAATAAGGAAATCTCCCTAGTATAGTACTCGTATTCAATTCAGTATCTGTTGGAGAAGATATGAAATTTATATATATGGAATTGGTTTAATTATTCTCTCTTTCTCACGTTCTTTAATTTATTATCAGTTTTGGTCAATTTGTTACTTTGTTCTGCTGTAGTAAATTCTTGTAATAAATTATGTTTAGATGATCGAGCAGTTCGATAAAGATTCTTGGATGTATTACTTAAGATATTTTCAGATCGAATCCCTTCTCAGTTGTTAATAGTGATAGCATTTGTTAAGGTGCGCGTAAACTAGTTTGAACACCCTCAGTTATAGAAAAAAAAAAAAAATAAATCAAACAATACAAAATTCTTTGTAATATTCAATATTTGTCATTTATGTGTGCATATCACTTCGATAAACATGAATAACTAGTATTTAAAAACAGAATTCAACAAGTTTTTTTTTGTATATTTTAATCAATTATTTTAAGTTGAAATCTGGTTAAAAAAAAAATATATGAATGTTTACAAAATACAAAAAACTATTATGATTGCAATATTAGATAAGGCAAATAAATTCATTTAGCGAGACATATGTATAAATGATTGAATTAGATATAAAGCAACAACTTCGTCATAATTTTGATGAACAATCTTATTTTGCTATATTAATTTATATGAACAAGTGCATGTTTATCAAAATGCAAGTTATTTTTTTGAGAAGATATCTGTAGCTAACATAGATAATGATGCTTGCATGCTCAATTATAATATTCAACCTAAAATTTGGTAATCATGAGGTCGAAATTTATTTCGTTGATACTGATTGATCTCAGTATCTAACATGCTTTTAAAATATCATAACTTATTACATTGATAAAGACACCTTAATTTCCCATATTCAATCAAACGTGATTCAGTATATAGAAACTAATTCAAAGTGATTACAGAAATTCAACCAAAGTTAGGTTTGCTTACATGTGTTACATATAAAGAAACTTTCATAACTTAAGACTTATAGACCTCTCACGTAAAGGGTGGATAAGAATAAATCCGATTTTAGGTCTAAGATGGATAAGATTTTTACATATGTAAGATTTTAATCTTAATGTCAGCAATGTTTTTATACTTGGACCAGACCTTGACCCGGTCAACGGGCTGATCCTCGGGTCAGAAGGTTCTGACGGGTCAAATCGGTGATATCATACTGGAACGGGGGCATTCTACATGGAACGACATGCTTGGAACGGCCGCTCTTTCTCTTGGAATGGGCATTCTGCTCCAAATCTTTAAATGCTCCATTTTGGAGTCCAAACTGATAAAATCATACAAATTCCCATTTCAACAAACACATAAATAATCTCCACCCAAATTCAAATTCAAAACCAAACCAAACCAAACCAATGAAAGTAAAGTTTTGATTGTGAGTTGTGACATAGACCAATAGGAGAATTGGAGATTAAAGTAAAGTAAACAACCGTGAACGCCGAATAGGCATAGGTGAATTGGCGAAGTCACACTGTCGCGGAGCGGTGAAGGTGGCCTGAGTCAAAGTCTCAAACAATAATAATAAACAAAGTTAATAGATTACCTTAACAGTAATATCGGACGAGCGGAGGTTGAGTGAAGTGTGACTGGCAACGAACAGGCAAACGACGGAGTCATGGAGCGGAGCGACTTGAGTAGGTTGATCGAAAGATGGAAGGAGTGAAGAATGAAGATTGAAGAATTAGAATTGGAATAAAGATTTTAATTTTACCGATTTTAGTAACCTGGTTTAGCCACAGGTTTGGTGACCCGAAGGTTTAGTACTATTCCGCTGATTCAACCTAGGTTAATTTGGGCGAATGGCTGAAACTACTTTAGAGTGTCCCTAGAATGGAGGAGGGGCCGATTCTTGGTTGGATCGGTTGAACTGGTTGGTCTGGTCCGGGTTTTAAAACCATGGTTGTCAGTGATACTAACATAAAATCTTAGTTTTAATGCAATGTTAGAGTTAGTAATTTACTATATTTTTTAGGTAAGAGATTAAAATTATTACTTACGATCTTAAAATATAAATGAAAGAGTCAATTGTCACCATTAAAGCAGTTGCTATATTAAAAGGCACTGAAATTTATGACACCAAAAACATATGCATAATTGTAAACACGAAGACGAAGGAAGGAAAAGGAATTATTGAAATACTTCAAAAGTAGCTATCGATCCATGTAATATGTATAATAAAAACTTTGGTTAAAAATATCACTGCCCTTCCTTATTTTAACGAATAACAGGTTGAAATTCAACCATTAATTGATCTTTGCTTAGTTATTTTACAAGGGAGATCAATAATAACAATAAATCCTTTCTGGTTTGATCGTGAAAGAAACATCTTCTCTCTTTTGATGTGAACTTGATTTGTGATTTTCACTAGAAATAAGTGGTGGCATGTGATTGTAACAGGCCACCAAATCTCTTAAAGAAACAGGAGATCCATTGAATATATGCAGTTGAGATTTATTCATTAGGGTGAAGCTAGCTAAGAGTTTTTGTACATTGTATTAATTTCGAAGAACATAAAGACAAAAGTTGACTATAGAGACGAGAACGAACGAACAACCCAAGCTGTTATTTGATCATTAATTTTTCATTTCCATTTTGTCAAAGTCTTTTTATAATTTATATATCAGATGTGACATGTTATTGATCATCGATCAACACCCTGGACTCTGGAGTTTGGCATCTTTTTCTTTCGTTTTTCCTCTTTCGTGTGGGCTACTGTTCTTTATGTATGCAATTCAGCAATTAATTCATCTTTATAATGTACATTCAGTGATGTATTTCTGAGAGCCAAATTACTTATTTGGGTTATCAGAAAAATTTAAGTTAACATATAATCTTGGGTGATCGAATGGTTTAATAGAAACTATTGGTCTTAAAATTGAATCTAATTTGGCAATCCCCAAAGACAATTAAAATTTAAAATTGGGATGCCCTTTACTTGTTAGACTTAGTATTAATTAACATTTTGGTGCGCCCTTGTTGAGGAGCTCTCTTATCACTTTCAACTTTCCATGGTACAATTAATGAAGCCTCTACAATAAATTGCCTTGACACCAAAAAAAAAAAAAAAAGAGATATGATTTATGGGGTTTTTGTGTAAGACTTGTAGTTTTATTGTCCAAGAAGATGAGGGAGGGATTTTATAGTTGTGGGCTCCTCCTTTTACAAGAACAATAATATGTAGGCTTGGCTCCAGACAGGTGTTCTCATGAATCCCATCAAAATGGAGCAGGAGATAGCGAGACAACATGGTTCATGGTTGTCATAACGACGATGTCTGTGAATAGTAATGAATTATCAAATCAATTTATTGAGAGAGTAAAATTATTAAAGTAATGTCTTTATTAAATTTATTTTCAGAAAGATAAAATAACACGTTTTATAATTGTTGTTGTAATATTTCGCACCAATAAGAAGTACACGAGCCTTCTTTGGGAGTTTGACCGTGAAACCGTAGGTGAGAATGAAAGTAATATGCGATAGTAAACAAATGAATAGGCAAGAGAAGTTTTTAAAGTGATTCGAATGTAAGGCGCAATTCCTACATCCACTGTTATCATATTGATGTAATTACAAAAAATATTTGTTCTAAAGAGAAATAACTGCTCTATAACTATTGAGAAAACAAAAGTTTGGATCCTTAATTTGGGGTAGGAGAGGCCTATTTATATTGTTGCATGGGTGGTCTTGCTCATGAAACAACCCTTTTATTATATGACATGTGACTTGATAAATTGCCCTTATTGGAGACTTACTAGTGAAATAATTCTCTCACAAGGTGATACACAACCTGGATGATGATTTAGCTGTGAGTCTTACTGTTGAAGCAAACCATGATTTCTTACGGGGGAAGCCGGGAAGCCACCTGTTCTTGATACAACATGTGGCCCAAACACTTATATGGTCGCAAAACATGTGTCAAGATTTTATACTCGGTGAACTTACCACATAACAATAATGTATTGTTATAATCAATCTTATCGTATATATATAATTGTGACATTCTTTAATCAAACGATGCCAGAATTTTATAACCCTATTCTTATCTTATCTATCTTGCCAAACTATCTTTCTCTCTTTTCCTAAACAATAATACTATATTTACAAAGAAATCTTACAAAGATTTATATACAAAATAAGGTGGCAAAAAATGAATAGAAGAGTGAAACAAAAAGTCAAACTCATTAAATTCACTATTCTTTTCATTTTTTGCAATATCACTTTGTATGGAAATCTTTGTAAAATTTCTTTATAAGTGTAGCATTACTCTTTCTCAAATTAATCTTCCCTTAACATTGTTACTCTCTCTTTCCCTTGAATCAAAAAAACTGTCCCGACACTGTTTTTAATTTAGTGATTAAAATGTTACCAAACAAATATTTAATATTATTAAAATGTAAATTGAAAAGTTTTAGGCTATAATAAAAAATTAAAATTTTTAATAAAGTGCACCAAAATATTCTATCAATAAATCTTTTATAAAAAAAAATATCAAACAATTATTTAGCAATTTATTCAACTCTAATATAATATTTAAAAATTTTATCAAACACATTTTCATATTCAAATCTCATTCTTGTAATAAAAACCTAACTTTTTCAAAAATATTATACTACAAACGATTTGATCTGGGCAACCCCTAACAAAATATTAGTTATAATAAATATTCACATTATTTAAAGGTTTTTTTTTTTGTTTGGTTAAGCTTCATCTTTAAATTATTGCATCTAGCCAATACAGCTAAAATGGACAAAATTACCCTTTTATGCTTTCCCAAAGGAAATGGAGGCCTGCAAGGGTTTCCCCGAAGTAGGATGAAAGGAAATTAGGCCTCGAATGCAATGACAAAAGGGGGATTGACTTAAAACTCATAACTCACTCAATATGCTATCAAAAGCTAATCTAGCTCTTCATTGAACATTATCTAACATGTTGTCAAACTAAAAGAGTTTATTGTCAAATGTAACTATACTTCAACATAGGATTTCTTAAAGAACGTTATACAATATTTGACCATGTAACCACCATTGTCGCATGATGGTAAAAGAGCAAAGGAGAATCTAATATAGTCTCCAAAGTTTGAGTCCTCTTGATAGTAAAAAAACAAGAGAATGATCTAACATGGTCTCCTGAGTTAGAATCTCTACGATTGCTAATAGGAGTGGCCATTGAAGCTTTTACCGAACTAATAGTTTCTGGGGGTCGAGAGATTAGTTGAAGTACGTGTAAATTGGCTTAGACACGCTCGATCATTAAAAATAAAAAAACATTTGAGCATGTGTTAAATAATGTTATTTAGTGCTTTAAGACGGTGATTGATATAACAAATGACAATATAACATATTATAGATAGGTTAACATTGAGGCGTTGATTGATGTAACGAATGACAACACAACACATTATAGATAGGTTAACATTAAGATCGATGATTGATATAACGAATAACAATACAACATATTAGACATAATGGTGAAAATATAGAAAATATTATATGACTATTTCCGTTTAATTAAATCAGATGGTCTCCAGAATCAATTATAGGGGTATGTTCGTCAATTTGCTTAACTTGGGATATGTTTAGAAGAAATTTTGAAATGGCTACTATTTAAAAAAGTCAATTTAAAAAAAAAAAAAAAAAAACAGTTAACCCAAAGCTCCGAAACTTCCAATTAAGACCCGGTAAAACAAAGCTAAATTTCCCTCGTTAAAGTTCTTGGGAAAGAAAAGAAAAGAAAAAATAAAAGAGAGAAGAGAAAAGAAAGGAATTGCCTTCTGAAAATGATTCTTGCGTTGTTGTTCGCAAATTCTGAAGGCAACATCTTAGTTGAACGGTGAGATTAGATCTCTTCCATTCCAGTTATTTTTTATCAGATCATAAATGTTTTAAATTGTAATATTTCCGGTAGAAATTTTATTAATGAGCACCCTTTTGGGGTATTGTTGATGGGCTATTGTTTGATTGTTTTTCTTGGTTTATGCTTTCAATTGTTTATATGGGTTAGATCTCAAATGGGTTTTGGATTTCTGTTGAATTTGAATCATTCATTATTTAATTTTGTTACAATAGGCTCAATTTGTTTTTTATTTTTATGGAATATTAATGTTTCTTTGTCTTGGCACCCGTTGAGAGTAAAATAATTAGAGTATAATACACATTTGAATGACTTCTAAAGATTACTATGGAAAGTACAGATGAATCAAAATGATTGAAATGGTGTCAACTAAGTTATGGAAAGAGATAATAATCATCCTAAGTTTTATGACTTTTTGCCATAATTTCTTGGAGTTGCAATGTTTAGTTGTATTGAGAGGTTAAAGAAGCTTGAAATGGATTTTAAGCTGAGGATGTAGGCTTATAATTATGTGCGTGTGAAAAAAAATTCTGGTTTAGCTACTCTAAGGATCTTTACAAGGGTGCTAGGTTCTGTCAATGAAGAGTTTTAAAAATGGTCTGGACGAGTTAATATGTGAAACTGGGCTGCGGTTTGGAGTTGATGTCAGGAAAGCTTTTATAGGTAGGGTAGATAATTTTTGACAGTTCCTGTGCAGAGTTTGATATACTCAAAGATATGTTGAGGTTCTAGGGTTGTCTGTGTTCTTTTGGGGCTTCTTTCATAAGTTTGTTCATTCGACATGTTTATGCATGTAATGCCCAAATATCTGTATTTCTGTGTATAATCATGGTATCAAATTCAACATGAAGTAGGACTAGTGTTGCAATTTTCTGAACTTACAAAGTTTAATGGAGAAAGGTCCTTCAATATGTATCATAGATTCATAGTTGATCACAGAGCCATTCTCCTATCAGATGTGTGCCCCCTCTCTTTTCATGTCAACAATCATTGGGCACAATATGATGACATGGATTGACGCTTGCCTTTTCCTTTTTGAATAAATTGGAGTAGAATTTGCTTGTCCCTCGTTTTTGGAGGCAAGATGCAGTGCCTTCCTGTGATTGGACCTTTTGATGTTGATATATTGGAACTCGGAGCTTTGTGTTTGAGAATTACATATCCATTCAAAGGAAATCAATTGTTTTGTTGTAGTTGTTACAGCTGCTTCCTTTTTATTCAGCTGAACATGAAACATGCTTAATGAACTTCACTGGCTTATTGTGCCACTGAGTTTGATATCTCACTGCTTGATAACTTAATAGATGCACTGATTTGATGGTTTGTTACAGGTTTAATGGAGTTCCAGCTGAGGAACGACTACATTGGCGGTCTTTCTTAGTTAAATTGGGAGCAGATAATCTTAAAGGTGTAAAAAATGAAGAGCTCCTTGTTGCTAGCCACAAGTATGTGTACCATTTACTTATTTAACCTCTCATCTAGACGTTATGTGTATTTTTGTTTATAGATTGCATTATTCTTTCTGGGTGGAGTTAGGTATTACTTTGAGAGCCAATATACTGTAAACAGTTTCAAATTAAACCAGACTGGGGGTTCATTGAACTAGGATCCTTCTGGTCAACCAGTTTGGTTTGTGTAGTGGAACCTTTAAGGATTGGGTAAGGGAAAACCTTATCAAGTTTTACGTCAATGAAAGCTGAACAGCAGGCCTTAGCTAGTCAATGCAAGTCCACTCAACCTACTAGGATGAGCATAGAATGTAACTTTGAAACCCTTGGAGATGTGATTCCAATCATCCTAAGTTCCTGACTACAAGTAGCAAAGCTATGAGCTTTCTGTAGTTTGTGTCTTCTGTTGTCATTTAGAATGTGCCAAATTTTGAATTTAGCTTCTCCAAAATTCCAAATGTTGTTGTCTAGATATCTCCCTTTGCTTTCCTTTTTTGTTATAAAGCAGAACAAGTTAATCAGCTAAGTGGTTCTGTTTTTCAGTAAAGAAACCTTTAGTCCACATTTGTGCCTTTACTGGGTGCATTGTGAATTAAGGTTGGTAACTTATTTACTGCATGGTTTTCCCTTATGTTTGAAATATTTAACATTACTGAGAAATTAATATGTTTGTTTTTAGTTATAACTGAAAATGGCTTGAGTCAAATGATTTGTTTTCTTCTTATTTTCAGGTCAGTCTATATTGTTTATACAGTGCTTGGTGATGTAAGCATCTTTGTTGTGGGCAAGGACGAGTATGATGAACTTGCTTGTAAGTACATATTACTTTCTTAAGCTTGTGATGTGGTTCATTGTAAGATTAGGAAAAAAGGCCATCAAACTTGTTGATTCCAAATGTGTAATGCATCTTCATCTTTAGTTTGGGCAGATGGACCTGCATCTTATAGGTTTCCATTAGTTTGTCTATATTGATAATTTATGGTCAAAAGAATCAAGTTCAGCATGTCTTTTACATGCTTGTTTTAGCTGGTTCAACTTCATGATTATTGTTAAGATATCTTGCAAGTTGCCTATCACGGTCTGTGATAATCTATGTATGAATGGACTGTTGATGGTAGTACTTTACTAAGGCATAAAAATTCATCATCGTTGTCTCTTTTTCTTGAGAATAATTGTTGCATTTGTGTTGATTTTGATTGTGATATAGTACATGCTTTAATTGGCTAGAGAGTGGCAATGCAGTAATTGTATTAAGATATTCAACTTGATGATCTTTTCCCTGCTTACTTTTGTGTAGTGGCAGAAGTCATATTTTCTATAACCTCAGCTGTGAAGGATGTATGTGGAAAGATTCCAACTGAACGCCTTTTCCTGGATAAGTATGGAAAAATATGCTTGTGCTTGGATGAAATAGTTTGGAAGGTGAGTTGAGTTGAATATTCTCATATACAATAAAATTTGATGCAAACTTTCTGAAATTTTCAGAGTATTATTTTGGGGATCCATTCATCCTGTGGGTGACTGGCAACAATTAATGTACATCTGTTATCAATTTATTGTCATGCTCGTCATAGAAAATTTCTAGAGCTGTATATGTGAACAGAAGTTTGTGATTTATTTATTTATTTATTTTTTTAATCTGGCAAGACTCATGCATTTTTTTAGTTTTATTTGATAAGCTTGGTGTTCCAGGTTTATGGGGCTTAGTTTTGAAGTTCTTTTAGGTAGCACTGAAAATTTCATCAGGAAACCAGAAATTCAGCAGCTTCCTTATTTATATCTCGCATTTGTGGTCATTTATACCTTGCATTTGTTGTGAACTTCAGCTACTGGGCACTGGGCAGATCCGGTTTTTGCTTCCTGTTGGTTTGCATATCATGTGGAATTATTTCATATGGATTTTTTCATCATTTTATCATTTTAATTTTATAGGGACTGCTGGAGAATACTGAGAGGGACAGAATCAGGCGACTCATAAGGCTAAAACCTCCAACGGAGTTCTAAATTCAAAGCTTTATCCCATCATCAATTTATTTGAAGACAGTGACGATATTGCTCAGTTAGCAATATTATTCTGACAGCTAGGCTTTGTAAATCTCCTGTTTTTGGGCTTTGGAGTGAGAGTTATATAATTTTTTCAAACCTCAGTTATTCGCTTATGTTGTATTTTCTGGTAGGAGGGTTTGAAATTTGTTGGATCAATATTTTCAAATTGATGATATCTTATTAAATTTTTGAAAATACATTGCAACTCCATGGAACTTGATTTTTAGTTAAGAGTTTTTCATTTCTTCCTTTTCTGGGCACGCTTAAATACAGTATTTATATGCAGTTCGCAGGATACAGTAAAATTCTGACAAAACTTAAATATTTTAATGGGGAATTGCATTTATGTTTGGAAAGATTTAGAATAAAATTATTTCAGTAAGGAAAATTTCTTGATCGTGGGCCAAACTGAAGTTTTGTCATTTCCTTTAGTATTTTCTTCAATATTAATCACAATCATGAAGCTTTGAATGGTTGTGTTTTATCTTTTTCCTATTTTTTAATTTCTGGTTGTGGTTTTTATTTGGTAACTTGTATCTTTGGAATAGGTTTTAAGAGTTCTTTACGATAGCTAATTAGACAACTTGTCCTTGGTCGGACGGCTTGTTTTTGGTTTTTTGGACAGTATGTCCACCTCTTTGTCATTTTGTTTTTGTTTCGCCATACAATTTTCTTTGTTCCCTGGAAAAGAAAAGGAGAGGGAACAAAAAAAAAAAAATATTGTAGTCTGGTTGTAGGGTTGGTTAGGCCACGCGCCATTCCATATAAATTGAATAATATTATGCTCACAAACCCTTTTGATCATTAACTTTTTCACACAAACGTGATATGATCACTTACAATTGGTTAGTTTGTAATAAATCTTGCTTGTCCAATAACGAGTCTCGACTAATTGCGAGTTGTGACGTCACATTTGTAAGAGAAAATTAATAGAAAATTAGTGAAAAATATTTGTTATTTATCTTTATTGATATAAATTTGATACTTGTGTAGTTTTGAGTGATTTGATTTGACATTTTGTGCATATTCGCCACAGGATCCCACTATCAGTTCCGTAACTATGTACAGTCAACACATATTGTCAGATTATCCTTGTACAACTTCCAGGCTAGTGGTAAGCCAGCCTTGTTCCCATCTAAACTAGTAATAAAACAACGACCAACTGCCACAAGACTGGACTTGATTAACAAGCTCAATGAGATAAAACCTTTTTCTACAATAAGAATATCTGAAGTAACATTCCCAGAATATACTGTTATCTCCTTAGTTGTAACGCTTCTGATTCCTGTTAATCTTATGAACATCTGATTTTCTCAATTAATTTAAGCGAAGATGCGTGTTGACTTACCTGTCCTCAAGTTCAGTATATACTTAGGAACCTATAGGATCTAGTTCTTGTTTAATTTACCGATTGGTTCAAGGAATAAAAGTTTGAGAACTTACTTGAACCTTCAGAATATGATATATTATTTGCAGAAGAACAATGTTTTAGTCTATAAATAGTTCTGATTTGAGAGGGTAGAGGAGCTTATACTTTGCAATGAAGTACGGGAAAAGGCTTCGAAACGAGGTAGAGAGGAGCTTCCCTGAATGGGGAGGTAATTTTATATCTTATAAGCAGTTGAAGAAGCAATTGAACCTGATTGATCCTCTGTCAAGGCCAAGGAAGAGGTCAAGAATTTCCATTGGAGATATTTTTGATGCCGGAAATGGAAGAGACGATGTGAATTCGATGAGGGTCAACGTTGGTTTCACCACATTGTTAGGTGATGAACTACAGAAGGTTAATACATTTTACATTGACAAGGAGGAAGATTACATCATCAGATTAAAGGTATAGTTTCCCACTTCCATTTTCTCCTTATTCATCATTACAATTGAAGGATCCATTTAGGTTCATTTTATTGCATAAGAGAATGAAAAACTGTACTAATCACTGCATCAATTTCATTAGATTGTCACACTGCTTATGTTGCTTTGTTAATCAAAAGAATCTCTGGTGGCTGAAGCCTGAAGAAGTTGGCATATTTTGGCATTGCAGGAGCTGCAGGACATGGAAGCAAACTTGTCCTGCCATAGAGAGATGCTAAATTTGCAGAAGGATATTCTGGAATTTCATGCTGAGATGGTTCAGCTTTTGCGTTACATTGTCCTTAACTCCACAGGTACCTTCTCTATAGTTTCTGAGACTGGCTAAGAACATTAATCAGACTTCAGTTGTAGATAAAATAAATTTGCTACTCTATGGTCGTTTAAGGCTCAAAGGGATTTGAATGAAACTTTTGAAAACTTTAAACAGGATTTGTGAAGATAGTGAAGAAGCATAAAAAGCGATCAGGTTCTTTGATTCATATTTCCTTAATGCCAAGAGTGCTAGAACAGCCTATCTTCTCCACTGGCTTGCTCTACAAACTCATGAAGGAGTGTGAAGCAATGCTGTATCGCCTTTTCCTAGACGACGAACCATAAGATCACTTGAAGCTAGCAGATTTCAGTTTCAAAAAGTAGAATGTATACTGTATATCATTCACCAAAGAGAAAGTAAAAAGTTTTTCTTTGGGATTGATTTGGTGTCTTTGTTGTTGTACCTCTCATTTTGTTGTAGCAATATATTATATGGTAAAGATGAATGTTATATAAAATAATTGTTCTACTACATTACATGATCAATGAATTTATTTAGTGTTATTCATTGCTTAAATTACATGATTGATCTGTAAATTTTTATGTTGATGAACTTAAGATTGAACCCCAAGGGGTTGGTCGAATGGTCAAGAAGATTTTTTATCTTTATTAATTTTTTGGGTTCAAACCTATTGACTTTCCATATCTCTTTGTATTTGCTTTCCTAGTATATCTTGATTTAGTTTCCTCTTATTTTGTTGATTTAATTTCTTGTTCTGTAATCCCGAAGTCAATGGGATTATTCCATGTAATTTCCTTTATAGTCAGGGACTGCTGTATTATATAAACCAATTTTGGTTGATTAATTAAAAAAAAAACTAATTAACACAAAATTGATATGGTATCAGAGCAGGCCATCTAGGGCACGCTTCTCCTCATCATGTTTGATGATTCTAGCCAACATTCTTCTGCAAAAACCCAATCAATCACCGCAAACACCAAACAAACCATGAATGATTTATCATCCCCATATGTCTTACACCCATCTGACAATCCGGGAATCGTGCTAGTTTCATATCTTCTCAAAGAAAATAACTATCCAACATGGCGAAGAGCCATGTCCAATGCATTACTTGCCAAGAACAAATTTGGCTTTGTTGATGGAACTTTGCTGCGACTAGAACCAGATTTGGCAGATCTTGCAATATGGATCAAAAACAACTCCATGATTATCTCATGGATATTTAATTCTCTTGACTCATCTCTTCATGACAGTGTTGTTTTTTTTTGATACAGCTAGGGAGATATGGGTCGATCTTGAAGAACGTTTGTCACAAGGAAATGCACCTTGAGTGCATCAACTAAGAACTGAGATAGTGAATACGTAGTAGAAGGATATGTCAATTGCTGCATATTACACAAAGCTTAAGGGACTTTGGGATGAGTACAACGCTTATTCTCAAATTCCGCCTTGCACTTGCGGTTCGGCCAAAGCAATTGCTGTTGAGAAAGAAAAAGAAAAGGTTCATCAATTCTTGATGGGATTAAATGAAAAATATAATGTGGTGAGATCTCAAATCCTAAACACTGATCCTCTTCCTTCGCTAGCCCGATCTTATGCACTTGTTTCGCAAGAAGAAAAGCAACAACAAATTGCAACGACAAGAGGGGTAACCATTGTTGAAGCAACTGCATTTGCTGCATCCAAAAACAACCCTCAAGGTCATGACACGAAGCAACAATGGTAACCGAGACACATCAAAGTGTATTGTGAACATTGCAAGAAAAATAAACACACAAAGGAGACATGTTTTGAATTACATGGCTACCCGGATTGGTGGGAAAAGAACAAAACCAAATCGACACGAGGAAAGATGGCAAATCAAACACAAACCATGAACACGACAGGACAATCAACTGGATCTCCAATCGGCGGCCTCACCAAAGAACAGTATACCCAACTCATGTCTTTGTTGAATCTTGACAAGACACAGAACTTGAATCCAATTGCAAATTTTGCTGGTAAGGCAAATTCTCTTTCCAATGGTAGTGTTGAATGGATTTTGGACTCAGGTGCTTCTGACCATATGACTTGCCAGAAGAGTATCTTACACAATGAAACACAAGTCGGTTTTAACCTTCCTGTTTCCATTCCAGATGGTTCTTCTGTCCCAGTTAAATCCTATGGAGAAGTCACTATTAATCCTAACATTAAATTAAGCAATGTTTTGTATCTACCTTCTTTTTCTTGTAATCTCATCTCCGTAGGCAAATTAATTAATGCCCTAAACTGTGTTGCTCATTTCTTTCCTACCTTTTGTATCTTACAGGACCTAGCCACGAGGAAGCTGATTGGCATGGGTGAGCTTAAAGATAATCTTTATTATTTCAGGGCACTCAGTGTGACTGCTGCATCTGCAAATGTGGTTCAGGATACAAGCTTTGAGTTATGGCACCAACGACTTGGTCACATTTCTTTTGATCGAATGTGTTCTATTGATGGTTTAAATCTTCACAAGATGAAGAATTTTTGTTGTGATACTTGTCATCGTACTAAACAAGTTCGACATTCTTTTCCTAATAGTTCTATTAAAACTCAGAAACCTTTTGATTTAATACATTGTGATGTTTGGGGACCTTACAAAAATCTATCTTTGTCTGGTGCTCATTATTTCCTTAGTATTGTTGATGATTTTAGTAGAACTACATGGGTTTATTTAATGAGAAATAAAACTGAAGTTGATCATTTGTTAGTCTCATTTATTGCCATGGTTCACAAGCAATTTGATTCTCATGTCAAGCAGATTAGAAGTGATAACGGGATTGAGTTTACTGCTCACAAATTTCAGCAATTTTGTCAAGAAAAAGGGATTGTTCAACAATTTTCATGTGTTTCTACCCCTCAACAAAACGGAGTAGTAGAGCGCAAACATAGGCATCTCTTAGAAGTTGCACGAGCTTTAAGATTTCAAGGAGGATTACCTATAAAATTTTGGGGTGAGTGTGTTCTTACTGCAGCCTATTTGATTAATTATGCACCCACACCACTCTTAAATGGAAAAAGTCCTTATGAAATCTTGTTATCTCGGAAGCCAAATTACTCACATCTTAAAGCTTTTGGGTGTCTTTGTTATGCTTCGGTTATTCCAAGGTCTAGTGATAAATTTAGTGAACGAGCCAATCCTTGTATTTTCATTGGATATCCTTATGGTCAGAAAGGATATAGAGTTTACAATTTGACAACTCATAGAATTATTGTCTCAAGAGATGTCGTGTTCCATGAAACCATCTTCCCGTTTCAATCTTATTCCCCAACAAAATCTTCCATCTTATCACCTATACCTGTGTCCACCATAGAACCTGACATTATAGATCATCATGAGCAGGGAGTTAATAAGGATGGTGAAATAGATCTGGTTGATCGAATTGATGAGAATAATACAACCAATGAGCTTCCTCAAAACAATATAGATGATGAGAGGGTTGTAGATAATGACAATACAACCAATACATCTCAATATAGGAATGATCAAGTTACAATTTCCCATGACCTTCCTAATCTAGTACCCATTGCAATCACTAATCCTACCCGACAAAGAAAGATGCCAGCACACTTCAAGGATTACATTGTTGAATTGCCAGGAAATAATAAAGACACATCCCAATCTCATGCCAATACGTTTTCCTCAGGTACTTCTTACCTTTTATCTCATTATCTTTCCTACTCACATTTTTCTTCACAACATCGTTGTTTTCTTGCGGCCATCTCAACCAATGATGAGCCAACATCTTATACACAGGCAATTAAAGATACTCGATGGCAAGAAGCAATGAAGAATGAGTTAGAGGCACTTGAACAAAACAACACTTGGACCTTTGAGGAATTACCTCTTGGCAAGAGAGCAGTTGGATGCAAGTGGGTGTACTTAATTAAATACAAATCTGATGGGACCATAGAACGATACAAGGCACGCCTTGTAGCCAAAGGGTACACTCAAGTGGAGGGATTGGATTATACTGAAATGTTTGCACATGTTGCTAAACTCACCACTGTTCGTACCTTGCTAGCAGTTGCAACAATCAAACGTTGGACTTTACATCAGATAGATGTTCATAATGCCTTTATCCATGGGGATCTTGTGGAGGAAGTCTACATGAAACCTCCACCGGGTTATTTATCCAATAATGATTCACGGGTATGTTGACTCCATAAATCTTTGTATGGGCTAAAACAAGCCTCTCGGCAATGGTTTGCAAAATTTTCCACCACTATTCTTCAATATGGATTCACTCAATCCAAAGTTGACAGCTCATTATTCACATACCGCCGAGGAAAAATTTTCCTTGTGGTTCTTGTTTATGTTGATGATGTGGTCATGGCAGCCAATGACAATGTGCATCTCAATCAATTCAAGCGGTATTTAGAATCTTGGTTTCCCATCAAAGATCTTGGTACTCTTAAATACTTCCTTGGTGTTAAAGTTGCTCACTCTCCTGAAGGCATTGTTCTTTCTCAACGAAAATACACATTGGACATTTTACAGGAAGCAGGTTTACTTGGTGCAAAACCTTGCCATTTTCCCATTGATCAAAATCACAAGTTAGCACTTGATGACAGTCCACCTCTTCATGATCCAAGCTCCTATCGTCGTCTAGTAGGACGCTTGATTTACTTGACCATCACTCGGCCTGACATTTGTTATTCAGTTCATGTTCTTTCTCAGTTTGTGAATCAACCTCACCAAGGTCATTGGCAAGTTGCTTTGCGGGTTTTGAGATATCTCAAATCAACACCAGGTCAAGGTATTTTCTTTTCTTCTACAAGTTCCTTATCACTTTCAGCCTATTGTGATTCGGATTGGGCAAGTTGCCCTTTAACTCGGCGATCTCTCAGTGGGTATTTCATCTTCCTTGGCCATTCTCCCATCTCTTGGAAAAGCAAGAAACAAACGACTGTTTCAAGATCCTCAGCAGAAGCAGAGTATCGATCTATGGCCATTACTGCATGTGAGTTAATTTGGTTGCGGCAATTGCTTTCAGACTTAACTGTCTCACTTTCTTCTTCTACTCACTTGTACTGTGATAATTAAGCTGCCATGCATATTGCTAACAATCCAGTTTATCACGAAAGAACAAAGCACATTGAAATTGATTGTCACTTTGTTAGAGACTGCATTCAACGAGGATTGTTAACTACTCGTTTCATTCCTTCGCGCCATCAAGTTGCTGATTTATTTACTAAAGCTCTTGGCAAGCAACAATTTCAGTTCTTGGTTGGCAAGTTGGGCATTCGAAACCTCCATGCTCCAACTTGAGGGGGCGTATTGACTTTCCATATCTCTTTATATTTGCTTTCCTAGTATATCTTGATTTAGTTTCCTCTTATTTTGTTGATTTAATTTCTTGTTCTGTAATCCCAAAGTCAATGGGATTATTCCATGTAATTTCCCTTATAGTCAGGGACTGCTGTATTATATAAACCAATTTTGGTTGATTAATAAAAAAAAAACTAATTAACACAAAATTGATAAAACCACTTTGAGGCCACCTACCACATTTGTGGTTTACCTCGAACATTAAGCTTATAGGGTCTTCAATGGATCTCAGGAATTAGTTGAGGTGGACACAAACTAGTCCGAACACCTTAGTTATTAAAAAAAAAAAAAAAAACCAACTTGAGATTTGGGATTACAAGGGTCAAGAAAGATTGCTCATTCTAGTGAATCCATGCTATATATAGAGAAATTAAAGTATTCGAACCAACTGATAGAAAAACACATTTGAACTTGATTAAAAAGAATTATATATATATATATATATATATATATATTTAACATCTTATAAGAAAGTTTTAAATGAGAAATAAATCATATTGTACATATGTCAGTATCTGTATCACATAAAATTGAGTAAACAACTTCCCACTCAAATAATGTCTTAATGACACTTTCCTACCTACAAACTTTTAAAATACCTCTTTACTATCCAAATTTATATTCCGTTTCCAATTCTGACATTGTTGCGACCCCACACTACCACCATTCTCTTTTCTGATTATCACTTACCAAAACCCCTCAAACCTTACTTCCACTGACCCTATCAACCATCGGCAATTGAGCGATTAGGGTTTGTACAGCTACCCTTCTCAAATCAAATTCCGGTCAATCATAACCATCAAAATTCAATCTTCCACTACCAAAAGACTCATCGGCCTATCTTCTTCAAAAACTCTAATAGTCTAGACTGAATTTGCTCTTTCTTCACCGTTGGAATATAAATTTAGATAATAAAATAATATTTCAAAAGTATGTAGATATGAAAGTGTCATTAAGCCATTATTTAGGTGGGAAAAAATCGTTAACTCTATAAAA
>CM047910.1:13759385-13777368 GCA_026229545.1 Pistacia atlantica | reverse complement strand
GTTAACTCTATAAAATTTAGGATACATCAAACAAATATTTCCTAATGTTTCGGAGTTCATAAAAGATCTTCCTTAAAAGTTTGTAATATGATAGATCTCATTAGAATTTGTCAAAACCCCAGTTTTAAGGATGGTTTTTGACAAATTCTAAATTATATTGAACATTGGAAAATAACTTTTGTAATATACACCAAATGATCTTTAATATTTGGTAATAGCACATTTATGAAGAACAGAACAAAAACAAAAAGGTATAATAACATTGTCTAAAGTCCATTCAGTGAAAAGACTGATTTACCCTGTTTCACTAGAAAGCTCTTAAAATAACCATTTCTGTCTCTCAGAAATTTAGTGCCACCCAGAATCAGAATCCATCTCTCTCTCTCTCTCTCTCTCCCCCACTCTCACATTCACTCAAGATTTGTGCAGAAAATGACCAAAGCCGTGGCTTTTCTGCTACTTTTGGTTTACATTTTGAGCTTATCAGAAGCCAAATCTATTGTTCCTCAGCCTCATGCTCAGAGATCCTTCAAGATCAATGCAACTCAGGTACCGAGTTCTTCTCTTTTACCAAAAATATCAATTCTTTGTTGAATCCTGAATGAAAAAGGGGTAAATTAAATGACCCATTTTGGTGTGATCTTTTAACAGGATGCAGGGAAATGTTCTTACTCAGTATCAATAAAAACAAGCTGTTCTTCTACCAAATATACTCGGGATCATGTCAGTCTTGCTTTTGGCGATGCTTATGGCAATCAGGTTTCCATCTAAATACTCCAAACAGAATTTTGTTTCAGTGGGGGCAAGAAAAAGATTACAATTTAAAAAGTTCGTAGATTAAAAATACATTTGACCATATAGATTAAAAACATGATACACATATTAATACAAATATTTAAGTGGGGGCAAGATTAAAATAAAAATAGAGAAATGGATCATATAGATTAAATTATATTAGATTTTTTGCTATTATACTCTATATTCAATCACAAGAAAACATATAGAAAGTGGTAGTGATATGCATTGAGTTGAGACTACTTAATAAAATAAAGGGTGTTTATTGTTAAGAATACAAATAAAAGGGGATCAACAAAAGTATTTCCAGTGTCAGAGGGGGCATGAGCGCCCACTGGACATTTGGTGGTTCAATCCCGGTATGTTGCGTCCATTTTTAGAATTGCATTGAAGAGTTTGCTGTTGTTGGATGATCAGGTGTATGCAGCGAGGTTGGATGATCCATATTCGGGAACGTTTGAAAGGTGTTCGACAGACACATATACTTTATACGGTCCATGTACATACCAGATTTGTTATCTGTATCTCTACAGGAGCGGATACGATGGCTGGAAGCCGGAAACTGTGACCGTCTATGGCTATTATACCAAGTCTGTTACTTTCTACTACAACACTTGGATTCCAAATGGCATCTGGTATGGATTTGATGAATGCCATGGCGCCTCTGCATCCTCCTGAATAATGTAAAAGACTTGAGAGTTTGTGCCTTGTTTTGGTTCATTGTTGTTCTTTGATTAATGTTTCATGGCCTGAAATTAATATATGAGACTTTGGATTTTATTTCCTGCCAAGTTTTATTTTTTAGATTTATAATTCTTTAGAAGAATAAACAAGTTTTATCACATGCATGTTAAAATTTGTCAATTATTGGCATTTAAGAAGAAGACGCCACTCTCATTACTTTTACAGTCTGTCTCTTGTTTTGTTTCATTGTGGAATATTTCCATATTTAATTAGAGTTTGAAGCACAAAACTTTTAGTTTCAATTGGAGAACTAATTACTTACATACAAGAGTTAGCGATTTTTTCCTACTCAAATAATGGCCTAATGACATCCTTTCCACTCATAGACATTTAAAATACCACTTTATTTTACTTGTTTAAATTTATATTCCAATGTGAACAGAGCAAATTCGTTCTAAGTTGTTGGGGCTTTTGAAGAGGGGAGGCAGATGAGTCTTTTGGTGGTAGAAAGTTGGATTTTAGTGGTTGGGATTGATCAGAATTTGACTTGGGAAAGACGATTGTGTAAACTCTAATAACTCGATTGTTGGTATTTAGCGGGGTCGACAACCGAGGTTTGCGATGAAGATGGATACAAACATTTGATCAGGCATAGTGAGTTGATATTCGGTGATACGCTTAGCGAGAACAACTACATGGTTGCCTACCATAGCAATACCGAGAAGAGCTTAGATTATTGGAACCCACCGAAGAACTCTGTTGTCCAACTAGTTGCTGTGATCACTGCCTCTGCTAGGATTTATATGTACCCTTATATCTCAAGAGAGGACTACTACTACACGGACTGTACGGACACAGACTTAGTTGTGCTTGGTCAACCACTACCTAAAGAAGTGATTTCTTCTTTTGTCTTCGGTAAGTTTTGGTGAGTGATGATCGGGGCAAAGAATTGTGGTGGTATGAGGTTGCAACTATGTCAAAATCGGAAATAAAATATAAATTTGAATAATAAAGTAGTATTTTAAAAAGTCTGAGGGTGGGAAAGTGGCATTAAACTATTATTTGGTTGGGAAAAAAGTCGTTTACTCTACGTACATACAAAAACAAGTATCAATTTTAATCCCATCTTTGGCCAACAAAATGTAATAAGTCACTGGATGACTTAATGGTAAAAAAACAAAAAGAGATTTCATGAGTTGAGATGCGTATAAGTTGGTTTGGACACCCCCGGTGATAAAAAAGAAAAAAAAAATTATTTAGAGTATCTCTAATTGATGAAATATGTGTAATTTCGTGACGTACTTACATAATGTAATGGAAGGTTCATATCTTTTTGTCGTACCGTATTGTCTATGTAATTGAAGATTTAATATTATGTTCATTGGTTTTCTTATTTTTACAATTACTTGTAAACTAATATAAATAATTCTAGAAATTTAAAGACTAAAAATAAGGGTTTTATATGTATAAGTACTGAAAGGGGGGTGTAATTTTTGTTCTCTTTTGTGTTTATTTGCGCCAGTCGAAATTAGCTAATCTAGACCCTAGAGAATTGACTTTAGGTTTGGACCCCACTGATTTGCACTTTAGCCCCCAGTTAAGGGACATAATTGTAATTAAAATAGTTTCAAAATAATAGGACAAAATCTTTCCCTTTATCGTTAACCTTCACCAACTTTTTTTCACAGAGTCCATCTTGTTATATGCCTGAAATTGAAGAATATGAAAGGAATTCTTCCATCAAACTTGGGATTTCTTTTTCAAATTATATTGTTCAATCAACTATTAATTCTAAAACTTTGGATTTTTCTCTTGAATTCTGTTAACTTGTTGATCAAATATCGATTCTAATATAAACTATTATTTTCACATAAAAACATAATAAATATTCTACTTTAATATCATATCACTTTCACAAAGATAAAAATCTATTGAGAATATTTTCCTCGAACTTAATCAAGGCATGTAGATAATATATAATTAATGGAACAAAAGCAAGATAATTACGTCTTCAATTTTTGGGTTTTTGATCCTCAGAATGAGATTGAAGGATTAAATATACCTAAGCATTGAAAATATCTACTCTTGTCCAGTGGAATCAAAACCAGCTTGCTTCAGCAACATCTCTCAGAATCGCTCTTATTCACAAAGCATTTAAGTTATCAGGATATTTTTCTTTTCAAAAGCGTTTTAAATATATACATAAAATAACATTTATATCCTAGTTTAAATTGGTGGTAGGGTTTAAAGATAAAATATGTAAGGCTAAAAATCATTATTCTAAACCACATCTTGGTGGCCGAGTGGCCGAATAAGGAATCTTAGGCGTATTACTTAAGAGGTTTTGAGTTCCATTTTTCTTAGTTGTTAATAAGGATGACTATTAGAGATTTAATTTCAGGGCCCTATGGGATTACTTGAAGTGCACACAAACGGGCTCGAATACCCCCCAGTTACAATGGAAAATAAAACATAACTAATTTAATACTTTCTCTTGTTACCAAATTCCAGCCTCTTCATTTCATAAGCATTATATTTATATATCCATAGATTTGATGAATGAAAAACACATCTAAATATTAGTGTTTTAAAACCTGGCCCAACCTGGCCGGTTGAATTGGTTCAACCGAGACCCGAGGCTTTCACCGAACCGGGTTACCCTTTTCTGTATTCACCGAAAACCTTAGAAATTAGAATGATGATTGGCGAACAATTGAAGGTCTAGATATAGGGGCTTTTGAAGAGAAAGTGCTGGTGAGTGTAAAGGTGGAGACGAAGGTGATTTCCAGTGAATGAATTGACTGGAAATCGAAAAAAACTGGCAGAGGCAATAGTTGGCTTTTGTCGGTTGTTGTCGAGGTGAACGGGGGTGGGGTGTTATAGGTTTTGGTCAGGTTGAGGGGAGTATTTTTGTGGTGATGGGGAGGTTGTCGACGTAAGCGGGGGTGAATGCTAGCCTATAATGTTAATTTCGGCGTCAATGAGATCTAATTGAAATTGAACCGATTTCAGTTATATCTTGGGTAAATTTTCTGGGGAATAGGGCTCAAGGGATAATTGGAATTGCATTTTGTGTGTCACCGCCACCAACAAATGGACCGTTGATTTGTATTTGGGGTGTGCTTGCTAAATTTCAAACCTGTAGGGACTCATTGTAGTTTTTAATGGTGTATTTGTTGAATTTTAAACTTTTTGACACTTGGTTTGACCGGTCGGTCAACCCAGGACCCTTTGCCGGGTTTCACCCTGGTTGGTTATTAAAACATTGCTAAATATAATATAAGAATTTAATCAAATATTGTATTACAATGTGTTTAGTGTTCATGGGACATCCATTACATTAGGGATACACCAATCAGTTTCAATTTCAGTGAACATAACTTCCCTTCCTTGGAAAATATTCTGATTCCATTACTAAAGTGAAATTGTTTCTCGTCCATTTTGACGTTCTAACAATGTACTATACAATAGTTATTATATTTATAAGTTTATTATTTTTTTTTTAAGAAAACACATGTGATGCCAATGTGTAGAATTGCTTATATGCTTGATTGATATGTTAAATATAGATTAAAAAAAAAGAGTAAATATAAACACGTAACAAGGATTGAGAACGTAAAAATACAAATGTAAGCGTTATTTTGTAAATTGATAAGAGTTTATTTAGACATTTAGATATATTTAAAAAATTTAATAGAATAAACTTAGAAATAAAGTTTATTAAGATAAATTATGGGGACCAATAGCATCATTCATAATTAAATCGTAAGAATAAATCGATAGTATTTAACTTAGAGACGGCATATGATCCCAAATCCAGGTGTCACTTTTCTTACACAAAAACCCGGGGCCAGGGGTTTTGCTTCCTTTAGTCTAAGAATTTGGACAGCCAAAATAATGAAATGATTCTATATAATCTGTCTCAACTCTCAATTCAATATACTGAAAACTATCAAGATAACCCAAAAACGATCTACCTAAAAGGATTTATAATTTGTTTACCAAATATAGCCACCTCTTAAGGACCAATTTTAACAAAAAAAAACTCTCTAAAAGCAAATACAATCAAAGTTATGAAACACTTAAAATAGCTACCAGTCTACCAACCAGGCAAGATTTGCTCTTTGCCATCCAATTCCCATCCCCCTCTCTTCTCTCTGTCTCAAACTGTTCGTCATCGTTGTCGGAGACGCTGGCCGGCCGCTATGGGCAGTCAGCCATATGCTCCTGAGACATGGTGCACATGGCTTGTTCCACTCATCTTCTTGGTTTGTATATTCATGTTTGGTTACACCATGTATGTCAACGATTGTCCTGAGACTACTGGACCTGAAAACTGTATATTATATCATCCCTTGGGGAGGTTTTCGTTTCAACCATTGACTGAAAATCACCTCTTTGGCCCTTCCATCCACATGTGAGAACACTATTCATCTCTGAAAATTTTCGGATTCATTTCTGTTAAATGGTAAACTCTTGAGAGATTTTTCAATGTATATTTTTTCCAGGCTTAAACTTATGGGTGGCCTTGATCGGAAACTAGTGGTGGATGATGGCGATTCATGGAGACTTTTTTCTTGCATTTGGCTTCATGCTGGAGTTGTTCATTTACTTGTTAATATGTTGAGTCTTCTATTGACCGGTATCAGACTCGAAGGGGAATTTGGATTTTGTAAGAGATTATTGGCTTCTAAATGTTAATAAAAATGAGGTATTGTATGGTAAAATTTTCTACTAACCTTAAAATTGTTGTTGAATATTCATGGCAGTAAGAATTGGACCTCTGTATGTGCTTTCTGGGTTCGGCGGAAGTCTCCTGTCTTGTCTTTGTCAAGAAACAGGAAAAGAAACTATTTCAGTGGGTGCTTCAGGTGCTCTCTTTGGATTGCTGGGAGCCATGCTTTCAGACCTCATCACAAACTGGACAATTTACACAAGGAAGGTAAATGCTTTACTAATGGCATACTGGAAGAGAAACTTCTTGTGTGTGGGAAGTGTCAAATGAGTTGTGTTCAATCAGTATGACCTATTTGACATGTCTATTCTTCAGCAAAGCATTTGCTGAACTTATAACGGAAAACTGCATGTCTTTAAACTAATGAGATGAATTTGTTGTCTTGTTTGTTCAGTGTGTGGCATTTGCACTCCTAGGGATAGTTATTGCCCTGAATTTGGCTGCTGGATTCATACCTGGAGTGGACAATTCAGCACATATGGGAGGATTCATCTCCGGGTTTCTTCTTGGCTTCATTTTTCTTCTCCGCCCTCAATATGGATATGTAAGCAGCAAATATATAGCAGCAGGATATGATATCAAGCAAAGGAAACCCAAGTACAAGTTCTATCAAAAACTGTTGTGGGTTGCAGCTTTAGTAGCTTTTGTCATCGGGTAAAATAAACTAAAATTTTCTTCTTTCAGAATTAACTGAAATTTTCACGACTGGGAGAGCCCAACTCTAGCTAACTTCTACCAATTTGGCAGATCCTTGAGTGGCTTGACAAAATTATACAGCGTCAAGACAATAGAAGGCTGATTTGCTTGACAAAGATATAAAAAAAGCAAGGGAACAGAAAGAATGCCACTGCAGGACTCCAATCAGAAGATTATTCCTACATCAATTGCATTGCAAACTCTTCAATCAAACACAAGTAGGACACCAAATTCTACCCTTCATGCATTTGCTATGCATGCAAATGTAATAGAGCACATAACTATAAGTACAGACATGCACTTGAGATAATTAGGTATTTACGTTTACTTAAACCATTTGTTTCCTGTCATTTCCAAATTTTCAATCTTCTAACATAGATACTTTGCTCAATGTAGTGAAAGGGCGATATAAATATAGTCGTGACATTCATCTGGCTCATCTGATGTTTTATTAATTTCCTATGCAATATGAAAGAAATTTATGTATTATATCAACGAAAACACTTGATGCTGGTCTGATAGTATTCTGATCTATGATAACAGAGGAGTTGCAATTTTGATGAGTCGGGCTTCTATATGATACAGTCATGCAAACTCTGAGCAATGCGTTTCTTAGCAGGGGATTTTTTTTTTAATTTTTTTTAATTTTTTTTTTAATTTATAAGAATGAGAAAATGAATGAAATGCTGTATCAATTTATTTAAGTACTAAGATACCACAGACAATGTTGTAAAAAAAAAGGACGATTCATTTGCTTAACTACTTCATAATTCAAGACAAGTACCCACTCTTAACAAGTTGGTTCTGCAAATGAATTATTACCAAGCTAAATTATGAAATCAGCGCAAAAGCAAAGAATTGAATTTCTCCATTTCTATACCTAATTATCAATTAATAGGAAGGAAATAAAGAGAAAAATTGGTAACAAAATCAATGAGTCAATGACAAGCTAATGTAGTGCTACAATGAATAATTTACACCAAAGATATTTCTATTGATTTATATGTTCATGATTATCTTATTTCCACCAGAACAAGAATTAGTTGTCTCATTTCTGGAGTTTCCAATATACATTTATTTTTAACTATAACAATCTAATAAGTTAATTGTCATATAACTCACAAGAGTCTGAACGACCAAAAATCGTGTAACGGTTGTTTGCAATGTTGTCATAGACAAAATCTCTCACAAACCTGCAAACATCCATACAAGGAGCAATAGAATAATAAATTTTCTCTGGGTGCTTTCATTGGTTAAATAACTGAAAACTAAAGAAACAGCAAGATAAAATGAAGTAACAAAAAGAGTGATCACTTACTGAGGTACAAAATGAAGAAAAAAAGCAAGCTGAGGGTAAGGTATATCTACATATTCCATTATCTTGAGAACAGCATCTGACTTGATATATGATCTGAAATCAAAGATTAGTTACTAATATGCCCCTGTGCAATCCTATTTTTAGTATATCCCATAAAAGACTTTTAGAATTTCATTAATTGTCAAGAAGACAGAGTATCAATCCTTTGTTCTTTCTCTACCCCCCTTACACCAAAAGAAGTCATAAGCTCAAGAGACTATTTATAGCAAAAACGAAATAAAGCTCAACAAGTAAATTCAGCTGCTAGGCTACAGAATTCAGACCAATTTAATGACAATCTTTAGAATAGACTGAACTTATAAAAATGTACCTATCCTTTTCAACAAGTACCACACTTGAAATATCATCCGGAGCTCTTCCCGACCTCCTCAGTAAATTCTTGCCTGCTTCGCTTTGGAGTGCTTCATACCTGATTCTCCTGTCAATTTTGAGTAAAAAGAGGAAAAAGAACGACTTTAAAAGGAGAACCCTAGCAAAAACACGGTGACAGAAATTTATGCTCAAGAAACATTAAGATATATAAAACATCAGGACTCGTTAGATTTTCTCTAACAACAATCATCTTCTTGTTTCTCATTTGGACTTAGGATGGACCATCTTCCTCATAATAGTTCATAATTGATATATACATCTAATGAGTAGAAGAGAAGAGAAGAGAAGAGAAGAGAAGAGAAGAATAAGAAACGGCTGTTCCTTCATAAGGTACAGCCGTTCTTTCATAGGGGACGGCCATTACTTCTCCAAGAATGACCGTTTGTTTCTTGTAGTGCTTGAATGCTTGGGTGTGGTGGGGTCCGTGGCGAGAGCCAACGTGACAGCTCTAATCTGTTGACACGTTAGGGTTGTAAAAAAGGTTTGTGAGAATGGGTTTTTCGCGTAGCATTACTCATAAATTCAATCTTTTCAAATTCTTATACTACATGTGATCACTGTAAAGCATTTAGATCGAGGATACACATTTACTTCAACACAAGATGGAAAAATCCATAATTATTTAAACCATCCACAAGATAACAACATGTAATGTGTTTGAAACCACCAAACACTTCAAGAGTAAAGATTGTTTAATTATGGTAAAAAAGAAAAGAAAAGAACTAGAGATGACCTATTTCGATCAATGCCACGCACAAACCTCACACCTCCATTACACAAATTGCAAACACCTGTTGAATAAAATCAAAAAGAAAATCAATTAATTTATCGTCAGCCATTTTCAAAAACGGATTAAGCTTGTTCATTTTACTAATCAAATTCTAAAACAATATTTTGAATGACTGCATATCTGCACAACAATAAATAACAAAGAAAAAATAATTCATGTTGGCAAATTATCAAACACTTAAAGGGAATTGATTTGAAGCCAAAATTAATGAGGCTTTTACCGTCATATAACATGATGGGTCTGGAGTCACGTTCAAAGAAGCTCGAAGTAGCCTCCAGCCAGTCGACTGTGTCACGTCTAGGAGGGGACAGAGTAGCAACTATGGCGGTTCTTCTACGGCTACTATGAGCCGGCCGTGACACGCTTAAACGTGCGCACCCGCCGGGAGAAAGAAGCGCCATGAATATGAAACACACTGGGTTGGTTAATCAACTTCCTTGTCCGAATTTAAAACTCGAAATAAATCAGTTAATAGAATTACTATTATATCCCATCGTTGTCTATAATAGCTGGATGTATCCTGGGGGTACTCCTGTAATTGCATTGAAAAATCAGTCGATAATAAGATAGGGAGCTGCTTAGCAATTTGTGTGACGTGGCTTCAGGAAATGGTTGCCACGTGGAAAATTAAATGCCACTGGAACCTGAAAAATCAAGCTGAGAGTGACTAATTCGGACTAAAGGAATAATAACAATTTCATCCCTAAGTTTGGTACAATTACATTTTATTCATAGACTTTTTTAGTGATCTTTTGATCCCTATGGTTAAGGTTTCGGTTGTTTCGGTTTATTAATGACATGTACCAAATCCTGACTGACAAAGATCAAAACATTACTTAAAAATTTTACAAGAGTAAAGTGTTACTTATGCTAAATGTTAGGGACGAATTGTTATTTTTCTGACTTGGAATAACTGTGTCGCATTTGAGGTTTAATCAATGTTTTAAAACCTAGCTTGGCCCAACCGATTGACCAGTTCAGTTGGGACTCAGGGCCTTCACCGGAGTCGGGTTAGTAATTTTCCTATTCACCGAAAATCGTAGAAATTGGAATGTGATCGGTGAACAATTGAAGGTTGAGATGTTAGGGATTTTGAAGAGGAGGGACCGATGAATGCAATAGTTGCAACAAATGTGATTTTTGGTGAGTGAATCGACCAAAAATTGTTGTTGTTGTCAATTGGCGAGGCAATCGAGGGAGAGTGATATGGGTGTTGGTCAGGAGGCTGAAGGGAGTGTTTTCGTGGTGATGGAGAGTGTTTTTATCTTCGGAAACAGGCCCTATTTGCCTTGGTTTGTTGACGTCGGTGGTGGTGTTTGGGGTATTTTTACAAGATTTTAAACTTATATGTAATTTTTAGGAGTGTTTTTTTTTTTTTTTTCAAACTTTTGGACACGGATTTGACCTCCCAGTCAAATCGGTCAACCTAAAACTCAACCATTTTGTTAGGTTTTACCCCAGGTTAATTATTAAAACACTGGTTTTAATGGCAACCTAAATTGTATCAATAAATTTGTTTTTGCAATTCAAAACTTAAAAGGGTACAAACATTTTTGAGTTATTTTTTGATTTAGCAATAATTTTTTAAGATATGTTTAGTGTTTATAAATTTATTTTAGAAGACACTTATATTTATTTTTCATCAAAGGTTAGACTAATATAACAAAAAAATAATATTCAAAACAATATATCTAAGGAATCTTATAAAAGTATTGGATACATGAACAGAGTAGAATGCATACATCTATAATCCAAAATGGTTGTTGAATGTTGTCACATATTCATACCTAAACAACGATTATAATTAAAATTATAATCATAATCATAATCTCACATTTTTCTAGCAATTCAACTCAAGAGAGATTTCTTTTGCTACTGATACATAATGTTTATGAAACAAATACTATATATATGTCATCACACTCTCCTTTAATTCACATTGTATCAATTGCCAATTTGCTACAAATTGCCCAGCCTCGCCTCCATAAAAGATTTTTGATTTCACTCTTGGTTTTTGTGTCCTATCTCCCTTCAACTGCAGGATCTCTGTCAATATTTTCGAGCCTTCGAATTTTAGTTATCAACAAAGACAATTTCATGAACTCTTATCCATTTTAAAGAATGAACGTACATATACATTATATAAACAGTATGCGTACAAATTTAGGATATATATCAAGTTTAGTGCTCTATACCGATTGTAATTACGTAGTTTGTTCTGTTGTATTTCGGCTTTGGGCATTCATGGTGTTTTCTAGGTTGTCAAGAGGTATGGATGGGATAAGCGTGTCTATTTGAAAGCCTTTGAATAGCAATGATATGAAAAACATGTACCTGCAAAATTAATTAGCACAATATTACCGAACTTTAGAAAATGATGATCATAAGAAAGCCTTTTTGGATGCAAATCTGCATCAGGATATGCATTTATGAAACTTCTGACAACAGAAGTATGTGAATCTTATTTCAACGCAAGGTTTGCATCGGAATACTTATTCAATGACGGGTTTAAAACTATAGATTAACAATGTTATTTTTAAGAGTAATACTAACCTTACAAAGAGGCATATAAAGAGACACACAAAAAGACAAATCCAACTCTTAAAATTCATGATTTGCCTCCCTCCCTCTTTCTTTCCCTTCTTTCAAAGGTTGAGTTTGTCTCTTTGTATGCTTTTTTGTATGTCTCTTTATAAGGCTAGTATTACTCTATTTTTAACCTCATAATAGATGTTTTACAGCTACTGTGAACTTGAAGATAACAATGTCATTTTTAACCTAGTAACAATGTCATTTTTCGACACAAAACTGCATTAAGATATGCATTTTCTGTTTTTGCATAGCACCGCGATAGAAACTTCCGGCAACAAAAGTATGTGAATCTTATTCCGACGCAAGGTTTGTATCGGAATACCTATATTTCAATGACTGGCTTAAAACGATAGATTGACAATGTCATTTTTAACCTCATAATAGGTGTTTTAGTCCGCCATTATAACCTATTCCAACACATCTTTTAAGTAGAAATAGGGCAATTTTTCCTTGTGTTGTTAATGAGAAAATGTTCATTAGTAATTTTATGAATTACCCAGCGATTAAGATGACAAACGATGTAATCCAACAGAGCTGTTGATGGCACTGGTACTTGGATTTGTGGCGAGTTGTTTCATATCCTGGTAAAACATATTTTCTGTCAACATATCCATGTTGCGGACGGATTAGAAGAACAAATCCTAGAAAAAATCCACTGATGAATCCCCCCAAATGTGCCGTATTGTCCACTCCAGGTATCAATCCGAGCAACAAATTCAGGCAAATGATTACCAGTAGCATCATCAATTGAAAACACTGATAATCAATATATTAAAAACATCTGTTTGTGTGAATGAGTTTATAAATACAGGTTTAAGAAGCTTCGGTTAAAAAAATTTGTCACCTTATTCGAGTAGCTTGACCAATTTGTGATGAACTCGGACAGCATCGAACCCATGAGTCCGAAAAGGGCACCTGATGCACCAATTGAAACAATGTCTTTTGTGGGATCTTGACGGAGACAAGATAAAATACTTCCGCCTAAGCCGGCAAGTACATACAAGATTCCTACCTTCACTGCATCCACATTCATTTAAAAATCAATCAAAATGAATAGAAATTTATCCGAGATTATTAACTAGGTAGCTCAGTTTTAATGTTCTTACAAAATCCGAATTCCTCTTCTAGCTGGATACCGGTGGATAGAAGGGCAAAGGTATTGAAAAGTAAATGGACAACTCCGGAATGAAGAAACATGCAAGAGAATAAACGCCATCGTTCACCTTGCTCCACTAGTTTTCGGTCTAGTCCACCGACCTTTCTGAGCCTGGAGACGATTAGCAGAAGAGAAGAGAAAGCTATTTTTGGTTTCGAATTTCAACATAAATTAATGAAACTGAAAATTTTCTGTGAGAAAGACAGACACATTAATTCTTACGTTGCGACAGAAGGGCCAAAGAGTGGATTTTCATTTGTGGGTTCAAATGAAAACCTCCCTAACTGTTTCTCCAGAACACATTTGTCCACCCAAATATTATCAGGGCAATTGTTGACGTACATGGTGTAAATAAACATAGCAATGCAAGACAAAAAAACCATCGGCATGAGCCACGTGCACCACGGCTTGGGACCTGTCCTATACCCCATGACTACAGCCGGCCCCGTGCGCGGAGGAGAATCCACAATTGACAATGCAGAAATGGTATTCTCAAACAAAAGAGAGGAAGAGGAAAGGAGTTATTGTGGCAAAGACCGGGTCTTACAATGTGTTGATTCTTATTTTAGGCACCTGTATAAATTTTGCGTCAAATTTGGTCTTTACAAAGTTGCCTATAATTAGCTGGCCTGCAGCCAAATCAATCTGGATATTTTATCAGATAATCTAGGAAAAGTTTAGCGTTCAACAGATATGGTTTCCGCTGTCATCCATACAACCAGTCAATATATTCATGTCACACATAAAGTCAACAATTTATTCATAAAATCCAAAACATTGGAGAGGTTTAAAGATTTACATCATTATTGCTAAGTCTTTGAGGACAAAAACTGATCTGATAATATATATAGCATTCAATCTATTTACGTTTTAAACACTTTACGGCAGGAACTGAATTACTAACTGTTGCTTGAGCATTGAGGCATGAGGATTGGCAGCCTGCCCCATGAACAGAACTTTTTATGAAAATGTCTGTAAGTCTAAGATTGTCACAACCAATACTCTGGCTGCAATTCAATATAATTGCTTTCTCCGAGCTTGAAGTCCCTTCGAAATTATTGTAGAAAACATCGCTCACTTTAACAGCTGATGCTGATGTCTGCCAATTATACGAAACAAAATATAAGAATCAACTATTCCGACTTTGACATTGTTTTTTACTGATACATATACCTGATTTGGGCAGTTTCCAGGAACTGGGCAATAATATTGGTCTATGATAATAGGGTTGGCAACTGCATCAAGATGAATTCTCTGAAAGTAAATCTCCTTGGCAAATCCAGATCCTCCCTGGAAAAGTATGCCAAGAACAGAAGGGAAATATTAATTACGTACCCAGATAAATCAATCAATTATTATTCATTTGTCTTCATTACCTGCCATGTTTTAATCCTTGCTCCATTTGTACTCCCTTTGAAGCTACAGTCGCTGACGTTTATATTTTTAACTCTAGCCATAGCTCCATTTGCTCCCAAACTTCCAATACTAAAAAATAGTAAAATCCTTTTATCAATTAAACGAACAGACAATTAAATAGGCACTTGATTTTTCTGCAAATATTGCATTTAGGTTATTGAGAACCTTATGCCGTGACCTGGTCCACATGTCACATGACTAATTTTGAAGTTGAAGGACTCAGTACCAATGGCAATACAGTCATCACCTACAGTATAGTGAACAAACATTAAGTAAAATAAGTGCAATAAATTCTAATTAACTGTCTATATATAGAACCAGAGAATACCAGTTTCAATGTTACAATCGTGGATATAAACATTCCTTGTCTGGCCGATATCGATGCCATCGGTGTTGGGACTTGAACCAGGAGCAGTAATATTTAGATGAGAAATGACTACATTCCTGCAACCAGTAACAGTAATATGGTTCCTTGGGCTGTTGATGTGCTTCAATTGATTCAGACGGAGGTTAGTGCATTTGTTAAACGTCAAAGCCTAGCCAAATCACCAAATAATTTAGTACTGATTGCATTCAATAATACTATTCTCCATTGGATTGAAAATATATATCAAATAATTATTCTTACAGCAGGTCTTTTCTCAGGTTCACTTTCTTGCTGCCACCAGCTTGCACCTTGTCCATCAATTTGCCCGTTTCCATCAATTTTAAGCCAGTTTATGTTTTCGAAAACAAGCCAGTTTTGCCTATCGTCACCTTTCCAAGCTGTCATATCAGGTGCCATAATATTTCCGCGAATCTGTGATACCATGATAAGAGCATTAATATTCAGAAATGTTGAGCTTGTTTGGATGAGTTTATCTACTGTGGCCAAAAGAGCTCATTTAAAGTCATAAGCACTTTTGAATTTTTTTTGGATTGCTTAGTTAAATTTCAAAAGTATTTATAGGATTTTAAATAAATTATTTTACAATCTTTTTAAGTTTATTTAAAGTATTGAAATTTAAAAATATCCCTATTATATAATTTTTTTTGTAAATTTGACTTGATTTATTATTGTATATTAAAACTCTTTTTGGTATATATATTAATACTAAAAAACTCTTTTACGTTTTTCTAACTAAAAAACTAACAAATTATTCATAAACACTACAATTTCATAAGATCTATTCTAATAAACTCTTTTTTTTTTTAAAGGTAATTGAGGTATTTATGCTCACATTGGAACCTGTCTAATCCTTAGGGTCACGGAACACCCTACAAGCCAAATGTACCAATGTAGTTACACAAATGTGGTATGTACCTCTCATGCGATTTGAACACAATACCTCCTGGGTATAGTTAACCCTAATAACTAAAGGGTTTGTCATCCAGCCACGAGGGGATGGGTAAAAGAAAAAGCTTTACTAAAATAAGTATTTATACCAAACGGACTCTTAAACCGTTAAAAAACTTTGATAACTTTTGCTCACAAATGTTCAATTACCTTAAAATTAATGGCAGAGGATGTGCATGGACCTTGAAACTTAACTGGCTTCAAAAGGAATGTTCTCCCGGCTGGTATAAGCAGAAGTGGGGCGGTTTTGTTTGCTCCACAAACAGCTGCCCAAGCTCTCAAAAAAGCCTTTGCATCATAAAGAAATTCAATGAGTATATTTTAAGGAATTAAATAAATCATCAGAGGAAAGGAAATTAAGGAGATGAAGACAATAACACATTACTTGTGAATCATCTTTTCTGCCATCGCCAACGGCCCCCATTTTCATCACGTTAACAACATAATTAAAACCAGGTCCTGTCCCATAGTTTTGAAGGCCTGATCCGCAGTATGCCATGGACAAAACCAATAATGTAGTGCAAATTTTCTGCAATGGAGAACTCTCAGGCTTGGACATAATTCTACATAATCTTTGCAGTATCATATATTTACTATACTACTTTTCATAACATCAAATTTTATGCTATAAACGAAAATTTCGGAACTCTGAACCTTCTCATGGTTCCTAGAAACATTTTTCATTACGAGAAAAATTGCTGACAAAAACGTTTTGTTTTTTGAAAACAGAAATATTCAGTTTTGATGTAAATGAATATATGCAACTTTGAAGCCTTTTGAGAACAATAAGAAGCTTACCAACATATTTCGTGTAGCGAATAAATGAAATATTGATGGAAAAGATGTTGAATGAAGTGAAGTTTGATGCTGAAAGAATGGATTGGCAAGTTAAGTTTTCATGGTAGTGATCTGATGAATTTATAGCTGAAAATACCTCTAATTATAGAATGTATAATTAATTCAAGATCAAAATAAATCGATTATATACTTCTTTTAGCTCTCATACAACATTTTAAAACATAAAGAAAAAAATGAGTGTATGTTGACTTTTAGGAAAGAGATAAGTAAGGAAAATTTTTAATAGAAAATCGATTGATTATATATATTCCAAATTTTGTCCAGTTTCCTTGGAAGGAATTTTTTTACCAATTTTTGTTTTTACTTTTTACCTTATAAACAATGAAGGGCTTAATTCAATTTACAATTTTTGTTTCAAAAGGCATGTCATACATTAAGAAAGGAATTTATAATTTTTGTAAGGATCATATATCTTATCTTCTAGATATTCCCATAATTTACATTTCAGAACCGTTTATACATTCATTTTAAATTCTCAAAAGTGATTTATTCAAGAGAAAAAATTGTGTATATATACAGATAGAATAAGACTACTCTTATGAGTAATAAGATCGCAAATTGTAATCATAAAAGATATGAAAGTTAACCTAACGAAGTTGCTCATTTACTTTGAGGTGACCTTATTCCTTTGGAAATTTGAGCCATAATCAAATGGAGTCAATCTCCCAATATAGTTTCCTTCATGGACGGAGGAAGGGGGGTCAGTTGACCCTTTTGAATTTTTTTTACTAGTTTTACAAACTTGCTTCTAAATGAAAAATAAATTACAAATAGCTCTACCCCATCAGATAAGTTAAAGTGTCATTTTTTCTTTTTAGGCTGTCAAAACTAAACTCATCTTCCTCTACTTCCCAAATCGATCTTTCTCTATTGTCCATAACTGATTCAACAACTTAGGTTTCAATTTTTTTTTCCAAATGTTTAATTCTTTATCCACACAAATGCAGTTTTCCCTTACCTATCTGATAAGGAAGAATCCTCTTCGGATTCTTTCCTTGTTCTTAGATGATTTTATCCTGTACTTATCTTTTCTTACCTAGTTTATAGGATAATCTCAACTGCATATATTTTGTTAATATGTTTCCTTTTATATAGGACTTTCCTATTGTAAATACATTCTATATAATGAAACCGATAGCCTTAATATTCTTTAAGGATTTCAGCCACACTATACA
>CM047910.1:13584385-13754385 GCA_026229545.1 Pistacia atlantica | reverse complement strand
AGTATTAATAATGAAGTCATTATACAATACTTTCAAAAGATGAAATCTTGTCGAAGACAATTATAAATGTATTAATTAATGAGAATTTTATAAATGCAAAACTTTTACTTAATTTAATTTAAAATTGTATTGTTTTTCCAACTTTAACCTCTCTACATTTCATTTATGGCTATATCATTGGTTGCCTTCTAATATCATATTTTTATACTACTCATATTCTGAACAAATTGTAAATCATTGTAATATTGTATCTAAGAAGGCAATTACACGCCATCCCCACCTTATTATTTTGGCGTTTCTCGTTCAGTAATCGCACTACAAAAAAAGAAGGCATTCCTTTACAATTTTAAATTGTGAAGAGCAATTCGTTCATCGATAAGTGATTATCAAAGGAGTCATTGTCAAGAATTGTTTGATTTTGACTCACAAGAGTAAACGACTTTTTCCTGCCCAAGGTTTGCCTTAATGACGTTTCTCATCAAAGAAGTTCAAAATACCACTTAACCACCTAATGTTTATATTTTGTTAATACTCAAAATATACTTCACTTTCTCAGTCGGCATTCAACGAGTTACCAAGAGCCAGGATAAGAGTGTTTTTGTAGAGGGGAGGCTGGTGGATTGAATGGTAGTGACCGATTGAATATTTGCCATCATAAATTATTTAAGAACAGGAAACCCTAACTTTGCAGTGATAAAAAATCAACAAGAAATCAGGTACCGGAGTGAGAGGGGTTTTGTAGAGGCAATAGGGGGTTCAAATGATGGTGATGAAAAGATTTTTCACCATTAGAACCAGCTTTAGGGTGGTAATAGAATATTAACTTTGGGTGGGAAACTGTCATTAAGGCAAACCTTGGGTGGGAAAAAGTCGTTTACTCCACTTACAAGTTACAAGTAGGAAAAATTAGATTAGCTTGTTAATTGATAAACTTTACATGATAGCATACAAGCATGTAAGAAGAAGAATGTGTTCAATTGTTGTTGATAAAATAATCAGAGACATGATCTTGGCTCTACAATTCCTAAATTGTGTCCATAAGCATTGTTGCAGCTAGAAACGAGATTTTTTCCTTTAGTGTCTAATTTCAATCGAATATCCTCAAAGTTGATGTTGGTACAAGGAACATTACTGTTACAACTAAGATTGATGGCCACCACGGTGGTGGATGTCTCAATCGAATGGGAGAATCGCACACTGGTTATATGAACTCCAGTTTTCTTATCACATATATAAAAGATAAATTGTATCAGTTTTAGAATAATTAATGGCATAGAACAGATTAAGATCAAAGAGTTTATTTCTCTTACCGTGCTGTTACAAGCACCTTTGACATCACAGCAGAATTGACAAATGATTATTGGATTCTCCACTTTTACAAACGTTAGATGTGAGAACTTAACATTTCAAACCTTACCTCTCCCAACCTAATAATTCAATTCAATTCGTAAAAAAACTAACCAAGTCACATAATTCTTTTTTTTTTTTGGATAACCGGGGGTGTCTAAGCCAACTTACGTGCATATCAACTAATCCCTCGAGACCCTGGAACTATCAGTCAAGTAAGAGTTCTAGTGGCTATACATATTAACAACCAAAAAGAGACTCAAACTCAGGACTTCTTAAGTAATACACCCAAAATCCCTATTGAACCACTCAACCATCAAGAGGTAGTTTAGTCACATAATTCGTTGTAGAAGTATATATAGATTTTACACTTGAATATATAGTTGGTTTAATTTCCTTCTTATGTTTTATAACACTGCATAATTTCTGCAGCGCTCCTGATCGAATTTACCTTGATTATTCATAATCGTTATCTTATTGATAATCACTGTTAACACATGAATGAAAAAGAAATAGGCTATCAAGAATATTATATATAGTGAAAGAATCATACTTGCCAAGTCTTGATCAGGGCTCCATTGGTAGTCTTGTAGAATGAAACATTTCTCACAATGATGTTTTCTACTTGTACTTCATTTCCATCTCTACCTAAGCTTCCAATGCTACCCTCCAATGTAGCAATTAACAAAATTTGCTCAAAATTCTAGATATATATCATTAATACTTGTGGCACTTACCTTATACCATGACCAGGTCCACAATTTACATAGCTAACTTTAATCTTTGAAACATAATCATCAATCGAGATGCAATCATCCCCTATGTTTTAACATTTAGAAAAAAGAAAAAAATAAAAAAAATAAAAAAGGAAGGTAATGCTGAGGATTGCAAGAGTAATTTTAAGAAATGAACATTTTACTAGTGCCAATAATCTAGGATTGGACAGATACATTCCGGAAATTTGAAATGTGAATTCCATCAGTGTTAGGGCTTGTTACAGGAGATCTTATCACCAAGGATTTGAAGCTAACATTTTCACTATCAGTTGCAAGTATATGGGTTTAAGGACTCCACACAACATAAATTCCGGTCATATGCACATCACTACAATGTCTAAAACCCACTGCCTGTAAAAAGAACATGGAAAAACTTGCATCAGCTTCATATACATCTATGGCTGCAAAAAACGATTTTGATACAAAATAATCACTCATTGACTTACTGTAGGTGCCAGTGTTGTACAGCCTTGCAAAATATAACAATATATGGAAAATTAGTGCAGAAAAAAATTATAAAATATTAAGAATGCATGAGTTTGATTTATATAGGTAAAGTAGACCACTGGCCAAGACGTCCTAATATAAATTATATTAGATCCATCAAGACGTCCTTACTGGAGAATTAACGCATATATTTATAATTTATATATATATCTCTATGGGTTTAAGTTTGCATGAATTATCTGACCTCCTCTTTCCACTTCCATCAATGAGGCCAAAGCCACTGATATTTAGCCCTGAAACGCCATTAAAAACCAGCCATTTTCCCCTCTTAGATGCTTGCCATGCATGAAGATCATCTGGAGCCTTCACTATTCCTGACAACTACAGGAACAATACATCAATTTGAGGTTCTTTTTTTTTTTTTTTTAATTATCATTAGTAATAAAAATCTACTGTTTCTTGCTTACTCGGATATTGATGTTACTGGATTTGCAAGGGCCAGCGAAGGTCATGGGATACACCAAAAATGTCTTTCCCTTTGGAATAATCATGGTTGGTGTGCCTTCCATTGCTTGCAGGTTTCGTCCCAAGCTTTCTCAAATGCCTATAATTCAAAACTGTTAAAACCATTTTCAGCTTAGATTAAAAAAAAAAAGATGAAGATGTCATTACCAAGGAATCATTTGAGTTTCCATCACCATTTGCTCCATAATCTAAAATGTTAAATGTATTCTCAGCATACACATTCATGAAAAATATTGACATTACTGAGATCAGGCTCAAAATATATATTCTTCCCAATAAATCCTGCAAAGTGAAAAAAAATAAAAAGTAAACCGATGAATGATGCAAGAGCAAATTTGAATCTCTCTTGGTTGGCAAGAGCAAATTTGAATCCCTATTGATAATACAAAAAGATTGCTGTTGATGCTCGATTTTGACACCAACTCTTCGCACGTGAGAAATGCTAAGCAGACTTAGAAGTCACACGTGATATGGTAGTGTTCAGTTAAATAAAAGGTGAGAAGCAATGTTTAAAGTGGTTCGGATGCTTAGAAGCGAATCTTACGTCCACTGATATTGTGTTAATGAATAAGATCGGGTCACATCAAACGAGCTGAGTTACAGCTTAGAGAATACAAGGGAGGGAGGGAGGGGGAGAGAGAGAGAGAAAGAGAGTAAGCTATTCTAAAGTGAAATTAGCCAATCCCGCAAATGAAAGAGGTCTTCTCTATTTATAGTGGGATGGACCAAGGTAATGATTACTAAATCTACAGGTGGGTGGATATTGTGCAAATCCTTCTCTGCATCCCATTGCCCATTTGCCCGAGTGATTTCCTTGACTTATGTAGGGATTGGACACGTGGACGACTCCTAACCATCCGCTAACTTGGTGCTCACCCACTGCACTGACAGGGGCATGCTGCTTACACCATTATGCGATGTGGGTGCACCTGAACAGTTGTAGAACCTTCCCAAGCTTTGACCATCCCATGCTTACAAGACGTAGGAGCCCTACTTTTCCAGGCATAACAGAAGTCCCCTAGTCTTTAAGGTTTGAGAATCGAACCTTGAGAACTTCACAATTATGTCTTGATTTGATATGTCTCGAATGAAGCCTAGTCGATCCGACCTGGCTACAATGAGGTCGCAAAACACTTTCCTACGGGCGGCCCGATATGGTCTTCTTCCACAAGATTGACGACCTGGATTAGACCCTATTTAGCGCTGTATTGATGTGCTTCTTATCTTAACCGAGGTCTGCGACCTAGTTATGCTTGTATATCTCATCTGAAGGAATCTTATCGCTCCGCAACTGACATGCGATGAAGAGTGTTCTGTCTCAACGACCTCTTCAGATGTTATCCATTGCACTTGACAGCTAGTCCATTAATGATGTGTCCTTTATTCTGACAATCGTGTCCTGTACATAATAAATGCCAACCATGTGCATTAAATTCAAGTCATGTTAAAACGACATTCCTTATCAGGGCATTAAATGAAATTGGGAGCGCATTTAATGTGGAGGAGAGAATCGAGCCGTCGCTCGATTATTTCAATTGAAAGACATGATGATTGAATTGCTTGAAGCATGGCGGTTACTCTTTCTCGTTGATTCATGACACGTGGTCGCGATCAATGGCTAGAAAAGCATTTCGTCCAAACGTCGCTCGGCTTAGGAAATTCCAATCGCCATTCCCTCCACTATAAAACCCCAGACTCCCTTTAAGTAATGTCATAACAATTACATTTTTAGAGAAAAGCAAGGAGCTCTCACGAGACCAGACTTCCAATTTTATAAGTTGGGGTGCGCATCTTCTACTTACAAGGAGAAGTTCGATCCCCATAGCCGAAAGAGAAAGGTAAGGAAGGTCCTTCCAGCGCTTTTCTTTTTTCTATTTCGAGTGTAGTTAACCAGTCGATAATGGTGAGTTTTTGTGAGGAATAGGTTTTTAGGAGCCAAGCCATTGGGGGTCCAAGGGTTTTTAGGGTTTTGCTCTTCCACGTCGTCGTACAAAATTATTGTACGAAGACTGAGTACTCTCCACATGTCCCCCTTTTTTCAGACCGTAGATGATATAGACCCCACAGCGGCCAAATCGGATGAGGGGACAAGCTCGCAGAGGTAGAACGCCCCAGTGGGTCCTGCGTAAGAGATTCTATTGGTAGCCACCCGACACGAAGTGCAGGAGGCAGTAGACCAATACACAATTAGTGTGGACGTCTACCATTACCGAAGGCATACAGCTTCGAATTCGCCAGAGGGAATGGTTGCGATCTCCGAAGCTATATTCAAGTACGGAGCACTGATTCCCTTCCATCCTTATATCAGCTCGATCCTTGACCACTTCGGGGTCGCACCTTTACAACTGACACCTGACGCGTATATCATAGCTGTTGCTATGTATATAGTGTGTGGCAAGATGCTGCCATCAACCGCCCAGTATGTGTTAGACTTCACTGTGCATACTATTTAAAGAAGAGTAAGGATAAGGATTCCTACTACCTCTCGAGGTGACCCATGGTCGAAGGAGGCATTCACAATTACCCCAGCAATGTTGAGGCATACAAGACCAAGTTTTTCTTTTTTCATTATGATGACATCTGCAGTTTTAGGGAGCTGAGTAGGTTTTCCCTTAATTATACTTGGTGAATTTTTTCTTTCTTCTTGGCTTTGTTTTCTAACAATCCCTCTTGTCTCTTCGAAGGGAACAAGTCGACCAGGCTGACATAACTTTCTGACATCAACCGAATAGTTTCATTCGATAACCTGCCAGATTATAGTCACGACATGAAGCGACTCGTGATAACTGCGAACAAGAGAAAGTACGGCTTCTTCAACTCTAAAGCGACCTTGGAACCCCTACTACGTAAGTGTCTGCGGTCCCTTTAGATTTTATTTTTGCATGCAGCAAACCTTTAGCTAACTAGTACTTGTATGCAACGGATATGTCGCCCAAGTGTCGAAGTCGTTGTGAGAGAGAGCGTTTGTCTTTCCTCAGGTCAGCGCCTCAGGACCAACAAAGACGGGCCCAACGACATCCCCGCTAAAGGAACGTAGGTGGGGGCATAGCCACCCCCCGAACAACCGATCAAAACTGCTCAACTAGCGGCTAACCGCCCAATGCAGAAAACCATGGGCCAGAAGGCCAAGAAAAAAAGGGTGCCGTAGCCCGAAGAGTCAAAGTCCAAGCCGGAGGTCCTGGGTGTACAACCTGAAAGGTTACAGCCTTATGAAGCTATTCGCGCCAAAGGGAGCTCGAGGGGTGCAACCAGGGTTACAATTCTCCCAAGCCATTCATGCAGAGGACAGACCACGACCTCTAGGAGAAGAGAAGGCAAGAGCTCGGCTAGCGAGGTGCCTTTGGCTATAGGAGCTAACACCCGGTACTACACTCTATGGGTGGGCTTCCGGAGCACCTTCAATTGGTGGTGTTCATTCTTTTGGAGTGCTAGCTTGCTAAATTTTTTGACGACCTCGTGGCCTCCAATCCTGCAGACTTGATGATTAGGGCAGTCCAACTGCAAAGCCAAGAAAACGGTTTATCCTCGTCGAGGACTTTCCAATACTTACTCTTTTTCAAGGCAGCAGCCTAACACTTGCTTATTACTTGTGTAGTCTTTGCTCGCCCTACTCCTGGTCTAATAGAAGACTCTACTGGAAGCTGCCGAGGGACTTTCCGAGTTGAAGGAAGAGAATGCGCAGCTGAAGTTAGATTTGGTAGCTGCGAAAGAAGGGCTAAACCTAAACATCATCCAAACAAATCAATACATGTCGGAGAGGAACTTTACCCTCAATACAGTGGAATTCCAAAAGATCGAACCGGAGAAGAGGGGAGAGGGGCTCAAACAGCTTCAGAGGAAGGTGGCCAGGCTCACTAGGGAGGCTGGTGAGAAAGAGACGGAGCTGGTGAGAAAGAGACGGAGCTGCGAGCAAGCTCTGAGTAGGCCTTGCAGGTGGAGGAAGAGAGAGCTCGATGTTGGGACACTCCGAGAAGCATAAGAAAACTCTTGAAGTGAACTTGGAAATGTCCCAGGGGCGGGTTGCTTCTTTAACTAAAGGGATGAAGCGACAAGAGTTGGAGATCGAGAGAAAGGCTACTGACTGGTCGATCCAGTCAATTTATGCCCTGAGGCCAAAGAATCCAACCATGGGCCTTACCGACCTCCCGAAAGATTACTAGAGGATCCTTGCCTCTATGGTGCAAATTGATGATGAGGCAGATCAGGAAATTTCTCTAGAGAACGATCATTTGGAGGACATCTCCTAGAGGACCTAGCAGCTGACCAGGAGGTCGGTGACTAGCCTGGGGATATCGAGGTTGTACTGAAAGGGCCTAGGGGCGAAGACCAATGATCGCTTCTACCTCTACATTTCCCATAACTTTGCTTATCTGTTTTTGCATAGTTCTCTGTACTTAATGATTTATGAAATGAATTTGATCTCTTTTTAAATTGTTCGTGAGTACTTATAATTTTTTGTACTCCACAAACATTACACATGCGAACAGGAGGCCGTGCTCTAATTATTTGCGATATTAAATTATTTGTGAGTACTTATAATTTTCTACACTTCACAAATATTACACATGCGAACAAAAAGATAAGAACGATGCGAGTAACAAAATTACATTTATACAATATGAATTTTATTTGACAGGGATCTTAATTACAAAAGCTTTACAAGAGAATTTTTTCAAGGAAAGAGTGAGTTCAGAATTATTGATAATGAGGGCGAAGATGCTCAGCATTCCAAGCTCGCGGTACTTCTGAACCGTTGAGCCTTTTGAGGTGATAAAGTCCCCAAGCGTATCACCTTAGCGATGAGGTAGGGGCCTTCCCACTTTGGTTCCAATACTCCCGCACTTGATTCCCTTATGCCGAGGAGAACTTCTTTCAGAACCAGGTCACCGACTTGAAAATCTCTTCTCCTGACTTTAGAGTCAAAGAATCTTTTCTGCTGGTAGGCTGCTATTCTCAGTTGAGCCTTGCCGCGATGTTTTTCAACTAAATCCAGACTTGCGCCATGAGCGCTTCATTGTTAGTTTCATTGAACAAGTCTCTCCAAAGTGAGCACATCCCTACTTCCATAGGGATCATTACCTCGCAGCCATACGCTAGCGAGAAAGGTGTTTCTGAAATAAAGGTCTTCGGAGTTATCCTGTATGCCCATAAGAGTTCTGGGAGGTCGTTGACGACCCAATTTCCCTTGGCAACGCCAAATTTAGCTTTCAAAGTATGCTTAATGGTCTTGTTGACAGGTTCAACCTGACCATTTTCTTGCGGTCTTGCGACTAAGGCGAACTTTTTATGGATCCCCAGCTCGTCGTAAAACTGTTTGAATTCTGCATTATCGAACTGCTTCCCATTATCAGAGATGAGGGTATGAGGAATTTTGTAGCTGCACACTATGTTCTTGAAGACAAAGTCCTTGAGTTTTTTGGTTGTGATTGCGGCCAATGGTTCGGCCTCGGCCCACTCGGTGAAGTAGTCCACTGAGACCACCGCATACTTGACCCCTCCCTTTCCAGCTGGCATGGGTCTAATAAGATCAATTACCCTCATAGAAAACAGTCAGGGGTTGGTTATGGTTGTCAGTTGGTGGGAAGGAGCTCGCTGTATGTTTGCGAACTGTTGGCATTTGTCAGACTTTTTTACAAAGTTGAAGGTATCTTCTTGGAGTAGGGGCCAGTAGTACCTTTGACAAACAACTTTGTTTGCGAGGGATTGCGTAGTAGCGTGGTTACTGCAGATCCCTTAATGTATCTCCCTCATGATATAGTTTTCTCATCGGTTACACATCGGAGGAGAGGGGCGCTAAACCCTCACTTGTACAATTGATCTCCTATGAGTGTGTAACGAGCAGCTCTAGTCCGCAAGGTTCTTGCCTCAACCTTGTCATTGGGCAAGGTCTGATCTCAGAGATACTAGATAATTGGGGTCATCCAGGAAACTGATTTTGTCGCATTCACGGCCTGTTTGGGCGAATTGATACTAGGGATCTCTATGAACCGAACAAGAATACTTTTTGATGTGTCTGAGTCCAGCAACGAGGCTATTTTTACCAAGGCATCTGCGACAGAATTACTATCTCTAGAAATCTGCGTGACCACGAAGTGCTTGAATGGCTCGAGCGCGGCCTTAGCCTTTTTCAGATAATTGATCATGTTTTCTTCCTTAGCTTGATATTCCCCCAAGATCTAGTTAACAACTAGCATGGAGTCACTGTGAATGTTGATTGCGGTTGACCCCATTTCTTTTGCCACAGACTAGTGAGCAATGCTTCATACTCTACTTCGTTGTTGGTTGCCTTGAACCCAAACCGAAGGATACCATGGATGCGAGTCCCTTCGGGACTGAGAAGGAGAAGGCCTGCCCCGACCATTTTCCTATTCAAGTATCCGTCGACATAGAGGCTCCAGGTCAATAGATTCTGAATGGTTTCCTGGGTGACTTTGTTGGCCTGTTGCTTGGGATCCTTAACCTATTGGTATGAGAACTCCAAAATGAAATCGGCAACAGCTTGCCCTTTAATGGCCGCTTTCGGTCTATACTGCAGATCGAACTGACTCAGTTCCATCGCCCACTTGAGCAGCTTGCCCGAAGCCTCTGATTTCTAGAGGACTTGCTTGAGTGGGTTGTTGGTCAATACATGGATTGTGTGGGCATGGAAATAAAGTCGCAACTTCTTGGAGGCGATCAGCAGGGTATAAGCTAATAGCTCCATTTTTGGATATTGCATTTCAACATCCACCAGATGTTTACTCACATAATATACCAGCCATTAGACCCTGCCTTCTTCCTGAATTAGAGCTGCACTGACTACATGCTGAGAGATGGACAAATACAGAAGAAGACTTTCTTGAGGGAGAGGCTTGGACAGAAGAGGTGGCTTTCCGAGGTGCTCTTTAATGCTCTGGAAAACCTGTTCGCATTCGGGAGTCCATTCGAACTTCCCGTTGGCCTTGAGTATATTAAAAAATGGCAAGCAGCGATCTGTAGCCCTTGATATGAAGCGACTGAGAGTCGTTATTCGCCCATTGAGACTTTAAACCTGTTTTCGGTTGGTTGGGCTTCTCATATCAAGGAGAGCTTGGATCTTTTCAGGGTTGATTTCTATTCTCCTCTAGTTAACCATGTACCTAGGAATTTTCCCGAGGATACCCCGAACGAACACTTCAGAGGATTAAGCTTCATTCTGTACCTTCGGAGTATGCTGAACATCTCAGCGAGATGTGCTATGTGATTTGAAGCAACATGCGATTTTACCAGCATGTCGTCAACATAGACTTCCATTGATTTTCTGATCTACTCGGAAAACATTTGGATAACTGGTCGCTACTATATCGTCCCAGCGTTCTTTAGGCCAAAAGGCATAACCTTATAGCAATACAACCCTCGATCTGTGACAAAAGAGGTATGCTATTCATCCGATGTGTACATTGGGGTCTGATTGTATCTCGAGTAGGCGTCCATAAAACTTAGCAGCTCGTGCCCAGAGGTGGCATCAACGAGCTAGTCAATTCTTGGCAAGGGAAAGCTGTCCTTCTGATAGGCTTTATTAAGGTCGGTGAAGTCAATGCAGGTTCGCCATTTGCTGTTAGGCTTCTTTACCAAGATCGGGTTGGCAACCCAGCTTGGGTAGAATGCCTTCAGGATGGATCCGTTTAGGAGGAGATTATCTAACTCAACTTTCAAGGCAACATATTGCTTTGGCTCCATTGCTTTTCTCTTCTGGTGAACCAGCCCGACCTCACTATCAATATTCAGGGCATGACAAATAATGTTCGAGCTGATCCTGACCATGTCAACATGAGTCCATACGAATACATCGACATTTTCCCTAAGGAAGCAGGTTCGGTCGTTGGCGAGCTGGGGGTTGAGATTAGTTTCGATTCTCATTACTCGGCTTGGCTTGCTTTGATTTACCGATACCTCAGATAGGTCCTCAACTGGCCCACTACAAGGGCATTCCTGGATGCGAGGATCCATGTTATCCTCAGTTGGGCCAGGCTGTGGCTTGATTCTGCTGATCGCCATTGCCTTCTCAGGGATGCAGATTGGAGTTCCTTTTCCCTTGCACGTCATCTCCACTGCTCTTACATAGTGGGAGAATTCAAGGTAATAATTACGAGTCTACAAGTGGGTAGGTGTCGTGAAAGTTCTTCCTTGCATTCCATTGGTTATCTGCATGAGAAATATCCTCAAATTGCGTAGGGCTTGGGTAGGTGGATGATCCCTAGCCGCTCACAAGCCTGGCGTTCACCTTCTACACTGACAAGAACCATACCTCTTTTGTCATTATGCAACATGGCAGCGTCTGGATGACACAAACCTTCCTAAGCCCTGATTGGCTGTTGTTGACGAGAGTCCACATCAGCCCTAACTTTTTAGGCATAACAATACATATATATTGTCAAAACAATATATCTAAGGAATCTTATTAAAGTATTGGATACATGAAAAGAGTAGAATGCATACATCTATATGAATCAATTTTACATTGAATTTCAAGAAGGTAATTACACTCTAAACAACGATTAAAATTATAATCATAATCTCACATTTTTCTAGCAACATTTATATCTCAAAGTCATCAACTCAAGAGAGATTTCTTTGCTACTGATAAATAATGTTTATGAAACAAATACTATATATATCTCATCAAACTCTCCTTTAATTCACATGGTATCAATCGCCAATTTGCTACAAATTGCCCAACCTCGCCTCCATAAAAGATTTTTTATTTCACTCTTGGTTTTTGTGTCCTATCTCCTTTCACTGCAGGATCTTTGTCAATATTTTCGAGCCTTCGGATTTTAGTTATCAACAAAGACAATTTTATGATCTCTTATCCATTCTTAAAGAATGAACATACATATACATTATATAAAAAGTATGCAAGCAAATTTAGGATATATATCAAGTTTAGTGCTCTATACCGGTTGTAATTATGTAGTTTGTTCTATTGTATTTCAGCTTTGGGCACTTATGGTGTTTTCTAGGTTGTCAAGAGGTATGGATGGAATAAGCGTGTCTATTTGAAAGCCTCTAAATAGCAATGATATGAAAAACATGTACCTGCAAAATTAGTTAGCACAATATTACAAAACGTTAGAAAATGATCATAAGAAAGCCTTTTTGGATGCAAATCTGCATCAGGATATGCATTTATGAAACTTCTGACAACAGAAGTATGTGAATCTTATTTCGACGCAAGGTTTGCATCAAAATACTTATTCAATGACAGGCTTAAAACTACAGATTAACAATGTTATTTTTAACCTCATAATAGATGTTTTACAGCTACTATGAGCTTGAAGATAACAATGTCATTTTTCGACAGAGAACTGCATTAAGATATTCATTTTCTGTTTTTCCATAGCATCATGATAGAAACTTCCGACAACAAAAGTATATGAATCTTATTTCGACGAAAGGTTTGTATCGGAATATCTATATTTCAACGACTGGCTCAAAACGATAGATTGACACTGTCATTTTTGACCTCATAATAGGTGTTTTAGTCCGCCATTATAACCTATTCCAACACATCTTTTAAGTTGAAATAGGGCAATTTTTCCTTGTGTTGTTAATGAGAAAATGTTCATTAGTAATTTTATGAATTACCCAGCGATTAAGATGACAAGCGATGTAATCCAACTGAGCTATTGATGGAACTGGTACTTGGATTTGTGGCGAGTTGCTTCATATCCTGGTAAAACATATTTTCTGCCAACATGTCCATGTTGTGGACGGATTAGAAGAACAAATCCTAGAAAAAATCCACTGATGAATCCCCCCAAATGTGCCGTATTGTCCACTCTAGGTATCAATCTGAGTAACGAATTCAGGCAAATGATTACCAGTAGCATCATCAATTGAAAACACTAATAATCAATATATTAAAAACATATGTTTGTATGAATGAGTTTATGAATACAGGTTTAAGAAGTTTCGGTTAAAAAAATTTGTCACCTTATCCGAGTAGCTTGTCCAATTTGTGATGAACTTGGACAGCATCGAACCCATGAATCCGAAAAGGGCACTTGATGCACCAATTGAAACAATGTCTTTTTTAGGATCTTGATGAAGACAAGATAAAATACTTCCGCCTAAGCCGGCAAGTACATATAAGATTCCTATCTTCACTCATCCACATTCATTTAAAAATCAATAAAAAAATGAATAGAAATTTATCCGAGATTGATTAACTAGCTAGCTCAGTTTTAATGTTCTTGCAAAATCCGAATTCCTCTTCGAGCTGGATACTGGTGGGTAGAAGGGTAAAGATATTGAAAAGTAAATGGACAACACTGGAATGAAGAAACATGCAAGAGAATAAACGCCATCGTTCACCTTGCTCCATGTTATATGTGAAGCCTTATACGCTGTCTTATTGACATAAATTCACTCTGCATCTTGACCGTTGGTTTTTTTAAGTAATCTAACAGCTGAAAATTGAAGACTGGTCAAACCTATAAAAGCTATAGTCTCTCTCTTTCTCGGAAGACAGTCTCTCTCTTTCTCGGAAGACAGTCTCTCTCTCAATCGAAAGCTTCCCCAAATTTCTTCGTTAGGGTTCAAGAATAGGGCTTCTCTATGTGTGTGTGTAAATCTTTAGTTAATCTGTCCATTAAAGTTGTGTTTCTTTGTGGTCTTGAGAATCAGGTTTGGAGTTCTCTGTTTGGGTTGTAGATTTACCGGTACTGGGTTGAAGTCTGAGTAGTTCTTGATAGTGAATGTTGTAAGGGGAGATCAATTGGTGATACTAATATTAGTGCAGCGAGCATCCATATTCTGGAGCTTAATATGGACGTAGCTTGTTCAACTTTGAACAAGTGAACCACGGTAAATACTATGTGTTGATTTGTTTCCTTTTGCGTTCTTTGATTGATTATGTTGGAAGTTGATTAGGATTAGTAGGACTGGAATTACAACAATGGTATCAGAGCCGAGTTTAGAGTTCCTCAAAAACAAATTGAAAATTCTAGGGTTTCGAAATATTTTTGGGGCTTTTTTGATTAATTAGTTCCAAGAGTCCTAGAGTTCCAAACACAGCTAGAATCCTCTAAAATCCTCAGTAAATCGAGTCCATAGGACACAATCTTGATTTCTTAGGGTTTTCCTTTGAATTCAAATTATGAGCATCACACGCATTGAAATCTCCCAATATGATGGGAAGATTGGTTTCAACACTTGGAAAAAGAAGATGAAGACCCTCTTATCCCACAAAAAGGTGGGAATTGCACTAGAGAAAGATGTCACTAAATGGCTGGAAGAAAAGCTGAAAAAGAAGGCAGATGTGGACGAAGAAGCGTATAACTTGATCATCATGAACCTGTCTGACACTGTGCTTCGAAAGGTGGATGGCGTGGAATCTCCGATTCCATTCTAGGGTAAACTTGAATCTTTATATGCTCTTAAATCTGCTCCTAATTTAGCTTTCCTAAAAGGTGCTTTGTTTTCTTATAAAATGGACCAAGCAAAATCTTTAGATGAAAATTTGGATGAATTCCTAAAAATGAACCTAACCCTAAAAGGTACTGACCAAGAACTAGGAGATTCCAGCCTAGTCATAATCCTGTTGAATTCCGTACCAAAGGAATACTTAGTGGTAAAGAATGCCCTTCAGTATAGTGGAACTGTACTCAGTGTGGACCTTATAGTTTCTAGGCTAAAATCAAGGGAATTAGAATTAAAGATTAAAAAATGTAGTGGTAGTAATCTGTTTGTAAAAGGGAAATTCGATACTGGACAATCTGGTAAAGAAACTAGAAAGAACCCTCAGAGACATGTAGGCTCTAAAAAACATAAAGACTAGTAAGGGTAATGGGAAACCTGAGGGTGAATCTAGGAAGTGTTTTTTTTGTAACAAAACAGGGTCCTTTAAGAAGAATTGTTATGAATGGATTAAAAAGAACAAACAGGCTAGTACAGAAACCAATCTAGCTAGCACAAGTAGTAACATAGAAATATCTGAAGCTCTTACTATTTCCAATACGTCTAGAAGTAATGAGTGAGTGCTAGACTCAGGTTGTACCTTCCACATGAGTCCAAACAGAAATTGGTTTCAAAGACTTAAAACTAGGGAACAAGAAACATTATTCATGGGCAATAATCACTCTTGTGAGGTTCAAGGAATAGGTGACATAACCATTAGGCTGAATAATGGTAAGTTAGTTCTGCTCACTAGGGTTAGGCATATACCCGAACTTAAACGTAACCTAATTTCACTTGGAACCTTGGATGAATCTGGTTGTTCCTATAAAGCACAAAATGGCTGCTTGGAAGTGTACAAAAATGGAAATGTGCTGATTAAGGGTGTTAAGAAGAATGGTCTTTATATCTTATGTGGGCAATACTATCATGATGTGCTTAATTCTACTTTACTTTATACTAATGTATCTGCTGCAGAGAAATGACATTTGAGATTGGGCCATATAGGCCAAAATGGCATGAATGCATGGAAACAGCAGGGTTATTTTGGTAATGATCTTGTGTCTAGTTTAAATTTCTGTGAAACATGTATCCTTGGGAAACAGCACAGGATGAGTTTCCACAAAGATACTCACCTTGCTGAAAATTGCTTAGACTATTTACATGCTGATATTTGGGGCACAGAAAAGGTCAAGTCACATGGAGGGAACATGTACTTCCTCTCCATTGTTGACGACTACAGTAAGAAGGTATGGGTATACCTTTTCAAGACTAAGGATGAAGCCTTGACTAAGTTCAAAGGATGGAAAAATCTGGTTGAAACTCAATTAGATAGAAGAGTCAAAACACTTAGGACAGATAATGGGTTGGAGTTCTGTAACCTAGAATTTGATACTTACTGTGTCAATCAGGGGGTACTAAGGCATATGACTGTTAGGGTAACCCCACAACAGAATGGGGTTGTAGAGAGGATGAACAGAACTCTCCTAGAAAGGGTTAGGTGCCTTCTTTTTACTGTTGGTTTGCCCAAAACTTTCTGGGGGGAAGCTCTAACCACTGCAGCCTATCGATTAATAGGAGCTCATCAAGTTCAATAAGCTTTAAGTGTCCAGAAGAGAGATGGTCAAGAAGGAGACCAAACCTCAACCACCTAAGGGTCTTTGGGTGCGCAGCATATGCACACACTAGAAAGGGTAAGTTAGAGCCTATGTCCCTTAAATTTGTCTTTTTAGGGTATCAAGAAGGGACTAAAGACTACAAGTTGTGGGGGAGGGATGCACCAGGAATTAGGGTTATAATCAGTTGGGATGTAGTCTTTAATGAGACCATGTTTCCTTGCAAGGTTTCTAATGACAATGCAAGTAAGCCAAGGACAAATCCTAAAATGCTTGATCAAACAGAGAGATCTCAGTTTGAGGTGGAGCCACCAAGCCTGACAGAACATTCTGAACAACTTGAAGCCACTGAACCACAAAGTCCCACACTGCCAAATAATGGGGACCAAGATGAAGAAGAGGAGCAACCTGAAAACAGTGATGAAGTCTAGAATGATAACCTAGCAGAATACCAATTAGTGAGAGACAAAGTTAGGAGGGAGATAAGGCCCTTTAACAAGTATAGCTATGCTGACTTAATCTAGACCGCCCTTGATACTGGGGTAGAGACACTAAGGTCTGAACCTGAAACCTACTAAGAACCTATGAGCTCCAAAGACAGAAACAAATGGTCGGAAGCCATGAAGGAGGAAATGATGTCCCTAAAATAGAACAGAACCTGGTCCCTCGTCCCAAAACTAGCTGACCAGAAACTGGTAGACTGCAAATGGCTCTACAAATTAAAGGAAGGCATAACAAGCTCAACTTCTCCAAGATTCAAAGCCAAACTGGTGGCAAAGGGCTTTACTCAAAGGGCAGGTATTGACTTTACAGAAATTTTCTCTCCTGTAGTTAAGTTTAAGACAATTAGGCTAATGCTAGCTATTGTGACCCATTATGACTTAGAATTGGAACAAATGGATGTTAAAACTGCCTTTTGCATGGTGAATTAGAAGAAAAAATATACATGTGTCAACCAATTGGGTTTAAAGATAGGAACTTGCCTGAACATGCTTGCCTACTGCATAAATCCCTTTATAGACTTAAACAATCCCCTAGGCAGTGGTACAAAAGGTTTGACTCATTCATAGTAGGAGTTGGGTTTAATAGAATTGCATATGATAATTGTTTTTACTTTGCTTGTATAAATAACATGCCTATATACTTACTGTTGTACGTAGATGACATGTTGTTAATAAGCAAGTCTAAGTCATATATAGATGAACTAAAAGCAAAATTGAGTGCTGAGTTTGATATGAAAGATCTAGGGTCTGCAAAAAAGATTTTGGGGATGATGATTGATAGGAATAGAAAATTAAATAGAGTGAAACTTCACCAATTACCATACCTGCAAAAACTAACATCTAGGTTTGGAATGACTGATGCTAAACCTGTCAACTTACCCTTATCAGGACACTTTACATTGAGCAAGTTACAGTGCCCCAAAACCGATGCTGATAGGATTAAAATGGAAACCATACCCTACTCTAGTGCCATAGGATCTATCATGTATTCCATGATAAGCACCAGGCCTGATCTTTCTTTTGCAATATAATTATTGAGTAGGTTTATGTCAAATCTAGGAATAGAACACTAGGTTGCATTAAAATGGTTACTCAGATACATTAACACTACAATGCATGTTGGATCTTCTTGGGTATGTGGACTCTGATTTTGATCTTCTTGGGTATGTGGACTCTGATTTTGCAGGAGATCGAGATTCAAGGAAATCCACCACAACCTACAACTTTACCTTAGGTGGAAATTGCATCAACTGGAAATCACAACTCCAACCATTGGTTGCACTGTCCACAATAGAAGTTGAGTATGTGGCAGTGAGTGATGCATTCAAGGAGGCAGTATGACTACAAGGGATCTTGAAAGAGGCAATTTTGATGGATGGACTTGTGACTGTGTATTCTGGCAGTCAAAGTGTCATTCATCTAAGCAAGAACCACGTATATCATGAGAGGACAAAACATGTGGATGTGAAGTACCACTTTGTCCGAGACCAAATCAAAAAAGGAAATCTGAATCTACTGAAAATACCAACTGAAGAGAACCCAGTTGATATGGGAAAAAAAGTTGTAACTTTTGCAAAGTTCAAGCACTGCTTGAACTTCCTTCACATCAACTGATTTCATAGAGCTGAGAAGGAGTATGTGAAAAGCTTGCTGCACCTGTATGTTGCTATCAGAGGAAAGAATAAGGCTTCAAGGTGGAGATTGTTATATGTGAAGCCTTATACGCTGTCGTATTGGCTTAAATTCATTCTACATCTTGATCATTGGTTTTTTAAGTAATCTAACGGTTGAAAACTGAAGACTAGTCAAACCTATAAAAGATGCAGTCTTTCTCTTTCTCAAAAGATAGTCTCTCTCTCAATTGAAAGCTTCCCCAAATTTCTTCGTTAGGGTTCAAGAATAGGGCTTCCGTGTGTGTGTGTGTAAATCTGTAGTTAATCTGTCCATTAAAGTTGTGTTTCTTTGTGGTCTTGAGAATCAGGTTTGGAGTTCTCTGTATGGGTTGTAGATTTACTGGGTTGAAGTCTAATTAGTTCTTGATAGTGAATGTTGTAAGGGGAGATCGATTGGTGTATTGTAATTGTTGATGATACTAATATTAGTGCAATGAGCATCCATATTCTGGAGCTCAACGTAGACATAGCTTGTTCAACTTTGAACAAGTGAACCATGATAAATACTATATGTTGATCTGTTTCTTTTCGCGTTCTTTGATTGATTGTGTTGGAAGTTGATTAGGATTAGTGATACTGGAATTAGAACACTCCACTAGTTTTCGGTCTAGTCCACTGACCTTTTTGAGCCTGGAGACGATTAGCAGAAGAGAAGAGAAAGCTATTTTTGGTCTCGAATTTCAACATAAATTAATGAAACTGAAAATTTTCGGTGAGAAAGACAGGCACATTAATTCTTACGTTGCGACAAAAGGGCCAGTGGATTTTCATTTGTGGGTTCAAATGAAAACCTCCCTAACTGTTTCTCCAGAACAAATTTGTCCACCCAAATATTATCAGGGCAATTGTTAACGTACATGGTGTAAATAAACATAGCAATGCAAGACAAAAAAACCATCGGCATGAGCCACGTGCACCACGGCTCGGGACCTGTCCTATACCCCATGACTACAGCTGGCCCCGTGCGCGGAGGAGAATCCACAATTGACAATGCAGAAATGGTATTCTCAAACAAAAGAGAGGAAGAGGAAAGGAGTTATTGTGGCAAAGATCGGGTCTTACAATGTGTTGATTCTTATTTTAGGCACCTGCATAAATTTTGCGTCAAATTTGGTCTTTACAAAGTTGCCTATAATTAGCTGGCCTGCAGCCAAATCAATCTGGATATTTTATCAGATAATATAGGAAAAGTTTAGCGTTCAACAGATATGGTTTCCGCTGTCATCCATACAACCGGTCAATATATTCATGTCACACATGAAGTCAACAATTTATTCATAAAATCCAAAACATTGGAGAGGTTTAAAGATTTACATCATTATTGCTAAGTCATTGAGGACAAAAACTGATCTGATAATATATATAGCATTCAATCTATTTACGTTTTAAACACTTTACGGCAGGAACTGAATTACTAACTGTTGCTTGAGCATTGAGGCATGAGGATTGGCAGCCTGCCCCATGAACAGAACTTTTTATGAAAATGTCTGTAAGTCTAAGATTGTCACAACCAATACTCTGGCTGCAATTCAATATAATTGCTTTCTCCGAGCTTGAAGTCCCTTCGAAATTATTGTAGAAAACATCGCTCACTTTAACAGCTGATGTCTGCCAATTATACGAAACAAAATATAAGAATCAACTATTCCGACTTTGACATTGTTTTTTACTGATCATATACCTGATTTGGGCAGTTTCCAGGAACTGGACAATAATATTGGTCTATGATAATAGGGTTGGCAACTGCATCAAGATGAATTCTCTGAAAGTAAATCTCCTTGGCAAATCCAGATCCTCCCTGGAAAAGTATGCCAAGAACAGAAGGGAAATATTAATTACGTACCCAGATAAATCAATCAAATATTATTCATTTGTCTTCATTACCTGCCATGTTTTAATCCTTGCTCCATTTGTACTCCCTTTGAAGCTACAGTCGCTGACGTTTATATTTTTAACTCTAGCCATAGCTCCATTTGCTCCCAAACTTCCAATACTAAAAAATAGTAAAATCCTTTTATCAATTAAGCGAACAGACAATTAAATAGGCAGTTGATTTTTCTGCAAATATTGAATTTAGCTTATTGAGAACCTTATGCCGTGACCTGGTCCACATGTCACATGACTAATATTGAAGTTGAAGGACTCAGTACCAATGGCAATACAGTCATCACCTACAGTATAGTGAACAAACATAAAGTAAAATAAGTGCAATAAATTCTAATTAACTGTCTATATATAGAACCAGAGAATACCAGTTTCAATGTTACAATCGTGGATATAAACATTCCTTGTCTGGCCGATATCGATGCCATCGGTGTTGGGACTTGAACCAGGAGCAGTAATATTTAGATGAGAAATGACTACATTCCTGCAACCAGTAACAGTAATATGGTTCCTTGGGCTGTTGATGTGCTTCAATTGATTCAGACGGAGGTTAGTGCATTTGTTAAACGTCAAAGCCTAGCCAAATCACCAAATAATTTAGTACTGATTGCATTCAATAATACTATTCTCCATTGGATTGAAAATATATATCAAATAATTATTCTTACAGCAGGTCTTTTCCCAGGTTCACTTTCTTGCTGCCACCAGCTTGCACCTCGTCCATCAATTTGCCCGTTCCCATCAATTTTAAGCCAGTTTATGTTTTCGAAAACAAGCCAGTTTTGCCTATCGTCACCTTTCCAAGCTGTCATATCAGGTGCCATAATATTTCCGAGAATCTGTGATACCATGATAAGAGCATTAATATTCAGAAATTTTGAGCGTGTTTGGATGAGTTTATCTACTGTGGCCAAAAGAGCTCATTTAAAGTCATAAGCACTTTTGAATTTTTTTTGGATTGCTTAGTTAAATTTCAAAAGTATTTATAGGATTTTAAATAAATTATTTTACAATCTTTTTAAGTTTATTTAAAGTATTGAAATTTAAAAATATCCCTATTATATAATTTTTTTGTAAATTTGACTTGATTTATTATTGTATATTAAAACTTTTTTTGGTATATATATTAATACTAAAAAACTCTTTTACGTTTTTCTAACTAAAAAACTAACAAATTATTCATAAAAACTACATTTTCATAAGATCTATTCTAATAAACTCTTTTTTTTTTTTTTTTTTTTAAAGATAACTGAGGTATTTATGCTCACATTAGAACCTGTCTAATCCTTAGGGTCACAGAACACCTACAAGCCAAATGTACCAATATAGTTACATAAATGTGGTAGATACCTCTCATGCAATTCGAACACAATACCTCCTGAGTATAGTTAACCCTAATGACTAAAGAGTTTGTCATCCGGCTACGAGGGTATAGGTAAAAGAAAAAGCTTTACTAAAATAAGTAGTTATACCAAACGGACTCTTAAACCGCTAAAAAACTTTGATAACTTTTGCTCACAAATGTTCAATTACCTTAAAATTAATGGCAGAGGATGTGCATGGACCTTGAAACTTAACTGGCTTCAAAAGGAATGTTCTCCCGGCTGGTATAAGCAGAAGTGGGGCGGTTTTGTTTGCTCCACAAACAGCCGCCCAAGCTCTCAAAAAAGCCTTTACATCATAAAGAAATTCAATGAGTATATTTTAAGGAATTAAATAAATCATCAGAGGAAAGGAAATTAAGGAGATGAAGACAATAACACATTACTTGTGAATCATCTTTTCTGCCATCGCCAACGGCCCCCATTTTCATCACGTTAACAACATAATTAAAACCAGGTCCTGTCCCATAGTTTTGAAGGCCTGATCCGCAGTATGCCATGGACAAAACCAATAATGTAGTGCAAATTTTCTGCAATGGAGAACTCTCAGGCTTGGACATGATTCTACATAATCTTTGCAGTATCATATATTTACTATACTACTTTTCATAACATCAAATTTTATGCTATAAACGAAAATTTCGGAACTCTGAACCTTCTCATGGTTCCTAGAAACATTTTTCATTACGAGAAAAATTGCTGACAAAAACGTTTTGTTTTTTGAAAACAGAAACATTCAGTTTTGATGTAAATGAATATATGCAACTTTGAAGCCTTTTGAGAACAATAAGAAGCTTACCAACATATTTCGTGTAGCGAATAAATGAAATATTGATGGAAAAGATGTTGAATGAAGTGAAGTTTGGTGCTGAAAGAATGGATTGGCAAGTTAAGTTTTCATGGTAGTGATCTGATGAATTTATAGCTGAAAATACCTCTAATTATAGAATGTATAATTAATTCAAGATCAAAATAAATCGATTATATACTTCTTTTAGCTCTCATACAACATTTTAAAACATACAGAAAAAAATGAGTGTATGTTGACTTTTAGGAAAGAGATGGTAAGGAAAATTTTTAATAGAAAATCGATTGATTATATACATTCCAAATTTTGTCCAGTTTCCTAGGAGGGAATTTTTTACCAATTTTTGTTTTTACCTTTTACCTTATAAACAATGAAGGGCTTTATTCAATTTACGATTTTTGTTTCAAAAGGCATGTCATACATTAAGAAAGGAATTTATAATTTGTATTAGGATCATATATCTTATCTTCTAGATATTCCCATAATTTACATTTCAGAACCGTTTATACATTCATTTTAAATTCTCAAAAGTGATTTATTCGACAGAAAAAATTGTGTATATATATAGATAGAAACTCTTATGAGTAATAAGATCGCAAATTGTAATCATAAAAGATATGAAAGTTAACCTAACAAAGTTGCTCATTTACTTAGAGGTGACCTTATTCCTTTGGAATTTTGAGCCATAATCAAATGGAGTCAATCTCCCAATATAGGGGGTGTTTACCTAAGTTTATGAAAATTAGCTTATAAGTATTTGAAATTTTAAACAATTACGTGTTTGGTTAAAATACTTATAAGTAACTGATAAGTAGTTGATGTGTTTGGTAAAATGTGGCTTATAAATACATTTTATTATAAAATAACTAAAAATGGTACTACATTAAACAAGGGTATATTATGAAATTTTAAAATTAAACAAGAATAATGTGATAATATACTTAGTCAACCTCTGCTTATAAGCAAAAAAAAAAAAAAGTACCTCTCACCCCAACTTTTTTTTTTTCTTTTTCTTTAAAAGCTCAATTTATAAGCTTAAAAAAGTTATAAATAAACAGGTCAACTTAATTTTAGAGCTCATAAACTAGTTTGACCAGCTTATAAGCTTAGACAAACACCCTCTCCTTATAGTTGCCTTCATGGACGGAGGAATGGGGGGTCAAGGAGGGTCAGTTGACCCTTCTTAAGTTTTAAATTTTTTTTACTAGTTTTACAAATTTGCTCCTAAATGAAAAATAAATTACAAATAACTTTACCCCATCAAATAAGTTAAACTGTCATTTTTTCTTCTTAGGTTGTCAAAACTAAACTCATCTTCCTCTACTTCCCAAACCGATCTTTCTTTATTGTCCATAACTGATTCAACAACTTAGGTTTCAATTTTTTTTCCAAATTTTTAATTCTTTATCCACACAAATGAACAAACCCATTTTTTTTTCAATTTGTCACGTAATACAAATACATTTTATATTTGTATTCTTTAATTTTGAAAATTTAAGGTTAAATTATAGATTAGGATTAGGAAGATGAAACTCTCATTGGGACCACAAGTTGTACCCATCTTTTTACAATGTTCTAGATATGTAACTTCAAGAGTTAAATAATCTTTTCAATGAGGTAAACACTAAATTGCTTATTTGTTTGACATATTTATGTTCAAATGAATCATTTGTTGTTTTTGATAAACAAAAAGTGATGTGTGTTACCGAACTTTATCCAAAAGATTTTTTTGACTTAGAACTCATGGCACTTGATTCTCTCCTAGATGTTTACATTTTGGATATATACTCTAAAGTCAAATTTATGGGATCAAAAGGGATTGAAGATCTTGCAAAAATAATTGTTAAAACTAAGAAGAATAGAGTGTTTCCAATAGTTTATTTGTTGATGAAATTAGCATTGATTTTACCCCTTATCACTGTAAGTGTAGAAAGAGCATTTTCAACAATGAATTTTGTGAATAATTGTTTCTGAAATAAAATGAGTGATCAATGGTTGAATAACGACTTAGTCTTGTATATAGAGAAAGATATATTCAATAGTATTGATAATGAAGTCATTATACAATACTTTCAAAAAATGAAATCTCATCAAAGACAATTATAAATGTACTAATTAATGAGAATTTTATAAATACAAAACTTGTGCTTAATTTAATTTAAAATTGTATTGTTTTTCCAACTTTGACCTCTCTACATTTCATTCATGTCTATATCATTGGTTGCCTTCTAATATAATATTTTTATACTACTCATATGTGCATGTTTATGAACAAATTGTAAATCATTGTAATATTGAATCTAAGAAGGCAATTACACGCCATCCCCACCTTATTATTTTGGCGTTTCTCGTTTAGTAATCACACTACAAAAAGAAGGCATTCCTTAACAATTTTAAACTGTGAAGAGCAATTCGTTCGCGGATAAGTGATTATCAAGGGAGTCATTGTCAAGAATTGTTTGATTTTGACTCACTTACAAGAGTAAACGACTTTTTCCTGCCCAAGGTTTGCCTTGATGACGTTTCTCATCCAAAGAGTTTCAAAATACCACTTTACCACCCAATGTTTATATTTCGTTAATACTCAAAATATACTTCACTTTCTCAACCGGTATTCAACGAGTTACCAAGAGTCAGGATAAGAGTGTTTTTGTAGAGTGGAGGCCGGTGGATTGAATAGTAGTGACCAATTGAATATTTGCCGTCAGAAATTATTTAAGAACAAGAAACCCTAACTTTGCAGTGATCGAAAATCAACAAAAAATCAGGTCCCGAATTGAGAGGGGTTTTGTAAAGGCAACCGGGGGTTCAAATGATGGTGATGAAAAGATTTTTCGTCACCAGAACCAGCTTTGGGTGGTAATAGAATATTAACTTTGGGTGGGAAAGTGTCATTAAGGCAAACCTTGGGTGGGAAAAAGTCGTTTACTCCACTTACAAGTTACAAGTAGGAAAAATTAGATTAGCTTGTTAATTGATAAACTTTACATGATAGCATACAAGCATGTAAGAAGAAGGATGTGTTCAATTGCTGTTGATAAAATAATCAAAGACATGATCTTGGCTCTACAATTCCTAAATTGTGTCCATAAGCATTGTTGCAGCTAGAAACGAGATGTTTTCCTTTAGTGGCTGATTTCAATCGAATATCCTCAAGGCTGATGTTGGCACAAGGAACATTACTGTTGCAACCAAGATTGATGGCCACCTCGGTGGTGGATGTCCCGGCCAAATGGGAGAATCGTACATTGCTTATATGAACTCCGGTTTTCTTATCACATATATACAAGATAAACTGTATCAGTTTTAGAATAATTAATGGCATAGAACATATTAAGATCAAAGAGTTTATTTCTCTTACCGTGCTGTTACAAGCACCTTTGACATCACAGTAGAACTGGTCAATGATTATCGGATTCTCCACTTTTACAAACGTTAGATGTGAGAACTCAACATTTCGAACCTCACCTCTCCCAACCTAATAATTCAATTCAATTCGTAAAAAAACTAGCCAAGTCACATAATTCTTTTTTTTTTTTTTTTTGGATGACCGAGGGTGTCTGAGCCAGTTTACGCGCACATCAACTAACCCCTCGAGACCCTGAAACTATCAGTTAGGTAAGAGTTCCAGTGACTACTCATATTAGCAACCAAGAAGAGACTCAAACTCAAGACTTCTTAAGTAATACACCCAAAATTTCTTATTGAACCATTTGACCACTCAGAAGTAGTTAAGTCACATAATTCGTTGTAGAAGTATATATAGGTTTTACACTTGAATATATAGCTGGTTTAATTTCCATCTTATGTTTTATTACACTGCATAATTTTTGCAGCTCTCCTGATCAAATTAACCTTGATTATTCAGAAGCTTTATCTTATTGATAATCACTATTAATACATGAATGAAAAAGAAATAGGCTATCAAGAATATTATATATAGTGAAAGAATCATACTTGCCAAGTCTTGATCCGGGCTCCATTGGTAGTCTTGTAGAACGAAACATTTCTCACAGTGATGTTTTCTACTTGTACTTCATTTCCATCTCTACCTAAGCTTCCAATGCTACCCACCAATGTAGCAAATTAAAAAAATTTGCTCAAAATTCTAGATATATATCATTAATACTTGTGGCACTTACCTTATACCATGACCAGGTCCGCAATTTACATAGCTGACTTTAATCTTTGAAACATAATCACCAATCGAGATGCAATCATCCCCTGTGTTTTACCATTAAGAAAAAAAAAAAAAAAGTAGTGCTGAGGATTGCAAGAGTAATTTTAAGAAATGAACATTTTACCAGTGCCAATAATCGAGGATTGGACAGATACATTCCGGGAATTTGAAATGTGAATTCCATCAGTGTTGGGGCTTGTTACAGGAGATCTTATCACCAAGGATCTGAAGCTAACATTTTCACTATCAGTTACAAGTATATGGGTTTGAGGACTCCACACAACATAAATTCCGGTCATATGCACATCGCTACAATGTCTAAAACCCACTGCCTGTAAAAAGAATATGGAAAAACTTGCATCAGCTTCGTATAAATCTATGGCTGCAAAAAGATTTTGATACAAAATGATCACTCATTGACTTACTGTAGGTGCCAGTGTTGTACAGCCCTGCAAAATATAACAAAATTATAAAGAAGTCTGCATGATTTTGATTTATATAGGTAAAGTAAACCACTGGCCAAGACGTCCTATATAAATTATATTACATCTATCAAGACGTCCTTACTAGAGAATTAACGCAGATATTTATAATTTATATATATACCTCTATGGGTTTAAGTTTGCATGAATTATCCGACCACCTCTTTCCATTTCCATCAATGAGGCCAAAGCCACTGATATTTAGCCCTGAAACGCCATTAAAAACTAGCCATTTTCCCCTCTCTGATGCTTGACATGCATGAAGATCATCTGGAGCCTTCACTATTCCTGACAGCTACAGGAACACTACATTAAGTTGAGGGTATTTTTTATCTATTATTATTATTATTAATAAAAATCTATTGTTTCTTGCTTACTCGGATGTTGATGTTACTGGATTTGCAAGGGCCAGTGAAGGTCATGGGATACACCAGAAATGTCTTTCCCTTTGGAATAATCATGGTTGGTGTGCCTTCCATTGCATTGCAGGTTTCGTCCCAAGCTTTCTCAAATGCCTATAATTCAAAACTGTTAAAACCATTTTCAGCTTTAGATTAAAAAAAAAAAAAAGATGAAGATGTTATTACCAAGGAATCATTCGAGTTTCCATCACCATTTGCTCCATAATCTAAAACGTTAAATGTATTCTCAGCATACACATTCATGAAAAATATTGACACTACTGAGATCAGGCCCAAAATATATATTCTTCCCAATAAATCCTGCAAAGTGAAAAAATAAAATAAAAATTAAACTGATGAATGATGCAAGAGCAAATTTGAATCCCTCTTGATAATACAGAAAGATTGCTTACCAACATAGCTAAATGAAATGATTGGTGGCAAAGATGTTGAATCAATGGTGAAGTTTGTGTTCAAAGAGTGACTTGGCGAGTTAAGCAAGCATACAATATATAAGAATATCTACCTATAAACATAGAATTTATAATTACTTTAAACCATATATGATAGATGCTGATGGATTCTATTCCCTTTAGCCCTCATCAAACCTTTAAAAACATACCAAATTAAAATTTTAGAGTTTTTTTCGAGAAAGAGATAGATCGCTATCCAATCATACTTGCATATATAGCATATCAATTAGAATACATTAATATTTTAATGATTAATATTTATACTAATTTGTGTTTTTACCTTAAAAACAATGAAGGGTTTACTTCATTTTACCTTATCTTCTTGCACAGCTCATAACACAATCATATGGCATTTTATTAGGAAAGGATAATACTACTCAATTTAAGTAAGAATAATAGAATATCTCAAATTATATATATCCTAAATAATATAACAACTAACATAAGAACTATTTTGCCAAGGCATCATTTGATTTCCATACTCCCTAATTTTGGCTAAAATGTTAAAGGTCTTAGAGATCAACATTCACATTCATCTGAATTAATGACAATTCAGAGATAAAGCACAATATTTTATTCTAGCCAAAAAAAATCCTACACATTGAATACCAATGATCTGAAAACCAGACCAGACCAACCGAACACCATCGACCGACGTCCTCTTTGGTCCCAATTTGGAATTTTACTGTTCATCCAAATCCCTAATCTTACCGCCGACGAACGAGGGGCTATCAAGTGTCGGGGTTAAAGGGGTTTCATAGAGCGAAAGCTAGTGGTTCAATAGATGGTATTGGATTAAATTTTGGACTCTGGAATCGGCTGGAAAAATCAACCCAATACGCGAGTCACGGCCGACGAATGGGAGGCTATCAAGTGTCGAGGTTAGAGGGGTTTCGTAGAGCGAAGGCCAATGGTTCAAGGGGTGGTGTTAGATTAAATTTTGGATGCTGGAATCAGCCAGAAAAATCAACCCAATAAGCGAGTCACGGCCAACAAACGAGGGGCTATCAAGTGCCAGAGTTAGATGGGTTTTGTAAAGTGAATGTCAGCGGTTCAGATGGTGGTGTTGGATTAAATTTGTGACGTCGGAATCAGCCAAAATTTAGTTGAAAAAATCAACCCAATCGTGGCTGTGTTCGTGAGTCATGACCGATGAACAAGAGACTACCAAGTTCCGGGGTTAGAGAGGTTTTGTAGATTAGAAGACGATGGTTCAAGTGGCTGTGTCAAATTGAATTTTGGCCACCAGAATCAGACAGAATTTGGCCGGAAAATTCAAAACCCAAACAAATCGCAAAGGTGTATTTGCTAGATTCCAAACCTACAGGGACTACAACGTATTTTCAGGGTGATTTTGCAAGATTTCAAACTTTTTAGACTACCGGTCAAACTGTGAACCGAGCCCTTGACCAAGTCAAGGCCCAATCCGGTTTCAAAACATTGCTGAATAACAGTTGCTTCAAGAGTCAAGAATTTCAAATAGAATACTTCTTGTTTAGCCATCTTCATAAATGTGTCATCATCTACATAAAATATCCACCCTATTTCTCACAACTCACTACTTATAAATAATTCCTGCAATATCACAATTCTTTCCTTTCTCAAATCTTCTCTCAACTAAAACCTTATGAGCAATTAACAATCCTAATAATACCAACCAACATGAACAAAATTGTTTGACATTTAATCTCGCGACATCATATCTGAACTGAAACGTTGTGGCTAAAGACAGTAGATTTAGAAGTCCAACCATTTGGTGTAATAGACACAGGTTGTCGGGGAGATTATGCCATCAGGTGTACAAAGATTTATCTGTGGACAAACTCCACAAGGAATGGAAGCCAAGGCCCCTATCTTTGGTTCACCTCCACTGCCTCCCTTTTCACCCCCACGGCTTTCCTTACTTACGCATTTATAACAAGTTTTTCCAGTTGGAATACTAGCAAACTCCCCGCTTCCATTACTCTTCAATTCATTAATCTCATTATCCAAAACCAAAGCCTTCATGATCTCTTCAATTTGCTGATTCGACAAGTCAACTGCAAATACCCCACTCCTTCTAATTAAATCTGAAACTCCCTCCAAAGTAGCAAGCTTCAAACGGAATACGTGCTTTACACATTGTTCTCTCACAAGTGTTATAAATTCTGTGTCTAAGCTCCCACCAGCATACCAGGCTCCACCAGAGATTTCCTTCGAGGGTTCAAACTCTGATGCCATGAAGTGTTTCTTTCCCTTGTTTTGAATATTCACGACCTCTTTGATCAAATTCTTGGCTTGGAGTGACTTGAGGGATTTATTAACCATATTATCAGGGAGGTTGGTCTCCCTTTTCATGTCTCTTGACCACATACCCATATCTTGTTTGCTTCTGATTACGTCATAGAGCAGGCGCTCATGTTCTGTTAGAGGATCAGCAGGTGAATTCAAGTCTGGCCTTTTCCGCTTATTGGATGAAGGCCCTTGTGACCGACTCATTCTGATTCAAAGAATAACAAACCACCGATGAAGGCCCTCGCAACTGACTTATTCCTGTTCAAAGATTATCATAATAAGTAAACTGCAATAAACTAGAAGCAGTTCAAACAGGAATTTTAATGGCTAATGTGGTAACAAATACACACAGTGGACTTGAATATCCTTGAAAGAAAGTCATTTGATGGAGCACAGAAAAAATATCACTTGGTTCAGACCTTACAAGTTAATCTTCCATATTGCTTGTGAGCCAAGAATACAACAATATCAAAGAAACTGAACTAGTACAATAACTTGCTTTAAATGACCTAAACTTCTGGCTCATTTACTGGCTCCAGAAGTTGCAACACAAAACCACTTATTTAATTTTCATTTAGTTTTTTCCTCCCAGCAACCCAAAAGCACAGAAAGGCACAAGAAAATCTAGAGACCGAGTAAAATTCTACATTTAAACCCATTTAGAGAAGAATACTCATAACAGACTAAAACAAAGATATAACAATACCAAACTTTTCACAGTATGACCTAAAAATCTTCCTTATCAAATACAGAGAAATCCAAGTAGTGGTTTAACAATTAGACTATAAAACACAACGAAAAGAATAGATTTTAGTTTCAAACAATTACTAATTGATAAGTTAGAAAATATGGGAAAAGAAAAGTAAAATAAAACTTAAAATATAGACATCTAATGTTATATAGCCGAAGCAACATAAAAGAAAATGAGAAAATACAAACTGTGATGAAAATATTTCATTTCCATGTCAAATTTATAGCAAACAATGCAAACAGAAGTTATTGAATTTAATCGCAAATCCACATCTTCCATTGTAAGCCGCTTCGTTACAACAAGCTTATTGCAGGGATTGGCCATAAGCTTAACAAGAACAAGTTTTCTTAGGGTTAATCTAAAGGTTTTGAAAATGAATTCTATCCAACAAGAAGATTGGCCCGTGAATGACAGCAATGGTGTTTGCCTCAAAATGAAACAAACCCATATAACTAAATCACCATATTGTAATCTTCACTAAGGAATTTTATCAAACAGGAAGAAGCCAATAAAATAAATTAAATACAAAAAGCAGTTATTAAACCACCGTCTTGATCAGACATTCATACCCATTAAACAAATTTAAGAACCCAATAACATAAACACATCAAAGTCAAATTCCATAAACTTAAACCATATCACCAAGTACCGAAAAGGAAACAAAAGCTATATTTGTTATATCAAGATGGATTAAAAAAAAAAAAAAAAAAAAAAAGCGAATAATTTCACAGAAAAGAGATCAAAGCTCACTCACCGTATCTGGAATGAAAAGGCCAATGCACGAAATCGGAGCTCTGCTAAAACAGATGGAACCAATGCCAAATAGGCGACGTTCCTCAACAGAAGGGTTTTGGAGGGTTTTATTTCTAGTTTTCTACCCGGCTCTCTGTTGTTTCCGTCACTGTAGAGTGACGAGCTTCTTTTATTTATTTTTTTTTAATTTTATTTTTTACAGTAAAACCCCAAATGAAATCGAAGAAGTCTCATGCCGGTAATGTAAAACAGATTTAACTGCCGTAAACGCAACACTTTTTGAATTTGTTTGATTTTTCACATCTGTACTTGTGAAAATTCTTAAATACAGATCCAAAATTTAAACTTAAATTTTTAAGAAAACAAATTAAATTCCTTGAATAAAAACCCTAAAAGATAAAACTCATGTTCTTCTGCATATTAATTCGAGTTATCAAAACTTTAATTTTTTCTGGAACCCATGATTTGAACGCCTCCATTCTTTAACTTAATTATTCAGTCTCCACATTCACTTCTAAGATACAAGTCACATAAATAGCAAAGAGGCGTAGAACAAAAATCCCATTTATAATTGGCGGGTGACTGGTCTACAGAGTCATCTATTATGTTTAATTTATCCGATCAATTTCAACTATTCTTTGGGTCCGTCGTACATGGATAGGAAAAATGGTTCAAGGCCAGGTCATTGCGCATTTGCTCAAGGTTGGAAGTATATCCTTGAACTTCCAGCTTTCAGTCCTTCGAAGTTATAACGAGCAGTCCCAGTGCCCCAATGAGAATATACTGCAAGCAAGAACAGAAAAAAACATTTATCAAAATGAGGTTCATACAACAAAATAACTCGTATCCACCGATCTTATAGATTTATAAAATTTTAATAGAAGTTCATGAACATTTAGCTTAGTACTTAGATGAAGATGGCACCAGGGCACAAAATGCTCATTACAGTAAAAGCAGAAATATTCCTGGACTGTGTGCTCGTGTTTATTAGCAGTTGAAATTGAAAATTAAACTTCCTGTTTCCAATGACAATACTGTGGTGAACTAGCTGAAAGCCTGAAACAGAATATTTCGGAAAAATCGTACCTTGATAATAGGCTTTTCAGTCATGATAATAGTCACCCATCCAACATAAGGCAAGAACCTGCAAATCAGATAAGGTAAGCTGTAAGCAATATGTTGGCTTATTTCATATATTTTGAGAAATAAGACAGCAACTTCTTTTCCTTAAACATTCCAATCCATTAAGTAAACATGGCCTAAGAGTATACAAAGACTAAAATGGCATCTAATAATGGAGGAAAATCAATCAGAAAAGAAGAAACCTGAAGAATGGTGATTCTTTCATTCTATATTTCACACAAACATTATGTATATCTTTCCTATTTAGAATATAATGATGTAACCTGTAATTGCCATCAATTTCCCCCAACCAAATGAATCTTTAATTGAAAGAAGGTTCCAGCACTCCTTAGAGGCCAAACAAGACATCAAGCTAGGATTGCAACTAATCTAGGAACCCAAGATCTCTAGTTCCTTCTATCTTCCAACTGACTAAATCAACTATTAATTCAAGGGAGTTAAAATAATATGCATAGAGAGGAAACTAGATCTATTAAAGTGAGCACAAACCATGCACTTCAAGAATCAAGGTTTTTAATGTCGCATCACTCTCCATACCTCATTAATAGCACACAAATCCACTCCATGACAATCACCACAGCAAACCAAATTGGTGGGTTAACCTATCCTATTGTTGCAGTTCAAGTCAACCTATGGCCTTAAAACACCAGCGCAATTGACAAACTGCTAACGAAAAAATAAGCTTGCAAAAACATGAGAAAAATATAGAAGACAATTGAACAATCCTCTAAAGCCTTTTTTCTCCTCTAACAATGAGAAATGATTCACAATGACGGACCAAGGTGATTATAAAAAGGTCAGGAAGACGATGTAGGGAATGAATGAGTCGCTTCCAATTATATTTAGATAATAACCAAAATGTTTTTCTAACTTTGGGCCACCAAATGTTAATCAAGCCTTTTTCTGCAGTCCAATATGAAAATGCACTATACCATCAAATTCTATGATACATTCTCCTAATTAGAGCATAGAAAAAGACAACTTAGACCATAATTAAAATGTGAAATAAATATACACTGTTCACAACTCTTTCTGTGTGCATGTCATACACTAAAAACAGTACATGCTATTGTTTTTTAACCCGGCCATTCAAGTGCTCAATTCTCTGTAATATCCAAGTATTCCAGAAAAAGGAAGGATAATACTAGAAATGAGAGATTTTACCCCACAGCTCTGCCCATAATATGGTGCCGTTGAAGCCAAAGCTGACCTTGAGCATACAAAAGCCTATCATCCCCATAATTGTTATCTCCTGTTAAAGTAAATTGAAAAGGAAGAACATTATATACTGAATAACACAACCTTGTAAATTAAAAGAACTAGACATTTATTTCAAGAAGATGTCACCTTTTGTGAGGACATCAACTTCTCCATCTTGCCGTTCATGAACCTGCATTATAATTAAAAAATAAGATTTACTAACACAAGTTCACTTTAAATAATAACAGGGAAAAAGTGAAAAGGCCTTTCGAGCTCATGTTCAGATGGACGAAACTTTATTTAGCAGAAGAGCAGAATTTCAGTCTATATGAAGTAATTGAGCATATCAAGACTGGGATCGTATAGAACTATTAGAGCCATGAAAGTGAAAAAGATCAGGGTATCTACCACCATATCCCAACATTGAGATCAATGAGAATGTATTAATCATGATTATGGCCTCAATGATTTGACGAGTGCATCAAAAAAGGTGAAGAACAAAACAACATTCCAGAATAGTGGCAAACTATGGCTATGGGGAAGATCTCATGCTCTATGCAATAAATCATATTTAGGAATAGCCATATCCAATAAAATCAGGAGAAATGTAATGGATTCAGTTAACCTGGTGGAGAAGTTATGATTTTTGAGCCTTGTAAATCATCTCCCAGGAGTATTTTCAAGAAATATATGGATCCATGAAATATAGAACTTTAAAAAAAAAAAAAAAAAAGAACAAGGATACAAAATCAACGATATCATATATACCCTCAGCCCTTAAAAATGGAAAAAGAGAAGAAAAGAGGTCTTCACCTACTAAACCAGACGGATAAAATTATTAGCATGCATCCACACCAGTGCAGAAGTCATAATGAACAGTATACAAACCGAGCCAATATAAGTAACCATATGCAGTATAAAGTCAGGAAACATTTACCTTAATCACACGATGGACAATTGGAATTTCCCGACCCTGAAATAAGTAGAACAAGCCTTTCAAAAATCATGAATAATAATTGAAAAGAAATTTAACAAGATAAAGAAATAGAAAGACATATAAAGATCAAAGGTAAAAAGGCACTTACATCAACATTAAAAACAACAATCTCTCCAGCGCGAATAGGATCTTTACTCATATGTAAGAACAAAATATCGCCCTGTAAACCATTTGGCAGCAGTTAGTTAAGCGACTTGAGAAATCATGTAGCCATATGAAAATGAGAACATAAATTCTTATGACATTAGAAATAACCAAACATGTAAAATATAGATATAGGAACCCAAAGGTAAAACCTGCAGAAGATTTATGTCTTATCTTGTGTTCTTGATAATTTAGAAGGGTACACACCTTTCCCCTTTGCTTACAGAAGAAGTTTTATAGATATAATAATAAATCCACACCTAAATTTGCAACACGCTAAAAACTCCATAACTCTCATATAACTTTATGCAAAACATAAATACATTTAGAAAGTAAATTGACATACCCTCTTGAAGCCAGGTTCCATGCTTCCAGAAAGAACAACAACAACAGGAGATTCACTTCCAGTGATGCACATCAGTCCCTTCCAAATTATTAGTGCAGATGTAACAATCATGCCTAAGACAAATGCAGACCATCACATAAACAAATATTTTAACCAGACTGCAGCATACATCACAACCTTTTACAAATACAGCCTTCTATTACCAGTTAAACAACTGCACCATAATCGCCCTTAAAGCTTATAATCCAGTCACATTTGGCAAAAGAAGTTTCTCAATTTGTGAGCATAATGGCTAAAAAGAAACTATATATTTAAGAAAACATTCGACAAATAACAAAACATTTGAGCATATGCCACAATCTCAATTTGTTACCTATGCCAAGTTGTTCAAAATCAGAACTGTAGAAATGGATATAAATATTCTCACAAAACCTCATAAACCCGCATGTCAAAAGACCTTACTAACCCATGGCTTTACAAAAGTGGTGCCCCTCTAAAAATTAAATGAAAGAAACGATCTTTAACACCTTTCACACAGGAAACGGGCTAAAAAACCATAAATTTAATCAACACTCCATAACTAAAACCAAAAAGAAACTGTAGCTTATTCTATTGCGATCAATTTCCCAAGTGGGAAATCAAAGATTCAAAATTGACACATTAAACACCCAATTAAGAAACGATTTTTAATCTCACAAACCCACTTATCTAAAATTCCAATCCCGAAAAAGAAAATCTCAAATTTCATTATTTTCTCGTCAATTTTGCATACAGAAAAATATAAACAGACAGTATTCTTACTAGCATGCAACTACAATAGTTTTGAAGCATTAAAAAAAAAGAACGAAAAAAATGAAGGAAAAAAAGGAGAAAGAGACGAACCGAGACTGACGGCCTGAGTGAGGAACTGGCGGATCTGCATTGACCTGATGGACTCTATGCCGTCTCCGATCCACCCCATCTCTTTCTTTCTTTCTTCTTCTCTCTGGAGTTTGGTTTCGGTTTTGGACTTTTGGTGCGTTGGAGTATGAATTTTCACGACTTTCCTATGTTATTATTGCTTTCCCAAATTTAGATGTTTTACCTTTTAAAGATGGGGTAATAATTTTACCTCCCCTGAGGTTCGTAGAAATATTAATTTTACCCCTATGTTTTTGACAATTTTCGCTGACCTTGCCACGGTTAATGACGGTAGTTAGATTTGAAGGCAGACATATTTGAGTAATGCTACAACCACCGAAGGTTGTGCACCGAATCTGTGTACCGAATGACATGACAAAACCTTGACCGTTGATTCATTATCAGTTAATATTAATCAATGGTTAAGATTTTGTCACGTCATTCGGTGCACAGATTCGGTACGGAACCTTCAATGGCTCTATCATTTTCCGACATATTTTGATTGAAAAAATAAAATAAAAATTCCACTTCTCAAGTCATCTTTACCTCTTAATTGCACCTCCAACTCCGATGTCTATTCAAATCCAAAACAAAACTAATTTTTAATCAAAATATTCCAAAAACAACAAAATTACAAAATCACATCCAAAAAAAAAAGAAAAAAACCATATAAAAATCAAAATTATTTCAAGCTAAATCTAGGAAAATCTAATAACCAACACAGTCTCACTTAATCACCACTAGGTGACCTAATGGTAACAAAGTAAAAGGAGGTTTTATAAACTCTTGATTTCGAGTCCCTCCAAGCACTAATAGGGTAGCTACTAAAGCCCTTACCCAGCTGACAGTTCCAAGGCCCCAAGGGAGGTGGTCGTTGGGACTCTTACACGACCAGCAATTCTAGAGTCTCGGTGGATTAGTTGAGATGTGCGTAAACTGACCTAGACACACCCCGATGATCAAAAAAAAAAAAGCAGTCTCACTCTCATTCTCATGAGTTACTATTAAAGTCACTATATGATTCACACCCCATAAGTTACGTTAACATTGACAAATCTTAATAAGGTTACATGTAAGTCGTCATAAGACCTTACAAAGTCAAAATAATAAAATCAAGATAATAATTGGGCTTAGCATAGTCAATTTTTGCCTAGGTCTAGCACAAGCTAGCATAACGACTACACTTCAAAATGTCAATTTCACCTTTCTAAAACAAATTAAAAGCTTTTTCATTTTTGCACAAACTTTCTTTAATCAAATTCAAGTATGTTGATACGTGATTTTGACACCAACGACTTGCACGTGTAAAGTGCTAAGCTGTTCTTAGAAATTACATGTGAATGATTGTGAGAGAGCTAATCAATATAATCAAATACAAAGACTGAATAATAAATGATAGAGATGATTTTAAAGTGGTTCGGATGCTTAAAGTGAATCATACGCCCACTGTTTCTTTTATATATAAGAGATTAAGAGGTTGTGTATAGCGAACAATGAGCAAAGTTACAATAACTGAGTATTCAGAGAGAATATCGAGTCAATCTCTTTCTCGTGGGTTATCTTTGCTCTGAAAAAAAATATTATAATCAGAATAAGGGTTCAGGATAAGAAGAATCCCTAACATGAGAGGGGGAGTCCTCTATTTATAGTAGAGGAATTCAAGGTGATGATTATAAATTTGCAAGTGGGTAGGTGCCATGCAAGTCCTTCCTTGGCTTGCATTGGTTGATAACATAGGAAAATATCCTCAAATTATCTAAGGCTTGGACAGGTGTGCGTCCTTAGTCACTCATAGACAAAACTTGAATCTGATAAGTTGATGACAGTCATATTCTTTCTGTCTTGGGTCGACGTGGCAACACCTGGACGGCGCAAACCTTCATGAACTCTGATTGGTGCTTCTTGACGTAAGTTTACGTCAACCCTGATTTTTTATACATGGTAGAAGCTACCCAGTTCTTAAGGTTCAAGAATTGAATCTTGAGAACTTCATGATTATGCCGCGATCTCATTTGTCTCGAGGAGTGTTTGCTCGAACTAACAGTTGAGAACAGCCACATTGTTACAAACAACATAAGGATGATGGCTTGACTCGACTAGCGAATTGTGTGTAGATCGTGACATGGGTTTTGAGAACTACACAAGCGACCTGATGTGATCGTTCACAAAGGTCTAGCGACCTGAGCCAGATCTTGATCAATGCTATGAAAATATGTTTCAAACTCTACCTGTCATTTATGACCTAAAAACACTTAGAACACTTTGCTATCAAAAACTAAGAATCATCTCGGTCAATGTTCGAGTTTGACATGTGGAAAAAAATGTCTTATTCGAATGACCTCCTCAAATGTTATCTGTTGCGCTTAACAGTTGTCTTGGTCAATAAAATAAGCTTTATCTGACAAACGTGTCTCTGTGCAATAAGTGTCAACCATGCGAATTAAATGCAAGTCATGCTGAAATGACATTCCCTTTCGAAGCATTAAATGCGAATGAGGGCACATTTTTGTGAAGGAGATAATCACATCGGTGCTTGGCAATTTTAATAAAGAGAAACACTGGCTAATCTTCACGAAGTGTGAAGGTCACTTTTCGCATAAATTAGTGACACATGGTCACAATCAATGGCTGGAAACGCATTCCTGCCCAAACGTCGCTTACAAAAGAAACCAAGCATCGTCTTCCACTTATAAAACCCAAAGTCCATTCTAAGTTTTTCACATAACTCAATTTTTAGAGAGAAAAACAACATTTTCGCACTCAAGAAAATCAATTCATCCTTTTCCTGGTTGATATGCACTCAACACTACGATAGAGCATCCATTCCCAACAATCAAAAGGTAAAGAAATTTCTCCTCTTTTTCATTTCTGTTAAAAAGCTTAGTTTTTATAGTAATGGCGAGCATGGACGTCTGATAGGCTTAGATGATGAACATTCTTGGGTAGTATTTGAAAAGAAACAATTTAAGAGTTGAGACTTAGGGCATAGATCTTTAGAAATCATTCTTTAGAATTTTGAGGGTTTTTAGGGTTTTGGCGGCTATGGAAGAGAAACCAGGGTTCTTTTACTAATATGAGTCGTCGTATGAGGTAACTTATGCAGAGTTTGAGTCACCCCTACATGTCGCACCTTTACAGACTCTAAGGGCAATGGACACCCCTAAGGCGAGAACAACGGGAGAAGGAAGCTCGCAACCACCGGGCACCTTGGTGGGTCCTGAAAAGGTGATACGATTAACAGTTACAAAGGAAAAAATTCAAAGAGTAATAAACTAGTACAAGATCAACGTAAACGTGTTCCAACACAGGCCGCATACTGCTCAAGATCCTCCCTAGGGAATTGTCACGATCTCAGAAGCGATCTTCAAATGTAGAGTAAGGATACCACTTCACCCTACATCAGGTTGATTCTCGACCACTTCGAGGTCGCGCCATTCCAGTTGACACCAAATGCATATATGATAGTGGTCGCTCTGTATATTGCATTTGGCAAACATAACCTCGACAAGCCAACAGCAGAGAAACCCGGCTACGCCTATTACTTAAAGAAGAGTAAAGACAAGGATTCATACTACCTCTCCCAACGATCAACAATCGAGTGAGGGATATTTGGTTACCCTAACAATGTAAGGGCTTATGAAACGAAGTATTTTTTTCTTCGAGTACGATGGATTCTGTAAATTTAAGGAACCGAGTAGGTTTTCCTTTTAATTTCCAAATCACTCATCTTTTAACTTTAACTTTTCTTTAATATATTAGGCTAACGAACCTTTTACTTTCTTGCAGGAAACAAAACAACCAGATTTTCGATGCTAGTTGATCGCAGCCACATTGAAGCATTTGTTCGATTGCCCGATTAGAGTTGCGACGTAAGGCTGCTCGTGACTACTGCCAACCTTCAAAAATATGGGTTTTCAGTCCTAACACATATCTAGACGATTCTGCTCGTAAGTATTTCTTTCACAGAAAAACTCTTAAGTCTTTTTTAACAAAAGATTACTCTTTTTGCTGACGTCTCTATGCCACCGAAGGTTGCAAAGACGACGAAGAAGCCTAAAGGGTTCACAGTCCCTAGGATTAATCCAACTGAACTAGCTGGAGCGACCTCTAGTGATATCCCTTTAAGGGGGATACAAATTGGTGTCAAAAGGCAACCACCCGTTAAGGGATGTGAAGAAGCTCCCCGGCCTACTATTGCTCGTCCGCTGAGGAAGAAAACCACAATCCTGAAGACAAAGAAAAGAAAGACAATACCTACCAAAGAGGAAACTGAATTTGAGTTAGAAGACTTTGGGATATTGCCAGATAGGTTACAACCCTATCAACTCTTCTCTACGAGGACGACTTTGAGGAACTCTCCCAAGACCTCGATTGCCCCTAGGAGCTTGCAAATGAAAGAAGGAGCGACCACGACTGCTCAGGGGGAAGCAGTCTAGGAATAGATCGAAGGGGTTCGTACCATAACGAGGCTTGACCTGTCCGTGTTGGATCTTTTAGGGCAACTACTAGACCATTTACGGCTGGTGATTTACACCATTTTTGGAATGCCAACTTGTCACAACCTTTGACTGATACGTGGCCTGTCAACCTTCTAACCTGGTGGCCACTGCACTTCAAATGCAAAGTAAGGTAAGATGACTTGTTCTCTTCGAGAACTGTTTCATATAAGTCAATGCTTTAGTTATTTAAGAAAAAACTAACTCTTTATTCCTTTCCATGCTGTCTTTGCTTGCCTTAAATGTGGCTCACAACAAGATAAAGATCAGTGTTGTTGGCAAGCTCCATGAGATGATGGAGGAAATTGTCAAACTAAAGCAAGATCTTGTGGCTTTAGACGAAGAGGCAAAGGCTGCTCACATTCAAGCAAATGTATATCTAACTGAAAGGAATTATGCTCTGCAAGCAGAAGACTTTCAGAAGATTGAACTTGAAAAGAAGGATAACGACAATAAAAAGCTCTAACGAACAATAGCAAGGCTCACTAAAGAGTTTGGCCAAAGAGAAAATGAGCTGCAATTGAGCTTAGAGCGGGAAAAAATAGCAGAAAAGGCCTCGAGCTGAGTTATGGGAGAACTTAGAGAAAGAGAAGAGGGCATTGCAGACAGATCTTGAATAGGCTCACGGGCAAATAACTTCGCTGACCGAGCAGATGAAGCAATAGAACCTCAAAATAGAGAGGAATGCTACTCATTGGGCGCTGCAAGATATTTATAACTTGCAGTTGAACAATCCTAACATGGATATCTCCGACCTCCCCGAGGAATATCACGTTGCTTTTGCTTTTATGGTTGCGGTTACGGTTGCGGTTGAGGAACAAGAAGAACAAGAGCCTACCCTTAGAGGACAATCAGCAAGAAAGGGATGTCCTCGAGAACCAAGTAAACGACTAGAGGTCGGTGATCAGCTGAACGACCCAAAGGTTGTGATGACTAAAGTTAGGGATCCTGGTAATCAAAACCAATTATCGTTCTCTCCTCTACTCGAATAGAGTCTTTTGTACAATCTTTTTTATGTAGCTTTAGGTCATTCTTTGTAAACATTTTTGAAATATATAAAAGAACTTTTGACCACTTGTGATAATACTTTTATAACTTAAGTAATTCACAAAACAAATATAGCATATCTAATCATAAAACTTGTAAAATGTTGTAAACAACAAGATTATTTAAAACTTGAGATTACAACACTAAGTGATTCTTTGGAAAGAATTACGATAATCTTATTCACAATAATTACAACAATGAAAATTTTACAAGTAAAAAAATTGATCAAGCTATAAATGAGTTTGGAATTACTGATAATAAGGGTGAAGATGTTCAGCATTCCAAGCTCGTGGTACTTTAGAACCATTAAGTTTTTTGAGATGATACGTTTCAGGTCATATCACCTTAGCGACACAATATGGGTCTTCCTAGTTAGGTCTCAATAGCCCCGCGCTTGGTTCTCTTGTACAGAGAATGACTTCTTTTAACACCAGGTTGTCAACCTGGAAGTCTCTTCTTCTGACTTTAGAGTGAAAGAATCTTTTTGCCCACTGCTGGTAGGAAGCTATCTGTAACTGAGTCCTTGTCGCGGTGTTTTCCAACTAAGTCTAGATTTGCACGCAAGAGTGCTTCATTGTCTGTTTCATTTTAGAATTCTCTCCAAAGTGAACCAGCTCTTACTTCCACTGAAACCATTGTCTCGCAACTATATGCCAGCGAGAAGGTGTTTCTAAAGTAGAGGTTCTTAGAGTTGTTCTATATGCCTGTAACGCCCCACTTGAGGTATGTAGTTAAATTATTGTTGCATTGCTTGAATGTTTATTGATTTGTTCTCATTTGAGCTTTCATGTTGTTATTTTTGGTTGGTTGGCCCTTAGTTGAATTTTGTTAAAGTTATTTTGAGAAAAATGTGAAGAAAATCCCTTAAACTTTCATTAGGGGTAAAATGGTCTTTTCACTCAAAATTAGTTAAAAAATTGGAGAGTGAAAAGAGATAGAATTTCATGGAAAATATAATAAAAATGAGGGCATTATTGTAATTGACTAAGGGACATAGATGGAATTCCCAAGAAAGAGCAAGGGCAAAATGGGAATGATTGTATGTAAGTTGAGCTAAAAAGGGTTTAAGTGTTGAAAACCCTTCATTCTTCACCATCTCCACTGCCATTCTCATTCCCTAATTTCTCTCAATCCTCCACTCAATCTTCCAAGAATTTCTAAGGATTTTTGGGGTAGTTTTTAGTAGAGATTTAATCTAAAGCATCCTAAGGTAAGGATTCTTGCTTTAGATGAGAATTTGCTTCTGATTTGTTAAAGTCTTATGTTGTTATTGTTTAAAGTTGTAGATAGAAGACAAGATACAAAAGGGAAGGAAAAGTGCTAGAGAAGCCATTTACCCATAAGGTAAGTAAATCCAACCCAAGTTAAGGTTCAAGCAATCAAATGATTGATATGCATGCTTATGTCTATAAGCTTGAGATTGATTGTTGAGAATGATATTATTGATGAGTTGATGGCTTTTGATGAGAAGATTTGAGCCATGAGAAGTAGAAATGAAGTTGTGGTAACCAAGTGAAGTTTGGTTACATTTAGAAAGAATTTAAGTAGAATATTTGAAGTGTTTTTCTTGGCCATGTTTAGATTTATTGTGGAGGAGTTTTGCTCCATGAATGGATGGTTAAAGAAAGAAGTAGAGATGTATCAAAAATAGAATTAAAGTATGCATGCATTATGTTTGATGAAATGCCTAAGTGAAAACTACCCTGTCATAGCTGTGACTTTCTAAGTGATTTTTGGGAATCTTACAGATTTAACTAGGTTGAGACCAAAACATAAAAGTTGTAGCCCTGTCTCTAAGCTTTAAAACAAGACTAAAATCATAGAAATTTGATATGTATAACTCAAGTCATGCCTTCTTGAGTGTGACCTGTGTAGAATGACTATCTTGATGCAACATTGCATTTGTGCTTTTCATGAGTGCATTAATTATGCATTAGAGAAAGAGTAGAAAAAGAGTAGAGAACTTTGATTGTGAGCTTTATTAAGAGAAAAGAGAGAAAAAGATAATAGAGTAGGTTGTGCGATGGGGAACCCGTGAGTGATGGGTAGAGTATTCCCGCATGTACGCCGCATTGAGAGAGCGGCATGAGGATGAGAGAGAGAAGTGGTGTAGCCCGTGAGAGTGCATGCGGATGAGGGCTATACCCGAGAGTACCTGAGAGAGAGATTATATACTCACATGGCCAAGGGTTCCGAATCCATGCATACCCGAGTCCGATCGACTAAGAACAAGTAAAAGTCATGGAGAGCGGGAGCGAGTCCCAGCTGTGCCCCCGGTAAGATAGGGCTGTGACTTACTAAAAAGAGTTAGGAGAAAAGAGTTCTAAGAAAGAGAAACAAAGAGAGAGAAACAGAAAGAGAAAACAGAGGGAAGTATAAAAGAGAGAGTAAATGAGAATTGTAAGGAAAGACTTAGAGAGAGAGTTATGGGGATAGATGACTAGAGGGTTTACTTACTAAGCATTATTTATGCTCACCCCGTTGTCTTTCTATGTTTTTGCAGGATTTAGGTGAGGACACGATCGGATGGACGTCGGCACGCGAGGAGGAATGGCTACATTGTCTACATAGTTTTTGATAGTTTTTGTTTATGATACTAATTTTGTATAAAGAATGTATATGTTTAATAAAAGAAAAATTGGGGCCCAACTACTTATGTTATTATACATGTATTTTATTATGTATATTTTTATGAGTATTTGAGTAAGAAGTAGTTATTACAATGCCCATAGAACTTCTAGGAGATCATCACCCAATTGCCCTTGGCTATGCCAAGCTTGGCCTTCAATGTGTGCTTGATAGTCTTGTTGACAGCTTCAACTTAACCATTAGCTTGCAATCTCGTTACTAAGGAAAATTTCTTATGAATCCCCAGCTCTTCGCAAAACTGCTTGAATTCCTCATTATCGAACTGTTTCCCATTATCAGATATGAGTGTATGAGAAATTCTATAGCAGCACACTATATTCTTGAAGACAAAGTCTTTGAGCTTCTTTGTAGTGATTGCAGCCAAAGGCTTTGCTTCGACCCACTGAGTAAAATAATCCACTACAACCACTACATATTTGACGACTCCTTTATCGGTTGGCATGGGTCCGATGAGATCAATTCCCCACGTAAAGAATGGCTAAGAACTGGTCATCGTCGTTAACTGGTAGGAAGGAGCTCGCAAGATGTTTGCGAATCTTTAGCACTTATCACATTTCTTCACAAAGTTGAAGGCATCTTCACGAAGTAGAGGCCAATAATATCCCTAACGGATAATCTTATTGGCGAGAGATTGTAACGCCCCACTTGAGGTATGTAGCTAATTTACATTGCATTGTTTGAATCTTTATTGTTTTGCTCTTAATTGAGTTGTTATATTGTTAATATTGTTTGGTTGGTCCTTGGTTGAATGGATACTGTGAGTTGGTTGAGTGGTTGCCCTGAAATTTGTAAAGACTTGGTGAATTTTTGTGTTACAGACTTCGCCAGGGCAAAGAAGAAGCTTCACTGTGGCGATGAAGTCCTGCAACCTACGGTGTAGGTTCTGTAAGTTTTCGTCGGGGCGAAGAAAGATTCTTCGCCGCGGCGAAGGGCTTGACAAAATGTGTATTGAGTTTCTAGAGAATTCTTCCTTTGGGGCACAATGACCATTCTACCCCTAATTAGCAAGAAAGGTGGGGAGTGAAATGCAAGGAAATTACATGAAAAATAGTTTAAATGGGGTGCATTCGCAAAGAATTCAAAGGGTAAAAGTGAATTCCTAAGAAAGAGTAAGGGTAAAATGGGAATGAATGAAGATAATTTGAGCTAAAAAGGGGTTAAGTTTAGTAAACCCTTCATTCACTCTTCGTCCACCGCCTCTTCTAGTCTCCATCCTCTCAATTCTTCCTTCAAGCTTTCAAGGATTTTTTAGGGTTTTTAATTGGATCTTGGTAGAGAATTGATCTAAGGCATCCTAAGGTAAGAATCCTTGCTCTAGATGTGAAATTAACCTATAAAGGTGTTGAGGTCTCAATGTGTTATTGTTTAAAGGTGTAGAGAAAAGACATCTACCAAAGGAAAAGAGAAGTGTTAGTGGAATCACACCATCACAAGGTAAGTAAATCCCAATCCAAGTTGATATTTGAGAAATCCTTTGAGTAGAGATTTATTTATGCATGATATACATTATGTTATTGAGAACTTGTGTTGAGATGAGTATAGTTATTTTGTGGCTGTTAAATACACTTCAATTGAGAAGTGTGATGTGTGATGAGAATGTAGTTTGTGATGAAATTGGAGAAGATTGAGAAATCTTTTTGGAAGTGTTAAGTTATGGCAGGGATTATAACTTGGTGAGGGAGTTTTCTCCCATTTTGGATGGTTCAAGAGAGGGATAATCTTATAAATAAAGTGGATTGTAGGTATGCAAACTAGTTGTTTGATGAAATGCCTAAGAGAAGTATGAGCATGGGTTGTGAACCTTAATTTTTGCAACATTACATATTGGCATTTCCTAAGTGCATTAATGAACATGAACCATCCATATGCATTAATTATGCATTTGAGAAGTAGTTTGAGAAAGAGTAGAGAACTTTGTGACTAACCTACTCTAAGCATTAAGCTACACTATGAATACTAGTTTGAGAAAGAGTTGAGAACTATGTGAATGAACTACTCTAAGAGTAGAGAGAATAAGAAGAGCACTAAGAACGGGTTGGTGCTTTGTGATCTCCACTCGATAGGTATGAAAACGGGTTGGTGCTTTGTGATCTCTACTCGATAGTTATGAAAAAAGGGTTGGTGCTTTGTGATCTCCACCCGAAAGTCACGAAGAGTAGGTTGGTGCTATGTGAACTCCACCCGAAAGTCACGAAGAGTAGGTTGGTGCTATGTGAACTCCACCCGACCATGCCTCCGATAAGATAAGGCCATGACATATAACAGAAGTTAAGAGAGCTATGTGAAAGAGAAAATAAATGAGACGAGAAAGAGTGTTAGGAAAAAATTAAGAGAAAGAAGTTACGGGGACAGTCGAGTAGAGGATTTACTTACTGAGCATTATTTTGTGCTCACCCCGTTGTTTTCTTTGTGGTTGCAGGATTTAGGTGAGAATGCGGTTGGACGAGCGTCGACAAGCGAGGAGCAATAGCTACACTGTCCGCTGTTTTAATATCATTTTGTAAATGATAGTTTATTTTGTATAAAGAATGCTTATATGTAATAAAAGAAAATTTTTGGGCCCATTTACTTTTGCTACTATTCATGTCTTCTACTTACTATTTTTCTATGAGTACCCTAGCATAAAGCAGACATTACAGAGATCATTCAGCAGTGTGATTACCATAGATCCCTTCATGTATAGTCTGCTTTATCATCTGTTACACATCGGAGGAGGGAAGTGCTAAACCCTCGTTTATACAATCGATCTCCGATGAAAGTGTAACGAGAAGCTCTAGCTCACAGGAGTCTTGCCTTAGTCTTGCGGTTAGGAAGAACCCTATCTCTAAGATACTGAATAATATGAGTCATCTAGGAAACCGACTCAATTGCGGCTATGACTTGATCAGGTGAGCTGATGCTGGGAACTTTAATGTACTTGATTAGAATACTATCTAGAGTATCAAAGTCCAGCGATGAGATTATCTTTGCCAAAGCATCCGTGATAGAATTACTATCTATCGGGATTTGCCTAATTGTATAATGCTTGAAGAGCTCGAGAACGGTCTTGGCTTTCTTTAAGTAACTGATCATATTCTCTTCTTTGGCTTGATACTCTCCCAAAATCTAGTTAACAATCAGCTAGGAGTCGCTATTGATGTCCATCATATCTGAACCCATTTCTCTTGCTAGTCGTAGACCAGCAAATAGTGCTTCATATTCAATTTCATTATTCGTAGCTTTGACTCCAAACCTAAAGGTTTCATAAATGCGAGTCCCCTCAAAGCAATTGAGCAGAAGACCAGCTCTAGCTCTTCTCCTGTTAGAAGACCCATCAACATAGAGACTCCAGATTGACAAGTTCCAAATAGTTTCCTGGACAACTTTACTAGCTGGCTGTTCAGATTCTCGATCGGGCTGATAAGAGAACTCCAAAATGAAATCAACAATAGCCTGTCATTTGAGTGATGTTTTCAGTCTATAATGCAAATCAAACTGACTTAGCTCCATAGCCCACTTAAGCAATTTACCCAAAGCATTCGGCTTCTGAAGGACCTGCCTAAGTGGGTTATTGGTTAATATATGAATGGAGTGGGCATGGAAGTAAGGTTGTAGCTTCCTGGAAGTGATCAGAAAGGCATAAGCTAATCGTTTCATCTTTGGATACCGTGTTTCGGCATCCAGTAGTCATTTGCTCGTGTAATACACTCGCCACTGAATTCGCCCTCTTCCCGAATAAGAGATGCACTAACTGCATACTGAGAGACGAACAAGTAAGAAATAAGATTTCCTTGGGAAGAGGTTTGGACAGAAGATGTGGTTTTCTAAGATGCTCTAGAAGGCTTGCTCACATTCTAGAGTCCATTCAAATCTCTTGTTGCCCCTGAGTATATTGAAGAACTAATAAACAACGATTTGTTTCTCTCGATATGAAACGACTAAAAGTCGCTATTCTCCCATTCAAGCTTTGAACTTGCTTTCGATTAGTGGGACTTTTCATATCTAAGAGAGTTTGGATCTTCTCGGGGTTGACTTTAATTCCCTGATGGTTTAACCGATACTCTAGGAATTTTCCTGAGGATACTTTGAATGAACACTTAAGAGGATTAAGTTTCATTCTATACCTTCGGAGTATATCAAACATTTTCGTGAGGTTAGCTATATGATCCAAAGCGACATGCGACTTGACCAGCATGTCAACGACATAGACCTCCATTGATTTTCGGATCTGCTGGGAAAACATACAGTTAGCCAAAAACTGGTAGGTCGCCCCAGTGTTTTTCAAATCGAAGGGCATGACTTTATAACAGTACAACACTCAATCTATAATGAACGAGGTATGCTCCTCGTCGGGCATGTACATCAGGATTTGATTATATCCAGAGTAGGCATCCATGAAGCTTAACAGCTCGTGCCCAGAATTTACATCAACAAGTTGATGAATTCTAGGCAAAGGGAAACTGTCCTTTAGACAAACTTTATTGAGATTCGTGAAATCAACACAAGTTCACCAGTTGCCATTAGGTTTCTTCACCAAAACAAGATTAGCAACCCAACTTGGGTATTGAGCCTCCGAAATGAACCTGATTGAGAGGAGCTTATCCACCTCAACCTTAAAGGTAGCATAACGCTCTGGGTCTATGGCTCTTTTTTTCTAGCGAACTAGCTTGACCTCACTATCGATGTTGAGTGCATGACATATTACATTTAGTCTGATCCTAACCATGGCAACATGAGTCCATGCAAAAATATCTATATTCTGCATGAGGAAGCTCATTAGATCGTTGGCGAGCTGGGGATTGAGATTGCTTCCAATTCTTAACACACGAGTCGACTCATTCTGGCGATTGATACCTTAGATAGAGACTCAATAGGCCCACTGTGGAAATACTCCTCTTGGACACAAGGATCCATGCTGTCTTCCACTAAACCTAGTTGTGGTTTGATCTTGCTGATCGCCATAGCCTGCTCAGAAACGTCCATTGGCTTCCATTTCCCTTTGCCTTCATCTATACTACTCTTATATAGCAATCGTGAGATTTACGTTGAGACCCCTTGACTTCCCACACCCTATCGAGTGGGAAATTTTATCTTCAAATGATCGATGGAGGTGACAGCTTTGAAGTTCCGGAGTAGAGGTCGTCCTAATATGCCATTAAAAGTAGATGGACAGTCTACTACTAGAAATTATGTCATCTTGGTCACTTCGTGGGTCTCACCAAAGTCACGGGAAGTGCAATTGTTCCCTTAGGAATTAGATGATCCCTAGTAAAGCCATAGAGAGGAATACAGGCAGGCTTCAGATCTATCTCTTCCAATTACATTTCCTCGAATGCTCACTGAAACAAGATGTTTACGATGCTCCTATTATCCACCAACATTATGTGGACCTCGCACCGACCTATTTTATCCGCGATGACGAGTGCATCCTATGAGGGTGATGCAATTGCACTACGTCTTTCTCTAAGAAGGTAATCTCCTTCTTTTTGCACACCTTAGCAGGTTGCGACGCCGTGTTTTATACACTCATGGGATCATGATGAGCTGTTCGAGCATACTTCTCCTGAGCACCTCGAGAATTCCCAGCGAGGTGCGGTCCTCCAAATATAATCCCTATGAAATGGAGACCCTTGTGACCAAGGTGCTTCTTCTTGTCATCCTCTTGATCCTTCTCCCGAATGGGAGTTAGACCATCAACATACTCCTTGAAGTGCCCTTTTTTAATGATGTCTTCAATAGCCTGTTTAAGAGCTTAGTATTCATCGGTATAGTGCCTATTATCCCAAGGATAACGACAATATTTCTTATTGTTTCTTATAGAAGGGAGATTTTTCATGGACTCTAGCTCTCCAAGCAGATTAGCTTCTTCTGATTTATCTAGGATAGTTGATATTGATGCATCAGTGGAGTATATTGATTCTTGTTGCAATCACGACGACGGACTTGGGTATAAGATTTCTTAGGCTCGAACCATTGTTTCTTTCCCTTTCTTTGATCGTCATTAGCCTACTTGTGATTAGCCCTTCTACTACTATCCTCTCCCCAGTTTTCCTCCCTTCGATTAGGAGCGTTGGTCCAAGGATTGGGGTCGTGGCGATTCAAAGCAACCACTGAATTTTTAATTCTGAGATATTTCTCAGTGAGGTTGTAGAAACGAGTAAGGGAAACATCGTCCTTGGATTGTAGTTTCTTTCGCAGGTTGGTTTGCAGGCGAACTCTCGCAACAATAAGAGTTCTAACTAAATCTTCGGGTGCATTAGCCACTTTATACAACTCCCTATGGAACCTGTCAATATAGGACTAGAGGGATTTGTTCCTTTCCTACTGTAATATCCCACTTGAAGTACGTATTTAAGATTTGCTGTATTAGTTAAAAGTTTATTGTTTTAGCTTCAATTGAGTTTGTTTGTTGTCATGGTATGTTGAGTTGGTTGAATGGTTGCCTTGAAATTGGTTGAGTTTTGGTGAAGTTTGGAAATCCAATCTTCGTCGGGGCGACGAAGAAGCTTCGCCGCGGCGAGGAGGAGCTGCACCCACGGGTAGGTTCTGCCCTGTTTCGCGGGCGACAGAAAGTGCTTCGCCGCGGCAATGAGCCTAATAAAAAGTTTCTTGAGTTTTCTAGAGAATTCTTCTTTTGGTGCACAATGACCATTCTACCCCTAATTAGTAGGAAAAGTGGGGAGTAAAATGTAAGGAAATTTAGTAGAGATTGTGTTTGGATGGGGGTGTATTTGAAAAGAATCAAAGGATATAGATAGAATTTCCAAGGAAGGGCAAGGGCAAAATGGAAAATGATGCTTATAATATGAGCTAAAAAGGGTTAAGTGTAGAGAAACCCTTTAGTCCATCCATTCCACCGCCTCTTCCATTTGCCTAATTTCTCTCAATTTCTCCATCCAATCTTCCAAGATTTCTAAGGGACTTAGGAGAGGGCTTTTGAGTAATTTTGAGTAGAGATTTCATCTAAAGCATCCTAAGGTAAGGATTCATGCTTTAGATGTGAGTTTTCTTATAGTTATAGTGAAGTCTTATTTGGTTGTTATTGTTCTTGTTGTTGTTTTGAGTTGTAGAGAGGAGACAAGACAACAAAGGAAAGGAAAAGTGCTAAAGAAGTCACCTTTTCACAAGGTAAGTAAATCCAACCAATTTGAGTTTTGAATAAGCTTTTGAGTAGAGATGTATGCATGATCAGTATGTAGTATGCTTGATGTTGAGAATTGAGTTGAGATGAATATGTATTATGAGAAGTGTTTTTGATGTGTGATGAGAAATGGAATTTGAGATGACGTTTGAGAGATGTTGTGTGAACCTATTTGGAAGTGCTTTTCTTGACAGGGATTATGATTATTTGAGGGAGTTTTCTCCCAATTTGTATGGCTAGAGAATGAAGTATAGTAGAAATTTTAGTAGAGTGATTATGTGCACATGAGTTGCTTGATGAAATGCGTAGGTGAAATCTGCCCTGTCACTGCCTTGACTTTCTAAGTAATTTTTGGGCATCTTACGTATTGATGTGGGCTGAGACCAAAACATAGAAGTTATAGCCCTGTTTCTAAGCTTTAAAAAGAGACCAAAACCGTAGCAATCCAAGGTGTATAACGAAAGTTATGGCCTTTTTAGTGTGACTTGTGCAGAATGACTGTTTTGAGGAAATCTTGTATTTGGCATTTCATTGGTGCATTAGTGAGCATGAGCTAGTTATACACTTAAGAAGTAGCTTGAGACATAGTAGAGAATTTGAGCATAAGCTACTTTAAGAGTTAAGAGAAAGGAGAATAGAGTAGGTTGTGCGATGGGGAACCCGTGAGTAATGGGTAGAGTATTCCCGCATGTACGCCGCATTGAGAGAGCGGCATGAGTATGAGATAGAGAAGTGGTGTAGCCCATGAGAGTGCATACGGATGAGGGCTATACCCGAGTACCCGATAGAGAGATTATACACTCACATGGCCAAGGGTTCCGAATCCATGCATAACCGAGTTCCGATCGGCTAGAATGAGTAGAGGTCACGTAGAGTGGGAGCGAGTCCCGGCCGTGCCCCCGATAAGATGGGGCCATGACTTACTAAAGAGAGTTAATAGAAAAGAGTTCTAAGAGAAAGAGAAAGAGAAAGAGAGAAGTACCAAAGAAAAATTGAATGAGAAGTTGTAAGGAAAGAATTAGAGAGAGAGAGTTACGGGGATAGATGAGTGGAGGATTTACTTACTGAGCATTATTTTAGTGCTCACCCTGTTGTTTTTCTATGTTTTGCAGGATCCAGGTGAGGGACGCATCGGATGGGACGCGACACGCGAGGGAAGCGGTTACTGTCCACCATGTTTTAATATCTTTTGTACACATTATAAGTTTGTGTAAAAATGTATATGTTTGTAAAGAATATATATATATTTAATAGAAAGAAATTTTTGGGCCCCATTTTTTTTTATATTATTTTATATGTATTTCATTATGAGTATTTGAGTAGAAAGTGGCTATTACACCTGCCGTATGTTACCGAGATAGCTCAACGGCATTGAGAACTTCCTATTAGCCTGAAAGTGTCTAAAAAATAATGAACTCATCTGCTGCCACGAGTTGATATGTAACACCCGGCCTGCCGCCTGTCTAACACAGTCAAGATATTGTCCTCTATGGCAACCTAAGTGGTCCGACTCCGAAGCCCAGCCTCTCACGGTTTTGCTTTCAGGCCCAAGAAGTCTTGCTCAAGCCCAAAACATGTCTTAACTATTAAGGGGGTTCCCTTAGTATTTAACTAGCTTAGGCCCCTCCTTCCCAAGTGATGTGGGATGTCTCATGATAGATCCTAGTGGAAGCGATCTAAACCAGAGCTTAGTATGGGCAGTTAGAGTCACTACTAAGTGGCGATATTTCACCAAATTGGAAACTTGGTGAAGCTCCATGAGGCCATTAAACTCATAGAAATGATCCTGCAGATCAGAATTCCTATCGAATGCTCGCATATCGGGCATTCTAAGTCTTGAAGGGAGAGAGAAAGTCAAAACTGTTGGAGAAAAGGGAGACACCTTAGCGACCTGCCCTCGCTCATTCTGTTGAGCTCTAAGCTAATCCAAAGCTCATTGTAACTCCTTAATCTGAGAAAGCGGAGCCACCTGAGGATTACTTTCTATAATGTGGGTTCGCTTCCCATGATTGCAATTAAGGAAATACCGTAGATCAGACACTTCCACACCTTGGTCGGAGCCTTCGGCATACCTTGGCACATGCTGGCTGGAGCCATGTGAAGGTATTGAATGGCTTGGGGAGTTATCCCAACCTTTGTGGTGGTCAGAACCGACCAGCGTATGGTGGGTATTTCCCTCGCAATGATTGTCGGAACCATCATTCTGGCAATGATGGGAATCTCCATGCCATGCACTCTTGTGGAGATGCCCATGTGATGTGGCGTGAGATGGCTCATGATGTGACATACCACTAAGTTGCAAATCTACAGGTATTCTACCTACTTCACGACTGGTATTCATTGGCTCTTTTGAGCCTTTTAGCCCATTGTCAGCCACCTGCTTTCCCTTGTCCTTACACACTGTAATGCGCATGATATGAGCTTTTGCCCGTTTCCATGCTTTAGCGCTACCTACAAGCCTTTTTGGAGGTGGTACCGCCTTGTCAAGTGGTACAACCTAATCCAAATGATCTAACCATCGGTTAATCGTTTGGAGAGTATTGTTGAATATTTCCAGATAATTTATCACAGTTGGATCGAGCTGAGAAGTTGAGAGGATATCCACCGCGGTACCTTAGGGGACTTGAGGTACTTCGGGAGAAGTAACATCTTGTACCCGGGGGATCTCCTTGTCATTAGTGCTAGTTTGCTCAGTTTCAAGAACACGAGCCATTTGTTCACAAGTAGAATTAACTGATCAGAGATTCTGAATAAAGAGCGGATATAAATTCAGGAGCCCTCATTCTAGCGTCAAACTATTGATGCGTGATTTTGACACCAACGACTCGCATATGCGAAGTGCTAAGCTGTTATAAGAAATTACACGTGAATGATTGAAAGAGAGCTAATCAATATAATCGAATGCAAAGATTGAATAATAAATAAGAGAGATAATTTTTAAAGGGGTTCGGATGCTTAAAGAGAATCCTACTTTCATTGTTTCTTTTATATATGAGAGATTACAAGAGGTCGCGTATAGCAAACAACGAGCAGAGGTACAATAACTGAGTATTCATAGAGAATATCGAGTCAGTCTCTTTCTCATGGGTTATCTTTACTCTGAAAATAAATATTACAATCAGAATGAGGGTTTAGGATCAGAAGAATCCCTAAAATGAGAGGGGGAGTCCTCTATTTTAATAGGGGAATTCAAGGTAATGATTACAAATCTGCAAGTGGGTAGATGTCATGCAAGTCCTTCCTTACCTCCTATTGGTTGATAATTTAGGAAATATCCTCAAATTATCTGGGGCTTAGACAGGTGTGCGGTCCTTAGTCACTCATAAACAAAATATGAATCTGATAAGTTGATGACAATTATATTCTTTTTGTCTTGGGTCGATGTGGCAGCATCTGGACAGAGCAAAGCCTTCCTGAACTTTGATTGGTGCTTGCTGACGTAAGTTTACGTCAACCCTGATTTTTTAAGCACAACAAAGTAGAACAAATAAAAAGGCTATACTTGATTATTTTTAGAAGAATTGGTTAACCAAAAGTAATAGAAGTTTTAAGGTTGTAAATAATTTTCATGAAGTCAATACATAAATCTACCATACATTTTATGATGGGGAGGTTCACGGTTTACCCTATGAAAGGTCAAAGGGTGTTTTATATTTAAGGAAAAGGTAAAAGGGAGGTAAAAGAACTTTCCCTTTAATTTTTTTTTTTTTTTTTTTGCTTGATTAAATAAAGATTTAAATAAAAAATTATAGTTAAAAAAAAATACATGGGATAAATAAATATATTTAGTTTAATTTCTTTTAAATCTTTTTTTCTTTTTGCTTGATTAAACAAAGAGTGATACTATTGATCCCATATTTTATCTTTCAAGACCTCACTTCTAAATTTACTTAATTAAAATGTTTTAGTATATGCAAAGGTCTTTATAAACCTTGTCGACTTTAAAAAAATACCCTTATATATATTTTTAATATTTTTTATACTTATTGTTTTAAATTTAATATTCAAAGATGAAATTTTTTCACATGCGTTTTTACTTTCGATATTGTAAGAATAAAAATTAATAAATTTGAATGCATCAATCTAGCTTATAAATTATGAAAACGTTTAAAAGAAAATAAACGTAAAAAATATTTAAAACAAAAATAATAAAATAAAGAATTTAGTACTCACATTATCTTTGATCAAACTTTTTCAACTGTGTAAATTTTGTCTCTATTGTTTAAAATCGATTGAAAGAAGAAATAAATTATCTTTTAATTTCTTTTTCTCATTTTCCGGTAGACATAAGAAAATATATTTCAAAAAAGGAAAAATTTTAGAACCCACCCCTTATTTTTTACTAATGCCATGTAACACTTTTGTGGGAAACAATAAAAAACTACCCCTGAACCCTAACACCATCCAAATCTGTTAACATGCGACTTAAAATTTGTATAAAAATTCTATTTTGCCCTCACTCTCATTAAATATGATAAAAAGTTTTTCCTCTCAATACTATTTGAACCTGGTTACTTGGCTCACAAACTGGTTTACTACTTCAACCAATTTAAGTTAACGTGTGAATGATGTTTTTAATATTTATTTCATATTGTTTTTCCAACCTTGATGTTTAGTCGAACTCCTCGACTCACAGCCATATTGTCCCTCCATCAAAGTTTTGACAACAAGATTCGTTGAACTCAAACCTTTTAGCTTCCTTATTCAGTTTGGTGTTCAAACATCTTGTTGTCACGAGTTGTCTAACAGCTTCTATTCTTCCTCCCAAAGAATCAACAACCTAATTCTTTTCAAGTAGAAGCTTAAACGCCTCGTTTGCTACCTTATCCCATCCTTGGGGAAGCTTAGCAAAAAAAGTATTCTTCATGACTTCCTGTGTGCCACCAGGCAACTGATAAAAATATCATCTATACTCACAGACGAAATTTTCAAACAGACACATATCACAAAGCCTAAGCTTTGTCAAAGCTTCTAAGGAAACTGATAAACTGTTCTATGAGGATGAGGAGTTCAAGGGAATTGCCTTACTCTACGAAGCAGGAATTCAAAAACTTGAGGTAATGAGAAAATGTCATTTGTTTGACATGTCGAATCTCAAACTCGAGAATTTGAATGATTTAATAGTAAAATTGGGAAAGACTGACTAGGCGGATTTGGTTCAAAGATTAGCAGTTTATCCTAATGGAGCCATGGAATTGTTTGTTCCATGGAAAAATCTTTAGAAAAGGTTTCTGTAGAGATCTTTTGACTAAAGGATGGATCGATAGAATGCAAATTGACGTACAAGAAGCAATGGTGGACCCGAATATGCCAGATGTGGTTAAACAAACGCTCTGTGTATTAACCATTTTCACCCACATAATATTTGTTATACCCAGTCTAACAAATATTATTACAATTAATAACTAAATAACCTAGTTAATTAATTGGAGAGAAAAATACATAGATTCAGTTTAATAGATTAATTCATACCTAGATAGCAATCGTCTTGGATATACCTTTTTCCTTGTCTCGGGTGTACAATTTAAAAGTAAACAAGAGATTGAGAGAATTTTTCAAAACTGAAAATATTATTAACTTTTCTCTTAACAAAATGTACATACACTTCTCGTTATATAGAGAAGTCCCGGACTTCAATTGAAATTGAATCCGTAAGAAATAAAACAAAACTTACAAAAGTCTAAGCTATCGTACAAAAGTCATAAATAAGACTTAACTTTACAAAAGAAAAAGTAAATATAATTTTGACTAATAAAACCTAATGACAATGACACTAGGGTCCGCATGTCTCTCATGTGCCTTACACAAAACATATTACAGACGACTAAAAAATAAAAGTTAACATCCAATGCCTCTTTAAATCTAGATCGTTGAATTCTTTCAGCAAAATCCTGGATGTCCACGTATTATTTTCTGCTTTATTTGGTACACGTCAGCGTATTATGTGTTGGACGTTTTCGGTTGTCCAAATTTCCATTCTCTTAGATTCGTATTAACCTTTGAATTTATCCACTTCTATTAGGTCAATAAAATCTTTCAGAGTTTCATCTTCTTGGGCTTCCTAGTCGTGGGCTAAGACCAACCTTAGAAGATCAATAGTTCCTTCCATCAAGGCCTGCTTGGGTAGATGGGCTAAATCAAACCCTTCCAGTAGCGTTCTTAACTGGGCCTAATTATGTTGGAAAAGAGTATCCTGGATCACTGCATACATGTCTAGTATCACTACCACTATCCCATTTTGGATATGGACAGTAGCATTTGCTTTTATAAGCTCCTCCAGTTTGGACTCAACCAGTAGCAATTTTGCAATATGCAACCTAGTCCAATCCTCCTCTTCTTTCTTTTGGATTTCTTCTAGTGCATAAGAACCCATTTTTACCTCACTATTTAACATAATTCGGTACCATGGTTCTCCTACAAGAAATTCCCATATCTGTATAGGCTGAGCGTTGTAGCTCTCTTGCAATGAGGAAGTAATCATGCAAGTGAATGTGTCGACTTTCCGATTTAATACACAGAGCGTTTGTTTAACCGCATCTGGCATATTCAGGTCCACCATTGCTTCCTGTACGTTAATTTGCATTGTATCGATCCATCCTTTAGTCAAAAGATCTCTACAGAAACCTTTTTAAAGATTTTCCATGGAACAAACAATTCCATAGCTCCATTAGGATAAACCGCTAATCCTTGTACCAAATCCGTCAAGTCAATCTTTCCCAATTTTACTATTAAATCATTCAAATTCTCGAGTTTGAGATTCGACATGTTAAACAAATGACATTTTCTCATTACCTTAAGTTTTTGAATTTCTGCTTCGTAGAGTAAGGCAGTTCCTTGAACTCCTCATCCTCATAAAATAGTTTATCAGCTTCTAGCCATGCTAACCTTCTTGCTAGCTTCTCTAAACACCTCTGCAGCTGTACTTCCCCTTGACCTATCGCCATTGCGATCCTAATTTGGGTTTCCAGATTCTCCTAGAGTGTTTGACTAGCTGAAGTTAATTTTAAGCCTTTTGGAAAACTAAACCTCTCACAAATATCCGCATCAATTAACCGCTTCTTTTGTGGAGTGTGTGGAGTCACCACGCTTGCAGCGCCTGATGATGATTCCTCAGAATATATTATCTTTCATAGTGGACAAGTAGCCCTTTCATGTCCTTCCTTTTTACAAGACCAGCAAACTATTGCTTTCTTCTGAGTCATTTCCTTCTTAGGAGTAACCTCCTTTTCAGAAGTATTTCCCTTCGTAGAAGTGTCACCCTTCAATCGTTGAAATTTCGGGTTCCTTCTTTCCAAAGTATCAGAATCATAGTCACGATTCTTTCCTTCAACCTGCTTTACAGCAGTAACCAGCTTAGAAGAAGAAGCCACCTGCTTATCCACAGTTTTCTCCTTTTTAGCAGTAACCTTGGAAGTCGAAGTAATCCTCAAAGGGTAGTTCCTTCTCAAGTGTCCTCGTTGCTTACACTTGGAGCATAAGAAGTGATTTCTAGTTTCCTTCTTGTCCGCCATTATCCTGCAAATCTTCAGAGAAATGTCTGGACAAAAAGTCAGCAACAAAGTTAGATTTACCAAAAATATATTCAAACTTGATTTTATAATCTGCAAACCAAATTTGTCATCTGATTAATCTAGATCTATCATCCTTTAAAAACAGTTTTATAAAGGTTTTTAAATATTTGGAGCCTATCCTTAAAGTAAATTCCTAACTGATAATGAACAATCGAAATCGGTCAATACATTCTTTCGCTGCTAAAACTTCTTTTTCATGAACAGGATAGTTTATTTTAGCAGGAGAGAATTTTCGTAACGCATATTGAACAATTTGTTCAATATTATCAGTAGCCTTAGCCTTAAGCACTCCTCCCCAATACAAGTGAGATGCATCACTTTCTATAATGAGTTTATCCTCATCTTCCGGGAGCTTTAAAGGTTTTAACTACTTTGTCAAGGCTTTGGTCCGTTTAACACAATTAGTGTCTTCAAGTGTCCAAACCCAGGGCACTTTGTCACTAACCTTAAGCGTTAAGCCATTGATTACATTAGCAAGATTAGGAACATACTCGCGCATGTAATTGATTAATCAAAGAAATTGCTGTAGCATGTGCTTATCCTCCATTACATCTGGAAAATCCAGCAACTTCTTTGAGATATGTTCTTGGAGTTGGATACCTCCTTCACTTATCTCAACACCTAAGAACTTCACCTTGTTCTTAAACCATTCTATCTTTCTTTCAAATAGAATCATTCCATTATCAAGAAACATTTTTCTCACCAGTCTAAGATCATTTACATGTTCTTCCCTGGTTTTACTAAAAACCAAAACATCATCAACATAAACTATACAAAAGTTAGATAAGTCCCCAAAAACTGTATCAATTTTCCTCTGGAATATTAATGGTGCTTGTTTAAGTCTAAAAGGCAAAACCATCCATTCAAACAATCCTTTTGGACATGTGAAAGCCGTCAAAGGAATGCTTGACTCCGCCATTTTGATCTGCCAAAATCCTGACTTAAGATCAAATTTGGAGCAGATTTTTCCAAATCTAGCTTTATTCAAACAAGCCGATTTGTTTGGTATCTTATAGGCATCGTCAATGGTTTTCTCATTCAACTGCCTATAGTAGATAACCATTCGCGCTTTACCTCTTTCCCGCTCAGTTCTATTCATAACCATGAATGCTGGCGAAGAGTGTGGAATTTTGCTGGTGCGTGTCAATTACTTTTCTAGCAATTCCGATATTTGCTTACTGAATTCCTCTTCTGCATCAGGAGTATAAGGATAGGATTTGGTCACTATCTTATCTTCCTTCCTTTTTAATTCAGGCGAAGCATATATGTCGTTCCTTTCCCATAACTTTAATGGTTGATCATCAAATTATGGAGAAAGTTCCTCTTTAAAGGATTTTACAAGTTCCTCAATCCTTAAAGAGTCATTTTGGCTCTTGTTTTCAATCTTCAAGATTTTTTCCTTATGTATAAATTTATCCGTGCTCTGAGGACATGTACCAAAGGGGTCAACCTCCTGCGATATATCCCGTGCGATCTGGTTTTTATGATGACTAGGATATAATCTCTGAAAGAAAACATTACAAGCCTCATCCACTTTTTCTACTCCAGAAGTTTTCAACCACCAATTTTCCTTTTCCAAAATCTAGAAAACAATGTGATCTACTTCTTGCCTCAGTTTCACCGGTCTAAATCTGTTCCTAACTTTTGAAACTTCAGGCTTAGCAAGAATAAGGGATTTTATGACCTTCAAGGATAATGTGGTCATTATCCTGAGTAAAAGGGCTAACTTTGCAGAAAGCTATTTCCGAGAATAAAATCTACCTCTAAGTAATCCACTATTAGGACTTCCCTTAGAGTGAATTTCTTCTCGTTTAATAGTACAACCACATTCTCTACCACATCCGTGATCATACTTTGTCCTCCATCTGCAACAATATTTAGGATTGGTTTTTCCAATGGTTTCCAAAGCTTCTGTGAAAAACATTGCTTCCTTGCAATACATTTGGTTGCTCCTGTGTCTACAAGAATGTCCAGATTATATTCCTCATATTCTGGAAAACACAGTTTAGCACGTATGCATGTGTCAATAATCCCCTGAACTATAGCATGACAATGCATTTCATGACTCATCATCATTTTCGTGCTTAGAGTCTCGTCTTCATATACTGGGATTTGCACACATTTATACCCAACTATTTTCCTGCTACTGCTATTGCTACTTCCAGCATAACTAGTAGTGTTATCTGTTTCCAGTATATTTTTCCTTGATATGATAGGTTGAACCTCTTTATTCCGCTCTAAAGCCACCGAGTTTCTAGGCGTAGGAAGAGTAACCTCAACCTCATTATCAAGTTCCTGGATTTGAATTCCCCGATTTGGGTTTAATTCCACCATGCTGAGCTGCGGTGAATATTCCAAAACCCATCGTTTTGGCCACGTAAGAGCCTTAGCATTGATTATCGTAGGTTGAATTGGAATTACAGAATCCTGTCCCGGGCCATGAACCACAGTATCAGCACTGGAGTTCAATCGTATAAGATTAACATAATTTATCAACCGATAAATCAACCTATACTGAATTGCTATTCCGTCACTAGAAGCCATCAAGTCTTCCAATCCTGAAGTATGAATTCGAAGAACCATAATCCGTTTAAGATTTGGATCCGTGACACTAACCATATATCCTGGTTTAACCGTCCCATAGGCATCCCCCAAAGCTAAATTAGCGTGAAAACCACCAACTAAAGCTTTGCTAAACGTAAGCCATCATCTGTCCAGTAAAGCAACTTGAATAGGTACATTCATTCCTCCACAGAATAGTCCTTGTACACGAATTTGTACAGCACCAAGTTGTACATAATTATACTTGCCATTTGCCCTGTGGCAAGACTTTTAACTGTGGCAAGACTTTTAACCTTTCGTAGCCACTCATCGTCCGAGAGTATCAATTCACCTTCTCGAGACTAAGACAAAGCTACACAAACAGGTTTTTCGTGTACATCTTCAAGCCTTCAGCTTTAAATAACCACTTAGAGCGTTTTTCAAAAACGTCCCTAGGTGTTAACCTCGGAATTACCCAAGTCTTTGGGTTACCCGAGTGATCCTCATAATTAGATGATGAATTAATTACTAAGTTGGGGTTTTCATCCTCATTTCTTATTGGAATAAGATCGTCCTCATTACCAATACCGTTATTCCTAGGATATTCATTAAGACTACTAGTCTTTTACATGAATATACCTATCGTTGAAGATTTGAAGATTGTTCCTCAAAAGTCATCTCTTTTGAGTCATCCTTTGAAGAATCTGAATCATCAGAGTAGTCCAAAATTAATTCATAAACTTCATCATCCAAATCAATTTCGTATCCCCAAACTGGTTGAAATTCAGAAGTTTGGTTTTCTGCGTTGATTTCCAAAAATCGTACCCTTGCCTTCTTCTTTCCCTTATGAGGGCATTTATCCACAAAATGATTTTTGTCACCACAAATCTAGCAACAATTACAATTGTTTGCGTTCTTTCCAGATGGGCAGGTAGCACAAAACTTATGCACTCCGCGTTCTTTAGCGTTAATTCAACCTTTCCTTGTTCACCTAATAAACCTTCCATGATCCAGAAGATTCCGTTTATTAGTAACAGGTCGGTTTACCATATTGTGAAAACATTTCGGCTTAAAGTTTCTTTTACCGAATGATCCTTTTCGTTTCATATGGTTTTCCAACCTTGATGTTTAGTCGAACTCCTCGACTCACAACCATACTGTCCTGGCACTCCATCAAAGTTTTGACAACAAGATTCGTTGAACTCAAGCCTTTTAGCTTCCTTATTTAGCTTGGCATTCAAACATCTTGTCGTCACGAGTTATCTAACAGTTTCTATTCTTCCTCCCAAAGAATCAACAACCTGATTCTTTTCAAGTAGAAGCTTAAATGCCTCGTTTGCTGCCTTATCCCATCCTTGGGGAAGCTTAGCAAAGAAAGTATTCTTCATGACTTCCTGTGTGCCACCAGGCAACTGATAAAAATATCGTCTATACTCACAGATGAAATTTTCAAACAAGCACATATCACAAAGCTTAAGCTTTGTCAAAGCTTCTAAGGCAACTACCTCTACGAGATTCCTACTGGTAATTGTTATTCCAGTAAATTCCCTATAGAGCATATCCTTGAAGAGTGCAAAGATAGCCTCTCCATTCTTCAAGTCCCTTACAGTATCTAACAGGCCCGTACCAACTTCTAGACTTCTCCAAAAGCTTCCTACAGCTCCTTGTAGTATGGATCTTAGAAACTTGTAAATATCACTGAGTCCAAAATTCTTATTTTGTATATGAACCTAATTAACAGTTTCCCATGCTTCGATTGCATCCGTTACATTTGTAACACAATTGATATTTAGGAAACTTCCGCTAGACGGTATCTCCACCATTCTAGGTATTCCCCTAGGTATAAACTCTGACCTTATCCTTGTGGGATAAGTTTGTTTATATTCGGGTTTGGAGATTTCCTTAAGAAATCCTTTGAAAGAATTTAAAGGATTACGAATTCCTTCAAAGGGATCATCTTTAAACTCAGACTCCTTGAGTTTCGAGATTAGCTCATCAAGCTCTGCCTTTTTAGGACCTAGAGTAATTTTTGATCCTCCAGATTCTTTTCCTTTCCTTTGTTTCTTCATTTCTTCCTCATAATACCTGCTGATTCGTTCAGCATCTGAGGTAGAAATTTTCAGAATATCAACCTTCTGTTTTCCATCCACTTTAGAAACAAAGTCTTCTTCCTTAACACCTTTCATAAAGAGTTTTTCCGCCTTTTCCCAATCACCTTGGGTTTCCTTGGCCACGAACTATGCATATCCTGGAGGCAATCTAGGATATTTTTCCTGCAGACTAGCCGCGAACTGATCCAAAACGTCTTGACCACCCATGGTCAATCTGAATTAGGTCTCAACTCAGTCGCAAAGTTTGACTCTTTATATGGTTTAGGATCTAGATCCGGCTAGGATTCGCAATACCAGTAAGGAATACCGCCTCAGCTTTTTCCAACCACTTATTTCAAAGTTCTAGCTCAGAAACTTCAATGGTGGAAATCCGACAAATAAAACACAAGATTTTTGTGCACCCTTGACTAAAAGCCTTTTGGATAACATCCAAAAGTCGCTTTACACCTAGCCAAGTCAAATATTCTTCTCAAATATTTGGATTGCCGTTAAAGAGGTCTAACGCAACCCGTTTAACCTCTTGTTCAGTATATCCTTCAATAGGCCACACTTGTTCGATGTCGCTTAACACCAAAGACATCTCCTATCTTATCAATTTAGTAAAATAGTTAGAACATGTTCCAGTGTCTTAACCTTTTGAAGTACAGAATTAACCTTTTCAGTCTGGTTCCCGATCTGGGTTAATTCTTCGTTTAGAGTAAATATACGATACACCATATAATTCACTCTCCTGTCTAAGTTTTCAAGCTTCTTGATCAAAAGCTCTAACTTATCTACGACAATATTTAACAAACCGATTTCTGGTTTTACCTCGAGTCCATGATCCAAGTGAAAACAAGTCTTATTCATACAGACTTCATCATTTGAATCATTATAAACTTGGAATTTTGAATAAAATAATAAGAAAATCTTGGAAGTAGCAAAAACAATTTCAAATTTAATGAAAGTTAGGACAAAACAGTAATATTATGTAAATTTCAACTTGCAAGTTAACTGCATTGGATGAAGTTAGGGCTCTCTCAGGGGTCGTATTTGACTATTTCCTACAAAAATGCCATAAGTTTGAGTATGGGCAAAAAGTGAGGGATATTTTTATGATATTGTCCCTTTTAAAAAATAAATTTCAGGATGGTATTTTGACACGAATCACGAGGTGATCTTTCAATTCAACCAATCAGATTCCAAATATTTGAGTAGTCCATATTGTCTTACCGTGAACCCGCACCTCATTAACAATAAACACCATAACATTTCAAGTCTTAACAAAGGGAGAACCGATGGCGAAATGACACTTTCCCACCACCAAGTTTCAAACAACACTTTTCCACCTATCATTAAGATCCGTTAATGAAATCTATTATTTGACAAGATCAAATTACAAAAATACTATAATACCCTTATTATTTGAGTTTATAATTTTATAAAATTTGCTATAATTAAAAAAAGTTCTAAATCTTGTCTTTTAAAAAACCCAATTCACTATCATCTTCATGCAAAAACATCTCTCTCACCCACCACCTAACCGATGCCACCACACCCTCTTGTTCATGACAAGCCAGTAGTAGTGCCACCAACAGTGTCATCTTTGTTTCTATTTTAGCTAATTGGCAAGTCTCAACCACGCTCTGGTGTTCCTTACCTTTCTGTTGGCTCTTCTTTTTAGAACCTCTTCTAGCTTCTTTATATTTAGCTCTTACTCAAAAAGTCTGTGCTTCTTCCTAGCTAACTTCTACTTTTTGGTTCTCCCTAGATTTAATTCGGAGTCAAGAACCTACTAGACTATGCTTTCTATTTTTCTTGCCTAAAAAAATTTATTTGTCAAATCAAAGGGCCTCAAGTGGCAACCTCCCTCTCTCCTCTAACAAGCCCACCACAATTACTCACAACTGCAACCGCCAATGTTGGCAGCCTTACTCTAGAGACCGGTCACACAGCCAAGGCGCACATGGTGATGAGAATCCAAGCCCATCATGTTCATCACAAATGCTAGGAATTTCAATGAAGACTCAAGGGCAACATGAAGAACAACATTCGGCCCAAGCAACCCAAACACTCAAGGAAGCTCACAAAATTGTCCAAGAGGTCTTAAGGGTCCAAGGAATAGCTCAAGTCCTATTTTGTGGCCTAAATCGTGAAAAACAAGTGGGGACAAGTTACCTTGGTCCAAGTCCAAGTTTTGGATGCCATTTGATTCAAATTGTGGAGGGAACTCCCTAAAATTATTATTAAGGACATAGGTCCTTAAATTAGGGAAAGGTTGTCTATGGCATTAAATGGGTATGGCTTGCTTTTGACTTGTATGGTGGAGAATTATTGTTTACTAAATTTTCATGTATTATTTTAATGTTTCCATCATGTAATTTTGCTAGGGTAAATCCCTTAATTTTGTAAAGCCTATTTAAAGGCCACTTGATCATATTTTGGAGGGACATTGAATATTGAAGTGAATAGTACTTTTGCCTTGAGAAATTGTTTTCTCTTGCTTTCCTTTACCCAAGTTCGGCCAAACTTGGTGGTAAAGTGTCTTTTAAGTTGGTGGAGTTTCCTTTAAGCTTGATTGATCCCTTGGCCATCTCTTTTGTAAGTTATTTTTCTTTTGCTACAATTCACCTCTTTTCCATATTTTGTTTGCATGGTGTGTGTGAGTCCGTTTGTGGTGTATTTGAACAAGAATGCCTTTGTGTTAATTGGAGTTTGATACAAGGAGTTGTTCTAAGTTGTCATAATAGTTGTGTGTGTATGGAGGGTGATAGCCGAATGGTCTTAAGGAGTTGGAAGAAAGCCTAGCCTAAGTGGAGTTAGAATTAGTTGAATTAGGGTGGTATATGAATTGTGGTTGTAAGAATTCATATCATTTGGTATCAGAGCTATGGTTGAGGATTGAATTTGTGAAGATTGGAGTTGTGATTAATCAAAAAGAAAAAACTTTCTAAGGAAGTGTTGAGTGTGTGTGTAGTTCGGCCAAGCCAAACAATTGCCATCCATTGTGCATTTTTTTTCTCTTTCATTGAACATTATTCTAAACACTAACCATATACCTAAACACCATTTCTTAGCCTAATCCCATATTACTATTCATAGAACACTATTCACAGAATACCATTTTCCTAAAACCAAATTTTACAAATTTCATCCTCTCATCCTTCACACCTTAAATAACATTTCCTACTATCCCACAGTGACACTGTTCATCCAAAGTTATTGTTCATAGTAGTTAAAATTCACCCCATTTCCATGGTAAATAAGAGCACTTCCTCCCCAAGTTCACCCCTACCCCCACGGGAGTGTGCCAACCTGAAAATACAAGAAGAACTTGATGATGTTAAAAAGAACATGTTCAGTATGATGGAGTTGATGGTTAGTATGTCTAAGGACATTGCTAATCTATCCCAACCAAAACCCACCTTTGAGGAATCCCCACAATCGCCCCAACGGGAAGGTCGACCGCATTACCGTCAAAGAATCATAATTAAGACTCCCCTATATATGGAAGATTTAAGAGATAGTAGTGCATCCTCTAGTGGATCCGAGGCTCCTAAGAGGAGAAGAATTGATGACAATAGGCGTATCAAAATAGACTTGCCTGAATTTGAAGGTAGCCTAGACCCAAATGCTTTCCTAGATTGGCTGAGTGATATTGAGAGAGTGTTTGAGTTTAAGGGGTATACGGATGAGAAGAAATGTAAGGTAGCTATTCTGAAGTTCAAGGGATATGCTTCCTTATGGTGGGAAAACACTAGAAAAAAAAGAGAGAAAGAGGGGAAGACTAGAGTAAGGTCATGGGATAAATTGAAGAGAATGTTGAGAAAGAGGTTCTTGCCCGAAAATTACAAGCAAGATCTCTACATGAGCTTGTATAATCTTAAGCAAGGGGATAGGAAAGTAGAGGAGTATATAAGGGAGTTTGAAGGCCTTATGATGAGGAGTGATATTCCGGAGGAAAAGGAGCAAACCATCACTCGGTTTTTGGGAGGTTTACAAAGGGAAATAGCTCACAAAGTGGAATTGCAACCTTATCATTCCTTGGGGGATGTATGCAAGTTAGCCAACAAGGTTGAGAAGCAACTCCAAAGTCTAAAACTTTCAGCACCAAAACCGTATTTCAAGGTCAACAACTCCTACAAAGGATCCCCATCTTATTCCAAACCTTATGTCAACAACAACAAAGATAAGGGCAAGGAAAGAGTGAATGAAACACCTAAGGAGAAACCAAAATTTGTGGCTCAAGGAGGCACTCGAGAGGATTTGAAGGACAAGAAATGTTTTAAGTGTCATGGCTATGGACACTTCCAAGCCAATTGTCCCAACAAGAGGGTAATGTCCCTCAAAGAGATACAAGAGATTGAAGAGGTTGTCCAAGAAGAAGAGAGTGAAGAGGAAGAATCCGAGAGTGGTGAGGAGATTGTTGAAGAAGCTGATGTTGGTGATGCATTGATTTTGAAGAGGGTTTTGCATGCACAAGTTGACTCTACCGAAGAACAAAAGGGAAATTTGTTCCAAACTCGTTGCACCATCAAAGGGAAGGTATGTTCAGTTATTATTGATAGTGGGAGTTATACTAATGTAGCTTCCACCACCCTTATTGAAAAATTGAAGCTTCCTACCCAAAACCATAGCCACCCTTACAAATTACAGTGGTTGAGCAATAAGAGCACCATTAATGTTACCAAACAAGTAGTAGTCCCCTTTTCCATAGGTAAGAGATATGTGGATGAAGTGTTGTGTGATGTAATACCAATGGATGCTTGTAATTTGTTGCTAGGTAGACCTTGGCAATATGATAGGGAAGTTGTCCATGATGGGAGGAAGAACACTTACACTTTTAGGCTAAACAAGAAAACCATCACCTTAAGCCCTTTGCCACCCCATCAAACACTTTCCACACCTACACCAACCAAAACCGAAATCTCGCAAAAGAACCTATTACTCAAATGGCAACCAAATAGAAAAGGCCATCACCAAACACAAACCCATCCTAGCCTTGCTTATTGCCAAGAGAAGAGAAGTTGATGCGAGTACACCCCATCCCCTAGTCCAACCTTTACTACATGAGTATGAAGATGTTCCACCCGGGCTACCACCTTTAAGGGGTATAGAACATCATATTGATTTGCTACCCGAGGCACCTTTACCAAAAAAACCTAGCCTATAGATGTAATTCAGAAGAGTCCAAGGAGTTGCAAAGGCAAGTGGATGAGCTAATGAGTCAAGGGTATGTGAGGGAGAACATGAGTCCTTGTTCGGTTCCAGCCCTCTTGGTACCGAAAAAGGATGGGAGTTTTCGGATGTGTGTGGATAGTAGGGCTATCAACAACATTACAATCAAGTATAGGTACCCTATACCGAGGCTTGATGACATGCTTGATGAGTTGCATGGCTCTTGCATCTCCTCCAAGATTGACTTACGAAGTGGGTACCATCAAATCCGAATTAGAGAAGGGGATGAGTGGAAAATAGCCTTCAAAACCAAAGGAGGGCTTTTTGAATGGATGGTCATGCCTTTCGGCCTCTCCAATGCTCCAAGCACCTTCATGAGGTTGATGAATGAGGTACTTAAACCTTTTATGGGAAGATTTGTTGTTGTTTATTTTGATGATATATTAGTGTATAGTCATAGTGAGGATGAGCATAAAAGCCATCTTAGGCAAGTGTTTGAAGTGTTGAGAAAACAAAAATTATATGCTAAGATGGAGAAATGTGAGTTTTTCATGGAGAGGGTAGTCTTCCTAGGCTATGTAGTTTCGGGAGAGGGAATCATGGTTGATCAATCAAAGGTTGAAGCAATTAAAAGTTGGCCCGAACCTAAAACCATTAGTGAAGTAAGAAGTTTTCATGGTTTAGCCTCATTTTATAAGAGATTTGTACCCAACTTTAGTACCCTAATGTCACCAATCACCGAGCGCTTAAAAAAAGGGAATTTTGAGTGGACAAATGAGGCAAAAGATGCTTTTGAAGTGATTAAAAAGAAACTTTGTGAAGCACCCATTCTAGCTCTACCCGATTTCCCTAAGGTGTTTGAAGTGGAGTGTGATGCTAGTGGAGTTGGGATAGGGGCAGTCCTTACTAGAGATAAAAGGCCATTAGCATATTTTAGTGAGAAACTCAATGATTTTAGGAAGAAATATAGCACTTATGATAAAGAGTTCTATGCCGTTATTAGAGCCTTAAATCATTGGAGTCATTATTTGAGGCCTAAACAATTTGTGTTGCATTCGGATCACCAAGCTCTCAAGTTTATTAATGGGCAACATAAGCTGAACTCAAGGCATGTCGAATGGGTTGAGTTCCTTCAATCCTTTTCATTTGTGTCAAAGTACAAGCAAGGAAGTACTAATGTAGTTGCGGATGCATTGTCAAGGAGGTACTCCATCCTTTCCAATTTGGATGCAAGAGTACTTGGGTTTACCATGATGAGGGAGCATTACAAAGAAGATGAACAAATGGCCGAAATTATGGCTAAGTGTTCAAGGGGGAGCTTTGAGGATTATGTGGTTCAAGAGGGATTTTTGTTTAAGGGAAACAGGTTGTGTGTACCTCAAGGGAGTTTTAGAGAATTACTTGTGAGAGAGGTGCATGGAGGGGGGCTTGCGGGTCATTTTGGGGTTACGAAAACCTTAGAGATTCTTAAGGATAATTTCTTTTGGCCTAAGATGATTGGAAATGTCCAATCCATAGTAGCAAGATGTGGGGTATGTCATAGAGCTAAGAGCCATTTCAAGCTAAGGATGTACACTCCATTGCCCATTCCTAACCAACCGTGGGAAGACTTGAGCATGGACTTCATTGTGGCATTACCGAGAACCCAAAGAGGTAAAGATTCCATAATGGTTGTTGTTGATAGATTCTCTAAGATGGCACATTTCATTGCATGCAACAAAACCAGTGATGCATCACATGTGACTGAATTATTCTTCAAAGAAATTGTGAGGTTGCATGGTGTACCCAGGAGCATAGTGTCAGATAGGGATACAAAATTTCTTAGCCATTTTTGGAGGTCTTTGTGGAGTAGATTGGGTACCAAACTTTTGTTTAGCACTTCCCATCACCCCCAAACTGATGGTCAAACCGAAGTCACCAATAAAACCCTAGGAACCATCCTTAGAACCTTGGTGAGCAAGAGTTTGAGAGATTGGGACAACAAGTTAGCCCATGCCGAATTTGCCTATAATAGGTCCCCTAGTGCTACCACTAACCATTCTCCTTTTGAAGTTCTTTATGGCCTTAATCCTATCACTCCCATAGAACTTAGTATCCTACCCCTTGATATCCAATTGAGTCTTAATGCTAAGGAGATGGCAAATCCATGAAGAAGCTACATGAAACAATTAGGGCCCAAATAGCCAAATCCAATGAGGCCTATAGAAAGAAAGTCAACAAACATAAGAAACCCACCATTTTCCAATCAGGTGATCTTTTATGGGTTCATTTGAGAAATGAGAGATTTCCTTCCAAGAAGAAAAGCAAGTTGGCACCTAGGGCCGATGGTCCCTTTGAAGTCCTTAAAAGAGTTGGGGATAATGCATATAAAATTGATTTACCCTCTGAATTTGGCAATGTTTCGACTACTTTCAACATTGGGGACTTGTCTCCATACTTGGAGGATAGAATACTTTCGGATTTGAGGACAAATCCTTCTCAACCCGAGGAGGATGATGAGAATCCAAGCCCATCATGTTCATCACAAATGCTAGGAACTTCAATGAAGACTCAGGGCAACATGAAGAATAACATTCGGCCCAAGCAACCCAAACACTCAAGGAAGCTCACAAAATTGTCCAAAAGGTCTTAAGGGTCCAAGGAATAGCTCAAGTCCTATTTTGTGGTCCAAACCGTGAAAAACAAGTGGGGACAAGTTACCTTGGTCCAAGCCCAAGTTTTGGATGCCATTTGATTCAAATTGTGGAGGGAACTCCCTAAAATTATTATTAAGGACATAGGTTCTTAAATTAGGGAAAGGTTGTCTATGGCATTAAATGGGTATGGCGTGCTTTTGACTTGTATGGTGGAGAATTATTGTTTACTAAATTTTCATGTATTATTTTAATGTTTCCATCATGTAATTTTGCTAGGGTAAATCCCTTAATTTTGTAAAGCCTATTTAAAGGCCACTTGATCATATTTTGGAAGGACATTGAATATTGAAGTGAATAGTACTTTTGCCTTGAGAAATTGTTTTCTCTTGCTTTCCTTTACCCAAGTTCGGCCAAACTTGGTGGTGGAGTGTCTTTCAAGTTGGTGGAGTTTCCTTTAAGCTTGATTGATCCCTTGGCCATCTCTTTTGTAAGTTATTTTTCCTTTTGCTACAATTTACCTCTTTTCCAGATTTTGTTTGCACGGTGTGTGTGAGTCCGTTTGTGGTGTATTTGAACAAGAGTGCCTTTGTGTTGATTGGAGTTTGATACAAGGAGTTGTTCTAAGTTGTCATAATAGTTGTGTGTGTATGGAGGGTGATAGGCAAATGGTCTTAAGGAGTTGGAAGAAAGCCTAGCCTAAGTGGAGTTGGAATTGGTTGAATTAGGGTGGTATATGAATTGGGGTTGTAAGAATTCATATCACATGGCAAGATTGTGAGTGGTTAGGCTAGATCTAGTCTTGAATTGAGCATGGCTAGGCCATCTTTGCCAGAGAAGAAGAGACAACTTGACCTCCAAATCGCATACGTCCATCGCCTCATTCTCCTCCACATCTGTTTGTTCGTTGCCAAGATGAAGGGTTTGTTTTTGTATTTATTTTCATGGATTTTATGGGTGATTTTGTATCTTCTTTTTCTTATGTTTTGTTTATTATGAATTTATGTATCATGGTGTTGAGGTGGAGGAAATTTTTTGATGGAATTAGAAGTGAATATTTCTGTAGACCAAATTCAGGGTTGTTTGGAAGACGTATGTGAACCAAATTTTGGGTTGAAAATTTGTGAAGAGAGAAATCCTTTGCTCTTTTTCCTTTTTCTGTTCCAATTCTCTCCCTCTACTTTATTTGATTGTTGTTGTGTATAACTACCTAGTCGCTGGCGATTGCCCATCATTTACAACCTTCTCGTAGCCAACTCACCCACCACTTATTTAGACGAAATTCCTCACCCAAACTAAATTCTGGTTTTTCAGAAGAGTTATTTTAAGCAAAATCTGGATTGTATGGAAGGTTAATGTGAAGTAATTTCCTGGTTGTATTGAAGAATTATGAAAAACAAATTTGGTCTTAGAGAAGAATTATGTATAATCTTTTTATATGGAAGAATTATGTAAAATTTTTATTGTATGAAAGATTTAAGTTTAATTTTTTTATTCATAATATTCATATGATATTAAATTATTTATATATTGGCAGATTTATTAATTAAGTGAACTGACAAAAATACCCTTTTTACTGTTAAAATTAACGTAATAGGTGGGAAAGTGTCGTTTTAAAACTTGATTGGTGCGAAAGTGTCATTTCGCCAAAGCCTGGGTGGGCAAATCCGTTGTCCCTCTTAACAAACTAAAGACCCACGAAAAACCTAAACCTGAGCCCCACTGAAACCGCCCTTAGAAGTTAGAACCAACATCTCCAAGCTAATGGATGCGCTCTTTCTCCATGATCCGCTCTCCTTATCTCTCTTGGTAACAGCTTTGCCTCTCAATTTTCACTCTGTTAGCTACCCAAATTAGTAGCTAATTCATAGTCGTTAATTTGACGAACACTACTATATGCTGTTTCATCTTTTGGTGTTTGGCATTGTCTAAATTTTTACTGTTGATTTTGAAGTGTTTCTGTTGTTGGTTTCTTCATTTTGTGTAATGGGTATTGAAGATTTGCGCAAGATAGTTGCTTCATTTACCGTTTCTTTTTATGGGCATGTTTCTGTTTGATAAAAGTCTTCTGATATTTTCGGATTTATTCAAGATAATGATTCTACTGATGGTTTTGGATTTGGGGTATGCTTCGTAATAAGTGGTGATGTGTATGGTTTTGTTCTGTTGTTATGTTAGATGGGCTGTGAAGATAGTCTCTTTAGAGTACAGAGTTTGGATTTTGTTATATGGGTATGTTTCAATTTGAGGCAAATCCCAGAACATGCTATCTGTGCGACCCATTCGCAGATTTTGCAATTCTGCTGCTGCCGTTGCATCAACCAATCCTCGTGCACTTGCATTGAATAACATTCAAAATCCCAAGCCTTTGGTAGATAAACCCTTGGAAGAACCTGCCCTTGTCAGGCTTAAAGCTGAGAGAGACCCTGAAAAGTTGTTTCAGCTTTTTAAGGCTAATGCGCACAATAGACTTGTTATTGAGAATAAGTTTGCTTTTGAAGACACTGTTTCTCGGTTAGCTGGGGCATGTCGGTTTGATTACATTGAGCATTTGCTTGAGCACCAAAAGAGTTTGCCGCAAGGTAGACGTGAAGGGTTCATCGTAAGGATTATCATGTTGTATGGGAAGGCTGGGATGACTAAGCAAGCGGTTGATACTTTTTATGACATGCATTTGTATGGGTGTAAGAGGACGGTTAAATCTTTTAATGCTGCACTTAAAGTTTTGTCACAAAGCCGAGATCTAGAAGCAATCCAGACATTTCTTCTAAATGTTCCACAACAATTTCATATTATGTTGGATATATTTTCGGTTAATATTGTTATTAAGGTTTTTTGTGAAATGGGTATATTGAATAAAGCATATTTAATCATGGTAGAGATGGAAAAGATGGGGATAAAACCAGATGTTGTTACATACACAACGCTTATATCAGCCTTCTATAAGAATAATCGGGTGGAGATTGGTAATGGGTTGTGGAACCTTATGTTGCGGAAGGGGTGTTTACCCAATCTTGCAACTTTTAATGTAAGGATTCAGTATTTGGTTAACCGGAGACAATCATGGCAGGCCAATAGTTTGATGCGTTTGATGCAACATCTTCGGATAATGCCTGATGAGGTTACTTATAATTTGGTTATTAAAGGGTTTTGCCAGGCTGGGTATTTGGAGATGGCCAAGAGGGTTTATTCTGCTATGCATGGTAGGGGATATAAACCTAATGTTAAGATTTACCAAACAATGATTCATTATCTTTGCAAGGGAGGAGAGTTTGATTTGGCATATACAATGTGTAAAGATTGCATGAAGAAGAGCTGGTTCCCAAATGTTGATACAATTTATACATTACTTGAAGGCCTTAAGAAGAATAAGCAGCTAGAAAAGGCTAAGATGATCTTGTCGTTGGCTCGCAAAAGAGTGCCACCTTTTTCGTCAGATCAATTAAGTTCTTTGCAATCTATTTTTTCAAGGAGTTGACTTCGAATTGACTAATGGCTTGGATCATTTAATTAATGTGATAGTGGAGTTTACGGTACTTATTCTTTTCATTTGAGTCATTGTAAATTGTCAAAAATTAAATGGACACCAGATTATATTGGCAAACATCTGGCCACAGATTAAATTGTACCACCTCAATAAAGTTCGCTGTGAAATGAAAGTTATAGTGGACAGGGGTGACCCCAAATTCTTGTAAGTCATAGTGCATGTTTTCTCTCTCCCTCTTCTACAAATGGTTTACCATTCTTCGCACAATGGACACATATTATTTCAAAATTTTCAACGTTTCTCTATATTTAAACTTTAAAGTGCTAATTCTACCTCTTACTATCTAGTTTGCAATACATCCTTTGTGCAAGAAATTAAATGTGCATGTCCATGGTTGTTCTTAATCTTAACTTTTATAAGCCATTATTTCATGTCATTCTATATTTCTGTTGTGCATGTGCATTTTCATATTTTCATGATTTATCTATTCCTATACTGTAATATTCTTCCCATCTTTTATGCGGAGGGGCCAAGTTTCCTATAGTATGTGTGATTATGAAAGTGTGTTCCTAGTTTTATATGCTGATAGTTTCTGAGTTTTACCGTGTCCCATTCAGTGTTTCTACTTTAGTGATGAGGAACGTAATGACAGTGAGAAGGAGGCAAACTCTTCTATGTTATATAGGAAAATGCTAAATAAGTGAGTATTACATATTTTTGCATTATTTTAAGGTCAAATATACTTGTTTGACTGTTATTTATTTTAGATGGTTTGGTGGCAGTATGCTAAATGCCTCTATATCATGGACGAAAACTTAATAGAGTGAAAGTCATGATTATCGATATGGGTGGTTGGCCAGGAATAGTTTTCTTTCTTTTTCCTACAAATCTGAAAACTCAATGGGTGCATTTCATCTCAATGATGTTATCAATGTTTGTTAAGTTGGTAACTTTGGTCATCCTGATACGATTTCGTGGCAGTGTAGGAAAATATAGCCATGTGAAATTCAATACTCAATTCTGTTAGGATACCTTACATTGTGTATGGCAGGGGTGTTCACTTTTATGTAGTTTACTTTGTGGGGTTATGAAAGTCGGCTAGTACCACTGTTTTGTGTTTATAGTTCGGTAGTAACCATACTGTTGAAATCATGCTTAAGAATGGAATTATACAGCAATTTGATATGCCCAAAGACTCCCTGCCTTATCAGCCGGGCTAATGGAAGCATGTTTATTAAAATTTGTTGCTAATGATATAGTGGATTGCAATGGATGGAGACCAGGAACTTGGCAGTTTGATTGGTGTGATTGAATGCATACTTGAATCCTTATTTGTTCTTGAAGTGCACCACTACGCAGCTGAAGTGACAGTACCTTACTTTTTGTCTGTGCTTTCCCATGGAGGTTAGAAGTTTTCAAGCCAACCTCTGCCTTGTCTGGGAAGAGTTCATAGGAGATAGGGCTCGAGAAAGAAACTCCCTCTAAGAGTGCTGCTGCCTGTTGGAAAACTATTTTAGGAACTTTTAACTTCCAGAGTGCTCTTGACTCTTGCCTGTGTGGAGGACTACTTTAAAAACCTTAAACAGTATATTTTGTGACTGAAAATGCTTGAGAATGACTAGTACTGGTCAGTTGTTCATAAGCTTATTTGTAGCTCCAAGTTGGGGCCAGAAAAATACAAGGCGGACAAAATTATTCAGGCTGTGCTGTAGATGGGATTCAGGACTTCTAAACATCATGAAAAATTGTTAATCAATGTGTATAGATCAACTGGTTGTGGATCCTGAAGACAGCTCTAAGTTTTGACACTGAGATGAATAGAATACTTGTAGCTATGAGTTTTCTGACAAACAGATGAAAAGAAATACTTTTAGCTCGACTTTTGACTCAGATGAATTGAATACATTTACTTGGCTTGCTTACAGAATAGACATTATTTGGAATACCAATCTCATTGAATCAGAAATATTTTTTTTCTGTTTGCGCCTATGTCTCGGCATGTTTAAGATTTTACTATTTTGCTCAGCTTCAAGTTCAATACGAGTATGCAATGCATGTGAACTTAGCAGATAAATTTCTGTATATGGAAATACGATAATGGAACCCACTTCCCTTATCTAAGGTTTTGGGCATAGCCAAAGCCAAATGTGAAATGTACTTTCTGTTGTCGATCCGTTGCACTTTTCTTACTCTTCTTGTTCCGTGTGTTGTGTTTTTATTTTTCTTATAAAGAAGCTCCGGAAAGGTGGGACTGGGTTCCCACATTCTCTGAAGAGTATTTATCAGCTATAGCACTGGAAATTGTATCTACGCCCACCTTGCATGGTGCATGTTAGGATTATGGTAAATTAAATTGCAAAATTTAAAATTCTTATAATGATAAGATTACATTTGGTAATGATTTTATAGCTAACATCATGGCTATACGAAATCAAATTACAATTAAATTATGGATATAATAAAAAATTGGGGTGTGCAAAAGAATCGATCGGAGTTGGAACAGGCTAGTACTCGGGGTTCCGGTTTCAGTTCCTACCTACAATCGGCCCTCACAGGATCGGTGAATCGGAACCAGTATTGTGTAGTTTTGGTTTTCGGTTCCACCAGTGCATGAATTGGAAACGAAATTCGGAATTTAGACCTAGGTAGGAATTGGGACCGAACTGTAATTTTTATAAACTTTTGGGGTGTCTTTGTAATTTTTGGGAATAATAGGGGGTAATAAGAAATTTTTTGGTGCCAAGGAACTTGAGTTTTAGGTTCCAATTCCAGGACTTATAGGAACTGGAACCGGCCGATTCGGTTTCGATTCCAAATTCCAAGAACTAGGCTGGTTCTGGTTCTAGTTCCATGGGATTTTGGTAGGTACCTGGATCCCACCCACCCCTAATAAAAAACATTTAGGGGGCATTCAATTCAGGGAATGTTGTATTACTAGGAATGTTATAGTAATGAAAAGATAAATTACTTTGAAGATTACTGGGAATATTATATAAAATCTGTTTGGTTAAATTGGAATAAATTGGTGGGTAGCATGGTTATTGAATTGCCTATATGGTTACTTACATAGATTACTTTGAAGATTATTGGGAATATTATATAAAATGTGTTTGGTTAAATTTGAATAAATTAGTGGGTATGTTACATAGGATTATTGAATTGCCTTTTTTTTTTTTAATATTATTATTTAAATCGTTTTTTTAACCCCTTACATTTGAAAATTTAGATAAACACTCCAACAATAAAAATTTAAAAATTTAACAAAACCACCCTAACCACCAAGAGCATAACGACCATCGGCCATCATTGGTCGGCTGGCACATATGCTGCCTAAACTACACGACCCACTCATGGAATATGGCCTGATTGTGCTTTGATTTAGCGACTTCCGGCCAGGTTTGCGACAGGATGGATCTGGCCAGAAATGATCAAATTAAATCTGGCTGTTTTCGGACAAATCCACGACAATTTGGTCGTTTCTAGCCATTGACTAGTCGGAGATGGCCAGATCGCTACACAGTCGGCCATATCCGACCGGTTATGCCATTTCGGTGATGTCCCTTGGTGGCCGATGGTGGCCAAGTTTGACATTCTTATAAATTGTTTTCAATAAAAGGTCATTCTTGTCCAAAAGTTTCGTGTATAAGGTTAAAATAGTGTATAAATATTCTTGTAAATTATTTTCAAAACAAGGGCATTCTTGTTCAAAAATTTTAATAGTTATATATAAAATTATAAAATAATACCTACAAAAATTGTGATATTCAAATTACTAGCTATATAATTAATAAGGATTATTATTTGTTTTTAAAGATTATCAAAATTTTATATTAGTTGTTAACCAAAATATGGCAACGTAAATAATATAAAATTATACAGTTTTACTGAAGTAATCCCGCGTAGCTCCCAATCAAACCGCACCCCAATTAGTATTACTCTATGGTTTGGTTGATGACATTCATCTTTATAATCTTACACTACTATCACTTCATGTGAGCGAAACTCCTCTTTAGTCTCTCTTTCTCGCATGTCTAAGACTCTTTTGTCTCGCATTAAACCTGTTCACGGTCGGAAACCCACTTCTCTTTCACCCTTTCGCCTTACTCCCCGCCTCAAGGAACTCGTCAATGAAACCATTGAAATCCTCAAAACCCACCCACAGTATGACCAGTTGCTTGAAAATCGTTTCGCCGATGAAGAAACCCAAGTTTCAGAGGTTGCCCATTTCGTTTTTGATAAAATTCAGGATGTGGGAACTGGGTGTCAAGTTTTTTTATTGGCTTTCTAAACAACCCAAGAGCTCTTCTTCTCTAAATGAGTTTGCTTGTTCTTCGTTTTTGAAGCTTTTAGCCAGGTTTAGAGTGTTTTCAGAGATTGAGTTGGTGTTGAATAGTATGAGGTTAGAAGGTATAAAGCCAACCCATGAAGCGTTGAGTTTTGTTGTACGGGCTTATGCGTGTTCTGGGTTAGTTGATAAAGCCTCTGAGTTGTATGATTACGTCATTGAATTACATAATTGTGGTCCTGATGTTTTTACTTGTAATTCATTGCTTGATTTGTTAGTGAAGTGTAAAAAATTTAAACTTGCTCGTAAATTGTATGATGAAATGTGTAAAAGAGAGGATGGTTTGGATAATTATACTACTTGTATCATGGTGAGGGGTTTGTGTAAAGAAGGGAAGGTTGAAGAGGGTAAAATGTTGATTGAGGAGAGGTTTGGAAAGGGATGTATACCTAATATTGTGTTTTATAATACACTCATTGATGGGTATTGCAAGAGAGGTGATGTTGAAATTGCTAGTTTGCTTTTAAGGGAGTTGAAGTTGAAGGGGTTCTTGCCTACATTGGAGACTTATGGAGCAGTGTTATACGGGTTTTGCAAGGATGGGAATTTCAAGGCAATTGATAAACTTTTGATGGAAATGAAAGAGAGGGGTTTGACTGCTAACGTTCGAGTTTATAATAATATAGTTGATGCTAGAATTAAGCATGGTTTTAAGGTTAAAGTAGTAGAGACTGTTCAGTGGATGATGGACAATGGTTGTGAGCCTGATATGGTTTCCATTAATACTTTGATTTGTGGCTTGTGTAGGGATGGGAGAGTTGAGGAGGCTAGTCAACTAATAAAACAGGCAATGGAAAGAGGATTAGAGCCGAACAAGTTCAGTTATACTCCTATTATACATGTCTGCTGTAAACAAGGGGAATATATTAGGGCCTTAAATTTGCTTATTGAGATGATAGAAAGAGGACATAAGCCTGATTTGGTCACTTACGGATCTCTTATTCATGGACTTGTTACTGCAGGGGAGGCGGATGTTGCTATGACTGTTAGAGATAAAATGATGCAGAGGGGAGTGTTGCCTGATGCTGGTATTTACAATGTTTTGATGAGTGGACTTTGCAAGAAAGGGAGGCTTCCTGCTGCGAAGATCCTGCTTGGTGAGATGCTTGACCACAACATACTACCTGATGCTTTTGTTTATGCAACTCTAATAGATGGCTTCATCAGGAATGGTGATCTTGATGAGGCAAAGAAACTTTTTGAGCTGACAATTGCTAAGGGAATGGATCCTGGTGTTGTGGGATATAATGCCATGATAAAGGGTTACTGTAAATTTGGATTGATGAATGATGCCCTGTCGTGTCTGAATAAAATGACTCAGAAGCATCATGCCCCAGATGAGTTCACTTTTTCAACAATTATTGATGGCTATGTAAAACAGCATGACTTATCAAGCGCTCTGAGGATGTTTGGAAAGATGGTGAAACAGAAATGCAAACCAAATGTTGTCACATACACTGCTTTAATTAATGGGTTTTGCCGCATTGGAGATTCTGATAGGGCTGAGCGAACTTTCAAAGCGATGCAGTCTTGTGGTTTGGTGCCCAATGTAGTCACATACACTATAATTATTGGGAGCTTTTGTAAGCAGGGAAGAGTTGCAAAAGCTACTTCCTTTTTTGAACTAATGCTGATGAACAAATGCATTCCCAATGATGTTACCTTCAATTATTTGGTAAATGGCTTCACAAATAATGCACCCAATGTTGTTTCCACCAATGAGTCTGAGGATGACAATAAGCCTATATTTCTGGAATTCTTTGGAAGGATGATATCAGATGGCTGGGGCCATAAGGCTGCCACCTATAATGCCATCCTCATCTGCCTTTGCCGCCATGGAATGGTTAAAACTGCTTTGCAATTGCATGATAAAATGGTTATTAAGGGCTTTCTTCAGGATCCCGTATCTTTTGCTGCCCTGCTTTTAGGTGTTTGTTTGGAAGGAAGGTCAAAGGAATGGAAAAACATTATACCCTGTAATTTGAATGAACAGGAACTCCAAATTGCTGTCAAGTATTTACAGAGTTTAAAGCAGTATCTGCTCCGAGGAATGACTTCTGAAGTTGCACTTTGTTTCCATAATTTAGTGGAAGACCTCAAGTCTTGGGACCAGAAACTTGACAATTACAAGGTCTCTGTAAGATAGGATTGGGGGCAAATGTAAAAAACTGATCTGGGTTCTGAGAAACAAAAGAATATCTGATGCTGGGCGTGCAAGTCAGCCTCCCTTGAAAAGCTTAATGTCTCTTTCATTATTCCTCAGCATGGTTACTTTCTTGATTAGGAACACTTTGTTGTCTTCTGGCCTAACAAATGGCCCTGAAGAATGAGGAACTATTACATATCCGTAGTTTTTGCATAAATCATGGTAGGTAATTATCATTTGTTTAACACTATACATTCAAAGAATCTGCAATATTACCCTTGTGTTAACGGGCTAGTCTTGATATATGATGCTAGACCGGCAGTTCAATGTGACATGTATATTAGCTGTAATTTTGTTGCATCACAGAGATCGTGTAGACTACTTGCAGTATACCTGAACAGGACATGGGTCTTCTTATGGAGGTATATAGCAGGATTTCATTCTTACGTTCTGGTATTTCTGTGATTGTGAAAATGTTTATGATGTGATCTGTTGCACTTTAGGAAAGAAGTGGCTCCTTATTAGGGTTCAGGTGCTTCACTTCATCTGTTGTAATACTGTCTGAATCAAATGATGGTTACAAGTATGTTTATTTGCTTACCTGCCATCTAAGTGGAATATATACAAGAATAATTTATTGGATTGGCAAGTTGCTGAAAATAGATTAATACTGTCGGCAAATAATATATGTGGTTCCTTTCATATAAGATTAAGCGTTTGCAAATCATGGTTTTTCAACATGAATGAAACTATTTGGAAGTTCATGATAAAGTTTTTCTCTGTAATCCGGAGCAGGTATCAAATTTTAACTTGGCTATGCAATGGTAGATTAAGCAGCTTTGGTAAATTAGGTAAAACATGGGCCTAGAATTTTCATTCTTTCAATTGCATTGTACAATTATAAATGAACGATTTAATGACTAGTGTGCAACTATGGCTTTTCTTTCTGACAGGTGTCCTTCAAGTACATCATATGTCTTTGAGGTTGCATAGCTTGAAAATTAACAACAATTATCCTATTACATGACAAAAGGAGAGTTGAATGTGATCTCATGGTTGACGTTGAACCTTAATACTCATCAATGACAACACTTGATTAAGTTACAATACTATAACCTGTAGTTAATTGTTAAACTTATACAAATATGGAAACTAACCTCTTTATCACCCAATTCTATATATTATTTGATACTATCTACAAATGCAGAAGTTGGCATGGCATATTTGAAGTTGCCTGTAGTACCTGCTCAAATCCTGCAACAATTCATTAAAGGTCAAAGATGGAACAGCAGTATCGTCATTGTTAAAACCCAAAGTAGATCTTGCTACGATAAAACGAAGATGAAAATAGGACATACTGTGTATATTCGACATTGATTTTTCTTTCCATTATGGTTGGAAATGGCTGCAAAGGCATCGGTAGACAGTTGGATCGTAGATGGGCAGGGTGCCTTTGCGCAGAAATCCACCACCTTGACTTCAATGGTTTGCTGCTTGCATGGTCTATTGGCTCCACTTAGACATCTCAATCTATACCGCCTTCCACAAGCTGCTCCATTATCCCACAACCCTTCACTCACCGCAACAAATAGCTTGCTTGGCGGGAACTGATCTTGTCTATTTCCATAACATCTGGTAGCTGCAGAAGATGGAAAATCACTATACATAAAAATAGAGAAAACCTATAAACTATGTTTTGTCATTTCAAACTGTTTGTAAACTTGATTTCTTTTCCAAGTTTATGAATGAAAAAGTGGAGTTTACTCACGTATATATGGCGGGTGATAAGATGTTGCAGTGCCAATATCCCCATAGACCACGGATGCTGTGCTGCTTGTTAAAGCTACCAGAATAGCCAAGACCAAGCGCCCCATCACAAGAGATGTCAGATGTAGATCCTGTTGAGGCCTTGGCTTGCGTCAAATTTATAAATGAACAAGCCGACTTACATTTTCTATCCTACAGGTAATTAGGTGCATCTTACGAAAGTAGGAATCGTGAGGCATCGACTAATGCAATTTCAGTTTTGGTTGTTTTACCTTTAACATTTCATTTTCAGGTTACGTGCACTCTTTTACAAAAGTTCTTGTGTAATTGTTTCATATTGTTCCATTCCCTTGTGGGATTTTCCAAAGGGTAAATTGTATTGGAGGAGAGTGGCCATTAATCATGTCATGTCATGTATACTGACTAAGCAATATGTATGCATGATCTATCGAAGATTTTTGACCAAGCAATATGTAATTTTAAATCATGTCATGCATACTGACTCAAAAAGTCAGACCTTTATGGAGTAATGGTTTCCAGTTCAATGATCATAGGAACAAAAGGGGATAATTTTTTCTTTCCCATTCAAATCATCACAAACGAAGCGGTTGTCCTTTTTTCTTTTTGTTTTTAAGCTTTAAAAGGTTGTGTGTTGCATGTGATGGTTACTACTTTAAGCATAGTGCTGATTTCATGTGAGCATTTGGATTTGAGAATCTTAGTTAGTTCATTTTTAACAGAAACCGTGTCTTGGTCCGTGAGTTGCGCATTAGAAATGTAAAAGCTGCAGTGCCCAAACTTTTATTGAGTCAAGATTGTATTTCAATTTGAGTAATATTAGACTCACAATTCAATCTTACAACCTTTTCTTATAACCTTAACGTGACAATCAGTTCTCACTACACCTAAAACACTAAATGATTTTGACAAGAGACGACGATCATTTCTTAAAGAGAACGACCGTTCTTTTTATAAATAATGGAACATAAGGAACAATAATTCTTTCATAAGGAATAATTGTTCCATTCATAAAGAACAATCATTCCTTATGAATGAACGGTCGTTCGTCTTAAGAAATAACCGTTTGTCTAAAGAAATGATCGTCTCTAAGGAACGAATATTCATGTTTAATCAAAGTCATCAATTGACGTTGTAATATCAACTTTGTTATCAAGCTAAGATTATGAGATTGTAATGTAAACGGAATATTTTTGTTTCAATTTTAGTTGAATAAGATGAATCTCCTATTCATTGTTTCTTTTGTTAAACCATTTTTAATGTTCAAATATTTGCCAAAAAATGTAGGTCCAAGCCCAACCAGAAGCCGAGGAGGCAAGTATGCATTGGATTTGGAGAGCAGAATCGCAATATGATAACAGTATCAGAAATTATAAGATTGTATTGTGCAATATCTATTATAATTATTTATGCTAAATTAAGCACAAATTGTAAATGGTATCACAATGTAGAAATAATAAATGGAATGTTGATAATCAAATTTGATTTCTAGTACAAATGGCCAAATGGGTTCTAAAACCCTCCCTCAAGTTGTTACAAATGTTGGCAAGGGACAAAAATAAGCGCCTTCATCAAAATTAAAAATAAGAGGTAAAAAATACAATGGAAAGTCAAGAAACCCTAAGCCGAAACATGAGATCATAACTTAAATTCACAAAAGCAGTCGGGCAAGGCAGACCCTCGTCCCAATGACAAAATCGTCCCGGTGTGCCTTCCATAAGGCTTGTTTCAATTCCTTCCCCTTCAGACCCTGCGCAGTTAACTCTGCAAAACCTCTTCTGCCTAAGAAAAGTGTTTTATGCAACCCTTTGAAAGCTCGCATTGCTGCAACCATCTTATCCATGTTTCCGAAATATGTAGCCATGTATGAGTCACTGTTAATAGATACGTGATAATCCAAAGCGGCTTTTGTGTTCCCATGCATGGCTGTGAAGTCTTCACCAGTAAGAAGGGCAGACTTGGTAACAACATTGGTGTAAACCGAAGTTAATCCTTCAATCTCCATCAGGCCATCCCCCGCTGCCAGATAGATGTTTGTGTTTGTTGGGACTGAAAGTGCCTGGAGTATGAATGCCGTTTCATTTGGTGTCAGAGGACATTTGCCCCGTTTTCTCCAGATGACAGCTAACTCCCCAGTCCATGGTTTTCTATCTCCCCGTGCAGCCTCGATGGCTTGCATGGAAGCAGGAGAAAGGCCCGCATATTCACATTGGCTATAAGCAACCATGTCCGGTTCGAATCGAAGGTGAAGTGAGAGAAAGGGTTTGGGTATGGCCTCAAGAAGCTCAGAGGCTTTCTTTTCCAAGGATTCAGTAAGACGTAATGCATTGTAGCATGCTTGACAAAGGGAAGCTTTTGCATACTGAGGATACCTATCAGATGTAGAACACAGCCAAGGTTCATGCAAAAATAGAATGGCTCTTATCCATAGCAATAACCTTTGCTAAACCGAAGCAAGAAAACTCAAAATACAATAAAATACCTGTCCCTCCTCTGGCTCATTGCTGGTGTGAGTGAAATATAATGATGTTCCAACAGGAATGGAAGAACACTTTCAACATAATCATATTGACCTTTCCGCTTGCTACAATCCACATGGAATGGCTCTTTTGATGAAAGCTCCGGCGGCAGTTCTTTGACAACTTTAATAAAGCCATTCATTTGTTGAATGAAGTAGTCGACATCAAATACATCTGCAAAACCACTGAGGTAAAATTACAGTGTTATAAAAGGACATTTTCTACATAGAAAGACAAAAACCAACTTCTTATATGGCCTAGGTAGAACACTATACTCATCCTGGAATAACTTTAAAACAAAGGTATAAAAATGGTTTTTCTATTCAAGTTTGTAAACAAAATCTAAAGTTAAAAAGAGATCTCCCTCTTTTTTATTGTCTTTTTTCCCATTAAAATAAATTTATTCATTTGGGTTGAACATCTGTTGCAAAGAAGATTTTAAACTGTATCACTGGATTTCAGCAGATCACCCATTGTCAAGATACTTTAAAAATATCTTTAACAAAAAGTATGTACTTTATCATCATAAAGGTGTCCTCAATATTTTCATCAAAGACAGAAGATTACGTCTAAATACAACTAAAAGCATGACTAATCTAGATGCCTTGGCTACCTAGGGCTAAGCCATCTTCAGAAATTCATGACTTAATTTCCTATTTTATAGGGGAAATTCCTCGATGCAAGTGTAAAATTTAGAAAATACAACTACAGTATTATAAAATTTTAATATATCTACTTAACTTAGTTATATTTCTATCATAGAGTCAATAAGAAAAAGATAATACATCTCTATAAAAAACTTTTTAGTAACATCTCTTCAATCTATAATAAGATAAACCACTGAATGCGCTCATGGCTTCTAAATTAGGCACTTATTCACACAAGTTAAGACTTCACTGACTTCCAAGCAATACCATGATGGCACAAAAACATAACCAAAATTACCTTGATTCATTCCAATATGCTGCCACTTCAAACTTGGGTAGAACCAGAGTTGCATTTAACAAACGGGCAACACCAACACCGTCACACAACTGCATAAACCATTAACAGTGTCCCATCTTTCACAAAGCAGAAATTACAAAAGAAAAATACACCACAAATCTGAAAACTTCAGTTTAAAAACACCTAGTATTCACTCACATCTCTTCTCATTTGATTGAGGCCACCATAGCAATCCACACGAATATATCCATTAGTCTCCGCTGGCAAAGCTGCAGGATTTCAACAAAAAACCAATGCAATTGTCTGCAATGATAGCCAATTAAAATTGACTCAGGATATCAAAAAAAATCAATTTGAAGATACAATTCAATCCCAGTCCTACACCTGACCCCCACATATTTTGTAGTCAGTCTCAACTTTCAGCCAGGACTTTAATGCAATATATGAAACAAAACTAATGCCAAAAAAATTTAGAATGGTATAAATAATCACGAAATAACTAACTGTCATCTATATATTCCAGCTGCTTACTCACCCTGAAAAAACATTTATGAACTAACAAACATTACCATCAGAAACTCCTATAAAGACTAAAATCTACAACATTCACAACAAAAACCTTCAAATTCCAATATTTTGATTTCATCACACAAAAATCAATGCATTGTTTAAAAATTTGAGGTTTTTTTTAACATTTTTAAAAAACTTAAAAATGAAAAACCAATTAACTAGAGAAGGCAACACTTACGAGTCAAATGTCCTTGAAGCCACCATTTGCAAGGCCTCCACTCCACCAACCTCCTCACGCTCCATATATCAGATTCCCCTCTACAAGTATAAACCACACTCATTAAACCACAAACGAAAAAAGAAAATCATAAATCTCTAGCTTCACATCACTTCTTAGATTCTTAACCATAAGAGTAAGAAATACCCACTAACCGAAGCTCAATATACAGTAGAAAATGCTAAACTTTAACATTAAACCCACCATCCCCCACCCCCAAAAAAAAAAAAAAAAATCTTTAATCTTTTGTTTTCACATTCTAATTTTTGCAAGAAACTAAACGGATTAATGAAATTAATATATAAAAGTAAAACAAAACAATGTTGGAATGAAGACTTACGTGAGTATCGAACTGGGAGAAACTGAGAAAAACAAAGAGTAGGGAGAGAGCAAAACGACGAGAAGACAAAGAGAAAGGGTGAAGACGATGGTAAAGAATACTGGCTTTACGGAGATCGTAATCATTTGATGTACAGAGATCTGATGGATATGGAATTGCTCAATAAAACATGAAAGCAAAGCAAGAATTTACGCGGTAGATGGAGCAAAGGGGTTAGGGTTTCGGAATTTGTTTTTTAATTGAACAGCTCAAATGGCTTTGGGAAACACAAACAGATTCAGATCTTGGTGACAATACAATTTTCCCCCAACCGGGTTAACCCGGTAATATTATTTATTATTATTATTGGATGTTCATTGAGAAAATGAAATTTAATTGTCTAAATTTTATTTTAGACAATTAAATTTTCATATTTTGAGTGAGTTCATTTATTTCCCAATAGATTTGATCTAATTATAGATGGATTTTAAAAAAATAAAAAAAGGAAGAAAGGGAGGTTCTTTTAGGTAATTTTTTATAATAATAATTTTTTTTTTTTGGGGGTTTTTTCTCATAAAATGATTTTTTTATGATAAATAGACAATGATTAAAAAAAAATACAATTTATCATCCAGAACAAAATGAACTTTTTGTATTACCCAAAAAAAAAAAAAAGGAGTTCATATTTAAGTTGGTAGAACAAAACCACCACTAGATGACCATATAGTAAAAAAGTAAAAAAAGGTTCCACGAACTTCCTAAGTTTGAGTCTCACCAAACACTAATGAGGGTGGCCACTATGGCTCTTAACCAGCCGACAGTTCGACTCTTAACCGATCAATAGTTCTAAGGTCTTAGGGAGATTAGTTGAAGGTGAACACAAGCTGATCCGAATAACCCAATGATCAAAAAAAGGAAAAAGTTAGTAGAATCAAAGTGAAACAATCCTAAATGCCAGTCTAGTTAATTTTACTAACTTTAGAAACCAGTGGTCAAACAAGGGGTTGATTAGATTGCATGTAAGATATTTTCTTCCGGTTGAAATCTGTATTTCATACAAAAATGTCCATGCCTTTCTGTCAAGAACACCATTGGTGATCAACCTGCAAATTCATTGCTAGCCTATGCAACTGTATTTCAACAAGAAGGTTCAATAGTTTACAAGACAACACCACTCTGTTGCACATTTTGTCTGCAGCCGTCTAGTGAAAGAGAATGCCGATGAATCATGGAGACATCATGCCAAAGCATGGTTATAATCTATCAGCTTCACCAACTCATTCAATAAAACAGTGGCAATAGCTGCCCAGAAAGCTTTTTCTCATTCACTTTCAAGCTCCTGTTTTGTCACTTCTTGATTTCGTAAACGAACCCTGCATTGCTTTGCCAGCTCTTGTATTGAACAAGAAATGCTCCTGTCCATATTGTCTCCAAGTATCTCAATAGCATGACTCTGCAGCCGTCAAGTGAAAGAGAATGCCCTTGATTCATGGAGACATCATGGGAAAGCATGTTTATTATCTATCAGCTTCAAAAACTGTTTCAATAAAACAGTGGCAATAGCTGCCCCAGAAAAAAATTTCTCAATCACTTTCAAGCTCTGTTTCTTCGCTTCTTGATTTCATAAACGAAGTGTTACCTTGCATTGCTTTCGCCAGTTCTTGTATTGAACAAGGAAGAGCTCCGCTCCATCTTGTCAGCAAGTATCTCAATAGCATCCAGAAATCCTAACCCCAGTAGGCGGTTCCTCAGCATCTCAACTGTAGAAGGAATACGGCGGTAAACCTTCATCAACCATCATCTCAAAGTATTTACATGCATCCTCTAGTTTACCTTTCTTCTTGCACAAACCATGAACCATTACAGAATATGTCGAAACTGAAGGATAAAATCCTCTTCCCTCCATACTCTCCCAAACTTCGGTTACTCTGTCAAATCTACCTACCCTTATTAACAATTTGAGAACCATGTTATAAGTATGGCGATTGGGCATACAATTATCCTTTGTCATTCTAGAAATCAACCTGAGAGCCATATTGACCTCACTACGTTCACAATGGTAAGCCAGAATCGCATTGTAACTCCACGCATCCGGGCTAACTCCTCTCTCTATCATCTCATCCAAAAGTTGGTAAGCCTCTTCCACTTTGTCTTTCTTGCAAAGTTTCTTGATCACACAATTATAAGTAAACACATTAGGAACAAGATTGTTCCTCTTCATTGTATCAAGCACACGAAACACCGAATGAATATCATTAGCCTCACAGTATGCATGAATAAAAATCGAATGACTAAAAGCATCCGGCTCCTTCCCCCTAGAACGCATTTCTCTAAACATCTTATACGCTTCATCAACATTCCCACCTTTACACATAGCCTGCAACATACTGTTATACGCCAGAACATCAACGTCGCATTTTCTTTCGAGCATTTCATCGAACAGCTTACGAGCTTCACTAAATTCACCGATGTCACCCCAACCCCTAATCAAAATGCTGTAAGTTTTCACGCCTGGCGAGAATTCTGGCTTAACTTTGTTAAAAAACTGAGTGGCATTCTTCACATGTTTTCTTTTACATAGCACGTATAATAGATTATCAAGATCATGAATACTAGGCTCAATACCAAACTCTACCATTCTATTAAAAGCCCTTATTGCATCATTCAGGTAAATTTGCTTTACTATAAGCTCTAAAAACAAGCCAAAAAATTTGTGGGTTTATTTCACAAGATTGAGATTCTCTAATCTCTATCAAGAAATCCCATAGAATAGCAAACTGTTTACTGCTTCCCAAGATGTCAATCAAAATGTGGTAGCTCTCAACACTGTGTTGAAAACCTGAAATTCTTTTGGCCCAAAGAAAGAATCTGTGAGCAGGAAACCCAATATTTTTACACCTCTTCAAGACTTGCTCGACCAAGTTTGTGGATATTCTTGAAGAGAATGTGTCGAGAGAAAGCTCCAAGTCGTGGTGGGGGTTTCTGTGGTCACTTAGAACTCGAGAGATCTCGTTTACGAGGTCTGGTAATGGTGGGTTAAAGTGGTGGTGGGGCTGAGAGGAGATTGGACGGAGAATGTGGAATTTGGGTTTGTGAAAAGAGAAGGAAAAAGAGTGAGTACTGTAAAGGTCTTGTTTTGGAGAGTGATCTGATGGCCATTTGGGAGATTTGTGAAGAATGATTGTTGAAAAAACAGTCGCAAATTTAACACAGATTGGGTATTGGATTCTCTGTTATGTGCTTGTCCCGCAAAGTCTTTTTACTAATAAAAGGCAATTTCATGCATTAAGCTATAAGATATCCCCAGGAAAACCATGGGAATTGCCTCTGAATACTTGTGGAGGTTGAGACAATCAATAGTTCAATTCATTTAAGTTTTGTCACTTCGTAGTTCTTCATGTTACAAAGTGTAACTTTGATACTTATCTGATGTGAATAAATCCTCCCTCAAACAGGCATACTCAGTGAGAAGGCAATACTAAAACTGCCTGGACAGTTGTTCACAGAAAATAGAGTGCCAAAACTGTCGTTTTTCTTCCAGTGTTGTCCATCACAAAATGATGTTTTAGGGGTTGACCTGATACCAATTATTGGAGACTGGCTAATTGAAAGGATTTTTTTTTTTTTTTTAAAGGTAATAGAGTGTTTAGAATCTAACTAATTTCCAAAGTCAATTGAATACCCTATAAATCTAAAAAAAATTATCAAGGTTTATTGAATATTTTACAAACCCTAAAGGATTAAATAAATTATAATGTAGTAGGTGACCATAAAGGTTCGAATCCAAGAAGTTAATGAAGGGAAGTAAACCTCCTTTGATTATCAGACACCTCTTAAAAGTTAGATGGATGGTTTATTCCTACTCCTAAACCTAGACACCTATCAAATAAAATTTACGAATTATTGTCAAAAAAAAAAAAATGATAAACAAAATTAAGGAGAAAAAGAATCCTAATATTACAAAGGATGGATGAAAGTATATTTATTTGATGAGCAAAGACCAATCCATAATGTAATATGTGGCACAAGAACATAGATAAGTCCAATTTCGTACTCATGAACCATAAGCCAAAAGCATAAATAATCCCCATTTCATGTGATCTTAGGGGTTGTTTGTTTTTTTTCACTTAAATTTATATGGTTTAAGTCACTTCATTGTTTTTTTTTTACAAATGATCAATTATTTTCGGATAAAATCACTTTAAAAAAAAAGTAAATTTTTATAACTTAAATCTAAATATTGATTTAAAAAAAATACATTACTCAAATTACTTAATATACCTTTACATGCATAATAATTTTTTTTTTTTAATGACCCGAGGTGTCTGAGCTAGCTTACACTAAACCTCAACTAATCTCTCCCCTATTAGCAACTGAGATGCATAATAAATATAGACTTATATAAAATATTAAATGAGGTCGAAAATTTATTTATTTAAGAAAGCATTAAATATCTTGAATACTATGGTGGCTATAATTGGTTGTTGTAAACCGGTTGCCGACGTCAAATTCCTACAAGATTATGATGCAAAATTGGTATCAAAATGATCTTTTTTGCACGATCTATCTATCCATATAACTTTAAAAGACAATAAAGTTTTAGTTTTTTTGGGATATGAAGAAGGAAGTTCGTCAATGAAACTTTCTCCATCAGAACTAGGACAAAATACACATTTATTGTCTTTGAAAGTTTGTATTTATAGATAGATCGTCCAAAGATGATTAATTTTGATACCAATTTTATATCATAATCTCAATCGAAAAATTTTTCCTATCATAGGCATCCAACCCTGACAAGAGGATCTCGGTGACCTATTAACCATTTTTCAATTTAAAAATTTTTATATAATTAATTATACTAACCTATTAATAGTATTAATAATTAATAACTATCACCTTATAGTCGAATGACAAACCTTTTAATCATTAGGATAAGCTTATACCTAAGAGTCTTATGTCCGAGTCACACGAGAGACATCTACCATATTTGTGCAATTACCTTAATCCTATTGGGTTTATAGAGCCCGCTAGCAATTTGTGTCTGGATACCTCCATCATTAAAAAAAATATTAATTAAAATTAGTGTAATTAATGTAAGATGTATTAGTAATATGTAAATTTAGAATTTAAATTTAGACATCACTAATTATAAAAAAACAAACACATATCTATAGACTTTTAAGTATTAGGTGGTAACTAAATGTTATAAAGTTAAAAAAAACACACAACCTTACTCAGGTGATCGAGGTTAACAGAAGGCAAGCAAAACGAGCAGAGGACTCCATCTGATGTTACAACTGTATCTGGGTTTATGTTACATATAATACTCTGATAGAGATCCTGAAGGAACTAACTTGAGCTGGATGTGTGGCCTTACCCACAGAAGATCATTTTAAGGTTCTCAGTTCCAGAACTGAATCCATCAAATATTTTTTTCTGTAAGCTATACTAGTTGGCTAGTTCAAGTAGTAGTCAATCTGGCTAAAGATTTTACGTAGCTTTAGCTGACTCTTGTCCTTAAATTGGGCTACAATGCTTTCCAACTAAAGATTAAAAGACGTCGCATGCAGCTGAGATGCTTTTTTTTAATTTTTTTTACCACCTTTTTGCACAATTGTGCGAGTGTACTCGGTGATTACAACAATCTGGAAGCTGATTGAACCTTCCATTATTCTACTGTCTGCATAAAGCTTACCGATCCTCTTCGCCAACACTTCCTTTTAATTTAAACCATTCTATAAGTAACATGATGTTCTAGCACTAGTTACTGGCAACTTGATGTGAATGCTTTCACTGTTTTGGGTTTCATTCAATGCTTTCAATTAATACTCTGAAATCACATGTGCCAAATTCAATTATTCAACAGAAGTTCATGCTTTTCTTTCTCTTTTTTCTTTTAAAGAGAAAACTACAAACAAAAAGAGATCTCTAGAATCTGGTATGCATCAAAAGAACCGAGTTGATGACAAATGAAACAATGAGTATGTCTTAATCTTGCATATCTTTTTCACTTTTATTTCATATAGTAGTGCTTATTGACAAGGATAAAGCATTGGAAATGTAAAAGAGTTATCACCTCATAATATCATCACTTTCTTTTAGTTGCCATGGTAGATTTTAGGTTAGTGACACCCAACTCAAAAGTTTGTCATCGCTAATATCTTTTTATATATGAGACTGGTCACATCAAACTCTGGCAATTTACCACAACAATATATATATTTTTTTCTTTTTTAATAATAAGGGGTGTTTGAACCGGTTTACGTGTATCTCTAATTAATCCTTCAGGACGTTGAAATTATCGGCTGAATAAAAACTCTAGTGGTTACTCATATTAACAATCGAAAAAGAATTCAAACTCATGACCTCTTGAATAATATACACAATTAAGTTCTTATCGAACCACTCAACCACCTAAGGGTTGGATTCTACCACAAGAATATTGATACTTTGATTTTGGAGTTGCTCAGAAAATGGGGAAGTACATATAAAATTTAGATTGTATTCACCCTTTGAAAAACTATATGATGATTAATTTATTTTTATTATAAATAATATTAATTATGAAGTTTCAGAAAATATAATTGGCATCCCATATAAATATTCCAGCAAGGTTGTTCATAACAACCATTAGTTCACTGATCCATTTGCTTTGATGATCATGGGAAATTCTGAAACCTTTTCTCAAATAATACTTAAAAATTATTATCCCGAGTGGTGGACGGTGTTTTGATATATATATTCACCCTTCTATTAATTAATAAACAAAGTTTTTGACCATTTATAAACCTAACATACAACTCCAAAAAAGTTAATGCTATACATGTCACATACAATCACAAATGTCCACTAAATGAATTTTACTATTAACCGAACAACTGTTTCCCTCCAAAATGTGCTTAACTTAATTAAACAAATTTTAGTTTATATGAATTGTATGTCTGGCATGCATAAACGTAACATTTCTTTACGCTTGAATGTTTTTTTATGAATAATACTACTCATACATCATTTACATACAATATTATGTGACAAGATATAATTGGACCAATTTAAAGTTAAAATTAAACTTTCACCCAATCACATATTGTCACATAATGTTGTATAAAAAATGTTGTATAGGAATGATGTATATGTAGTATTATTCATTTTTTATTTTTCCTCCATTGTGTCTTCAATTATATAAATACTTGTATTTAGAACTCAATTAGTAATTTTAAGCCCTCCATCCCTTTGATTGATTACCTCCAATTCTATACAATTGCAAGCTAGCTGAGTTGGAAGATAATGCTTGTTAACTACTATTAGGTCAAGGATATGAAAACAATTTTTTTTTTTTTTTTTTTTTTTTTTTGGGTGACCAAAGGTGTTTGGGTCCGTTTACTTGCATTTCAACTAATCTCTCGGGACCCTAAAACTATTGGCCGGATAAGAGTTCCAGTAGCTATCCCTATTAGTAACTGAGAAGAGACTTAAACTCAAAACCTCTTGAGTGATACACTCAAAAGTCCTTTATTGAACCATTTGACATATGCGAAAACTTTCAAACACAAACGTTCACATTTTTTTAAAGGTTTTTTTTTTTTTTTTTAAACTAAATTAAATGTTTTATTGACTACCAGAATAAATTAATCAAATTTTAATATGATCGGGTAAGAGTTTCAGTAACTATCCCTTTATTAGTAAATTATGATATGCCTAATATATTAAGAATACTTAGGGCATTCTATAAGTAGCATCTCTTTGAATTAAAAATAATAATAGTCACATAGTCAAGTACAATAATTGGTGACAAATAAAAAAATCTAAACTATAAAAATAATTTTGTCTTGTAAAGAAATTGACAAAATATTCAAGGAAGAAATCAGAAATCACATGGACATATCACATATGCAATTAATAACTCTAAATATCACATTATTGATAGCAATTTAAGTCATCAGCTTAATTAATTTTCATGTGTTCTATTTTTAAATCGGATCCCAAAATTGGTTTCACATGTTGCAGAGACTTAGATATAAACAAGGGCATGTGCAAGGCTTTAGTGTCTAATTATCTTTGCTTTCAATTCAACAGCGGATGCTTCCAGCTCTTAATTAATTTATTTATTAAACGATAATTAAAATATAATATTGATCGTTTTCAGTCACGAGATACTTCCATAGTTTGTAAACTCTAAACCAGACAAAAATTAATCATAGAGCAGCAAGCTTTATATAATTAGCACATTTGGTCGTCGTCAAATTTTATTATATGCCCATGAACAGAGATTACAAATGTGCATTATTTATTAATCAAGTTAGCAATCAAATTAATTATTATTGAATAATATGGAGGGGTTTTGAACGTGCACACCGACAATAATGATTCAATAAAGATAGGTTGGTAACGAATTATACAAACTTTCTCTTACTTAACCAAATGTAATTGGTGATAATTGGTTTATGATGAATTGACCATGCAAGAAAATTATTAGAGTAAATGTATTGCATTACTTATTTATCAAGTTAGCAATCAAATTAATTATTAGAGTAAACGACTTTTTTCCCCACCCACCCAAATAATGGTTTGATCACACTTTCTCACCCACAGATATTTAAAATACTACTTTACTATCCAAATTTATATTATGTTTCGATTTCGGTATATTGCGATCCTACACCACCAATATTCTTTTCCCTGATCATCACTCACCGAAACCCTTTAAACCTTACTCTCGTTAACCTTGACAATCGCGTGATTAAGGTTTGCACAACTACTCCTCCCAACTCAAATTCCAATCAATCTCAATCACCAAAAGACTCATCGACTCACCTTCTTCAAAAACCACAATAGCTTGTACTGAGTTTGATATTTGTTTGCCGTTGGAAATATAAATTTAGATAATAAAATAAGTATTTTAAAAATCTGTAAGGTAAAAAAGTGTCATTAAACCATTATTTAAGTGAGAAAAAGTCATGAACTCTTAGTTATTATAAATAATTTAGAGTTTTTGAACGTGCAAAGTGACAATAGTGATTGATCACTTATTTTATTTTTTTTGTATTTGTGAAGTCAATAACTGCTCCCTCATCTTTTGTCAAAAACTTTAAAATATACTCATTAATTGTGGTTTAAGAAAACACATAAACAAATCTTATTAATTTGCTTAATCTTGATGTGTTTAGCTGTTAAATGAAGTTTTAACGAGTTAAATCGATTTATTTAATTAGAGAAAATTTTAAATAAACAACAGCTGTTTGCCATGATAATCTCAACTGCTCCATTCCTCTTTAAGCACCAGCAATAATTTTCTCAAATTATTATGGATTTTTTTTTAATAAAATATTTAACCATATATATTATTACATCTATTTTGTTAGTTTCGATACTCAACTTACCATATTTAGCCATAAAGTCATATTTAATAATAAATAATAATCCTCTGGATTAAGAACCTATTAATTAATAAAAGGTCATTTTAAGTATAAAAAAATATTATCTTTAATGTGATTGACAATATCTATATTTTTATGTTTCTTAAATTTATGAAAGAAAAAGAAACTTGAAGGTATGGTTTAATAATGTAGGAATTTATCCACATATTATGTTAAAATTTCAAAATCAAAATTCCTCATTTTTTTTTATGGTCGTATGTGTCCAAGCCAGTTTACGCACATCTCAACTAATCCTTCGAAACACTAAAACTATACAAGGGATAAGAGCTCCAATGGCTATTCCTATTAACAATCGAGAAGACTAACTCAAGATCTCTTAAATAATACATCTAAGAGTCACTATCGAACCAACTCCATCATGTTTCGATTCATCAATCAATAATGAATCTTACAATCCTTCATGATACAAAAATCCTTTACATGATTATGTTAATCTGACTCATTAATTAGAGTCTACCTACTCTAAATTATATATTCCCTTTATTTCCAATTTAAATTAAATTACAAATATCATGTATCACATTATTCAATAATTTATACTCCATTATTAGATTTTGCCAACATTACTGACTCGATTTTATCAATTGGATGAGAATCAAAAGAGATCAATCAATTTTTTTTCCTTTTTAATCTGGGCGTTTGGGATCAATATACGTACCTCAACTAATCTTTCGAAGTCGTAAAATTATTGATCGAATAAGAGTTTCAATAATCGACTTTAATTAACAACCGTGAATACTCGAACTTGAAAGGTTGTGTTAAGTCATTCCTCTTGTTCTTTTATTATTAGGGGACTTCAACTTGAGAGATTATGTTAGATTCTTGTTTGCTGTTTTACCATCCGACTACAATAGTGATTAATCAAATTCAATTTTGTTCCTAATATAATTTCTCCCAAAATTTTATCCAATTAATAAGTAGTAAAATATTTTTTATTTCCCGAAAGCTCTAGAAAGGTCTGGCCAATCCTAAAACAACGCACTTCCCTCAGTCATCGAATTACAATTACATTGAATCATGAAATTCCGCAAAACGCAAAAGTCCAAAACTAAAAACGGTGGCGTAGCTCTGAACCAACCATTTGCTTGGAGCCGGGTAGTGTGCTTTGCTGGCGCATGCAACAAAACTGAGTCAGCAACGCGGAGTCTACGTGTCAAAGTTATCTATATCCGACACGATGCATGAACTGACACGTGTCGCGCATGAACCATCCTTTTATTTCTCTATATAGTCACCCTTCTTCATGTCTCTCTCTCCATTCATTCATTCACTGCCGTGACTAAATTCATCCACTTTTTTCTTAATCGCCTCGCTCAATTTTCCCCATCTTTAAACAGAAAAAAACTCTCTTTCTTTCCCGGGAAAAAAAATATGAAGGAATCCGTGGGAAACCCTTTGCATCTTAAGTCTTTGAACCATGTCTCACTCGTTTGTCGATCGGTTGAAGAGTCCATTGATTTCTACCAGAATGTTCTCGGTTTTGTCCCCATAAGGCGGCCCGGTTCTTTCGACTTTGATGGCGCATGGTGATTGATTAGTTTAATTTTTATGGATTAACATCAATTTAACACGTAATTCCATTTTTCTTTCTTGAAGTAATGAAAATGTCTTGTGTTTCATTTCATAGGCTGTTTGGCTACGGAATTGGGATTCATTTGTTGCAATCAGAGGATCCTGAGATTTTGCCGAAGAAAAGCGAGATTAATCCCAAGGATAATCATCTCTCTTTCCAGGTTACTTTTTTTTGTTTGTTTATCTTCCTTGATTAAACTATTCATAGAGTTTGATTTTGATACGACTCTTTGACTTTTTCATAATTTTAATGAGTGCAGTGTGAGAGCATGGGAGCGGTGGAGATGAAACTGAAGGAAATGGGAATCAAGTACGTGAGATCGATGGTGCAGGAAGGAGGGATCGATGTGGAACAGATGTTTTTCCATGACCCGGATGGCTTCATGATCGAAATATGCGACTGCGATAATCTTCCGGTGATTCCGCTTGTCGGTGAGATGGCTCGCTCTTGTTCCCGGGTGAACCTCCAAGTAATGCAGCCACCGCAGCTACGAGTGGTGCAGCAGTGATATATAATTATATAGAACAATCTGTCTGTTTTCTTTATTATTAATATTGATATTATTATTATTATTATTATGTCGTTCTTTTTTTTTTTTTTTTTTTTATGTTGTGTGGTTTAGGTTTTTGTAATAAGACATTTAAAGGAATGTAATCCAGCACCAAAGGGAAATGATCATTTCGTTATTTACTTGAATTGTAAATTTTAAAGAGACTTTGTGTTAAATTGTTTATGATTAATTAAAATTTGTTTAATTATGGCCGGTTTAGTATGTAAACTATGCAAATAATTCCAATTATTTGGGCAAATGGACGCATTTATGGAGTTGACAGGTGGGCCAGTTACCAGAAAAATATACGTTCCAAAAACAAAGTGGCTTCACAGTAAGCATGCAGTAACTGTTTTTTGTTTTTGGGTCAAAAGACTGGGAAATTATAGGGTTTGATGGGATTATATTTTTGTGCCCAAGTCAAATCAATTTAATTATCTTTTGATGATCGAGTAATTTGATAAGGACTCTTGAGAGTTTTTACTCAAAAAGTCTTGAGTTCAAGTCATCTTCGATTCTTAATAAGAAAGTAATCATTAGATCTTTTTACTTGGTTGGTAGTTTCAAATCTTAAAGGGGAGGGGTTAGTTGAGGTGCGTATAAACTGGTCCGAACACACTAGGTTATAAAAAAAAAAAGGAAAAAAGAAAAAAATTTCCAAACAATTTAGCTAAATTAATAAATGGATGAGGTTAAAAAATATTTTAAATATTTTAAGAAAATGTTTTTCAATATTATACCAAATATATTTTAGAATTCAATAATATCCTATTCAAAATAAGATTGGCAACCACTAGTAATTATAAAGATTAATGTCCTCCTAACCCTGTTGTAATTTAGATTTTTAGATTTTTCTTTTAAACAGGAAAAATAAAATTTAGAAAAGTATAAAAAAATCCACCTGGAAAGTGATGGGATAATAGAATAACATATTGTATTCTAGATTTTTTTTTCTTTTAAGACCAATCCTTTGATTTGATTTATGAGTTAGTACTGAGTAGTGCTCTGCTGGTGCATGCAACTCCGTTGAGTCAGCAACGTGGAGTCTACGTGTCAAAGTCATCAATATCATTATCAGACACGATGCATGAAATCACCGAAATGGACGCGTCAATGAGTCATGCACGAAACAGACTTTTGTTATTTGTTTCCATAAATCTTTCTGTCTCTTGAGTCTTAGACTGATTCAATCAGTGTCGTGACTCGTTCACCAATTTTTTCTCCCTATCTTTAGATAACAATCGATGTTTTAAAAGGGTTCAAATTTTACTTGTTGAGAGCAAGGTTTAGGATTAGGAAAATGAACGATATTGTGGAAAACCCTTTACGACTTCAGGTCTCTAAACTATGTCTCATTTGTTTGTAGGTCACTTGAGAAGTCCCTTCAATTTCTACCAAAATGTTCTTGGTTTTGTTTGTATAAAGAGGCCTGGTTCTTTTGACTTCACTGGGGCATGCGTGGTATATTTTATATTACTCAATTTTCTTATCTTCCTTTCATGTGAGGTGAACTGTTATTGTTTCATTATAGGCTGGATGGTCATGGAATTGCCGTAGGGGTGAGTACGGGTAGCAGGTAGAACCGGAACCGGAACCTACACGGAATCAGATCGCTGCTGTGAGGGTTTGGGTTTCAATTTTTTGGAACCGACATCTTGACGGCTTCTGCCTTCCTTCTTGTGTGTGGAGGAACCGAAACCTGTAAAAAGGATACCCTGTTTGGAACCTGTAGGGGTACCCGGTTTGAAACCGATTTTTTGAACCTCTTTTGGAACCTGTTTGGAACCTGTTTTGGAACTTGTTTTGGAACCTATTTTGGAACCTGGACTACAATGAAATATTTATGAAATGTGAATGATGGAGGGTTTATATTATTTTACATATAAAAAAATTTAAAATAGAAAAAGTTAAATTTTTAGAATAATCTAATTAAATAAATATACGAATACAATTATACTTATTACATATAAATTACACTATATTAAAAGCTTTAGTATATTATAATACATTAATATTAAAGTTTTGATTAATTAAGTGAATAATTGGAATTATGATCCAATTAAAAGTGGAATTATTTTTTAATAAAATAGTATATTTGATTGAGTAATAATTTATTTAGTTATTTACTTCAATTATCAAGTTCTAAGTATATCTATAATAAATTAGTAATTAATTAATTATATATGATAAATTGATAAATATTAATAAATTTAATTACTAGTTAAATATCATACTTAATCAATTATAACATTACATTATAGTTAAATGATTACTTAATTAATTATAATTTTATAACATTACTTAATTAATTTATAGTATAATTAATTATAGCGTTACATTAATTGATTACTACTTAATTAATTGACTTATAAGTTATAACATTTAGTATATTACTTAATTAAATAATTATAAACTTAATTAATTATAGCATTAAATTATAGATTTGTAGTATAATTACTTAGTAAATTATAACATTTTATTATAAACATTAATACAAACTTAATTAAATGATTAAAAATTTAATTAATTATAATATTACATTAAAAATTTATAGTATGATTACTTAATAGTTAATTCACTATAACATTACATAATTAAATGATTACTTAATTGATTACGACATTATATTATAAATATTACTAATTACTAATTTACTACATAAACATTAGCATAATACTTAATTAAATGATTATAAATTTAATTAATTACAACATTACATTATAAATTTATAGTAAGATTATGTAATTAATTGTAACATTACATTATAATTAAATGATTACTTAATTAATTATAATATTCTATTATAAACAAATTAATTATAATATTATATTAAAGACTTATAGTATAATTACTTAATTCATTGTAACATTTCACTATTTCATTATAGTATGATTAGTTGATTACATAATTAATTATAACATTACATAATTAGATGATTATTTAATTGATTATGACATTATATTAAACAAATTAATTATAACATTACATTATAAACAAATGATTACTTAATTAAATGATTAGAAATTTAATTAATTAAATATTACATTATAGTTAAATAATTACTTAATTAAATTATAACATTATTACATTACATTATATTATGATCACTTAATTAATTATAGTATTACATAGTTAAATTATTACTTAATTAGTTATAAATTTATAACATCACATTATAAATATTAATAATTTAGTATATTATTATTTATTACATTATTTAATTAAATGATTAAAATTTTAATTAATTATAATATAACATTAAAGATCTATAATCTGATTACTTAATTCACTATAACATTACATTATAGTATGATCACATAATTAATTATAACATTACATAATTAAATGATTACTTAATTGATTATAAGTTATGATATTATGTTTTAAACATTAGTAATTCCTAATTTACTACATAAACATTAGCACAATACTTAATTAAATGATTAGAAATTTAATTAATTATAACATTATCTTATAAACATTACCTTATAAACATTAATTAAACATTACATTATAGTTAAATAATTACTCAATTAAATTATAACATTATTATATTACATTATATTATGATCACTTACTTAATTATAGCATTACATAGTTAAATGATTACATAATTAGTTATGAATTTATAACATTACATTATAAACATTAGTAATTTACTATATTATTATATTATTTAATTAAACGATTAAAAATTTAATTAATTATAACATTACCTTATATATTTATAATATGATTACTTAATCAATTATAACATTCTATTATAAACATTAGTATATTAATTAAATGATTTGAAATTTAATTAATTATAATATTAAATTATAGATTTATAGTATGATTACTTAATTCATTATAATATTACATTATACTATTATAGTATGATCATATAATTAATATAACATTACATAATTAAATGATTACTTAATTGATTATAACATTATATTATAAACATTAGTAATTTACTAATTTACACAATACTTAATTAAATGATTAGAATTTTATTAATTATAACATTACATTATAAATTTATGGTATGATTACTTAATTAATTATAACATTCTATTATAAACAATATTACAATACTTAATTAAATGATTAACAATTTAATTAATTATAATATTTCATTATAATTAAACCCTAAGCCCAAATAGTATATTTGTTAGGAGTGTATTTGTAAACTTTTAAAGTATTTTTTGTCATTTTTAAACTAATAGGGGGAAATTGATTTTTTACAGGGTACCCTAGAAAGGAACCGGAACCTGCATTTTAGGTTCTGGTTCCTTGAATTGAAGAACCTACATGCAGTTAGGTTCCAGGTTCCTTTTTTGGGAGAACTGCCTTTGTGTGGTTCGGTTAGTTGATTCCACCCCTGAAAAATGGAGGGTACCCGTAACCACTCACCCCTAGAAATTAGGGATTCATTTGTTGCAGTCGGATCGTCCAAACAACATGCCTAGGAAAAAAGAGATTAATCCGAAGGATAATCATATCTCTTTCCACGTAGGGGTGGGCAAAAAAATATGGTAAAATCCGGAACCGGTAGGTACCTAAGGTTTCGGTTCCAATTCCTACCCGAAACTAAACCGACCTTATAGGGTCGTTTTCGTTTTTGGTGTAAAAAAATCAGAATGGGTACTATATGATTCTAGTTTTGGTTCCACCACTAGGGGAATGAAAACCAGAACCGGAACTAAGACCTCGGTACTCGGATATGAACCGGGATTGAACTATAATTTTGTAAATTTTGGAATGTATTTGTAATTTTTGTGAATAATAGGGGCAATTGAAATTTTTTTGGGTACTTGGAACCGGAACTTGAAACACAAGTTCTAGTTCCAAGCTTTTAGGAACCAGAACCAGCTGGTTCCAGTCCAAATCCCAGGAACTGATTGATTTTGGTTTCGATTCCATGGGACTTGGGCGGGTACCCGAACTCGCCCACCCTTATTTCCAGGTAATAAATTTTCAACCAGTTTTTCTATTGAATGGAACAATCTTTTAAGCTTTTTAGGTGGTCTAAAGTTAAAAAATGTTACGTTAGGGCCTGTTTAACAAATAAAATATTGAGTCCTAGTTAACTTATAAAACTTTTAGGTGGGAGAAGAAACTGAATGAACTGGGGATTAAGTACGTACGAGCAGTGGTGCAAGAAGGAGGGATTGAAGTGCACCAGTTGTTCTTCCATGATCCAGATGGGCTCATGATTGAAATGTGTGATTGTAATAATCTTCCTGTGGTTCCTCTGGTTGGAGACACAGCTCAATCATGCTCACGATGGAACCAACCACATGATGGAGCAGCCGCAGCAAGGAGTAGCTCGGTGATCATCATTGATCAATACCCGTTGGCTGCTAGTTAACGAGAGCACTCGTGAATCTTTCTAAATTCTGTAAGGGGAAATTTATGCGAAGATTGATATGTCCACAATATCCTTTATTTCAATAAATTAAATAAAGATTTGCATTTGTACTAACCCATGGCCAGTTCTTGAATCAATATACAATAAAACCTCTCTATAGTCATAATGGCGGAATTAATTAATTTTATTATTATGAAGAGGTTATAACTTAATAGAGGTATAGTAACAAAAATTCCTTTATAATTCATGTTTTAGTATTACAGTATTAGGATTTCAATTGATGTTTTAATACTATTAGGATTTCGATTCAGCGTTTCAATTGTCCACTTTTGAAGCGGATAGAAGATCATGTCTTGAAACCAACAAAGATAAGTGTCCTTGATGGAATTATAAATGTAGTTGTTGTATGGTCAAATTGATGTGAAACCACAAACTATTGCTAATTGTTTTAATCATTACAAAATTATGCAACAAATTGATGTAAAGCCACATACTATTGTCAATTATTTTAATCATTACAAAATTAGGATCCCTAATATTAATAAATTGTAAGTTACAAATGAAGTGGATGAGGAGAATCAAAGAGTCATTGTAGAATTTAGTGATTAGATTGGATAACTTCATTGCACTAATCGAATGGATATTAATATATTTCTCAATCATCCAAATAAGTAATAAGTCATGTATGCTTTAACTAAAGAAGAAATCATTGCTACAATTAGAGAAAAAGATAAATGAAATGATTATGAGGATGATAGTACGTAAATACAATTTTTTTGTGCCAAGAAGCTTTAAACATACTTGAGAAGCTAGAAATATTTGCCTTTAACAAGAAGATGTTCATACTAGCGAGTAATCTAGCCACAAGTTAAAAAGATGTGGTAACAACTCTGAAGCATAAATCATTATCTCAAACAACTTTAGATAAATATTTTATTACATCTTAAACCTTTAATGTAACATAACATATATTTTTTTGCAATATAAAGATAATTATTATTACGTGGAGGCAATTTTTCTTAAGAAGAAAATTAGAAAAATTATAACTTATTACAATATAGAGTTTATTTTTATTTATAACTATCCCAAATCAGGAATATAATTTTTTATGACCTATGTAGAGTTTATTCCTATATAAAGTATCATTATACGAAGTTTTACTGTAATGAGAAAATTCCTACAAGCGGTCGCATAGCGTTAGATCTACAAGGTGAAGAAAAAACAAAAACACCAATATTTTAAAATGGAACAAAATAAATAATAATATTTTCAGTGAAAAAGTATAGGAATTAATTATTATTTATATAAAAATATTCCAAAAACCATAGGATAACATATAAGTAATTCACCCATTTTGGATATGTGGTTCGAGAGTAAACGACTTTTTACCACCGAAGGTTTGTCTTAATGACACTTTCCCACCCAAAGTTTATATTCCATTACTATCCAAAGCCAATTCCGACGGTGAATTCTCTCTATCACCACTATTTGAACCTCAAGTCTCCTCTTGACAAAACACCTTCTCACTACGCACTGATTTCTCATCGATTGTCAGCTATTACACAACTAAGATTTCCTATTCTTACTTAATTTCTAGTTGATTTTGACGACGAATATTCAATCGGTCACCACCATTCGATCTATCGACCTTCGCTTTACAAAATTCGTCTTACCTTGACTCCTAATAATTGGCAGAACATCGGCTGAAAAAGTGAAATATATTTTGAGTATTAACGAAATATAAACTTTGGAATGGGAAAGTGTCAAGATTAATGAGTAATGGATGTGATCCACCACAAGAGAAAAGTGATCATTTTGGTTTGCTTTTTTGTCCTTTCCTTAATCTTTCAATTTTAAAATAGTATTAATGGGAAAAATTTTACGTTTATAAATTTCATATGCAAAGTAATGTGACACACAATACATTAAAGTTAATTACTAACATCACACCAATTTATATGTTGTCTCGTTAACATAAAATTAAATCAGAGTAGGATGTAAAATGCAAATAGTTATGGGCGCATTTGGCTAAGTATTTTTATTCATATTTTGGACCGGATTTTACAGATAGTGTTTGTTTTATTATTTACAGAATCCTATCCTGATAATTCAATCCTGACAAATTTTTTTTTGACCGTTACAATTTGTTTTTTTCACTGCATCTTCATATTCTTCACTGCTTCACCATTTCACTTTCTCATATCCATCACCAGCTACGTGCTTCACTTCTCAGTTGGCATTACCGTTTTTAGTGCTTCACTTTCTCAGTATCCATCACCACCATTTCAGTTTCTGATAATCCATTACCAAGTTTAGTGCTTCACTTCCCAGTTTGCATTACCACCATTTCACTTTCTAGTATCCAGTACCAGCTTCAGTGCTTCATTCTCACCGTGAACCCGTAATGCCCTCTGTCACAAACCCACATCCTAACCCAACGTGAACCCACAAATCCCTCTGTCACAAACCCACCGTGAACCCACCTCGATCCCCAAACCGTGAACCCACCGTGACAAGATCTATCGCAAACCCACCCACCCACCCTAACCCGATCTGTCACAAACGTACCCACGGTGACCTGATCTATCGCAAACGCACTCACCTGCTCCCGACGTCGTAAACCCACCCACCCACCCCGAGCACACACAACCCCACCATGACCGTGACCCGATCTACCGCAAACCAACCCACCCCGATCACATCGTCACCATCACCCGATCTGTTGCATACCAACCCACCCCGATCACACACAAACCCAATGTCACCGTGACCCAACTGTCGCAAACCCACACCCTGATCTGGATCAAACCCACACCCCGATCTGGATCAAACCCACCTTAGATCTGTGTACAAGGGGATGTTGTTTTGTGTTTTTTCTTTGTTTGGCATGAATGGATTGTGAATGCGCATGGATGGGTTTTTGTTTTAATTGGGTTTTTTATTTTTTTGGGGCAATTGGCACAGAATAGTTTTAAATGGGTTTTTATTTTTTTGGCAATTGGCACAGAATTGTTTTAATTGGGTTTTTGTTTCAATTGGGTTTTTATTTTAACAAAATGCAATAAAATATTATATTAATAAATTATTTATAAAAATATATATTAATCAAATATTCAACATAAATATCAAGGTCAAAATACTCTATCAAACACATATTCTGAAAATCCTATTCTCGTAATCATAACCCTATCCAACTATCCAATGCTATCCCTAAAATCATATCCAAAATAATAAACTAAACGTATCATATGTTTAACTTGCACTATGAATGGGTAATCTAGTGCAATTGTTTGAGGTTGAGAAATATAAATGTACTAAAGAATTTATGGAGTGGACAGGGCGCTTATAATATGTCAAATTAATGCAGAACAAAATGCTTCTCCACAAGCATGATTTTGTGGGGTTTTGGCCCTTTATGATATTTGTTTTCTCAATCATCAAAATGGGCCTTAACTAATGTCCCATATAGCCTTTAATGCTGAAGGCTTTGTTTTTCATAGCACCGCGATGAGGAAAAAAAATATAAATTAGTCATATTACCACCCTCCAAAGAATTATGCCACTTTTAAATTTTGTGTTTCTCCGTTATCTTTGAATTAAACGTGAGTGGTAGTTATTAAATATGTTGGTGCCAAAGTTTCACATTATTTAAAAGGCGAGGGCCTTGTTATATAGCACAATGACACCCTCATTACCCAGAGACCTTTTTTAAGAACAAAATTGTGCAGGCCTCAAGGTTCAAAATTGATAATACCTCTAGGAACCCACTTACAATGTGTGTCCAGATCCGACTTTTGAGAGACCTCTTTTCAGGACAAAACCGTGCAGGCACATATAGGATTCACCAGAATTTAAAATGACTCAATTTGGATAAGAATAGATGCATCAAATCAGTTTCCAAAATACATGTTCTGCAGAAAATGAAAATTCCAAAACATCACAAGGCAATTTCAAAAATCCATATAAAATTCAATCCTTCGAGTTTTTACGTGAAATAAATTTCTAAACACTCCTTAAGAAGTCTACAACAACACATCCAAAATTCAGCTTCAAACAAAAACCCAAAACATACAGACAATTTTCGGAGTTCCAGATGGTCATTTACGTACGATAAACCCTTACATAAAAAAATCTTATCTTTAACCCATTTTTGTTTAGAAACAACCTCTATGTTCTACCCACACCAAATTATTAAAATCAATCTCCCTATTTTAGTTTTTTTCATGAATTTATACCAAATCATAGACAAAACAATCCAAAGAGAGTTTTGAATCATAAATCACCAAAAAGAGGAAATATCAAGCTTTACTAACCTCCCATTTGATTGATCTTCCTCCACTCTCCGATCACCGGAGTTTTGTTCGCCGGCGGCCCCTTTTGCAGCCACCTCCGTCGGTCTCCTATCTCCTCTCTCCCTCTATTCTTGGTTTCATCTTTCTCTCCCTTTTTTTTTCTTCTTTTCTTTCTTTCTTTCTTCCTCTCCTTCTCTTCTACTTCTTTCTCTCTTCTCTCTTTTCTTTCTTTTCTTTCTCTCCTTTTCTCTCTTTTCTTTTCTTCTTCTTCCCCGTTTTTCTTTTCATTGAATGATCACTGTTCATCAAAATATTTGAAAAATTTTCAATTTAGTCCTCATCATAAGTGGGGAATGGGTTAGTATGAAATAAAAGATTTCAATATACAATAAAAACACTCATGCTTATAAAATTTCATTTCCGTATACACATTTTATAATATAAGCCATCTTTCATAACACATGTTGAAATCTCTCATGGCAAGACTTCTTTCTGAACACTATTATGGTAAACGAATAAATACTCATGTTTCTCTAAAACATCATTTCTAAGAAACAGTTCCTATACGGATAACATTTACATTTATAAGTTCCCATTTTCAGATAAATGATATACATATCCAAACCATATCTCAATCACATGTGAAAACTCTCACCCCTACTAGTACCCTAGGGAAAATCTGTCATACCTGGTGGGCGTCCCACACGCAGGCAGAGCGAGGGACGTAACTATCATACCCGGCAAGATTTATCATCGCGTGGGCAGAGCCACTGAAGCTGTCATACCTGGCGGACCACTCAACGCCTAGGCAGAGCCAATAAAATCTATCATACGCATGCGCAGAGCCAAAATCTGAAACTGTCATATCCGGGGGAATCTGCATCGCTGGGTAGAGCCAAAATCTGTATCTCTGGTGGATGGGTACTTCGTAGGGTGGTTTTAGCACCACAACAATCTCATGCATAATCTCAAGTAACATGTAAGTCAAGAGTATATTACGTATGTGCTTATAAATCATAAACAAATATCACTTTTAAAAGTCAAAACTCATATAACACATTATAATTATAATTAAACCCAAAAGCAAAATAATAATAATAATATATGAATATTTCCCATAAGGATAAGACATGCCAACATGAGAGATTTCATGGAAAATAGGGGGTAAAATGCAAGTTTTTAGAATATACTTTCAAAACTGACGAAAAGCACCCCATTGCCCTTTTTACCAAGAAAATTATTACTAGCCTCACAATCTCAGTCTTTTCTTTAACATTTTAACAACCAAAATACCTTAACTCCCAGCATTTTAAAACACCATGGAAATCAATTTTCTCAAAGACAGTCCAACTGGAAACATACAAGTGTATTTAACCAACCAACTTTTAGTCCAAATACATAACTCAAGCACCTCTCAAAATGCAGTCAGCCGAGTGCATGCAACCCAAAATATCCAGCCACCATCACAGTTTATTGAAACAGCCAAATGCATGCAAGTTTAATTAGCAAGCAAAGTTCATTCCCTTTAAAACTCAAAACAACCACTCTAGAATCTGTCCGAAAACATGCAAAGAAAAAAATAAACCAAGCAAGCTTCACATTTTGCTCAAACCTCATCAAAATACAAAAATGGCATACTAGAAAATAACATACAAGCATAGATCTGAAATTTTTAAGGAAAGTTTTTATTGAAAACCACTCACCGTTTGAAGCTCGACCCTTAAGCCTGAAAAATGATTGAAATCTTCTAATAATGCCCCGCTTGCCTCCCTATGTACAAAATTCAATAAATCCTCCATACATAAGTCCCCACATATTTCCCTTTTATGACAATAATCACTGAGAAAACTGTGTAACTATGAAAATAAAGAATGAGCAGAAAGAGTAATAAGAAGATGAGCTTCGATTCTTTTTTAATCAACTTCATATATAGATATGCTCGAAATAATACAGTTTATTTGATCCTTACAAATGCTTGACCCTCTAAAACATAAAAGAGAGGAAACAAATTACATTAACAAACGAAATAATAATAATAATAATTAATCGTTACAGCCCTCTAGCCAGCATCTCCTCGTAGTTCTCAATGGATTCAAGCCTTTGAATCAACAGTTGTTTCCTGAACTTCTTGATGAATGCCTCTGCACTTTCGTTTATGTCCATGGATGGCTTACTCTCTAGCTTACTTCTTGCGGTCGTCATTGTTGCTGCAGGTTTCTTCTCCACAGCTTGGGGCCTCACACCTCTATTATTTTTATTCACTCTCAAATCACTTGTATCTACTTTCTCTTCCGCCACTGCGGAGCTGCAAAACGGATGAGGAGGTGGCGGCATCGAGCTAATATTATTCTTCATTGCAGATGACTTCTCCTCTGGCCTGAAAAGGTTGACTGTAGCTTGGTTTCTTTTAGATGGTTTTTGCATTCTGGCTAGGGTAACATGGTTGTGTATTTATATAGGAGAAGAAATAATTGAAGTCGTATTATTTTAATGCATTATGGGGTGTGATTCCACGAGTCTTGTTGATGAGATAGCACTCCTCAAATCAAATCAAAGATAGCCACAAGATGAAATTAGATTCTTTCATTCTTAGCCAACGGAAAGCTTAATCTTTAGAGTCAAAACTCAAAAGCGTTTATGCTTTCTGGGTAGAGCTTGTTTTATTAGATTTATCTTTATTTTGTAATTCTCAATGCACAAGTAAGAGTAAACGACATGTTCCCACCCGAGGTTTTCGTTAAATCTCAAGTTGATACCATTAGTTGTATTTATTTCCAAATTCTCATATTAAATTAATACTGTTAGTATGTTGAAGGTGGTAAAAAATGGTGAATGAGGTCGGTAAGTGAAGGTATGGGTTTTATAGAGGAGATTGTGGAGAGTCCAACGATAATCTTGGAAGTGATTTTGGACTTCGGAATGGGCCAAGAAAAAGCCAAAAATTGTAGGCTATAGATGTCGCTAACGTGAGCCTTTTTTACTAACATGAGCCCTTCTTGGCCAAAGAAAGAGTTGGCATACTTTAACATGCTAACGTGCGTCTCACTACCGTGAAAAGTTGAGAATATGTTAAAATAAAAGAAACAACGTTTTTTAAGGTTGAAAATTTTGAATAAATGAAATCAAAGGTATCAACTTGGGATTTTGTTAAAACCTCGGGTGAGAATATATGGTTTGCTCGCACAAGCAATAACATAGTACTAAGTCAAAGGAAACAATCAAATAAAGGTAAAGTAAAACCAGGTTGGCCAAAATGACTCAAAAAGGAAAGGCCGATTTGCTTAATGCGACAGTTTTTGACTTTGAAGAAGGCAAACCTAACCATAAAATTACCCACACGCAAGTGATTGATAGAGAAATGAATTGAAACGTGCGGCTGAAGAGATGGGTTAGGGCAGAAAGTTGGCAAATTAAGTCGGCATTGTTGGCGAGTCAAGCAGCAATAATGGCCAGCTTTCAATGCAAGGATAAAGTACACCACATGCAAAATAGTATAATATTATATGTTTGTTGAAATGTCATAAAGACAGGTATGGATTAGAGTTGGCATCTTTTTATATACCAAACTAATACTCTGGGGTCATTTACCCTTTCATCCTAATACTCTGGGGTATATCGATTTACCTTTAATATTATGAGATACGAACAATTTAGTCTAGTTGGGTGAGCCTTTTCAATAAAAAATCTGTAATAGCCTAGTTTTATCCACATGTTATTAGAAATGAATAAATGTGAAAAAAAGTAAATTATCAACATCGTATTTTATTCATTTATAATAAGTATTCATAACCATTATATCCAACTTTTTTTACTTTTTTTTTAATAATACGTGAATAAGACAACATTTTGATCCCTGTTAATAACATTTTGATCTTAGAGATTTGCTACTGACGTCTGACAGGGATCAAAACGTTAGTAAAATATTCTATAAGACTAACGGCACCTTAAGTCAAACCTTAGGGACGAAATTGTTTTTTTTCTCCAAAAAGGCAAAAAATGGTATTAAATTAGTACTTGCCCATGTTACGCTGAGTAGGCTAAACTAAAGAGTGGGCACAAAATTAGTTGAGCATCATGTTCGAGAATTATAAAATTGTTTTTGTTCACATTATGTTAAGAAAATGTAAAATAATTAATTGAATTGTGTTTAGTCAGTTTTTAAGGCAATAAACTGTGTCTAAACTTGATGTGGAAAGTGTAAATCGTTTGTAAAAATTGAAAATTCAAATTTATATTTAAGATTGAATGAATTGAACCAATTATAAATTTTCGTGATATATATTTTATAATAATTCATGTGATTGTTCTTCATAATATATTGAAAGTTAGGCTCTTTTCCAATTATCATCAATCCAACTAATTATATTCGGTTTTACAAAATCCATAATGTATTTTTTATTTTTTGGATTGGATTTGGGTTTGATGCACAATAACCCTTCCATTTCATCTTAACTTAAATTTGAATAACTTTATGACTAATAATGAAAAATTAACAAAATAAATAAATAAACAATGTTAGATTATGAGTAGTAAGTTTTACTAAAAATTTGACAACTAATACAAGGAATTTTTTTTCTTTTTGACAATTGGAATGTTCGGACCACCTTGCACACATCTCAACTAATCTCCGAGGTCCAACCCAATGGGCTTGGTGGGGCTCGAACGCATGATCTTTAGGTAACCCACCCAGATGGCTAGATTCTTGTCGTCCGACCACAAGGCTAGTGGTTAAGGAATGTTTTTAGTTAAACATTTGGAAACATTAATAACTTTCTTATTCTCTAGACTTTAAAAAAAAAAAAGCATAATTGGGATGGCTTAAAACAACCATGCCAGATATATGAGGAAGCTCCCTTTATTTTGAGCAATGTTCTAAAAATCGGACAAGATCGGCTGGTCAGACCGGTTCGACCGTCGATCGAAGTCCTCTCCAGTCCAAATTTCCAATTTTATTATTCACCCAAATCCCTAATCTTAACGCCGACGAACAAGGGGTTATCAAGTGTCGATGTTAGAGGGGTTTTGTAGATTAAAGGTTGTGGTTCAAGAGGTGGTGTTAGATTAAATTTCGGATGCTAGAATCAGTCATAATTTGGCCAGAAAAATCAACCCAATACACGAGTCATGGTTGGCGAGCTGGGGATTACCAAGTGCCGGGGTTAAATGGGTTTTGTAAGGTGAAGGTCGATGGTTCAAGTGGTGGTGTTGGATTCAATTTTTGACATTGGAATCGGTTGAAATTTGGCTGGAAAAATCAACCCAATCGTGACAGTGTTCACGAGTCACAGCCGGCAAACTGTCACGACCGAGGGCTACCCTCTATCTTGCCATCTTCGGGCTCAAGGGCTTTCCCTGCGCGCCAGACACGTCCAAGGTATTATTCGCTATGGGTCCTCATGGCCATGCCTCCTTTGGACCTTCACGACTTTGTTTCGCTTCGTGGCCTCTCCACCTTGTGAACGCCTCCCTCATGACTTGAACCTTAGACTTATACCTTGGCCAAGTAACATGAGTACCATTGAGCTATATAGCCAATCATGTATGCATCAACACTTAGCTTATTAGCATTAAGACAGTCCTCTTCTAGCTCTAGATCACGCGCGATATCTTCTAAAGTTTTGATGCCTTCATTGTATGTTAGGTGAATTTTCATATGTTCCCATCTATGGGGCAATGATCTAATAACAGCCTGAACCTATTATTCATCTGTCAAGACATGACCTACATCTCTTAGTTCATTTATCATATTTGACATATGCCTTAAGTGTTGTCTCATTATACTATCAGACCTCTTCTTATAGGTGTCAAACTTGATTATAAGTGACTGGAGTTTGGTAATGGACATACCTCCAAACTTTGCAACAAGTGTGGACCACATGCCCTTTGTTGTCTCATATTTTATATAATCCCTCATTAAGTCATTGTCCATGCTGCTCAACAACGTGATGCGAGCAGTGGAGTTCTTTTTCTTCCAAGTGTCATAGGTTGCACAGTCCCTTCTATGTTGTACCGTGTTTCCGTCCTTAGGCTCTTTCATGGATGCATATTAAGAGCCTCAAGAGTCTCTTGCTCCTCTAAAACATACTGTATTTTCATGCTCCATATCTCATAATTTTCACCATTAATTTTTCTCCTTTATTAAGTTCAGCAACAATGTTCTTAGCTGCAAATGTCATTTCTAAAAACACATACACATATAATTATGCACATCATTCAATGCTCATAACATATATATATATTCTCTTAACATCAATTAATTATATCAACAATAATCTCATATTAAATTTAGAATCAACAATTCACTTTTTGTCAACAATCATCATCTAAAATACTAATATTTAATCACCATTTATATGATTAATTGTGTAAGGAATTCTTATAAAGTTACAAAAACTTAAATTCGTACTCAACGATAGGCACGACAATGGGGCGGGGCGGGGATCTCATTCATCGTACCCCTCCCCGCCTTCAAAATCACTCCCCACCCCCGCCTCATCCCCGTTACATGGATGACAAGAATTCCCCTTCTCCACCCCATGGAGAATGTTGGAGGTCTGTCCTTGCCCCGTTAATTTTACATAAACATAAATTAATTTGAACATTACCAAACACAATAGTTAATTCTTGTTCACATGACAAATATTTAAATTAATCGCTTAAACATAATTAATTCTAGAGGTGGGCAGAGGACCAGTCCCTTGCGGGCCCAGGGCCTGGGCCCGTTTGGGACTGGCCCAAATGGGACCAGTCACTCATGGGTCCCAGGCCCATGAGAAAAATCAAGACCCAGACCAGGCCTTAGGCCTGGTCAGGACTGGTCCCATGGGCCCAGGAGGTCCTAGGATCGGTCCCATGGGGTTTGGATAATTTTATTTTCCCCCCTTAATTTTTTTATATTTTGGGGGCAAAACAAAATTTTATAGGGGGTTTTTAGTATTTTTTAGGGGTTGATTAATAAGTTTATAAAAATTTAATTAATTTTAAAAAATAATAAATTAATAGTTAATTTTAATTTTTAACATAAATGTAATAGTCACATTTCACGCATTCACGCTTCACAAATAAACAATTAAATAATTTTTTTTATTAAATTATTCATCTTCAATTTCATCGTCAACACTAGTTACATTATTCAAATCTATATTCCTAAAGAGTTCGAGTAGTTCGGGATCTTCAAGGTGCTGTTGTAGTCTTCTTTCTGCATGAGTCAAATCCCGTAAACACGTTATCACTTCAATCATCTCATCGGTTAAAGAACATCTTCTGTTTTCAACAATCCGACCACTCGTTGAAAATATTGACTCGGATGCAATTGTAGAAACTGGCACAGATAAAAATGTCACGTGCCATTTGGGATATAATGGGGAATCGACTTTCTTGTAAGTTCCACCATTGAAGAATATCCATGTCAAGTTGCTCCTTCATCGTCATAAAGGTCAAGTCCACCTGTAGGTAGCGAGTCATCTCATTTGGTCTATGTATGTACGAGCTGGAGCTGGAGCTTCCGCCACGTCCCACATATGCCCACTTGCTCGATCCTTTAGGGGGGGCTACATCAAGGTCCTGATCGCCTCTCCTAGACGTTCCACTTCTACTTCCATTGTATCTATTCTCATATAAAGAAAAAAGTCTATCCAATTTGTGTTTAAAGTCAGTCAAATAAGACATATAATCATGTCCTAAATAATTGGCCTAACTCAATAATTACACCGTTAACTACGGATAATTTAAACCTAGGATCTAGAAAAATGCCTAATCCATATAAGAATGGAATATCTAACCAATATCTCTTATATTTTTCTTCCATACTTGAAACAATTTCACTTAAAATGTTATCATATCTATATTGAGCAAAAGTTTTAGCAATTTGAACTAAAATATCTAACACTAAATTAGTAGTTGGATAATAAATATCACTTAATGTATTAGTAGCATAATAAAAAATTTTAAGAAATGAATAAAAAACTTCACAAACCGCCCAATCATCATAGTTGACAACTTCCTCTGGATGGTTCTTCCGGTTGACGAAATTTGTAATTTGTTTCGCGGTTGGCAAAGCTTTTTCCAACATCAAGTAGGTAGAGTTCCAACGGATAGGCATGTCTGTACATAACTTCAAAGGTCAAACCGGTGGCTCCTCTTGCTTACAATATTTGACGTACTCTTACCATCTTTTATTGCTACCACCGACGATAAATTCGATAGCTCTACGCACCCTCTCCATCTTTGAATGTATAGCATCTAAACCTACTTTAACTATCAAATTGATGATGTGACAAGCACATCTCTGGTGATAAAATTTGCCTTCACCAAGCGGATCCAATTTCTTTTCAAATAAAGAGATTGTCGCGGTGTTAGCTGCATTATCAAGCGTTAGCGCTACAACTCTATCAGTTAATAAATATTCTTGCAAAACTTCAAGAATTATAAAATAAATAGTTTCAGTACTATGTTTTTCATATAATGGTTTAAAACCTATCAGTTTTTGTTGTAAACCCCAATTATGATCTAAGAAACGTACTGTGACAATTAAAAAATCGGTTTTTGAATCTACAAGCCCATATGTCTGATGTAAGTGCAATAGATATATTCCTAAAATTTTGAAATTCGTTTTTAAGTTTATTATTTATTTTTTTATAAAGTTTTAGTATATCTCTTCTACTTGTACTTCTACTAACAGGGGTATATGCTGGACAAAATACAGTTTTAACCATATTAACAAAAAAAGGATTTTCAGATAAACAAATGGGAGAGTCCGTAGCAACTATATATCTTGCTATTTCCTCTCGTGCAACATGTGTATTGTATTGCCATGTTGAGAGAGTTGAGGATTGTGGATTAAAATTAAGTTGAGTTTGAATTTGTCTACCTAATCCGCTTGAAGATGCATTTATTTGGGGATGCTTCTTCTCTACGTGTCATCGCATCGTCGAAGTCCCCTTCTCAGCCCCAATAATGGTTCTACATAAATTACATGTCTCACACGATTCTTCCCCCTCCCCATTTGTCTTTGGCCGTTTTGATTTAGTAAAGTATCGCCAGACATCGAACACGACTTTCTTTGACGGTCGAGGGGTTGGGCTATGTCCGTGCCCGTTGACTTGCAGCTCACATGTGTTTGGCTACACCTCGTCTCGACCGAATGTGGTTGTGGAATTACAGCTGCATCCTCTGGAGGAAATGGTGAAAATGGATTGAAGGCTTCAATTTCTTCGGTGGATGGAACGTAGAACTCATTTGGGGAAGACATTATAAATTTATGATAAAATAATAAATAATTAAAATGAAAAGAAATTAAATTATAATATGAAATTATAATGATATTGAAAAATAGAAAAAATTTTTTTGAATAATATAAATAAATTATAAATATAAATTAAATAAGAAATTGATTGGAGATTTGGAGTAGAGAGATTGAGAGAATGAAAGAATGAAAGATTGATTGGTGTGAAAAAAATTAAAGGTTTTATGGTTATTTATAGTGTAGTTGTGGGGGGGAAAATTAAAAAAAAAAACTTATAATTATAAGTTTATAACCGTTGGTGTGAGTTGTGACTGTTGGCAGCCAACGATTATAAAAAATAAAATTTTTTTTTCAAAATAAATTTTGTAAAATTTTTTTTAGTCCTTTAATTTATACTTATTTTAGGGGGTTTAATGTAATTTTACAAAGGACTAAAATGATAAAAGGTAAAAAAAATTTGGGCCCCGGCCTGGGCCTTGGAGGAGGGCCCAGTGGAGGGCTCGGGCCCTCCTCCTTAGGCCTCGTCCTATTTTGGGACCGGTCCTAGGACCGGCTTTTGATGTTGGGCTTTTGGGCCCGGTCCCAAATGCCCAGCTCTAGTTAATTTTCATTCACATGACAAACACTTAAATTAATTGCTTAAACATATTTAATTTTATGTAAACATAAATTTGAGCATTTCCCTCAATTCTCCTTATGGAAACATAATATGAGTTTATAGAGGTAGGATAATTGTGTAATTAGGTGAAATACCCCTATAGGGGTATTAGTGAAAAGTGAAAATATATATATATAGAACCACTCTATAGACTTAGGGGTGAACACGAGTAGCGGGTAGAACCAGAACCTGCTGGTAGAAACGTAACCGAATCGGAACGTACCCGTAACCGACACTATGTGAGTAGGTTCCGATTCCATTTTTTTGGAACCGATACTATGCGGTTCCAGTTTGTTCCTACATGTGTAAGAACTACAACTTGGAAAAAAGAATCTACAGCGAGTACCCAACTTGGAATCTGCTTGGAGCCTACAACGGGTACCCTGTTTTGGAACTTGGGCTAAAATGAAATATCTATGAAGAATGGGGGTCTATTGTAATTTTACATATAAAAAAAATTAAAATGGAAAAAGTTAAATTTTCACAATAACCTAATTAAATAAATATACAATTATACTTATTACATATAAACTACATCATATAAAAAACTTTAATGTATTATAATATATTAATATTAAAGTTTTGATTAATTAAGTGTATAATTGGAATTAGGACCAATTAAAAGTATTTTAATGTTAAAAAAATTATTTTTGAATAAAATAGTATATTTGATTGAATAATAATATAATATTTAGTTATTTACTTTAATTATCAATTTCAAAGTATATCTATAGTAAATTAGTAATGAATTAATTATATAAAATAAATTGATAAACATTAATATATTACTAGTTAAATGATTATTTAATCAATTATAATATTACATTATAGTTAAATAATTACTTAATTAATTATAAGTTTATAACATTACATTAGTAATTTAGTACATTACTTAATTAAATAATTAGAAATTTAATTAATTATAACATTACATTATAGATTAATAGTATAATTATTTAATTAATTATAACATTCCATTATAAGCATTAATACAATACTTAATTAAATGATTAAAAAGTTAATTAATTATAATATTAAATTAAAATTTATAGTATGATTACTTAATTCATTATAACATTACATTATAATATAATCATATAATTAATAATAGCATTACATAATTAAATGATTACTTAATTAATTATGACATTATATTATAAACATTAGTAATTTACTATATTAGCACAATACCTAATTAAATTATTAGAAATTTAATTAATTATAACATTGCATTATAAATTTATAATATGATTACTTAATTAATTATAACATTATGTTAGAAACAAATTATTACTTAATTAAATTATTCGAAATTTAATTAAATTGTAATATTATATTAAAGATTTATAGTATGATTACTTAATTAATTATAATATTACATTATAATATGATCACGTAATTAATTATAACATTATATAATGAAATGATTACTTAATTCATTATGACATTATATTATAAACATGAGTAATTTACTACATTAGCACAATACCTAATTAAATGATTAAAATTTTAATTATTTATAGCATTACATTATAAATTTATAGTATGATTACTTAATTAATTATAACATTCTATTATAAACATTAGTACAATACTTAATTAAATGATTAAAAATTTAATTAATTAAAACATTACATTATAATTAAATAATTACTTAATTAATAATAACATTACATTATATTATAATCACTTAAATAATTATAACATTATATAGTTAAATGATTACTTAATTAATTATAAATTTATATCATTACATTATAAACATTAATAATTTACTACGTTAGTACATTACTTAATTAAATGATTAAAAATTTATTTTATTATAACATTACATTATAGATTTATAGTATGATTACTTAATTAATTATAATATTCCATGATAAACATTAATACAATATTTAATTCAATGATTCGAAATTTAATTAATTATAATATTAAATTATAGATTTATAGTATGATTGTTTAATTAATTGTTTGTGTTTTGGTTTTGATTGAGGAATTTTATGTGAATTGTAATGAATTGATTGAATTCAAGTGTTGCCTAGAGATTAGAGGATTTATGAGTCACATTGGACACAAATAAATGAGTAATCAAAATTTGTTAGGGGTGTATCTGTAAAATTTTAAGGTATTTTTGTCATTTTTTAAACTAATAGGGGGGTAATTGATTTTTTATAGGGTACCCGGGAAAGGAACCGGAACCTGCATTTTAGGTTCTGGTTCCTTGAATTTAAGAACATGCACTATGTAGTTCCAGTTCCGATTCCTTTTTTTGAGAACCTGCACTATGCGGTTCTGGTTTTGGTTCTGGTTCCCCTGAAAAATGCAGGGTACCCGAAACCGCTCACCCCTATCTATAGTGATACTCTATATAGGAATAACCTCCATGTAGTCATAAAAATTTTTGGTCCCAACGTGGGTTAATTATAAATAAGAATAAATTTCAAATTGTAATAAGTTATAATTTTTCTAGGTCTCATCTTAAGGAACTTGCCTCTATTTAATAATAATTATATGTATATTGCAAAAAATATATGTTATGTTACATTAAAAGTTTAAGATGAAATAAAATATTCATCTAAAGTTGTTTGGGATAATGATTTGTGCTTTAGAGTTGTTACCACATCTTTTATCTTGCGGGTACGTAATAAGCCGCTAGCATGACACCTTCTTGTTGAAGCCAAAATATTTCTAGCTCTCAAACATGTTTAGAGCTTCTTGGCATGAAATTTTTGGTATTTCCGTACTACCATCGTCAGGATTATCTCCTTCCTCTTCTTGTCTAATTCCAATAATGATCTCTTCTTCAATTAAAACATACACGATTTGTTATTCATTTGGATGATTGAGGAAGACATTAATATTCATTTGATTAATGTAGTGAAGTTGTGAAATCTGATCACTTCAGATTTACAATAACTTTTTGATATCCATTTCCATACCATCCTAATGCTAGTAAAACAATGAATTGAAGTTATAATACTACTAAAACATAAATTATAAAATAAGAAATCAAAACAATAATTTTTGTAACTATACCTTTATTAAATTATAACCTCTTTATAGTAATAAATTTAATTGATCCCAAATATTATGACTAGAGAGAGGTTTTCTGTATATAACTTTATATTATATACGGGGTAGGGCAGGGCAGGGCAGGGCAGGGAAAGGCATCAACCACCCCCGCCCCTATCCTTGAAAAAATTGGTGCTACCCCGCCCTATATGGGGTGCAGCGGGATGGGTCCTCAGAATTCTGAGGAGCATTGCCATGCCTACTCAACGAACATACAATTCTCATTCCAATGATGATTTAAGTATAATTCTCTCTCTCTCTCTCTCTCTCTCTCTCTCTCTCTCTCTCTCTCTCTCTCTATATATATATATATATAAAACAAATTTTGTTGCATAAAACAAGTTCTAATATTTACACAGAAATTCAAATGCTCCATAATAATAATAATACATTAAATCCTATACTCCATTATATCGACCGAGAATGACTTATGTAGCCTATCTCTAAGGTCCTTATCTAGCTCATAATGGATTTTAGGCAATGGATTTCCTATCATCTTATGGTGTCCCTTACGAGTGGAAACACCAATTGAAGCACCAATTGTTCTCTTAGCACCCCAGTTTAAATATTGCTTAGTGAAATTTTCAAATAAGAGTCAAGATAACCTTTACAGTCCATCTTTTTCCATAGCAGGAAACCAACAAGACTTGGGTAATTGAGAGTTGTTTGAGAGCATTAAACTTCATATCCTCCCAAAGTAAACCCTCTTCCCAAACAATTTCTTGTATCATTTCATTTACATGAATAAAATGATTCACTAGTTGAACTGACTCGTTTTCTTTTCCATTTGGTTCAAACTTATAACCATTGTCCTCGTCATCCTATCCACCTTTTATCTTTGGTGAATTGTCCTAATAGTCTTTGGGGTTCTTTTAATCAATACCATGAATTCACTTCCTATAACAAATACAAGAATAAAAAAAATTAATTAATATTCCTTTATTTATTTTCAAATTAATAAATCTATATGTGATATACACAAAATTAATTATTTGTTAAATAAATAAATAAAAATGGCCCCAATTTTGACTATTAGAATCCTAAGTCGGTGTTTCGTCTTTTATAAAGAACATGTACTTAAAAGAATAAATCAGCCTCTCTAGCTCAATGGTCTAAGTGCAAGGTTGTCATTTAAGAGGTTCTGAGTTTGAGTTCCAAGCGAACAGGAGCCATAAATTTTTTTTATATTGACCCGGTTTGACTAACCCGTTGATCGAGTTTGACTTGTTGACAGATTTAACCCGTTTTGAGTAACTCGTTGTCCGTTGACTGGTTTCACTTGTTGACCAACTTGACTCGTTTTGATAAACGGGTTACCTAGTGGTGATGACTTGAAAAGGTTGTTTTAATTTTAATGGCTTGGGCCTTTAAAACTTATTGGCTCTATTTAAGCTAAAAAGGGACTCAAATAATGAAATTGAAGATTGGGCCTTTAATGCTTATTGGATCTATTTAAACTAAAATGGGCCCAAATAATGAAATTGAAAATTGTGTCATTACACCCCCAAAAAAAATAATCTGGTGAATCGGAATTTCACAGGAATTTAACCAGAATATGTCTCCTTTTCTTTCCCAATTTCAGTTAAGCACAATCCACAAACTCCAGTTTCAATTTCCTTCCTGATCCTCCCAACCGATTTCAGTTTCATACAAGAACCTTAATAAAAATATATATCAGAATATTAAAAAAATATAATCCTAAACATGCATAATATTATTTATAAAGATTTCACGCAAAAGTTAAGCCTAACTTGGCTCTTATACCACTGTTAAATAAACAACAAATGACCACAAAGGATATGAAAAAAACTAATTCTCAAAACTTACGAATATGTCATAGTTGTAATCAAATTATATGTATATAAATATGACGAATTGCAATATAAATTATATAGTATAAATACCTCTTGTAGACCCAAGTTATAGTATAATTTCGCACAGACTGAAAATACTCAGTCCAAATCCTTCAATTGCAAAATCAGAGAAAAAAACTAATATTCTTATTTCTTTTGTTTTTTTTATTCTCACATATTTTATTTGCAAATGTCAATATATATTATATATGTGCAATTACCTTACAGGTGCCAAGGTAATTACATGTGAGTGTAGAGAGAACGACATTTTCCCACCCAAGGTTTGGTGAAACGACACTTTCTCTAGTTATGTTCTATTAGAAAAATCTGTTACTATTTAACTGTAAAGACAAAAATACCCTTTACTATTAAACTTAATAATTTTTTTATTATTTCATGTCATATCAATAGGATCAATTACCAATATACCAACTGTTTAAATATGAATTTATTGATATACCCTCAATTATATATAAAAATGTAAATTACCGTCAACTATATATGGGATTTTCAATTACCAATAATTATTAATATGCCCTCAATTATAGATAGGATTTTCAATTACCAATAATTACTGATATGCTCTCAGCTGATTTGCTTAAATAAGAATCCAAATTGCAAAATTACAATGCATATATATCCAATAAAAATAGGGAATTCAATACAAAGAAAGCACAAGCATTTCAAGCCTCCTAGAGTGATGATCTTTCTAAGACAGTTTCTCATTCATTTGTTAAAATCCAACCACTTCTAGCTCCTTGAAGCTTGTTTTTCCTTTGCTTTCTGAATCTTTAAAACCTTCTTCACAATCTTTTGCTCTTCCACCAAGAAAAGCTCGAGTTATCCTATCAAATGTTTTCAATAGGAAAGAAACATCAATTAAATTTGCTATTTATCACATTTAACCAGTGGATAGAAAACAATGAAAACTCAAACTTAAGTATTCACAGCAGTACCTCTCCCTAACAGATTGAATTGAGACTCCACGTTTCATGTAAATTATATTTTGCAAAAGCCAATAATCATTGAAAGTTAAACATTCTTGAGTTTAACATATGAATCAATTTCATTCATCACTTCATCTTAAAATGAAGAATAATGCTATGTGTACTAACTAATTTATACTAATCTAAGTACTAACATTGAAAATTTCAATTTTTTTTTTTTTAGGGAAATTTCAAATTTTTAATATTAGTACTTAGATTGGTACACATTGGTTAGTACACATAATTTTATTCTAAAATGAATTGGCGCCTACAAGTCTCCTACAGCTTCCAAATCTTTGCCTACACCAACAAAGAATCTTATCATTGTCTCCAAAAACAGCGAGCTCATGAATATTTTTGGTAAAAAAAATCTGCAGTAAGTACAACTTTGTCAGTGAATTCTGCAATTATTTTATATCATATCAGGGTTCCTGTTCGATCATGGAACCCAGGCTGTGATTAGTCGGGCATTACTTTATCTGGATGCTACATCACTAGGTAGATCAAGACCACTGGGAATCTTTCCAGGGAAGTTTGTTGTCGCAGAATCTGAACCCAACATACTGCAGTACAAAAAGAGAAGTAATCAATTTAAAAAAAAAGTCACTAGTCGTGGCTACGATAGGAAACAGAGTTCTCTCTGAGTTCTATTCTAATCTAATCGTGCTCACCTTCTGTCAACAATAACCATTGGGCAAAGCTCACAATTAGCAAAGCAGCAGCAACAAATTGCAAGATTCGAACGTTATCATGCTCAAAAACTACTGTCTTGTCAAGATTGCGAGTTATAGGGTAGAATCAACTATGCCACGGCACAATTGCGATTCTGAACTTTTTTACATTAAATTTATGACGTATTTCCTGTTTTAAGAGTTCTAAAGTGATTAGGATAATGGGAATCATAACGCTAAAATCCTAGGAGTATAAATAGATGTCTTTAGCGGATTTTTAGGAGATTAGGAGGGAAAGAAGTTTAGCTGCTCTTTGGAGATTGCAAATTCCTGCAATTTTAAGTCATCAATTAGAGAAGTTTTTCTACTCTTTTTTATAATCATGTTTATGAATATAATGACTTTTATTATTGAAAGTATGAACTAATTTTATTTTCTAGGGCCAAGATGTAGCCCAATTTTATGAATATGCATTGAATTATTTATTGCTAATTTTGATTAAGTTTTGTTTTAAGTTTTATTATTGCGCTTAAGGCTTTCAATTCTTAAGGGCCCTAGAGTTGAATGATTTTATGGGTTAGGTTGAAATTAAGAGATGAAACCTAATTAGTCTAAGGTAATAAAACCATAGATTGAGCAAACGATAAAGATAGGTTATCGCGATCTGTGAGGCTCTGGTAAATTCCATAGAACTTAATGATCTCCAATTGCTTAAATCTGATTAGAGATAATTAGGATTAGTAATTAGGAGTTAATTTGTTAATTGTTCGAGAGAAAGTTAATGAAATATTAGGGAGTTTGGTCTTTACAATAAGCTTAATTGGGTTAACGATAATTGTCAATGTATGAGATTAAATTGGTGTGAAATCTATGCCCTAGGTTTAGTCATATTGATTTCCTACTAAAGTGTTAATAAAAGTCTGTTTTTGTTTTGCTTCTAAGTTGTTTTACTTTTCATTGAATCATTCTAAAAATCCAATTAATCAAAGAGCAATAAGATAGGTTAGTGTGGTATTTGGTATTAGTAATTCCCTTGAGTTCGATATCCGTATTTATACACTTTATTACTTGCACAATTTCATACACTTGCGAAAATCAACAACAGACAAAATGAAATAAAAGTTTTTGGACACACATATATATCTATATAATCTATTTATTTAATAATGATATATAAATAATTCACACGATTGTGATTTCACTCAACCATTCTTTTCTAACAAAAATGTATCTCTCATGATTTCACTTCCTTAATACCCTTTGTCCCGACCATTGTAGCACGTGAGTAGCAGGTGGGTAGCACGTGTGTTACCCAGGACATTTAGTTGGAAACAAAAATCTTTATCTTATCTAGTATTAATGATGGTGCCATACCCTCTACAACATCCTCTTGAAATACAACTGAAAGTTCTGGAGCGATATACGTCTAGGGTTATCCTCTGCCAAATTATTGGTTGTAATTCACAATAGGTATGCCTGTTATGACGTGATGATGGAACGAATCGTTTGGATTCTGGCACTGAACCCCTTGCTTTGCATGTAGTGTCGAACCGTACATCTGATGGGCTCTAGGTTGCATAGTAAAAACTATTCTGTAGTGGTTACCGATCCTAAGCCTTGCTGCATTTGGTTGACCCACCGTCATAAAACAGCCATGATGTCCACAAGCATGGCACTAAAAGAAGGAAAAAACTAAATAAAACAGATTTTATATAAAATAAATAAATAAATAAAATGATATATATATATATATATATATATATATATATATATATATATATTTGTTTTGTTTTGTTTTTTTTATTGACTTTTCAATGCTTGTAAATGTTATTTGATTCAATAATTCTTTTAAAAGGTGAATATTTCTAAATGCATACATATGTACGGGCATGAATTTAAGAGAGCACACTAATTGAAAAATTATATATGACATTATTTTTTTCTTCAATTCATGAACATATCCCCTTATACACACACACACACTTGGGTAAAAATGTTTTGCTTTGCCTCTTTATCACTATTGTACCTGCTTTAACACATTCAGGGGTTGTTTGGATCGGGTTAATATTAGATAACTAGGGTAATATTTTTTAATTGAGCAAATGACGATGTTTGGTTGGTTTGTAAAAAATTATTCCCAGAATATTTTATGACAAACAGTAGCATTTGGGGGGTAAATTTCCGGTAATCTTAATACCTGGGGGGGGTGTTGTTATTAGAACTTACCCTGGTATTACAATTTTTTTTTCCCATATTGCCCTTAAACAGTTGAGCATTTGGTCCAAATTAACCTTATATTTGCTAATATTTACAAAACACCCAAATCACTCATACATACACTTTTGTCCTCGCTTTTTAAATTTTTCGGACGACATTACCCTTGTTATTATCATTATTCACATAAATGTCTTTATACCCAGAACTAGTCACCATCGGCAACCACCGTTGATCGCCACCAGAGGTTGCCAAAAGTCGCCATAATGGCATACGACCGACCGTATTGCGTCGGTGAGGCTTTTTCCGACCATGGATCACAGATCCATGGTCGCCAGATCGCTATTTGACAATCAGATCTATGACTGTTTCACGGCCAAGCATGTGGCCGTGAAATGACGACTGATCTGGCCATGAAACAGCTAGGTCTTTGGTGGTGAAACGACCGGCGTTTCACGGCCAAAGACCTAGCTATTTCACGACAGATCGTAGCTACCGCCAGGTGGTGGTAGCTCAGAGCAATGGCTTGGGGTGGGTAGGGGTATTTTTGTTAAGTTTAAAACGTTTTTGGTTGCTAAGGTATTTTTACTCAATCTGAAAAGTGGGGGTTAAAAGAAATTATTCAAAGAATAATAATAAAAAATACTGTTAAATTAATATTTAAAAAGGAGGGCAATTTAGTAATCTATATAACATACTTACCCATTTATCCTTCCAACCAAACATATTATTCACCAATATATTCGAACCAACCAAACACATTTTCTAAACATTCCTAATAATCTTCAAGGTGATCTTTTATTCCGTTAATATAATATCCCCCTATAATAAAACATTATATGATCCAAACGCCCCTTATATGTTATAAACTTATACGGTATATTCGTTAGGCATAAACTCTCGATATGTCTTATGACTAAGCAATGGGTGTCTAAACTCTTGCCACGTGTTCTGTGAACATGCAAGTGTTTGGGCCGTGTGTTATATCAAGAAAGGGTGGCTTCCTCTGTAAGACTACCAAACTTTACTTCAACAATAAGATTCACAATTGAGCTGTCATTCAGATCACGTGGCAATTTATGAGAGGACTATTTCACTATTAAGTCTCCAACGGGGCGGTTTGCTAGGCCACGTGTCATGTGATAAGAGGGTTGCTTCATGAGCAAGACCACCCATACAACACTATAAATAGGGGTCTCCCATCCCAAATGAAGGATCTAGAATTTCATTTTCTTATAGCTATAGAGTAGTTGTCTCTTGAGAGCAAATATCTTTTGCAAACACATCAATAAGATAACAATGGACGTAGGAATTTCGCCTTGCATCTGAACCATTTTAAAAACTGCTCTTGTATATTCTTTATTTACTTTCACGCATTATTTTTATCATCACCCATGTGTTCAACATCATATTTCATGGTCTCACGCAGTATAGACCCTTTGCGCGAACTCCCCGGGAAGGCTCTTGTATTTCTCGTTGTTGCAAGATATCACAACAACATTACACATCAAAAATATTTTAATGATAATAGCGTATTTATCTATATCTTGAAATGACATGTCGGCAGGTAGATTATTCTAAAATTAAAACAAAGAAATTGAAAGAGAAAAAAATACGTTGGCTGATTATGCATTAAAAAAAAGGGGATGCAAAAAATTAAAGAACAAAAAGATGGGTGTGTCAGAGTAGATTAGTTTTCAAGACTTAGGGTGCAAATTTATTGTTATAAGATAGTTAGGGTAGGTATATGTAAATTGGTTGTCATAATATTGTACAAGTTTCATATGGATAAACATACATGTTAACCTTGAATGAAAATTACTAAAAATATCTCAAATACATATTATGAATTTCTAAATGCATATTATATTTATATGTGAATCATGTAAAGCAACTTTTATAATGTAAAATTCCCCCACCTAATATCTAGGGGGTATGCAGAAATTTAGGGTAGAATCGAAACCGGGTAGGTACCCAAGGTTTCGGTTTCGGTGCCTACCTGAAACCAACCCTCTCAAGGTTGGTTCCCATTCTCAAAAATTGGAACCAGAACCGAGATCCGGGTTTGTGGAGAGGAACTCGGTGTATTTATAGTTTCTGTAAATAGTTGGGGTGTATTTGTTATTTTCACAAGGTATGTTTTCATTTTTGTGAATAGTAGGGGGTACTTGTAATTTTCCCGGGTACCCGGAAACAAAACATGTGTTTCAGGTTTTGATTCCAGGCATGTAGGAACCCAAACCGATTGATTCCTGTTTCGGTTTCGGTTTTGGTTTCGTTTCGGTTTCATGGGATTTGGATGGGTACCCCAACGAGTTCACCCTTACTAATTTCATTCATTTGTCTTTCATTTATTTTATTATTACAAATTTTCAATTTTACCATTGCGTGAAATTTAAGAGATAGAATGTTTAGTTTAGATCTCATTAAAGACTCTTTTGGTCTTTATTTACTTAGCCCAAACACTAGGAGAAAGTGTTTTTAACTCTTTTAATATAATTATTGCTTTGAATTTGACGTATCAAAAACTAAGTGAATAAGATTCTTTTTGTATTGAAGGAAAACACAAGCAATTTTAAAGGTTTAAATAATATTCGAATTTTAAGGAAATTTCAACTATAATTTTAGACGTATGGGTGCAAAGAATAAAAAAAAATATTAACTAAGCCCAATATATAAAAGAGGGTAATTACGTAATTTGGCCGTCTCCCTTTCAAATTAGATAAACTCTGGATAGAAAACCGAACCACAACCACCATGGAGACCATCCATCGTTTCTCAGGCCGTCTACTTCCGTTAACACTGGCCCAGAAACATATAAAGTCCGCCCCAAATTTTATCCCGACCCGAATACCCATCTCACGACCCGAATTCCAAACCCCTGCCCCATTCTCCACCACCCGAAAATCCCGGACGTCCTCTACGGTTAGAAGGGCGGGTTGGCTTCTGGGTCTGGGAGAAAAGAAGAAAGTTAGCTTACCTGAGATAGTAAAAGCGGGTGACCCTGTTTTGCATGAGCCAGCCCGCGAAGTTGACCCGGAAGAAATCGGGTCGGAGAGGATCCAGAAGATTATTGACGATATGGTTAAGGCTATGAGGTCGGCTCCTGGTGTTGGGCTTGCTGCTCCTCAGATTGGAATCCCATTAAGAGTAAGTTTTTAATTATATCTTGCATTTTCAAGTTTTTGAGTAGGATTAAACTGTGTTAGAGAAAGCTTAAGCTGATAGTTAATGCATAATTTATTTGGTAGTTTATTTTAATGGTTCGGTTTTTTTCCAGCTATGTCAAGTAAAGGATGATGTTCTTTTGAGACAAAAATAAAATAAAAATTTCAACTCTTTTATGTGTATTTTTTCCCTGTATTGATGATAAATCCTGAAATGCTGAGTATAATTTTGGAGAAATCTGATGGCTATATTGTGACATGTGTGGATGGTCATTGATGCGAATGTGCTCAAGGAAAATCTTTTGTACTGTAAAACTAGTGCTTTATGAGTAATGGTTTAGACCTTGAATGTCTAAGAGACAAATTTTGTTTTGAGTTTTTGCTTTGTATGAGTGTACTTGATGTATGGTGTTTGAAATTTTTGCCTAAGTATCTGGTTCTCTAAGATAAGTGTATAAAGTGAAAAAAGAAATGTATACGATACAAGAACCTCTTTTAGTTAGTAAGTATTAACATATGTGCAAACTGGGACACTGGCCCCGAGTTTGGTACTTCCAAACCAATCTGCATACTGATATTGCAAACCATATTTATGTAAAAACTGTGTCATGTTTCATCTGTGCAGATTATAGTTTTAGAAGATACAAGAGAATATATCAGTTATCAACCCAAGGAAGAAATTAAAGCACAAGATAGACGCCCTTTCGATCTTCTGGTATGTTAATTTATCCAAGGGCAACCGTATCCTTATCATCCAAGAGTTTTCACTTTACAGTTATGCTCTATTAGTTCTTTTGAGGCAGGTGATTCTGAACCCGAAGCTTAAAAAGAAGAGCAACAAGACTGCACTATTTTTTGAGGGCTGTTTGAGGTAAGATTAAGCAGTTAATTTCAACTATAAAATGGTTTTCTCCCGATTAGATATTATTCTCTTTCAGATCTCTGTTGCCTTGTCCACTCTTATTTTATGTCAAATGTGATGACACAAAAAACTTTAGAGTCCAAGTTCTACCTTCTGTTGTGCAGTTCATTATCGCAACTTTTAATTCTATAAACTCAGTATTACAGTGGATGAATTAGTTTTGCTCCTACCCGAGCATGTAATATCTCTCCTTTTTTTTTTTTTCCTTTAAACTTCCTACAAGCTGTAGAAATGTATTAAAATTAAAAACATACTAGCCGCAAATATGGTTTAGATGTTTTAAGATAACTTAAGAGAAATTTAATCATTCCATTCTCTTTTCCAAAGTTTTAAATCCTTCGTTTAGGATGAATTCCTTAAAATAATGGAGTTATTTGATAGATAATAAGCATTATGAATGGTACTCGTGTCATTGATAGGAGGAATTAGTTGTTGATAATCAAATATTACGGTGTTCAGTCAGTTTCCATCCTCCAAATAATTGATCTGTGTGAAATTATTCTCTTTCATCTGGATATTGTAAATTTAGAATTATATTATAGATTCTCTTGTTAGTCGATGAATACTGACAAATATATGCAATTTGCGAGACATGAAAAGGAGGATTTCAACACTACTGAAATTTCAGTTAGAACCTTGACTTTGATGCTACAAAAGATTTTAGTTTATTTTTCGTAATCCCTTTTCTTTCTTTTTTTGCCGTGTCATTCAGTGTTGATGGATATAGAGCGGTCGTGGAGAGATATCTAGATGTTGAGGTTACAGGTTTGGATCGCGATGGCAAGCCCATCAAAGTAGATGCTAAAGGTTGGCAGGCACGGATTTTACAGCATGAATGTGATCATCTAGAGGGAACCCTCTATGTTGATAAGATGGTACTGAAAACATTTAGAATTACAGAAAATTTGGACTTGCCTCTTGCTGAGGGATGCCCCAAGCTTGGGGCGCGCTAGCTCATCCTATAGAGCTGAATTGTTAGTCTAAAGAACAAGGATGAAGGTTTGTATTTTAGTGTAATGAGGCTCTATCGCAACTTTTGGTGATGCTCCAGGATGTAGTTGACCGTTTTAGAGAACGTTCATGTTCTTTTATCTTTGTTTTTTAGGGAATGCGGGGAAATTTTTTTCTTCATTTCACTGTATTTCCTATCATGTATCAAATTGTTTGTTTATTGCAGAAAGATTTGAAGCAGTTGTAACTGTTATTATGATTCCGTTGAAATCGGCAGTGATTGAACATCTTTTTTAATATAAAGAATTTGTGTAATTTTTACTAGGATGTGATATTTTAAATTGTATTGCTTCAGAGCTTAACTATTATTATTTTTCCAGCTACAACAACCCCAGATTTGACTGTGGTCTCCGACTGGTATTCTGGAGAGACTCAATTCTAAATGAGTTATAAAGTAACAGGAAGCAAAAGAATTAGATGTTATGAACAAGTATTATGTTGATTTAAGATATTAGCTTCAGGATGCTCACAGATTTTAGTTTATTGTTTGTAATCCAATGAATTCATATGACAGATTTATCAGATTAATTCTTACGTAAGACATTATTATGGATGAGCATGGGTAAAGGGTAGAATCGGAATTGGCCCCATTAGGGTCGGGTTCTAGTTCTTGGAAAAGTTGGAACCGGGAATTTTTGGATCCAGTTTCGATTCTAGCACTGCAGGAAGTGATATGCAAATTGATGTGAAGCCACATACTATTGCCAATTGTTTTAATAATTATCAAATTATGATCTCGATGTCGATAAATTGCAAGTTACAAATGAAGTGGATGAAGAGAATCAAAGAATCATTGTAGAATTTAGTGATCAGATTCGAGAATTTCATTACACTAATCAAATGGATATTAATGTCTTTCTCAATCATCCAAATGAGCAATAAGTCATGTATGTTTTAACTAAAGAAGAAATATTCATTACTATAATTAGACAAGAAGATAAAAGAAATAATCATGAAGATGATAGTATAAAAATACAAAAAGTTTTATGCCAAGAAACTCTAAAAATACTTGAGAAACTAGAAATATTTGACTTCTATAAGAAAATGTTCATACTAGCAAGTAATCTATCCGCAAGTTAAAAGATGTAGTAACAACTTTAAAGCATAAATCATTATCTCAAACAACTTTAGATAAATATTTTATTTCATCTTAAACCTTTAATGTAACATATCATATATTTTTTTATAATATACAGATAATTATTACTATGTGGAGGTAACTTTTCTTAAGACAGGAATTAGAAAAATTATAACTTATTACAATATAGAGTTTATTCTTATTTATAACTATTCCAAATTGATAATTGAATTTTTTATAACTATTTACAGTTTATTCTTATATAGAATATCACTGTAGAGTGGTTTTACTGTATAACCATAATCATACAACCCTACTTAATATACTCATTGGTTAGCTGTATAGAAAAATGCAGAACAATATGTATTGCTCAAATTAAAATTGATTCCCTCAGAGCCCTGTAGTTAGATGAGACATACTGTGGAATTAAGCCTTCGGTGAAGCAAGCAGGCGGGTATACTAAACCCATACTTGACCCGTAAGCGTTCCAACAGAATGAACTTGTGATCCCCCCAGAGTGTGACACAAGATGAATGTCTTCCAGATATAAGCCTTCACATGGTGTATAATCGCTGCATGCAAATACTATTGCTTCCTCTGTGGCTGAAGTTCCTTTAATGTGCTCAAAGGATATGTTCTCTATTTTAACAGCCGAAGTCTGCATTTCATCAGGATAATAGATGCACATAAAAACAAAACAGTCCCTTTCACAAACTGTAAATACGTCAAGCGAAATTCATAGACAATAAATAGGTATACGAGACTGTTTAAATTCAAAACGAAAAACCATGAAGAGCAGTGTTTCGATTTTCTAAACAAGAAATATCCAATTATAGCGTTTTCAGTGACATGCAGCTATCATTATAACCATGTTTCTTTTGACATATGCTGAAAAGATTTGATATTCCCAAACCTTGAACTTGAACAAAAGTAAGAATTTTCTACCTGGTTTGCACATGGTTTCGAAGAATCACAATAGTATTGGTCTATTATAATTGGATTCGATACGTTTTCCATCAATAAATTCCGGAACATAATGTTAGTGGCAAAACCACTACCTCCCTGGTGAAGATATAAGAAAGCACAGAATCAATTTACTATATATTCAATTGTTTGAGTTTCTATAACACATAAATTGACAGTTACATGTATATGTATATAGGTGGAGCAAGAGAGACTACGATCTTGGGAAAACTACCTGCCATGTTTTAATTCGCACCCCATTCTCGGTGTTGGAAATAAACGCTCCATCAACTGTTACATCTTGAATTTGTGAACATGAGTTGAATTTTCCCAAGCTTCCAATGCTGATGGACAATGATCTAAATGAGTAAAGGTCAATAACTCTACCCATGGTCTAATTTGGATGGAAGTTGTTCTTACCTTATACCATGGCCTGGTCCACAGACAATATTTTCTATTTGGACTCGTGAAGAATTGCTGACTATAGAGATACAGTCATCTCCTGGATGAAGAATTTTAAGAATAAAACAGATAAGGATCTCAAAAGAAAACAGCGGTTTTTTCATGAAATAGGACATACAACCTTTACCTTTGTTAGGTCGCAAAGAAGGGACCTCATACAACTTAACTGTATGGAGTTTGAAGATGCGATATAATTGTTTTCTCAAAATGTAAACAGACCAGATTGAGTATTATTACTTATTTCGGAAACCCATAAACTATCCACTCTAACTCATGTCTTTAGTAAATCTGAACCAGGAGTAGGACTAGTTTCCATCAAAGTACTACAGATCAAGTTTTTCTAAATAGAATGGAAACAAGTCAAAGAATATAACCAGGGTAGCCAAATCCATTGCACATTACAATTATAGGTGGGCATAAATTACAATGAGAATACTGATATCTCATTCTCAAAACAAACTTTCAACTTATTAACTCATGATGACAATCACTTTTCCGAAACAGACATGCAATCACAACCAAAAATCCTAATCCACAATCTTCTTGTCTTACAATGAAGCAGACTATCATCCACATTTTCTACAAAAAGGAAACTTGCTGCATTTAAATGAGTATGAGAAGAATTTTAGCCGTGGTATAAAAATTGTACAACCACTCGGATATGCAGCAGTTTCTGAGAATAACCAACCTGTTCTTACAATGCAATTTTTTACTTCAACACTCTGTGATGCCGTAATGTGGATTCCATCTGTGTTAGGGCTCGCGGCGGGTGCTATCACTTTGAGTTGGGAAGTCACAACCCGAAGACAGCTACTAAATGAAATGTGCATTTGTTGGCTGTTGACAATCATAAGGTTCTTGACTTCCAAATTCTTGCACTCGTGGAAAGTAACAGCCTGCAAGCGTGGTTGTTATAAGATATTAAGCCTACAAAACCATATGGGAAAAGTAACATTTTGGAGCCATAATTAGGGGTGTTTAAGGTGCACAGAGGAGCAGAACTAAATGCATTGATCAAAGAATAAACCAGCACTAACCGTTGGAGCATGTCGACATGGCTGCAATATATTAAACAAATCAGATTCAGAAAAATGCAGGTAAGTAACCGTAAAGTAGACAAAAATCTAAAAGTGCAATACAGCTATACATTTGCAGGGTTGATCTTGCATGATCTAGCCCACCATTCCCATCCCATCCCATTGATTGTCCCTCCTCCTTCTACAGTAAGGCGGTTCACCCCATGAAAGTAGAGCCATTTTCGATGATTTAAACCCTTCCACGCATCAGGATCTTTGGGGGCAACAATTGTACCAGATATCTATAGAAATACGATCCCATTGAAACAAATTGATCCCAGGCACTAACATAGAATAGGAAGATATTATATATGAAAAATCAGTTCTTATAAACTTTTTGCTCATACCACCAAAGTGACTTTCGATTTGCATGGCCCAGAAAAGTCAATAGGACGGATCAGAGAAGTATTTCCAGCTGGAATTACAATTACAATTCTTTCTCCTGACGAAAAAGAACAAGCTAGCTTCCAAGCATTTTCAAAGGCCTGAAAGCATAATATGCACCATAATATATGCAAGGCTTTATCTTTCCATTTATTAGTAAACAAAGTGAAACAGCAAAAATCAGTACTGCATCAAATTTCCAACAGAAGAAGATAAAAAAATATTTGCATTCCACAGTAACATTCATTCATGGTTCTCCATATCAAGCTTGTTAGAGTAGGTGCCCTAAAGCCAATCAATTATTGTAATATTGACTCTGTCATAAATGTTTATAAATAAAAAACGTATTCTTCTATATCGTGTATATAATGATATATGTCCTTAGGATGGTAGAACCGTGACGAGTGTATCAAGTGTTTCAAATCTTAATAGTAAGAACCATATGATCACATATGATGGTCATTCTAGAAACGTCCGTAGCCCCAGTATTATTCTGACCAAGGACACAGATAATACGGTAAGGCTATCATTGTGTTAAACGACCCTGTCGAAAGGCAGTGACTGATCTCACTTGTCAAGGTTGTTTGCTAAAAACCTAGTGCAACGCATGGGTGCTTGCTAGAGGCAAGTTCACTGGACAGACCCACCAGAAGATTCCATATGGATAATAACCCCAGTGTCTATGAAATAAATCTTCTAACGGATGGTGGTGCATGTGATTCTTAGACTTGAGAGCGCCTTGTGCACCAATTTGTGTAGTTTGACACTAGCCCAACGTAGTTCTATTCAGAGCTATCAATATGGTAGTGATTGGCTACATTAAGAAGTGTATCGAGACTATGGTGGATCGACAAAGGATTTATTACTCTTGGGTACAAGAGAAGTTATCTCACTAGGTAATTCAGTAAATGGCAATGACACTAAATCTGTGGTCATAGTGGGATTGAGTTGATGTTCAATCCAATTTAATATTCTTGTCATTGGTCTAGTAACTGAATACAAACATGTCGAGGATATCTGAGGTTGACACTATTTCTGTACCTCAGTCTCGATGAGATAACAGTTAATGAAAGGATTTGATTGCACGGTAACCATAACATTGATAGGCTGCGGTTTCGATGAATCCGAATCTATCGGGTGGCCATGATGCCTTGCTAGGGACCAATCTTGGTCTATGTGTAATGAGACGATTAATTGGTGTTAATCACGATACTACTCACTGCCGATATGATAAAGAGCCTACAGGTTACACACTTAGAAGATAATTTTAGAATCAATTTGTGAGAAGGGTATTTTCGTCTTTTAGGACGAAAGGGTATTTTGGTAATCTCATAGTGTATTTAAATTTGTTGAGGTTATTGTCTGTATTTAATTTTAATATTAAAATTAAATTAGTGAAATTATATTTAAATATATATCTCTGTATATATTTAAATAAATTATTATTATTAATTAAATGTTAATATATTATTATATATTAATTGATTTTAATTATAATAATAATTAATTAAAATACCATAAATGGTGTGTTTGGTTGCAAGGGTGAACTAGGGTTGGAGCCCATAGCTATTCCTAAGTGGAATAGAGTTTTAATTGTTACACTATATAAATGCAACTTAAAATTAAAGCATAATAGAATTATTTATTCAATTAAAACCCTAGCCACCCTATCTCTCTCTCTCAAGGTGAAAACTTTTCTTGTTCTTCTTTTTTGATTCTTGAAGCCCTTGATTGTTCTAACAAAATAATCAAGGGTTCTTCGGATTATCTTCGTGTGGATTTTCGTGAGTGCGATCCTACTTTGGATCGATTAACGAAAAATCACGTGAAGAGTAGACGACGAACAAGAATGCAGTGAACATCAGTAGCGGTGTTCTGTTAAATCGAGATATTCGAAAGAGCCTCCAAATGTACATAAGTATTCTAATCCTTGAATGGATTTACCTTATACAGATTTTTGTTTATAAACATGTAAACAATATAATCTATACTCGGATCTAGGCAAAGAAGGGTAATTGATTTACCAATTAAATTTTTGTTTTCCGCTGTATGGTAGATCAATTACTTACAGAGCTTTCCTCGAACTACAAAAGATTTGGTTAAACCAACTCGATTTACATTGTATTTCCACAAATGAAACTCATAAGCAGGCCTTTACAAGTTCAAATTTTCCATAAAGAAATTCCTAATCAATAAGTCTAGTCTTTATTGCACATAACTTGACATCATAATCATGAAATTCCTCAACTGTAGTTTTCTTAAAACTAGACAAAATTCGACTCTCCAAGACAACTCACAGTTCACATTAAAACAAACTAACCGAAGCACCGACTCCTCAGCTTAAATTAAAACATAACTAAAAGCTTTGATCACCATGTATTATAAGTTGTAGATAAGTTACCTCAGTATCATCATGGAGACCGTCTCCTTTGGCACCAAAATCAGCAACAAAAAGGACCCTTTTGGATCTGGGTCGGGTTCTATTTAACCCAGAACGTGGGAGCTCCAACAGAGAGTCAAAACCTTCGGCACACACAAAACTCAGAGACAAACAGACAAATGCAAGAATTAGAACTGCAACACATGAACAAAACGTTGGAAGTCGAAGCTCCATGTTGTGTTAAAAGAACATGAACTTAATTACTTGAAGAGTTGGTTAAAGATTTGGAGATTATATAAACATTTGTTGTTAGATTTAAGAGACAGACTTTGTTGGAGAATCTAAAGAAGCTCGTGAAGTCAAAAAGCAACTATGCCAAAGCATGACACGTTTGAAAAGCAACAAGGTGTCGGCATCTTTTGCAACATATTTTACTTGAAATGGAAATTGAAATGACATGTATATTGTTTGTACATGAATTATTAGCATGTAAGCACTATTTTGAATGCATTTTGAGTTGGAAAAATATCACAAATTATATGTGGCGATTGAAGCTTCCCCACCTTAGGGTTTTTCGAGTTTTGAATTGATTAATTAAGTTTGATTCGTTCAGTTTTTGTGTTTATTGGGTTGAAAGTCGATTGAAGAATGTTTATTTGTAATATTTTTTATTTGTTTGTTGATTTTCTAGTCGGCGGTACTCCCCAATGTCGAGAGCAATTGTCGGCAATGGAAGAGGCTAAGAAGAGAAGAAAAAAGAGTAGGCTTTTTCGTAAGTCACTATATTTCCCACCTAGACCAGAGGAAAACATAATATTTGAGTAACAAAATGATATTTTAAAAGCGAAGTTGGAAAAGTGTCAATGGGCCATTTTTTGGGTGGGAAAAAGTCATTAACTCATTGATGAAACACCATCTTTATTCCTGAACTTGTTACATTAGCAACAGGATGAGTACATGAGGGTGAAATGACACTATTTCTTGAATGTCCTTTTTTTACAATTAATTCGTTAACTATAGTCTACTCGTTATCATCAATTCCCTGGTGGGTCATACCCCAACTTCAATACAGGCGTCAATCTAACCAACTCAAGTCACTCAACCCAATAATTTAGCCTCAAGAAAAACCAATAAACTCATAAAAGAGCAATTCTGCACATATCGTTCTTCAACGGAATTTCATCGAACACTTTCTAGGCGTCATTAATGAATGTTAATTAACCATACAGACATATCAAAGCACTACCAATAAAAACCCTAGACTACCGATTTTTAACAAAATAACTTCATACATTCAACAATGGAAATAATCCATAGATGAGTTGCATAGAAGATATCAATAGAAACTTTCTCACTTTTGTTGCTCTCTGAAATTAACTCTGATAATCACAACCATAATTGTGCACTAAATTGTTGTTGAAGGATTGATTATTATTACTATGAGGCAGCCAAACCATTGTAGCCGACCTGATGTTATAAACTTAATAATACTTCTAAGACGGATGACAAATCATACTCTTTTTAATCAGTATGACATGGCGTTTCCTATAATTTCATGCAGATTGACATGTCATACTGATTATACAAGATATCATCACATGATGACAGATGGAGTGTTTTCTACTTACCTATAGTACATGATAATGGCAACTCGTTCAATCAATCACAACTATGACTATTATTAAGACCGAACCACTTCACAATTGTTGTTATTCAAACCCAAAAATTTCACTGATGTGTGTTTAGATATAATTACTGTCAACGTATAAGCTCACCAGAACATCAAGTGAATAATGACAACATAGAGTTTACATAATTTCATGGAACTTGTAAGGCAATTACGAGTGAGCAGTTCTGGATACCCTGCACTTTTTGGAGTAACCAGAACTGGAATCGAAATCGGAACCAGAACCGTTCCTAAGATTTGGAACCGGAACCGAAACCATTTTGTTCTGATTCTTAGGTTCCTTACTCGGGTACCCTATAAAATTCAAAAAATATCAAATAAACCTTAAAAATTTACAACCAATGTTTTAAAAACCGACCCAAGACAAAGCTCGACAAGCTGACCGAGTCCCAAGTCGACTGGTTGAATCGGTTGAACTAGCTGATTCAACTAATGATGTCATCATGCTGACGTCAGCATGATGTCAGCAACATTACTGTTCACAGAATGCAAAATTGCATAATTTGAATCCAAATTATAAACTCCTGAATAAAAAGACCTTAGCAAACCATCATCAAACATCATTACATCAATAATACAACAAATTACAAATCAAAACAACAAAATAAAGGAAGAAATCACATAAACAAAATTAACAACTCAAATCAAGTGTTCATTCATCATGCACCAAAACAAAATTAAAGGTCTGCTGCTGGAATAGTGGAATGTACATCAATAAGGTGACACCGTGACATTACACAGTCTTGGTGAAGATGAGTCGTTGTGACGTTGAGTTGACTGTCGGAGAGGTGGAGCTCGGTTGTGAACAGTGCAACTGTGAAGAGCCGAGATTCAAGCAATGTGAGGGGAAGAGGCAACAGTTCCTAGGCAAGAAGAAGACGAGATCAACTGTGTAGCTCCGAGAAGATTGACAACGACGGATGAACAGCGTAGATCGGGGGTGAAGAAGAGTGTGAGAGGACAGAGAAGATCACGAAATTGAAGGAGATTTGCGGTACCCCAGCTGATGACGAAGTAAGTAGTTGACGGTGAAGGCTAAAGCAACGAGATTTGACGGTGAAGGGGAGACTTTGGTGGAAGATTTCAGTTTCAGACTTTCAGACCAAAAGTGTGAGAAATGCCGTGAAATGGGGAGGAAATGTTGATATTTGCTTTGGGATAGGGGGTTTTTACTGTTCAATTTATATAGTTATAATGTATGGGTTTTGCTGTTTTAGAGTTTAATTTAAATTTTTAATTTTACAAATTAGTTTACCCGGTTTTTTTTTTTAAATAACGGTTGGACCGGCGGATACTATAGTTAGGGGTGTTCGGTTCCGGGTACCCTACACTTTTTGAAGGAACCGGAACCTGACGGTTCCTTGAAATTTGGAACCAAGAACCGGATTCGGTTCCTAGGTACCCAGAACCAGAACCTGTAACAACGGTTCCGGTTCCGGTTCTAGGTACCCTATAAAATTACATGACCCTCCAAAAGTTTTTAAAATAGCAAAAAAACCTTTAAAAACTTAAAAACTTACAAATACCCCCTAACGGCACTTGTTAACAAAAATAAAATTACAAATTATAAATTCAAAATTACAAACTCCATTACTTTGTAAAGGTAGATTCTCAAAAGTCAAACCAACTTACTTTAAATGTTATGAAATATAAATATAAATGTATTCACATTGCTTTTTCTACAAAAGTTTATATTAACTCCCCTAATCTTTAATTTTATTTTATATTAGTCTCGGTTCCTGGTTCCTGGTTCGGTTCTGGTTCCTAACTATAGGAACCGGAACCGGAACCGGAACCGCACAGTAATGGTTCCAAAAATTTGGAACCGGAACCTACCCATTGACGACTGGTTCTAGGTAGGAACCGGAACCAAACTCAGGGTACCCGCCGGCCTCGGCTCCAACCGGTTCTTTTGAACACCCCTAACTACAGTGCATCGGTCCAACAGCAAGTGTAAGTGTGCAGACCGATATAAGCGGTTTTGAGCCTCACCCGGCCCGGCTCACCAGCCGGGTCTCGGTTGAACCAGTTCAACCGGGCCAAGTTTTAAAACAATGTTTACAACTACACCCCTGAAGTTTAAGAAAACTAGCATTTAGTAATTTTCAATTTTCATTACTCATTCATTTGTATCCAATCATAGTCACAGATCCTTGGAAATAATATATATTAAATTTTACATCAAAGTATAGTTGTGGAATTAATTTTGGGAACTTAAATTTTAGTGAACTTTATTTTCCAAAAATATAAATATTATATAATATTATAATTAGTAGAGTGAAAATGAAGTTTTTGAATTTGCCCATAAGTTAATTAAATATTTAATCATTTAATTAAGTAATATACTAATGTTCATCAATTTATCATATACAATTACTAATTTACTATAGATATGCTTAGATTTTGATAATTGAAGTAAATACTATTCAATCAAATATACTATTTTTTCAAAAATAATTTTTTTAATAACATTAAAACGCTTTTAATTAGATCATAATTCAAATTATATTATTAATTAATCAAACAATTAATGAATCTAATATATTTTGATTCTCTTAAATCTTAATCACAAGCCCTCAAAACTTTAACGTTATAATATTTTTTTTTAAATAGAGAAATAAAATATAATTACTAATAACTAAATTATTTAGGAAAATATTTCATACACAATTAGTAGGTGGTTTTGATTTTTGTATTTAAATAAATTAACAAGTAATCACTTATCTTTAATACTCGTTGAACTTGGATTTATACAATCATACTTATGAGTTAATTAAAATAATTTATATAATATTATAATTGCTAGAGTGAAAATGAAGTTTTTGAATTTACCCATAAATTAAATTAACATAAATTGTCACAAAAGAATCAAATTAAATATTAATATTAATATGATTTATGAATTTTTAATTAAATATGTAATTAGTATGATTCTAAATTTGTTTTATGTCATTAATTTAAGTTTGATTACAAAACACTTACCTTTCTTAATATACCGTGAGTTGTCATACTATAATATTATAATTTATTAAATATCTAATCATTTAATTAAATAATGTTCTAATTTTCATCAATTTATCATATATAATTACTTTTCTTAATATATAATTAATTTATCATGTACTAATGGCATTTATTTAAGTTTGATTACAAAACACTAACCTTTCTTAATATACCATGAGTTGTCATACTATAATGTTATAATTAATTAAATATTTAATCATTTAATTAAGTAATGTATTAATGTTCATCAATTTATCTTATATAATTACTAATTTACTATAGATATATTTAGAACTTGATAATTGAAGTAAATATTATTTGATAAGAGCTTGAAAGTATATATTTTGTTAGTGATTTAATTGGATTATTTGTGGAAAACTATGTTTAATTTGTGGAATTTGAATTAATTATTTCATAAATATCTTTTACGGGATCACGGGTGTATTTTGAGTATTTTTAGGTTCAAACCAATATTTGAAGGAAGAAGAATGATGTCGATGGAATTCGTGACAAGTAGGAAAAAACGGTGTAAGAATCGGAGTTGAAATGAGAAAGTTGTGACGCGTTGAAGATACAACGTAAAATCTGGAAATCCTTCAAGGTGAGCATGCTTCGATGTTTCGATCATAACTTGAGCTGTAGAAATCGGAATTCAACGATTCTTGTGGCATTGGAAAGCTTATTCAGAGAGCTTATGTTGATGACCTTAGTAAATTCTGAAGATCACGGACTCATGGGACAGAAAGAACAATCGCCGCAACAACTGTTTATTATCGCCGCAGCGATAGGTCACGGCCTGTTTGGGTTATTGCATTCTCCTAGTCCGAATCTCAATGGGTTAAGGCATTTAATTCTTTCCTAAGTAACCTCCAAACCCTAGCACTATAAATAAGGGTCTTCAAGTAGTTTTTAGGGGATTAGAGAAGGAGAAAGGACGACTACTATTTTGGAGATCAGAATTCTTGCAGTTCTCGTTTGCCAATTAGAGAAGTTTTTATATGTTTCTTTCTTGAACTCATGTTATTGAATATAATTATGGTTTTTATTATGGCAATTATAAACTAAATCCCTTTTCTAGGGCTAAAGATGTAGCCCAATTTATGAATAGGTGTTGACTTTATTACTGTTAATTCTTATTGAGCATTAATTCTAAGATTTATTATTGTGTGTAATGCTTTCAATTCTTAATGATCTGAGAGTTGAATGATATCATGGGTTGGGTTGAGATCGAGAGATGAAACCTGATTTGTCTAAGGTAATAAAATCATAGATTGAGTGAATACTAGAAATAGGTTACCGCGATCTATGAGTCTATGGTAAATTCCATAGAACTTAATGATCTCTTAGCTCCTAAATCCAACTTAGAGATATTTTGGGTTGTTGCTTAAGGGTTAATTCACTAATTGTTCGAGAGAAAGTTAGTTGAATATTAGGGAGTTTGGCTTTTAGAATAAGCTTAATTAGGTTAGCAATAATTGTCAATGCATATGATTAAATTGGTGTAAAATCTATGCCATAGGTTTAGTCATATTGATCTGTTTACCAAAGTATTAATAAAATTCTACTTTTGTTTAGTTTTTAGTTTGTTTTCTTTTTCATTAAATTCATTCTTAAAATTCTGTTTCATCAAATAGCAACAAAATAAACTAGTTTGGTACTTGGTAGGTAGTTCTCTTGGGATTCGACACTCGTTTACTCGAGCTTTATTACTTGCGCGATTTCATACACCTGCGAATAGCCTGTCAAGTTTTTGGCGTTGTTGTCGGCGAACTATTTTTTTTTACCAATATCAATACGAAATATTTTGTTGCTAATTTGATTTTTTGTTATTTTAATTAGTTTAGTTTTAATATTAGGTTTAGTTTGTTCTTTTATAAATACATTTTTTTTAGCTTACCAAAGTTTTCTTGTTTTTAGGTCTTGGATCGTGCACATACTAAGAGTGTAGACTTAGTTCATTTTAACCCTAAAAACGAGAGAACAATCTGATAGTTAAGAAAAGTGATGGCAAGCAACAACTATATGATGCCTTCAGAATGGAATTTTTCAAGGAGAGCAGTAGAAGTTCTTGAATTAGATTTAGATGTTACACTGCTTTGGCCGCTCAAGTTTCAACTATTCAACAACAATTGGGTGCTACACTTAAAGTTAATGCTATCAAGTCTCCTACTTCAATTTCTGAAATTAGAGATTGCCAAATAGGAAGTCCGTTTGCACAACCCGAACACTTCAATTACATCAACAACTTCCAAAGAAGGCAAGGGAATCCATATTCCAACAATTATACCCCACCATGGCAGAATCACCCTGATTTCTCTTAGAGCAACAACAATGATCCTACACCACCTCTTGATTTTCAAACTCAAGAGCCAAAATCTAACTTGGAGAATGTGTCTACCAAGTTCATTAAAGAGACAAGTAAGAGGTTTGAGAAGACTGAAGTCCTTGCCCAAAATCAATCAGCCTCTATTTGAAACCTTGAGACTCAAATTGGGCAAATTCATAATATATTAGCGGGAAGAGTTCAAGGAGTTTTGCCGAGCAATACAGAGAAGAATCCTAAAGAACAAGTGCATGCAATCACCTTGAGGAGTTGAAGAACTTTGGAGAATTCAGAGAATGAAAAACAGAACCAAGAACAAGAGAAAGATTTGAAGGAAGAGCAGAAGAACGATCGCCGCGGCAAGTGTGAAAATATGGAGAAGATTGTCAACATGAAGGACGATCGTTGCGGCGATGATACTGGTGGCCACGACGATCGTGAAACAGCCCCGAATCGACAGAATTTTCAACTCGTCGCCACGGCGATGAATCTGGTGGCTGCGACGAGCATGAATCTGAGCAGAAACTTTCTTCGAGCCATGCAAACCTTCCGTACCCACACCGATTGAAGAATCAGAAGCTTAACAAGCAATTTGGTAAGTTTATCGACATGTTTCAAAGCTTGCATATTAATATTCTTTTTGTTGATATGTTAGAGCAGATGCCCAAATACACCAAGTTTCTGAAGGAGATCCTCACGTATGAAAGAATATTTGAGGAACATGAGAAAGTAATGCTAACGGAGGAGTTATTTTGATAAAGTCTTATGTAATTTAGGGGCAAGTATAAATGTCGTTTTCTATTTATAGGAAACTTGGATTAGGAGAAGTGAAGCCAACCACTGTGTCTCTCCAATTGGCAGATCGATCAATAACATATCCTAGGGGGGTGGTAGAAAGCGTCTTGATTAAGGTAGATAAACTGATTTTCCCAATAGATTTCATAGTGTTTGACATGGAGGAAGATCAGGAAATGTCCTTTAATCCTAGGACGACCTTTCCTAGCCACGGGTAAAGCATTGATAGATGTTCATCAAGGGAAACTAATCTTAAGTGTAGAAGATGAGCAAGTAGAGTTTAATGTTTTTGATGTTAAGAAGCGTCCATCCGACTTAGACACATGCTTTGAGATTAGTGTCTTTGATAACATAGTGAATAAAAAATTAGAAGAAAACTACCCTAGTTCACCCCTAGAGAATTGTTTAGTCAACTCTAGGACTATGGAGGTTGACTTTGAGATGGTAGATGAACAACAATTAAAGCTCTATCTAAATGGTGAAATTAAGGATATGAGGGCTTGGATTTTCCTAGATGATCCGGATTGAAGAAAATGAAAAGTCAAGCTTATGACTTTAACCAAGCGCTTTTGGGAGGCAACCTAAGCTTTTTATTTTATTGATTAGTGTGTTATTTTTGCAAGTGCTAATTTTCAAGTATGTTTATTTTATTTTTTTTTCTGTTTTGTGTAAATAATTTTGATGTTGTGGTTGTTTCTCTAAATTCATAAATTTAACACGTGATGTGTGTTTCTGATGAGGTGCACTACAAGTTTCTTTGTTTTGACAGAATTAAAAGAGAACAATGGAATGAAACGTGTTGGTGATCGAATTGTCACGCATATTCGCACTTCACTATTGCAAAAAGGGGTAACTTTTCTTTTTCTCTTTTTCCTTTTGTTTATATTTGTACATTGGGGAAAATTTAGATTTTAGGTTGGGGGTAAGGGAAGTTTCTTCCCAAAGACTTTGAATTTATGGATTTATGAGAATTTTTATTTTTTTTATTTTTGTGTTCTGTTTTGAATTTTTGGTTCTATTCTTGAATTAATTTATATGGCTATGATAGGAATGTGATTGCAATAACATGTAACAAATGGAGGAAATTAATTTTTGCCTTTAATTACGGATGATTGTAAATGTTAATGACATTTAGTTTGAGACCCTAGCGATTTGTGGATTGGAAGTGGTTAAGTTTACCTACTTACAGATGTTTTATGTGTAAATTTTCCATGAACATTTTTGCGATTCAACAAACTCTAGAATTCATTTGACAACCACTCGAGGTGAAATCCTAGAGTTCACATCACTTAGGAAATGATTTAGGCTATTTTTAGACCGATTGAGTCTTTCAAGCCGACCTTTTTTATTATCATCGCTAGTTAACCCTTTGAGCCTTTTCAAACACAATTTAGCCTTGTTTTTCTTTCTTTGAACTTAATTTTTTCCCTACCCTGATTATGAGCCTAAAACACAATCCTACCCATTTAATCCTTAAGAGACTTAACTGTTATTCAAGCTTAGTACAAGTATTGGTGAGGAACTGTAGTTTTGCCACAACCCAGGTTTATGCGAAGAAATTGGTTGGGGGTTGTGGAGTGCTTGTAAGATCAGTGGGGTTGTGTGTGTGTTTTCTAGTTTCTTCATATTATTGTTGTAAAAAAATGAAGAAAAAAAAGGAAAAAAAAGAGAAAGAAAAGAAAAGTGGGCATTGAAAAGCATTGTGAAGATTTGGAATTATGCAAATGGGTTTTATTACTGTCGAAAAGAAAGACCTCGATAAAGGTTGGGAAGCTATTGAGTGAAAAAGGGAAGTGTTTTTGTATGATAGTAATAAGAATGAATGAAAATTAAGTCTCTTAATTTGATTTTTGTTAATTTCCCTTTTCATTCCTTCATGAGCTCATACCCTAGCCTAACCTTACAACATTTACAAAGACCTATTGATCCAAGGTAATGTGAAATTCTACATTAGTGGAGAGTGATTTGAAAAATGAGCCTATGGAGTTTGATTCCATGATTCACATAAGAGTCATAACCCAAATACTGAGATCAAAATTTTGTTCATGAATGTTATGCATAAAACCATCCGAGTTTTGTAGACTAATGGTTTGTGGTTGTATGAATGTTTTAGGGTTGATAACGAAAATGGAATTGACGTTTGCATTGTCTGTGAGTTTAGGCAATTTGTAATTATTCTATTTGTTTTGTGTATATGCGATTTTGAGATAACCTTTATGAATTGATCCAAGAATTTTTGTTAGTTTCAATTCTTTTTATGTTTATTTTTATTTTTGGAGTTTAGGTTAAGTTTAGTGTGGATGTTTGGGGTTATCATCGCTGGAAACCCTCACGAGACTACAACTCGTCCAACTAGAGCCGCTTAGGGGTTTAAAGGCTTGTTGCATACGCTAAATGCAATCGTGTCAATCTACGAAAGTGATTTAAAATAGTTTAGATATAGGTTTTAATTGGTTGTTTTATTTTTAAGCTTAGAGACTAATTTTATCGCTTAGTTTGCTAGGGACTAGCAAAAAGCTGGTTGGGGGTTGTGATAAGAGCTTAAAAGTATATATTTTGTTAGTGATTTAATTGGATTATTTGTGGAAAAATGTGTTTAATTTATGGAATTTGAATTAATTATTTAATACATACCTTTTACGGGATCATATGGTGTATTTTGAATATTTTTAGGTTCAAACCGATATTTGATGGAAAAAGAATGATGTCGATGGAATTCATGACAAGTATGAACAAACAGTACAAGAATCGGAGTTGAAACGAGAAAGTTGTGATGCGTTGAAGATACAACGTAGATCTGGAAATCCTTTAAGATGAGTATGCTTTGATGTTTCGATCATAACTTGAGCTGTAGAAATCGGAATTCAACAACTCTTGTGGCATTGGAAAGCTTATTCAGAGAGCTCATGTTGATGACTTTACTAAATTCTGAATATCACGGACTCATGGGATAGAAAGAACGATCGCCGCAGCAACCGTTTATTATCGCCACAGCGATGGGTCACGGGCCTGTTTGGGTTATTGCATTCTCCTAGTCCGAATCTCAATGGGTTAAGGCATTTAATTCTTTCCTAAGTAACCTCCAAACCCTAGCACTATAAATAAGGGTCTTTAAGTAGTTTTTAATGGATTAGAGAAGGAGAAAAGATGGCTACTATTTTGGAGATCGAAATTCTTGCAGTTCTCATTTGCCAATTAAAGAAGTTTTTATATTTTTCCTTTCTTGAACTCATGTTATTGAATACAATGATGGTTTTTATTATTGCAATTATGAACTAAATCCCTTTTCTAGGGTTAAAGATGTAGCCCAATTTAAAAAATATATATAATATTGATAAAAAATAATTATTAAAAATAAAAAATAATATTATATTAAAATAATTTAAGAAAAATAAAAAATAATAATTAAAAAAAATGGTGACAAAATCGCGCAATTTATCATACATAAATTGCAAATAGCCTGTCAAGTTAATATAAATTGCGAATACCTTTCTTAATATACTCTGAGTTTTCATACTATAATATTATAATTAATTAAATATCTAATCATTTAATTAAGTAATGTACTAATTTTCATGAATTTATCATATATAATTACTTTTTTTAATATATAATTAATTTATCATGTACTAATGGCATTTATTTAAGTTTGATTACAAAACACTAACCTTTCTTAATATACCATGAGTTGTCATACTATAATGTTATAATTAATTAAATATTTAATCATTTAATTAAGTAATGTATTAATGTTCATCAATTTATCTTATATAATTACTAATTTATTATAGATATATTTAGAACTTGATAATTAAAGTAAATATTATTCAATCAAATCTACTATTTTATTCAAAAATAATTATTTTAATAAAATTAAAACATTTTTACTTGGATCCTAAGTTCCAGTTATTCACTTAATTAATCAAAACTTTAAGGCATGGGCTTTTGCCCTTTTCTGCGCTTTCACGCGACCTGGAGGTGTTTTTGGCGGTAGCACCGCCTCATTGGATTCGGATGGCACGACCCGATCCAATCAGTCCAGCCTTCGGCTAACCGTTTGAAGAGTATTATTGAACCTCTCCAGGTAACTCATGACAGTTGGGTCGGGCTATGAGCTTGAAGGAATATCCCTTATGATATTTTGCTGGACTGGTGGCACTTCGGGAGAAGTACCCTCCTATACCTGGGGGATTGCTTCATTACCATGACTGGTTCGCTCAGATTTGAAGCCGCGAGCCATTTGTTGTTATGGGACCGATTAGTCAGAATTTCTCTGATGAAGAGTAGGTACTAAATCAGGCCCTCCTTTTAGCGTCAAACTGTTGGTGCTTGATTTTGATACCAACTACTCACACATGCAAAATGCTAAAAGGACTTAGAAGTCATACGTGATATGAAAAGATTGAATTAAATAAAAAGGTAAAGAGCAATGTTTAAAGTGGTTCGGATGCTCAAAAGTGAATCTTACGTCCACTGCTATTGTATTGATAAGAGAGAAACCAGGTCGCGTTCAATGAGCTCAGTTACGTTTAGAGAGAGAGAGAGAGAGAGAGAGAGCTATTTAAGCGTAAAATTGACTAATCCCCCAAAATGAAAGAGAATTCCTCTATTTATAGTGGGAGAGTTCAAGGTAATGATTATAAAAGCTGCAAGTGGGTAGGTGTCGTGCAAATTTTTCTCTGTGTCTCATTGGTCACCTACTCGAGGGATTTCCTCGACTAATGCAGGGCTTTGACACGTTGGCGATCTCCAAGCCGCTTGCTAGCTTGGCACTCACCAACTGTACTAACAGAAGCCACACCACTTGCGCTAGGGGCGACGTGGTCGCGCCTGGACAGTACAGAATCCTTCAGCCTCGACCATACTTTATTGACGAGGCTCCACGTCAGCCCTACCTTTTCAGGCATAACACATGTAGTGTTGAAACTACATCCGATCAACATTAAGTTATTGCAGTAAAAAACGACTATGTTGTAGTCGTTATCGGTTCTAAGTCTTGCTGTCGTTGGTTTGCCCACCATCATTAAACAACCACAATGTCTACAAACCTTGCACTAAAAGAATGAAAAAAAAAAAAAAATCAGATTCTATATAAAAAATAAATAAAAGGAAAAATCAAAAATTTATTACTCTAGGTTAAAAAGTCATAGGTCTATTTGGCATATATTGCACCCTCAAAGGAAAATAATTAGGCATTGCATATTGGCAATTATTATTGGCACACCGCACCCGCACCCGCACCGAGTATGTAACCCCTATGAATGTGGGAGTGGGTTCAATGTCAACCAGGTTGAATTCTATGCTAACTAGAAGGGTATAGACTCTACGCACCATAGTTTAAACTTGAACTATAATAAATTGTGACAAAATGAAATGAAAGTTTCTTGAACACACATATATATCTATATAATCTGTTTATTTAATCATGATATATAAATAATTCACACAATTGTGATTTCACTCAAATAGAATATATTTAAAAAAAAAATCAACTCCCCATGCAACCAAGATGAATTGTTTACCATATTTTTTGTTTTTGTTTTTTTTTTTTTTAATGACTTTTCAATTAATGCTTGTAAATGTTATTTGATTCAATAATTCTTTTAAAAGGTGAATATTTCTAAATGCATATCATATGTACGTGCATGGATTTAAGAGAGGACACCAATTGAAAAATTATGTATAACATTATTTTTTTCTTCAATTCATGAACATATCCCCTTATTAATCTATTCAAAGTAAAAAATAAAATAAAATAACTCAACCCAGAAAATAATCTTAAGATATCTAAATCAAACATTTTACTTTGAATAGTTGACCAAGTGCTTCAAGAGGACTAAGACTGAAAATCTTGCCTCCCTTTGTTGCCTAGGGTCTTGAGGTTGTTTAATTGGTTTCAAATTTCAATGAAAGGTGGACGAGACCCACCTTTGCTCTTCTGATTGCAATTTGTATAGAATTCATATATGTATATATATATATGGTAAAAATGTTTTGCCTTTGCCTCTGATCACTATTGTACGGTACCTGCTCTAACACATTATATGTTATACGGTATATTGGTGAGGCATGAAATCTCGACACATGTCTTATGACTAAGCAATGGGTGTCTAAACTCTTGCCACGTGTTCTATGACCATGCAAGTGTTTGGCCATGTGTTATATCAAGAAAGGGTGGCTTCCTCTATAAGACTGCCGGGCTTTACGTCAACAATAAGATTCACAATTGAGCTATGAGAGGACTATTTCACTAATAAACTTACAACGGAATGGTTTGCTAGGCCATGTGTCATGCGATAAGAGGATAAGAGGGTTATTTCATGAGTAAGACCACACCCATACAACACTATAAATAGGGGTCTCCCATCCCAAATGAAGGATCTAGAATTTCATTTTCTCATAGCTATAGAGCAATTGTCTCTTAAGAGCAAATATCTTTTATAAACACATCAATAAGATACAATGGACGTAAGAATTTCACCTTGTATTTGAACCACTTAAAAACTACTTTTGTATATTCTTTATTTACTGTCACGCATTATTTTTGTCATCAGCCATGGGTTCAACAACATATTTCACAGTCTCATGCAACATAGATCCTTTGTGCAAACTCCCCAGAAAGGCTCTTGTATTTCTCGTTGTTGCAAGATATCACAACAACATTACACATCAAAAATACTTTAATGGTAAAAGCGTATTTATCTATATCTTGAAATGACATGTCGGTAGGTAGATTATTCTAAAAATATGACTACAAAGAAATTGAAAGACAAAAAAATACGGTGACTGATTATGCATGTAAAAAAAGAAGATGCAAAAAATTAAAGAACAAAAGGATGGGTGTGTCAGAGTAGATTAGTTTTCAAGACTTAGGGTGCAAATTTATTGTTATAAGATAGTTAGGGTAGGTATATGTGAATTGGTTGTCATAATATTGTACAGGTTTCACATGGATAAACATAGGGATGAGCCACGAGCCGGGTAGCTCGCGAGCTACTCGAGCTCTGCTCGAAATCAGGCGAGCTTGAGCTCGAGCTCAAGTAGCTCGTAAACAGTGACGAGCCGAGTTCGATCCGGGCCGAGCTCGGCTCGTCAGGCTCGCGAGCTTAAACGAGCTTAGGGGGTAATTTGCAAGATTTCAAAGTTTTATTTTTAAGTTGTCAAAATTACAAACAACACCCATGACCCATTCACAGACAAAAACTCAAAACCAATTTCAAAGCTCAAACAAAAACTTATCTCTTTCACCTTGATTAATCCTCGGTTCCATTCGAGCTTAGAATGTGAAAGAAAATTAATGAAGGAGAAAATCTGAAGGAGCAGAAGAAGAAAGAGAAGAGGAGGTGAGAATAGAGAAGAGAATATGGATGAAGTAAAGAAGAAAGAGAAGAGAATGGGGAGAAAGAAAAAAAAATACAGACGAAGGAGAAGATCTAAAGAAGTAAGAAAAAGGAAGAGGGAAAAAGAAAAAAAAAAAAGTTGAGGTGACAAAATGAGGTGATAGATCAAAAGAAGAAAGAGAAAATGAGGGGAGAAAGAAAAAAAAAAAAAAAAAGATGATATTGATAGAAGAGAATGGGGAGAAAGAAAAAAAATACAGACGAAGGAGAAGATCTAAAGAAGTAAGAAAAGGGAAGAGGGAGAAAAAGAGAAAAAAAAAAGTTGAGGTGACAAAATGAGGTGATAGATCAAAAGAAGAAAGAGAAAATGAGGGGAGAAAGAGAAAATAAAAAAAAAAAGATGATATTGATAGGTGAAAAGAAGAAAGAGAAAATACAATAAATTATTGAGCTCGGTTAGGCTTGAGCTCGTGCTCGAGCTCGAGTACCACTTCAAACTCGCGAGCTCAAGCTGAACAGGAATATTAAAGCTCGATTGAGCTCGGCTCGAGCTCGAGCTCGCTACTGTTCATCACGAGCCAAGCTCGAGTACCAAGATACTCGGCTCGGCTCGGCTCGTATACATCCCTAGATAAACATACATGTTAACCTTGAATGAAAATTACTAAAAATATCTCAAATATATATTATGAATTTCTAAATGCATATTATATTTATATGTGAACCCTAATATCTAGGGGGTGTGTAGAAATTTGTAGGGTAGAACCGAAATCGGGCGGGTACCCAAGGTTCCGGTTTCGGTTTCAGTTCCTACCCGAAACCAACCCTGTCAAGGTCAGTTCCCATTCTCAAAAATTGGAACCAGAACCGAGATCCGGGTACGTGGGGAGGAACCCGGTGTATTTGTAGTTTTTGTAAACAGTTGGGGGTGTATTTGTTATTTTCACAGGGTATGTTTTCATTTTTGTGAATAGTATGGGGTCCTTGTAATTTTCCCAGGTACCCGAAAACAAAACATGTGTTTCAAGTTTTGATTCCAGACATTTAGAAACCGAAACCGATCGATTCTGGTTCCGATTTCATGGGATTTGGACGGGTACTCCAACCAGTCCACCCTTACGAATATCATTCATTTGTCTTTCATTTATTTTATTATTACAAATTTTCAATTTTACCATTGCGTGAAATTTAAAAGACAGAATGTTTAAGTTAGACCTCATTAAAGACTCTTTTGGTTTTTATTTACTTAGCCCAAACACTAGGAGAAAGTGTTTTTAACTCTTTTAATATATTTATTCTTATCTTATTTCCATATTAAATTCCTATTATTGCTTTGAATTTGACGTATCAAAAACAAAGTGAATAAGATTCTTTTTGTATTGAAGGAAAACATAAGCAATATTAAGGTTTAAATAATATTCGAATTTTAAGGAAATTTCGACTATAATTTTAGACGAATGGGTGCAAAGAATAAAATAAAATATCAACTAAGCCCAATATAGAAATTAGGGTAATTACGTAATATTTATATGTGAATATTTATATGTTCCCCGGGATTTCGGGGACCCTCCCACCCCGCCCTATATGGGGTGGGGAAGCCCCGGTTTTTTCGGGGATAGGGGCGGGGGTTGGGGGTGTTTTAATCCCCGTCCTCAGGGATGGGGCGGGGGTGGGTGATGCATTTCCCCCGGCCCGCCCCGTATATAATATATAAAATTAAAAAAATGGATATATATATTTACTTTTCACTAATATCCCTATATTTCACATAATTACACAATTATCCTTCCTATATAAACCCATATTTTCCTAATTTCCCTCACCTTAAACAATTGAACATGAACAAACCCTGACCCATATTTATGTATAATAAATTATGTTTAAACCATTAATTTAAGTGTTTGTTATATGGACGAGAATTAACTATTGTGTTTGGTAATGCTCAAATTAATTTATGTTTATATTAAAATTAACGAGACGGGGATGGACGTCCAACATTCCCCTTTGGGACGGAGAAAGGGAATTCCTGTCATCCCCATAACGGGGATGGGGCGGGGGTGGAGAATGATTTTGAGGGTGGGGATGGGTACGGTGAATGAAATCCCCGCCCCGCCCCATTGCCATGCCCATAGAAAACCGAACCACAGCCACCATGGAGACCATCCATCGTTTCTCAGGCCGTCTGCTTTCATTAGCTCTGGCCCAGAAACATATAAAGTCCGCCCCAATTTTTATCCCGACCCGAATACCCATCTCACGACCCGAACTCCAAACCCCCGCCCCATTCTCCACCACCCGAAAATCCCGGACGTCCTCTACGGTTAGAAGGGCGGGTTGGCTTCTGGGTCTGGGAGAAAAGAAGAAAGTTAGCTTACCTGAGATAGTAAAAGCGGGTGACCCTGTTTTGCATGAGCCAGCCCGCGAAGTTGACCCGGAAGAAATCGGGTCGGAGAGGATCCAGAAGATTATTGACGATATGGTTAAGGCTATGAAGTCGGCTCCTGGTGTTGGGCTTGCTGCTCCTCAGATTGGAATCCCATTAACAGTAAGTTTTTTAATTACATCTTGCATTTTTAAGTTTTTGAGTAGGATTAAACTGTGTTAGAGAAAGCTTAAGTTGATAGTTAATGCATAATTTATTTGGTAGTTTGTTTTAATGGTTCGGTTTTTTTCAGCTATGTCAAGTAAAGGATGATGTTCTTTTGAGACAAAAATAAAATAAAATTTTCAACTCTTTTATGTGTATTTTTTCCCTATATTGATGATAAATCCTGAAATGTTGAGTATAATTTTGGAGAAATCTGATGGCTATAATGTGACGTCTGGATGGTCATTGATGCGAATGTGCTCAAAGAAAATCTTTTGTACTGTAAAACTAGTGCTTTATGAGTAATGGTTTAGACCTTGAACGTCTAAGAGACAAATTTTGTTTTGAGTTTTTGCTTTGTATGAGTGTACTTGATGTATGGTGTTTGAAATTTTTGCCTAATTATCTGGTTCTCTAAGATAAGGTGTATAAAGTGAAAAAAGAAATGTATACGATACAAGAACCTCTTTTAGTTAGTAAGTATTAACATATGTGAAAACTGGGACACTGGCCGCGAGTTTGGTACTTCCAAACCAATCTACATACTGATATTGCAAACCATATTTATGTAAAAACTATGTCATGTTTCATCTGTGCAGATTATAGTTTTAGAAGATACAAGAGAATATATCAGTTATCAACCCAAGGAAGAAATTAAAGCACAAGATAGACACCCTTTCGATCTTCTGGTATGTTAATTTATTTTTCCAAGGGCAACCGTATCCTTATCATCCAAGAGTTTTCACTTTACAGTTACGCTCTATTAGTTCTTTTGAGGCAGGTGATTCTGAACCCGAAGCTTAAAAAGAAGAGCAACAAGACTGAACTATTTTTTGAGGGCTGTTTGAGGTAAGATTAAACAGTTAATTTCAACTATAAAATGGTTTTCTCCCGAGTAGATATTATTCTCTTTCAGATCTCTGTTGCCTTGTCCATTCTTATTTTATGTCAAATGTGATAACACACAAAACTTTAGAGTCCAAGTTCTACCTTCTGTTGTACAGTTCATTATCACAACTTTTAATTCTATTAACTTAGTATTGCAGTGGATGAATTAGCTTTGCTCCTACCCGAGCATGCAATATCTCTCCTTTTTTTTTTTGCTTTAAACTTCCTACAAGCTGTAGAAATGTACTAAAATTAAAATCATACTAGCCGCAAATATGGTTTAGATGTTTTAAGATAACTTAAGAGAAATTTAATCATTCCATTCTCTTTTCCAAAGTTTTAAATCCTTCGTTTAGGATGAATTCCTTAAAATAATGGAGTTATTTGATAGATAATAAGCATTATGAATGGAATTCGTGTCATTGATAGGAGGAATTAGTTGTGGATAATCAAATAGGACGGTGTTCAGCCAGTTTCCATCCTCCAAATAATTGATCAGTGTGCAATTATTCTCTTTCATCTGGATATTGTAAATTTAGAATTATATTATAGATTCTCTTGTTAGTCGATGAATACTGACAAATATATGCAAGTTGCTAGACATGAAAAGGAGGTTTTCAGCACTTCCTGAAATTTCAGTTAGAACCTTGACTTTGATGCTACGAAAGATTTTAGTTTATTTTTCGTAATCCTTTTCCTTTATTTTATTGCCGTGTCATTCAGTGTTGACGGATATAGAGCGGTCGTGGAGAGATATCTAGATGTTGAGGTTACAGGTTTGGATCGCGATGGCAAGCCCATCAAAGTAGATGCTACAGGTTGGCAGGCACGGATTTTACAGCATGAGTGTGATCATCTAGAGGGAACCCTCTATGTTGAAGATGGTACTGAAAACATTTAGAATTACAGAAAATTTGGACTTGCCTCTTGCCGAGGGATGCCCCAAGCTTGGGGCTCGCTAGCTCATCCTATAGAGCTGAACTGTTAGTCTGAAGAACAAGGATGAAGGTTTGTATTTTAGTGTCAAGAGGCTTTATCGCGACTTTTGGTGATGCTCCAGGATGTAGTTCACTGTTTTAGAGATCGTTCATGTTCTTTTATCTTTGTTTTTTAGGAAATGCGGGGAAATTTTTTTCTTCATTTCACTGTATTTCCTATCATGTATCAAATTGTTTGTTTATTGCAGAAAGATTTGAAGCAGTTGTAACTGTTATTATGATTCAATTGAAATCGGCATTGATTGAACATCATTTTGAATATAAAGAATTTTATGTTAGTTTACTAGGATGTGATATGTTAAATTGTATTGCTTCAGAGCTTAACTATTATTATTTCTCCAGCTACAACAACCCCAAATTTCACTGTGGTCTCCGACTGGTATTCTGGGGAGACTCAATTCTAAATGAGTTATAAAGTAACAGGAAGCAAAAGAATTAGATGTTATGAACAAGTTTTATGTTGATTTAAGATATTAGCTTCAGGATGCTCACAGATTTTAGTTTATTGTTTGTAATCCAATGAATTCATATGACAGATTTATCGGATTAACTGTTATATAAGACATTATTAGGGGTGAGCATGGGTAAAGGGTAGAATAGGAACCGTCCCCATTAGGGTCAGGTTCCGGTTCTAGAAAATTGGAACCAAGAATTTCTGGGTCCAATTCCGGTTCTAGCACTGCAGGAACCGGGAACCGGAATCAAGGTTCAAGTATCTAGGTAGGAATCAAGACTTAATTGTAATTTTTTATAAATTGTTGGGTGTGTACTGTTTTGGGGGTGTATTTGTCATTTTTTTAAAAGTAGGGGGTAAAAGGTTTGGAGAACCGGAAGCAGAAACTATGTTTCAGGTTCTTGTTCCAGGTTTCTAGGAACAGGGAACCAGCTAGTTCCGATTCCGATTCCAAATCTTAGGAATTGGACCGGTTTCAATTCCTTAAAAAAGTGCAAAGGTACCCAAAACTACTCACTTCCTAGATATTAATAATCTGAATTGAGAAATTTGCAAATTCTATAATTATGTAGAAAACTTTGTATTCTTTTTTTATTAGTAGAATTTTGAGAAAAACTTGAAATGTATTTGTGCCTTCCGAGTATCATTATTGGTATGGCGATAATCAAATTGGCAGCCACATATTGATGTTCAAAGAAATTTGCAATTATATGATGGGGTTGAACCGCTGTACATTACAATCCCCTCTCAAGTGATATGCTACCCAACAAACTCATCGATTGAACTGTAAAAGAAATGGAAGAACACTATATATTGCTCAAATGAAACTTGATTCGTGTAAATAGCATAATACTATATACAACAATAATCATACAACCCTACTCAATATACTCATTGGTGAGCTGTAAAAAATATGCAGAACGCAGAGCCCTGTACCATAACTTACTTTGCACTAGAAAGGGCGTGGCCTTGCACATATTAGAAAAGACTGACCTCTCTAGTCTCTTTAGAAGGATTGAAAAGCGTACCTTTGGTACTTAAAGTGTAGTTAGATGAGACATACTGTCGAATTAACCCTTCTGTGCATGTGAAGCAAGCAGGCGGGTATATTAAACCCACACTTGACCCGTAAGCATTCCAACAGAATGAACTTGTGATTCCCCTAGAGTGTGACACAAGTTGAATGTCTTCCAGATATAAGCCTTCACATGGTGTGTAATCGCTGCATGCAAATACTATTGCTTCCTCTGTGGCTGAAGTTCCTTTAATGTGCTCAAAGGATATGTTCTCTATTTTAACAGCTGAAGTCTGCATTTCATCAGGATAATAGATACACATAAAAACCAAACAGTTCCTTTCACAAACTGCAAATACGTCAAGCGAAATTCATAGACAAGAAATAGGTATGCAAGACTGTTTAAATTCTAAATTCAAAACGAAAAACCATGAAGAGCAGTGTTTCGATTTTCTAAAGAAGAAATTTCTAATTATAGCGTTTTCAGTGACATGCAGCTATCATTATAACCATGTTTCTTTTGACATATGCTGAAAAGATTTGATATTCCCAAACCTTGAACTTGAACAAAAGTAAGAATTTTCTACCTGGTTTGCACATGGTGTCAAAGAATCACAATAGTATTGGTCTATTATAATTGGATTCGATACGTTTTCCATCAACAAATTCCGGAATTTAATGTTAGTGGCAAAACCACTACCTCCCTGGTGAAGATATAAGAAAGCACAGAATCAATTTACTATATATTATTGTTTTGAGTTTCTATAACACATAAATTGACAGTTACATGTATATGTATATAGGTGGAGCAAGAGAGACTACCATCTTACCTGCCATGTTTTAATTCGCACCCCATTCTCGGTGTTGGAAATAAACGCTCCATCAACCGTTACATCTTGAATTTGTGAACATGAGTTGAATTTTCCCAAGCTTCCAATGCTGATGGACAATGATCTAAATGAGTAAAGGTCAATAACTCTACCCATGGTCTAATTTGGATGGAAAGTTGTTCTTACCTTATACCATGGCCTGGTCCACAGACAATATTTTTTATTCGGACTCGTGAAGAATTGCTGACTATAGAGATACAGTCATCTCCTGGATGAAGAATTTTAAGAATAAAACAGATAAGGATCTCAAAAGAAAACAACGGTTTTTTCATGAAATAGGACATACAACCTTTACCTTTGTTAGGTCACAAAGAAGCGAAAACTAGATGTGAAATCATACAACTTAACTGTATGGAGTTTGAAGATGCAATATAATTGTTTTCTCAAATGTAAACAGACCAGATTGAGTATTATTACTTACTTAAGAAACCCATAAACTATCCACTCTAACACGTCTTTAGTAAATCTGAACCAGGAGTAGGACTAGTTTCCATCAAAGTACTACTGATCAAGTTTTTCTAAATAGAATGGAAACAAGTTAAATACTTTAAAGAATATAACCAGGGTAGCCAAATCTATTGCACATTACAATTATAGGTGGGCATAAATTACAATTAGAATACTGATATTTCATTCTCAAAGCAAACTTTCAACTTATTAACTCATGATGACAATCACTTTTCCGAAACAGACATGCAATCAAAACCAAAAATCCTAATCCACAATCTTGTTGTCTTACAATGAAGCAGACTATCATCCACATTTTCTACAAAAAGGAAACTTACTGCATTTAAATGAGTATGAGAAGAATTTTAGCCGTGGTAAAAAAAATTGTACAACCACTCGGATATGCAGCAGTTTCTGAGAATAACCAACCTGTTCTTACAATGCAATTTTTGACTTCAACACCATGTGATGCCGTAATGTGGATTCCATCTGTGTTAGGGCTAGCGGCGGGTGCTATCACTTTAAGTTGGGAAGTCACAACCCGAAGACAGCTACTAAATGAAATGTGCATTTGTTGGCTGTTGACAATCATAAGCTTCTTGACTTTCAAATTCTTGCACTTGTGGAAAGTAACAGCCTGCAAGCATGGTTGTTATAAGATATTAAGCCTACAAAACCATATGGGAAAAGTAACATTTTGGAGCCATAATTAGGGGTGTTTAAGGTGCACAGAGGAGTAGAACTAAATGCATTGATCAAAGAATAAACCAGCACTAACCGTTGGAGCATGTCGACATGGCTGCAATATATTAAATAAATCAGATTCAGAAAATGCAGGTAAGTAACTGTAAAGTAGACAAAAATCTAAAAGTGCAATAGAGCTATACATTTGCAGGGTTGATCTTGCATGATCTAGCCCACCATTCCCATCCCATCCCATTGATTGTCCCTCCTCCTTCGACAGTAAGGTGGTTCACCCCATGAAAGTAGAGCCATTTCCGATGATTTAAACCCTTCCACGCATCAGGATCTTGGGGGGCAACAATTGTACCAGATATCTATAGAAATACAATCCCATTGAAATAAATTGAACAAAGTTGATCTCAGGCACTAACATAGAATAGGAAGATATTATTTATGAAAAATCAGTTCTTATAAACTTTTTGCTCTTACCACCAAAGTGACTTTCGATTTGCATGGCCCAAAAAAGTCAATAGGACGGATCAGAGAAGTATACTCAGCTGGAAGTACAATTACAATTCTTATTCGTGAAGAGCATGCTAGCTTCCAAGCATTTTCAAAAGCCTGAAAGCATAAAATGCACCGTAACATATGAAATGCTTTATCTTTCCATTTATTAGTAAACAAAGTGAAACAGCAAAAATTAGTGCTGCATCAAATTTCCAACAGAAGAAGATAAAAGAATATTTGCATCCCACAGTAACACCCTAACGGTGATCATTCATGATTCTCCATATCAAGCTTTCCTCGGACTACAAAAGATTTGGTTAAACCAACTCGATTTACATTGTATTTCCACAAATGAAACTCATAATTTGGCCATTACAAGTTCAAATTTCCCAGAAAGAAATTCCTAATCAGTAACTCTAGTCTTTATTGTACATAACTTGACATCATAATCATGAAATTCCTCAACCAACTGCAGTTTTTTTTAAAACTATACAAAATTCGACCCTCCAAGACAACTCACAATTCACAGATATTACAAAATTACTCTCTCTAAGTTCATATACCAAGATATTAAAACAAACTAACCGAAGCACCGACTCCTCAGGCTTAAATTAAAAACACAATTGAAAGCTTTGATCACCATGTATTATAAGTTGTAGATGAACTTACCTCAGTATCATCATGGAGACCGTCTCCTTTGGCACCAAAATCAGCAACAAAAAGGACCCTTTTGGATCTGAGTCGGGTTCTATTTAAGCCAGAACGTGGGAGCTCCAACACAGAGTCAAAACCTTCGGCACACACAAAACTCAGAGACAAACAGACAAATGCAAGAATTAGAACTGTAACACATGAAGAAAACGTTGGAAGTCGAAGCTCCATGTTCTGTTAAAAGAACATGAACTTAACTACTTGAAGAGTTGGTTAAAGATTTGGAGAGTATATAAAGATTTGTTGTTAGATTTAAGAGACAGACTTTGTTGGAGAATGTAAAGAAGCTCGTGAAGTCAAAAAGTAACTATAAAAATATGAAATATGCCAAAGCATGACACGTTTGAAAAGCAACACGGGGTCGGCATCTTTTGCAACATCTTTTACTTGAAATTGAAATGACATGTATATTGTTTGTATATGAATTATTACCATGTAAGCACTATTTTGAATGCATTTTGAGTTGGAAAAATATCACAAATTATATGTGGGGTGACTTATGTGTTCCCAACCAAAAAATGGCCCACTCAAAAATCCATACTGGCCCACTTTTTAAATACCCTTTCAGTATCCAAAACATAATTTTGATATTAATTTTCGTTACGAGAAAAGATAAAATGATCAAAAAGTCTATTATTAGTAAGGGCATAATGGTCAACAAATATTTGATCACCGAAAAAGAAGAAAAGAAAAAGAGATGGTGCATGTTAGTAAGAGATGATGCACATTAACAGCGTCACAACCGACGGTTTTTGTCGTTTTTCGACCGATCCCAACATTCAAAATCACTTCCAAAACCACACACAGAATCTCCATCACCTCCTCTGCAACAGGATGAGTACATGAGGGTGAAATGACACTATTTCTTGAATGTCCTTTTTTTACAATTAATTCGTTAACTATAGTCTACTCGTATCATCAATTCCCTGGTGGGTCATACCCCAACTTCAATACAGGCGTCAATCTAACCAATTCAAGTCACTCAACCCATAATTTAGCCTCAAGAAAAACCAATAAACTCATAAAAGAGCAATTCTGCACATATCGTTCTTCAACGGAATTTCATCGAACACTTTCTAGGCGTCACTAATGAATGTTAATTAACCATACAGACATATCAAAGCACTACCAATAAAAACCCTAGACTACCGATTTTTAACAAAATAACTTCATACATTCAACAATGGAAATAATCCATAGATGAGTTGCATAGAAGATATCAATAGAAACTTTCTCACTTTTGTTGCTCTCTGAAATTAACTCTGATAATCACAACCATAATTGTGCACTAAATTGTTGTTGAAGGATTGATTATTATTACTATGAGGCAGCCAAACTATGCAATAATCGAAAATTGAGATCAAAAGCTTCGACCTTAAATTTCTGCCACTCAGGTGCCAACATCCAGTAAGAAAAATCACTTCTATGCTTTCCTCGAAATATTTTTACTGCTATCGGCATAAATGGTTTAACCGCAAAGAATAAGAAATATGGTAAATATCATTTATGAAATTAAGGTTTTTGTGATATTTACTGAACCACAGTGGGTGTAATTGATATTATCCTTCTATTGTAGCCGACCTGATGTTATAAACTTAATAATACTTCTAAGACGGATGACAAATCATACTCTTTTTAATCAGTGTGACATGGCGTTTCCTATAATTTCATGCAAGATTGACATGTCATACTGATTATACAAGATATCATCACATGATGACAGATGGAGTGTTTTCTACTTACTTATAGTACATGATAATGGCAACTCATTCAATCAATCATAACTATGACTATTATTAAGACCGAACCACTTCACAATTGTTGTTATTCAAGCCCAAAAATTTCACTGATGTGTGTTTAGATATAATTACTGTCAACTTATAAGCTCACCAGAACATCAAGTGAATAATGACAACATAGAGTTTACATAATTTCATGGAACTTGTTAGGCAATCACGAATGAGCGGTTCTGGGTATCCTATACTTTTTGGAGGAATCGAACGAACCTAATAGAAACCAAAGTTCCTAATATTTGGGAACCGGGAAGGCAAACCGAATCTGTTCTGATTCTTAGGTTCCTTACTCGAGTACCCTATAAAATTTAATTACTCCCTATTAATTTAAAAAAATCAAATAAACCCTTAAAAATTTACAACCAATGTTTTAAAAACCGACCCGAGACAAAACCCGTCAAGCTGACCTGAGTCCTAAGTCGACCGATTGAATCGGTTGAACTAGCTGATTCAACTAATGACGTCATCATGCTGACATCAGCATGATGATGTCAGTAACATTACTGTTCACAGAATGTAAAACTGCAGAATTTGAATCCAAATTATAAACTCCTGAATAAAAAGACCTTAGCAAAACATCATTAAACATCATTACATCAATAATACAACAAATTACAAATAAAAAAAACAAAATAAAGGAAGAAATCACATAAACAAAATTAACAACTCAAATCAAGTGTTCATTCATCATTCACCAAAACAAAATTAAAGGTTTGCTGCTGGAATAATGGAATGTACATCAGTAAGGTGACACCGTGACGCTTACTCAGCTGGTGAAGATGAGTTGTGCTTGAGATTGAGTTGGACCTGCCGGAGAGGTGGAGCTCAACTGTGAATAGTGCAACTGTGAACAATGCAACTATGAATAGCTGAGATTCAAGCAATGTGAGGGGAAGAGGCAGTTCCTGGGCAAGAAGAAGACGAGATCGACTGTAGCTCCGAGAAGATTGACGAGGACGGATGAACATCGTAGATCGGCGGTGAAGAAGAGTGTGAGAGGATAGAGAAGATCACGAAATGGGAGGAGATTCGCGGCGACGAAGTAAGCAGTTGACGGTGAAGGCTGAAGCGACGAGATTTGACTGTGAATGGGAGACTTCAGTGGAAGATTTCAGTTTTAGACCAAAAGTGTGGGAAATGTCATTAAACTAGGGGGGGGGGCCGGCGGGAATGTTGATAGATGCTTTGGGATAGGGGGTTTTACTATTCAATTTATATAATTATAATTTATGGGTTTTACTGTTTTAGAGTTTAATTTAAATTTTAAATTTTATAAATTAGTTGACCCGGGATTTTTTTAAATAACGGTTGGACCGGCAGGTGTAAGTGGGCAACTGATGTGGTTTTGAGCCTCACTGGCTCGACTCACCAGTGGGTCTCGGTTCAAGCAACTGACCCGGTAGACCAAGTTTTAAAACAATGTTTACAACTACACCCCTGAAGTTTCATTTAGTAATTTTCGATTTTCATTACTCATTCATTTGTGTCCAATCACAGTCATAGATCTTTGGAAATAATATATATTAAATTTTACATCAAAGTATAGTTGTGGAATTAATTTTGGGAATTAAATTTTAGTGAACTTTATTTTCCAAAAATAATATTATATAACATTATAATTACTAGAGTGAAAATGAAGTTTTTGAATTTGCCCATAAGTTAATTAAATAGTTAATCATTTAATTAAGTAATGTATTAATGTTCATCAATTTATAATATACAATTACTAATTTACTATAGATATGCTTAGATTTTGATAATTGAAGTAAATATTATTCAATCAAATATAATATTTTTTCAAAAATAATTTTTTTAATAACATTAAAACACTTTTAATTAGATCATAATTCAAATTATATACTTAATTAATCAAATAATTAATGAATCTAATATATTTTGATTCTCTTAAATCTTAATCACAAGCCCTCAAAACTTTTAACGTTATAATATTTTTTTTAAATAGAGAAATAAAATATAATTACTAATAACTAAATTATTTAGGAAAATATTTCATACACAATTATTAGGTGGTTTTGGATTTTTGTATTTAAATAAATTAACAAGTAATCACTTATCTTTAATACTCGTTGAACTTGGATTCATACAATCATACTTATGAGTTAATTAAAATAATTTATATAATATTATAATTGCTAGAGTGAAAATGAAGTTTTTGAATTTACCCATAAATTAAATTAACATAAATTGTGACAAAAGAATCAAATTAAATATTAATATTAATATGATTTATGAATTTTTAATTAAATAATTAGGATGATTCTAAATTTGTTTTATTTCATTAATTTAAGTTTGATTACAAAACACTTACCTTTCTTAATATACCATGAGTTGTCATACTATAATATTATAATTAATTAAATATCTAATCATTTAATTAAGTAATGTATTAATTTTCATCAATTTATCATATATAATTACTTTTCTTAATATATAATTAATTAACCATGTACTAATGTCATTTATTTAAGTTTGATTACAAAACACTTACCTTTCTTAATATACCATGAGTTGTCATACTATAATGTTATAATTAATTAAATATTTAATCATTTAATTAAATAATGTATTAATGTTTATTCCATTTATCTTATATAATTACTAATTTATTATAGATATATTTAGAACTTGATTAATTAAAGTAAATATTATTCAATCAAATCAATTATTTTATTCAAAAATAATTATTTTAATAAAATTAAAACACTTTACGTAGATCCTAATTTTAATTATGTACTTAATTAATCAAAACTTTAAAAGTTTGACATTATATATATATATTCTCATTAATACCATCCCTTCACCTCCCAAAATTTAATCATAAAGAATTTTATTCAAAATTTTATTAATGACATATTAATAAATTAGTGATTTTATTTCATTAGGCATTCCAAAGGTTTAATCCCTCCACATTCAGCTCTTAGATACAAACGCTTCATGAATATGTGAAACATACATAGGATTTCAATTGCAATTCTAGAATTATTATTTATTAGTATTAATAACATATATTGGGCATCAAAATGTTTAATTAAATGATATATAGATTCATATTAGTCCATTCACATTAACCTAAATATTAATAACAATTAAATAATGATATCTCAAAGGTCTTAACAAAACTTTGTTTATATATATATATATATGTTTGTCCCCTTGCATTCACTTAAATTCAAACTATTGGATATTATCATTATATGTTGTTATTCAAGATTTAATATATTGTTGGAATTGGTTTGTCTTTTTATTTGTTGATATGTTCCTTTCTAGTGCTTTCTCTATTCGCATTCACTTAAATTCAAACTATTGATATTATCATTATATGTTGTTATTCAAGATTTAATATATTGTTGGAATTGGTTTGTCTTTTTATTTGTTGATATGTTCCTTTCTAGTGCTTTCTCTCTATCTTAATTTATAGACCATGCACAGCTCTATATAGCAAAGCAAATATCTTGGTTTCAGGTAACATAGCCTCATCTAAAAGGGTTTTCTTTCTCTAATATTAAAAGGGTTTTATATGTTATATTGGCTGAATCAATATGCAGTTTTATGAGTCTCAAAGTTCACTATGATACTTCATAAATTCAAGAAGTTAAGTTTTTTACTGAAAGTAATTTTTTTTCAGTTAAAGTAATGAGGAAGTAACTTTATGGTAATTGTTTTCTCCAGTCGGGTTGATTTCGAAATGCTACAACAAGGTGAGCGGGAGAAAGCGAAGCAATCAATTGAAAACACTTCCAGCACTGAAGACATAAGGCAAAGGTATAATAATAATAATTAGCCAAGAATGCATATACAAATACAATAGACGAACTTAGAATCTGGGCATGTTTTGTTCTAGGTATCTATTGATGATGTTTTTATTACACAAAACTGAAAGAACGGTGGAGTTCATAAAGCTACAAGACAAAGAAATGGAAGTGTTCGAGAATATATAAGAGAGAGGAGGTATTCAAAATCCGCAATGAAAAGTTGGCAGCATCGAAGTGCAGGTTTTATGAAGAATAGAGTGAGATCAGTGCGATGCTGCCAACTTATCAATGGTGTGAGTGCGTCTATATGTTGAACTCTTTTATTCAACAATTCCGTACATACAAAATTGTGTATTAATTTCATGTATTTATACATTAAAATGAGGCCACTCAAGGTTTGACGTTCTGTTAATTAACATTGTGATGTGTTCATTACGGAGACTAACTAAATGTTATCAAGTAGATTAATTAGGACGACATTTAGTGTATACTTTTCTTAGCTTTATTTTCTTTTTGTTACAAATAATTCAAATTTCCAAGATATTTATGGTATTAAAATGCATTTATGGTAACATTTTGGCATTAAATTATGTTTGCATAATATAATTTATTCAGTATATTATGTTAGATCATTTTTAGATTTTTTTTAATTTATTTAAGATAAAATAATGT
>CM047910.1:13542653-13584285 GCA_026229545.1 Pistacia atlantica | reverse complement strand
TGACAGATGATGCAAAGATGTAACGGGGGACAGGCCCAAATATGGCCACAGTTGGGCAAAGGTTAAAAGTGTCTACTTCATCATCCTGGTCAAAGAAATGCACTAGATAGCAGGCGTCGCGCTCTTAGAGGAGAGGTTGCTGAAGATCCTTGACTGCAACCCAACAATTTGTCGAGACAAGCAGTTGGAGGCCGAGTTTGAGGCACTGTTCGTGTTGTTCCCGTGGCTGTTACGCGAGAGCGGGATATTTGAGCACCTCGGTGATGAAGTATTGACGGGAAAGTGGCCACTCAAGCGCGTTCCCGTCCCAACAAATGAGTCAAGGTAAATTTTCTATAAAACTAACTTACATAATAGAATTGTTCTATAAGCTGATTCTAATGCTAATGTCATCTTCCTATTGCAATGCTGATTTTGGGGCATATGCCCTGAAATTTATTTAGTTCGACATGACCAACAGCCAGATGGACGGATTGAATGACGAAACAATGAGCATCTTTCGGGAGCGCTGGGCCGTTGAGTGCTTCCATGGGGAAATGGATCTGTTTTGAGTTACCACAACCCAATGAAAAGGTTTGGAACTTGTACTTTTAATTTTGTAGTTTATGTGATGTTGATGTTGATACTTGGGTTATGGTGCTGATGCTGCAGGTGTCATGCTTATACACAGCTTTACCGAAATAGACGGACTTAATGAACTTTTCAATCTTGCACTCTATAACTTGGGTTCGTGAAGAGAGGAAATTTTACTCCCCGGACATCCCAACTTTCCATTTAACAAATTGGTCCTGAAAAACTTTTTGTTATTTTGTGTTTTATTTAGAAAAGCTGACGTGGCTACAGGTTGCTGGCAAACAATGAGAGGGAACTCAACCGGCTTGGGTCGTGAGTAGGCCGCCGCAATTATGCGATATACGGGGGATCAGCTCAAATATGGCCACAGTTGGGCCTTTGTTAGAAGAGTGTACTGCATCATCCTCGTAAAAGAGATGCACTGGATAGCAGTTGTTGCACATCTAAAGGAGGGGTTGCTAAAGATCCTTGACTGCAACCCCACTATTTGTCGAGAAAAGCAGTTGCAGGTGGAGTTGGAGCCACTGTCCAGGTTGTTCCCGCGGTTGTTGCATGATAGCGGGATGTTTGGGCACTTGGGTGATGAAGTACTAACCGAAAAGTGGCCAATTAAGCGATCTACCGGCCCAATAAATGAGTCAAGGTAACTTCTGTATAAAACTAACTTATATAATACAATTGTTCTATAAGTTTATTCTAATGCTAATGTCTCTTTCTATTGTAGTGCTGAATGTGGGGTATATGCCCTGAAATTTATTGAGATTGACATGACCAACACCCCAATGGATGGGTTAAATGACGAAACAATGAGAGACTCGCCAGAAGGTCATTACCGCTTCCGGCCATGGGCGATGGATCCGCTTTTGAGTGAGCAGAACCCAATAAAAAGGTATGAAAGTTGGACTTTGAAATTTGTAGTTTATGTGATGTCGATGATCATACTTGGGTTGTGGTGCTGATGCTGCAGGCGTCATGCTTATATGGAGCTTTACCGAAAGACACGATTTCTGATGAACTTCTCACCTACACACACTGTAACTTATTTACGTGTTTTTTTTTTTTTTTTACAAAAGTTGACGTGTCTGTAGGTTCCTGGCAAACAATGAGATGAAACTTCTCAAACAAAAGCTGGTTGGCAAGAGGAGAGAAGGCATCTGTAATAAAGGCTGCTAGGAAGGCATGGTACAAAACAATGATCTCAGAGAGGTTACTGGCAGTGTATAGGAAATGTTTGTGAAGAATTGGATCTGACATTTGGGAGATAATTTTTTTTGTCCATATAAGATATCTCAATATATTTCGATATTTGCCGCATCCCATGCCTATTTTTTATTTTCTGTTTCGATTACATTGATGTCTCCTATATTTTGATTTGTGATGAATTTGATTGATACAAATTCTTTTATGATTTGCGAGGGAAATGAGTGATGTGCAAATGTTTCCCAAATGACTAAGACTTTTCCAGATATGATTGCTTAAGCGACAGAGACTCGTTTAGGAAGCATCACGTAAGCGATACGTAAGATCGCTTAAGCGATACCATCTCGGCAGATGTTCATTCTGCCTTGATAAAGATCGCTTAGAGACTCGTTTAGGAAGCATCGCTTAAGCGATACATAAGATCGCTTAAGCGATCATAGATCTGGGCAGATACATTCTGCCTTGGCCAAGATCGCTTCAGCGATCCAACATCGCTTAAGCGACGGAGACTCGTTTAGGAAGCATCGCTTAAGCGATACATAAGATCGCTTAAGCGGTCATAGATATGGGCAGATGCATTCTGCCTTGGCCAAGATCGCTTAAGGGATCAATAGTGTTTTATTTGAATCGCATAAGCGATACAAATGGATAGCTTAAGCGATCAGGAGTAAAAGCAATGAATCGCTTAAGCGATACATGAGATCGCTTAAGCGATCATAGATCTTGGCCAGTCCATTCTGCCTTGGCCACGATCGCTTAAGCGATTTTAGATCGCTTGAGTGTTTTAAGAAAATCGCTTAAGCGATACAAGTGGATGGCTTAAGCAATTAACACTATGCTAAACATATAGGGTTTACGATTCGTCTTTGTGGACTATGACCGTTATTATATTTCTAAACCCTAAACATATAATTATTTTACGTCAATATGAAACATATAAAGTGTAGAATGTATACATCTATGCTAAACATATAGGGTTTACGATTCGTCTTTGTGGACTATGACCGTTATTATATTTATATTAAACATATAGTTCTTTTACGTCAGTATGAAACATATAAAGTGTAGAATATATACGTCTATGCTAAACATATAGGGTTTACGATTCGTCTTTGTGGCCTATGACCGTTATTATATTTATATTAAAGATATAATTCTTTTACGTCAGTATGAAACATATAAAGTGTAGAATGTTTATGTCTATGCTAAACATATAGGGTTTACGATTCGTCTTTGTGGACTATGACCGTTATTATATTTATATTAAACATAACATTCTTTTACGTCAATATGAAACATATAAAGCGTAGAATGTATACGTCTATGCTAAACATATAGGGTTTATGATTCGTCTTTGTTCAAAACATAAAGGGTGCGTTTGGTTGGATATTCGTATAAATATTATAAATCTTATTCCCATAATATTTCTTTGTTTAATTATTTAGCAAATATAAGTATTTTTTTAATAAATTTTAGACCCATTAACTAAATTAATTTCATTAATACCGCCTGAGAAAGTTTCAAAAGTAACAAAAACACCCCCCACCCACCAAACTTCCCAGACTCCGGCACCACTGACAGCTACAAATGATCGAAAATAGTCAGTAATTCACAGATGTGACATTTTTTGGCTAGATCCATAGTGGATCTAGCCGGAAAAGGCCACATCAGGCCGTCATCGACTTTCAAATGAAATGGCCGACGCCGCTGGACAATCGATCGGCCAAATCTTGGGCATCGTTGACCGAAAACAATGGCCATATCTTTGGCCATCCCAGACGGCCAGATGTCGCATTTTCTGTCCACCAACGGCCAGATATGGCCGTGATCTGGGCTTTTCCGGCCACATCTGTGGTCGATGTGCCCGGAAAAGCCCATATCGACGCCCTATCAGCCTGATCCGACCGCAATGCATCGTAACGCCCTTTCCCGGTAAGTTTCCGGCGGTAGTGGTCGGGATTTGGGAAGTTGGGTATGTGGGAGTGTATTTGTCAAATTTTTAAATCTTTCGTTGGTCGATTAAGCGATCGTAATAAAAGGAACTTCGTTTACACAGGGTCGCTTAAGCGATCATAGATTTCGCTTAGGCGATTCTTTACTTTTTCAGTTGGTCGATTAAGCGATCATGTGATTGGCAAAATCAAATCTACCCAAGTGCATGATCGCTTAAGCGATCTTGTCTTCGTCGATTAGGCGATCCTTTATATCGCTTAAGCGATCGCGCACCTGGGCAGAATCAAATCTTTCTAGGTGCACTATCGCTTAAGCGATCCGAGATATCGCTTAAGTGATTCTTATCTTTTTTTCTTGGTCGATTGCGGAACGTGGATCGCTGGGCGTCGGGCCTCCCCCGGCGTAATCATCTCCCAGCTTAGCACGATCATTTAAGCGATCCTAGATATCGCTTAAACAATTCTTCTCTTTTTGTCTTGGTCGATTAAGCGATCGCACACGTGGGCAGAATCATCTTCCCAAGTGGACGATCGCTTAAGCGATCCGCAATATCGCTTAAGCGATCCTGTTTGAAAAACCCTTAGTCACTTAAGCGATCCTGTTTGAAAAACCCTTAGTCGCTTAAGCGATATACTTAGTTTAAGCGATCATTGGCGATATATACTTTTCCTGCTTTTCTCCTGAATTTTGACAAACTAAAATTACCAACACGTATTAATTCCATACTTTCTCCTCAATTTGACAACCTAATTCCAAACTAAAATCAACAACAAATATTTAGGCCATGTAACAAGAAATATAAAATTTATAACATCAATAATTGAAAACAATAACTCATCAACGGTTGGCCTTGGCAACTCGCTGAATTTCATCATTCTTCGAACCTAATTTTCTGGATGTGCATGTGATTGCTTTTGGCAACTGCTTCTCTTATGGCCAGGTTGCTTGCAAATTGAGCACTTATTCATCTTCCGCGGAACCTCAAAGGCTGATGGAATACGCTTAACTCTTTTTTCTCCCCTTTCTGTCTTCTTGAATGGCGGGTGGATGATAATGTTAGCCACCTCTGGTGGCACTACCCACTCCTCTTTTGGAGGCACCGGATATATCGTTTCTGAATAAGCTAGCATGTAGTGATCTGTCATATAGAGAGGGGAGCAAAGTTCCATGTAAATTCTTGAACCAAAATCAAGGCCTTCCGTTGGTGTTTCAGTGCTGCTAGTGCATGAGGACAAGGTAAACGTTGAATGTCAAACACTTTACAGCTGCAAGTTTTTCTAACAAGGTTAACTATAGCATCCGGACCATAGCCGCGCACAGTGAACTCTTGAGCATTAAGAGGATAGGCAAACAGTGCATTTGACAATTCCATATGTTCTCGCAATAATTTTTCAGCTGACGGAACAAGTAGTAAAATTATCGACTCGCATGACGCCTCATGGAACCACCGCGATAATGTCTTTTGGATTGCATCGAAAAGTGCAACTATTGGAAACTCTCTTTCTATTAACAACTTCGAATTTATGGACTCGGCTATGTTCGTGGTCATGACATCAAACCTTCTTCCAGGAAAGTAAGCTCTACTCCATCGCTCGAAACCAACATCATGCTCAAGATACTTAGCAACTCTATCATCCTTGATTCGGATTTGCTGGAACTGCTCCTCAAACACATCAACCCGATAAGCTTTTGCTGCCATGTAGTATGTCTGAAGGAGGCCAGACACTTAAACTTTTGTTTTATGTTCTCACCAAGGTGCCTCATACAGAATCCGTGATGTGTTTGACGGTAAATAGTGGCAATCCCCTTCTTTATAAAGTTGTGCCTATCGGATATTATGCACAACTCGTCCGTGTCAGGCACTATCATACGTAACTGCTGAAAAAACCAAGTCCACGACTCATCATTCTCAGAGTCAACCACACACCATGCAACAGGATATGTGTGATTCTCGCGTCTCCCGTAAGGCCACCAACAATGTACCTCCATACTTTCCCGCGAAAGCAACCATCAACAGCCAACACCTTTCTCATGTTTACAAAACCCCTTATAGCAGAACTGTAAGCAACAAAAAAATATTTAAACATCATATTCCTGTCCCACTTCAAAGTCGTCTTGCTACCTTGGTTTGTCAACTCAAACATATAATGGTACGCTTCTAATACTGCGTACCCATGCTCTGGCGTGCCCCTAACAAAATCTCGTGCATGTTGTCTCCTTTTCCAGCATTTCCATGAACTAACAAAGACATCCCAACTCGTGCGCACAAGTCTCTGAATGTCTTTAGGAGATGGACATTTCCCTTCAACGAACCGACTTTTGACAAATTGTCCAATAACATCAGAGGACGCTTGTCGATGCTCACCTGAAATATGTCCCAAACCAGAAGTGTGCTTACGGGTATATGTGCTAAGCATAAATTTTTCCGACTCTGCCAACGTTCTACAATAAATCCGCCACTTGCACTTTCGGTCACGACATGCAACCGTCACTGCCAATGAATTTGACTTCTTGGTGATGAACTCAAAATTACCTCTCATGGCAACAAGTTTTAGCTTCCTCACCACTTCCTCTTTGTTGTCAAATAAATACCCTATGTGCAACTCCGATCCATCCGTAAAAAAATTAGCTGATTCACTATTACCTCCAATTGCCCTCTTTGAACCTGCATAAACGACCATGGTGTTCTCTTCCTCACAATCTACGCCTTCTGCATAATTTGTATTTAAAGGAATCTCTACATCTGTGGGAACATGTACGGGGTCCTCCTCCTCAACATTTTCATTCTGGCCCTCATCACCAACCTCTTCTACAGTGTCCTCCTCACCACCCAATTGACCGTTTACTCTTGATTTTTCAACTAACAAATCATTGGCCTCATAGTTCAAATTAAAACCAGGCAAATCTCCGTCTACTTCCTCGTTATCCCCTTCCTTTGAACCAACTTCGAACGGTTTTTCTACAAGAGAAACCCTTAAAATCGGCCTCTAACCATTATCAGCCACATCAATCATTTATAACTTCACACTTTCATCCGACTTTAATATAACAAGAGATACCTTATAATTTTCAGGAACTCGGCTTAAAAGATACTTCACAACTATATCACTACGCGAGCAACTCAAATTACCTCTTCTAATTATTTCATCAATCAACTCATCAAAACTAACCTCTGTGCTCACAGCAATTGGTATAGCTTCTTTGCTCTTTCCAATCCACTGCCAGCTACGTGCTTCCTCCACCCACTCACCAAAATATTCAACACCCAAAACAACTTGTCCCATGTGTAATAATAGACAACTACCTGTAATGCAAGAAAAAAAAATTCTTAAATGTTGTACTAAGGGTTCAAATATTTTAAAAAGAATCTGCATAGTGCTTATATGGTCTGCTGTATCGCTTAAGCGATCATGGTTATTTATACTGGATCGCTTAAGCGATACAATGTATCGCTTAAGCGATCCAGTATAAATAACCATGATCGCTTAAGCGATCTTATGCCATTTACTGATCGCTTAAGCGATCTGCTCCTATAAACCAGACTTTTACCAGATCGCTTAAGCGATCTATCTGCTGCATACCTGTTCGCTTAAGCGATCTATCTGCTGCATTACCAGACCTACCAGATCGCTTAAGCGATCTAGCGATCCATCATACCCATAACACATTTTCTGTCATCTCCACCTACAATCGATTCCATCATACCCAGAACACATACCCATAACAAATTTTCAACAAATTTCACTCCTTTCAACTTGCATTACATCAAACACAACCCAACAACCTAAACAACTAAATCAAAATCATAACCCAAACCCCATCCATTATTAAATCTTTGTAAATCTAAATATAAAATGTAAAAAGAAAATACACATACTTAGAGGAAATGTCAGGAGGAGGAGGAAGGGGATCTTTGGCGGAGAAGATGTTAATGGTGGAGGAAGAATAAAGTGTTAATGGCGGAGGAACAAGAAAATATAGAGGAATGAGGAAGAAGAAGATGTAGAGGAAGGAGGAAGAAGAAGAAGATGTGGAGGAAGAAGAAGATGTAGACGAAGCTAAGAAGAAGTGAAGAAGATGCAGAGGTAGAGATGCGTTAATGACGGGAATGTGTTTGGGTTTGTTTGCAACAATTTCGGGTTTGTGGGAATATAGTATAATTTTGAAAAGATTACATAATACTTCATTAATCCTAATTAAACACTAATTACCTTTAATCAATAATATGGCTATTAAGTTAACACTTTAAAACTTGATAGCCTTTTAATTAAATGTAAACATGAAATGGACTTTTAATAAACTGTCCCCTCGCGATGATCAAACTTGTATACATGGCAGGTCCATCTTTGGGCCCCCAATCCCCAATTGTTTTATGAAATGTTGTCGTATATGGGTAGCTTTTGTGTAAAATTGTGTGCTTGAAATCAAAGCGAGTCGCCATCCCACAGTGACAGTGCGTCATGCTTGTGTGGAATTAATTGAAAAATATTTAAAAAAAAACAAAAGTATGTTGCAAAAGAGTAACCGCTAGAGGAAGGGCTTGAACCTTCGACCTTGTGGTTAACAGCCACACGCTCTAACCGACTGAGCTACTCCAGCAGTTGTCAATCGGCAACCGGCTTACATATTTTAATTTTTTTAATTTATGTATGCGCTGGGATCTTTTAGATTATACTGTAAGCGATCATATTAATTTATTATATGGGAATGACTAGAAAATAGTGTAAATTTGAAGTTTTTAATAATGTAGTAAGATTAATTGTCAAGATATGTAATTAATACGTTCTCCTACTTAATGAAACAGAGGAGAGATGTTGTCATGATCTTGAAATCAAATTTAAAACTCTTGAATAATATACCTAAAAATCTTAGTTTAATGATAATTATTTAACATTATTAGTAATTTTCCTAATTGAAAGATATACTTAACCTGATTCAATTACTATTAACAATAAACAAAATAAAAATTCAAACGTCTAGTTTAATGCATATCAAACATATATAACAAGCATTAAAAAGAAAAAAAAAATAGTATTATATCATCAAGAAGAAGAAAAAACACTGTGGACGAATTGAAATTTGACATAGTTGAAGGACTTGAAGGTTGAACGAAAATGATAGAATGATTGATGATAGCTTAAACAGTGAGGCAACCCAATTATAGTCGACCCTCCAATTTGATTGGATTATCATTACCCTCAGCCTATCTTCATCAATAATCATCCTCCTTACACGTGCCAAGTCGCAGTTTCATTGGTCTGTCATCGTAGACTTACAACCAAGCTTTGACACAGTCATGGAGCAGCTCCGTGCATTTGACCTGTGAATGTGCAACAGTTGAGTTGAGTGAGTTCACAATTTTTTGATAGGATAGGGGGAAAATTGTGAAACAAATGCAGCCCATAGTCTTTTCTTTCATCAGACAATATTTTTGAGTTTCAAAATTTTAATCTTTTACTAAAGTGGCAAAAACACTAATGTTCAACAATAAAATAAGCTGCTAAAGCTAAAGTCTTTACTAGCTTTCAACAACATCAACTCTCTCTTTTAATTCATAAAAGTTCAGAGCCAACCAGGTATGACCAACCTTTTATTTTAAATTATTTCTGACATTTTTCGGCATGCTTGGTCTCAGTTTCTCGATGTACAAACTGGGTATGAATCTGTTTTTGAATTGGTTTTGGTTTTGGTTTTGGTTTGCTTTGGATTTGTATTGTTTAATGGATTGTTTTTCCTTTTCAAGACCATATAAAACCTGTATTGGATTTGCTTTTGAATGATGTTCATCTGTAAGCTTACTGAGGTTTTGTTAAGATTTTTGGATTCATTTTTATGTTAAGGATCATGTAATTCGTTTATTATGCAAACTAGGATATATTGTTTTTCAAGGATTTTGATCATTCTTTGAGTGTGTGATTGCCATGGAATATGTTTTAGAGTTGGATTGTTGTTGAAATTGTTGACCTTTTAGTTCATAGTGCATTGGAAATTCTGAATTATTCTATTTTATATTAGCATAAAGGAGATTCTTATTTCAATTTGATTGAAATCATTTTATGTTTTCATTAAATTATTGGAAATATCAAAGCGGGCATCTATTTTGTGGCCTTATCTGATAGTCTGATTTTAATCTTCTGCAGCATCATAACTTTGAGGAGGGTAGGTTTATTTGTCTCAGGACTCTTTTGAGGGACAAATATGGAGTTATCAAAGTTTCCTGAAAATGAGATTGTAATTGCTGTGGGGCGTTTCTTCAAGCTTGATTTTCCTTATTGTCTTTGGCAAAATTGGGTTACTGCTGGTGCTTGTTCAATTCTAAGTTGAAGTTGAGTGTATTGTTTTAAAGTATTCATGAAATAGACAGTGGAGCTATCATAGCTTCAGGAATTATGTTAATGAAATCTCCATTATGTGAATTTCACGGTGGATCCAATGGGAGTTTATATCTGAACTCTTGGGTGAGTTCAATCATTGGTTTGAGCACAATTATTTTACTGGTCAAAATTCGGAAATAGAACGAACTTCCCATTTAAAGTGGTAATGGATCCTTTGCAAGCCGTTGCCGCGGCAACAGAAATAGTTTCAAGTATGGTAGGGGCCGTTGGTGCATTAGAAGTAGCCTCTAGGAATCTTGAAGAAGCTCCAAAGAGAGTTCGAAGCCTTGAGGATTTTGTATCAGATCTTGAGAATTTGACACGCCGAGTTAAACAAAAACATGTATACAAGCTTCATAACCCCCAATTAGATCACCAACTTCAGAGTTTGAATGCCCTGATAGAAAGGCTGCATCCGAAGATTGGTAGGGCAAGAAGGATTGTGTCGAGAAGTAAAATCAAGAACTTGGCTCATGTAGTATGGACTTCTATGACTGGAGACCCTATTGGGAAACTGGTAAACTCAATCAAGAATGACTTGAATTGGTGGCTTGAGTCTCAATTATTGGCTCAAAATGTTGAGAGAGTAATAGAATCAACCGCACAAGATGTCCCAATTCGATTGAAAGTAAAGGCTGAACAAGGCTACCCAATTTCTAGTAAATCTATGTATGTGAGAAATTTGCTAGAGCGAGATGAGCCTCATCGAGTCATTCTAATTGTTGGGTTATCTGGTATTGGAAAGTCATGTTTGGCTCGTCAAGTAGCTTCAGATCCTCCTGCAAGATTTATGGGAGGGGCGGTTGAACTTGGATTCGGACAATGGTGTAGTAGAGCTGCTTGCAACGGACGTAAGTCTGATTACCAGAAGCGATTAGCAAGAAAAATTAGTAAATTCTTGGTGCAGATAGGGTTTTGGAAAAAGATTAAGGATGAGAATATCGGAGATCTTGACTATCTTTGTTGCTTGCTTCAAGAAGCCTTGTATGGAAAGAGCTTATTGATCCTTCTTGATGATGTGTGGGAGCAAGACATAGTTGAGCGGTTTGCAAAGCTGTACAATAATGATTGCAAGTATTTAGTAACAACCAGAAATGAAGCTGTCTACGAAATAACAGAAGCTGAGAAAGTAGAGTTGAGCAAAGATGATATAAGGGAGATAAGCAAAGCAATCCTTCTCTACCATACCCTCCTTAGTGAAGAAGAGTTACCGGTATGAACTGGCTCAATTAAAATTTCGTTGTCCAAATTTGTTACATTGTTTCCAAGTAACTATGTCGGCATTTTCAATCTTTTGATGCATCAAAACACATGCAAATTTGATTAGTCTCTGCATAGTTATGGATACGTTGAATTTTTTTTTATCTTTCTGATTCTACGACATTGTCAATGCATTACAAGCCTGTGAATGAAAACATGGAAGGTGCAGCCTGTGAATAAGTAGATTATGCAACATTTCTGTTATTTGAAAATTTGAACTACCCAACAATTGTCAATACTGGATTTTATCTTTATTAAGTCAGAAATACAGGATGTTATATGCCCTTTGCATCAAGCCTTGTTCGGATTGTGTCTAGATATCCCGTAAGTTTCAAATAGCTAATTATATCATTCACAGCTTCTAAAGATGGGAGCAATCATCCCTAATGATGCTACTAGAAAAGAGGAGCCATTATTTGTCCTTGTAATGAGACTAGGTTCTCTGCATGTGAATCTGCTACAAATATTTATTCGTCATCTTTTCTTCTAATATAGAAAAGAGGAGCCATCTACTTTGTGGCCTTTTCTTCTAATATAGAAAAAAATACTAATAATAAAATTTCAAGCTCTATTTCAATGTTATATAAACCAAAATAGAACCCAGTTGTTATAGAACGCCCTAAAAAGCACATAGGGAAATTGCAATCTTCTTGTTTAAAAAAAGATGAAGGCTTCTTTGAAAGCTGACATGTGAGCTAAACTTATGTGCTTAACTCATTACCATCACTGGCCAACTTTTTGTTACATTTCACTAATTACTTTCTGATGTGTCGAGATATCTTGTTGCATTACAGGACATAGCTGAAAACTTGCTCGAGCGTTGTGGCCACCATCCTCTAACAGTTGCTGTCATGGGTAAAGCTCTCAGGAAAGAGTTAAGAGGTGAAAAATGGGAGAAAGCCATCACAAATCTATCCACCTTTGCCACTTGTGCACCAGGTCCAGTCTCATATGTGAATGAGAAAGAAGCTGAGAATACTCTAACAATTTTTGGGTCATTTGGGTTCAGTCTTGAAGCAATGCCTAGAGATCCCAGAAGGCTTTTCATAGCTCTTGCTACTCTTTCATGGGCAGAACCTGTACCAGAAACTTGTCTAGAGGCTATGTGGTCAATTCTTGGGCAGAAAAGCCTATTCCCTCTAATAGTGTGCAAGCTTGTTGAAGGTTCATTGCTTATGAAAGATGATACAGATCCCTTATACCATGTACATGATATGGTTTCTCTGTTCCTTGATAGCAAGAAAAATGATTCAGTTCAGATACTATTAAGTGAATCAGAAACTGAAGAAATTTCATTCATTTGGCCTTGGCTTCTTACTTTTGGGAAAGAGGACATCAAAAAAATTGCGGAGCAAAAGATAGAGAGTGTCCTCAGTGTCTTAGAAGAAAGGCAGACGATTATCACCTTAGAAGCTATCCTGCAGGCTCTAATGGCTAGCAAATCCATTTCTGAACTTGAAGCTAGCAGAGCCAGCTTCAGTGGCATATTGGGACCCTGGATTCCAAAACTCATCTCAACAGACTCGCAGAGTCTAATTGCTGTGTCTGCAGAGGCTATTACAAATATATTTAGTAAGGGTGATTATTGCAGTTATTTTCCATCCCTTGAAATGTCTGGAGCAGTTGATAAGTTGGCAGGTCAGTTAGAAAAATGTGAGGATCCAATGATCCAAACTAACATTTTAACTGTCCTCACAAAGCTTGCAGAGTTCAGTAGTCCAGAGACAGTTGACAAGGTGCTTGAGAGCATTCCCTTTGATAAGCTTGCCAATTTGCTCTCTCACAATGCTGAAGAATGGCATGAGAGCATATTTGCGATTTTGATGTCATTGATCAAAGCTGGAAAATCAAAAGCTGTTGAGAAAATATTTGCTTTTGAGATTGAGAAGAACCTTATCAAACTTCTTGAGAATGGATCAGAAGTAGTACAACACCATGCAGTTGTCACGTTGAAGGCATTTTATGAGCTGGCTGGCCCTCATGCAAACGGTTCCCTTCGACCTGCTAATCTAAGCCTTTTGCCATGGCAAGCGAGGCTTCGTTTGGAAAGATTTGTTTTGTCAGACAGAAGTGTTGCCCCTTCGCCAAAGCCTCAAACCTTTGAAGATGTCATTCATAGAGTACTAGACAATGATAACAAGCAGGTATTAGACGCAATGCAGGATCTCATACCATTCATCGAGAAAGCAGGTGATCCAAGAATGACAGAAATGATTTTACGAAGTCCCCTTATAGAAAGACTATCAGAGCTTCTGCAATATGTGCACCCAGAACAAAATTCAATGAGATCTGGATCTGCCTTCTTACTGACAAAGCTAGCTTGCGGAGGTGGGGAGCCTTGCATAAAGAAATTTATTGAGTATGATATTATTTCACTGCTAGTTAAGTTAATGCAATGCAATGTCGTAGAGGTCCAGGATTCAGGCTACACAGCATTACACCAGATGCTTTTCAGTAATGGTGGGTTCCTGGTTTTGAATAAGATAATTCAGATGGGTCTAATAGAACGGATGGTTCAGTCACTTGAAAGCAAATCGATGAAGACACGGGAAGTGTTCATGCACTGTGTTATGGATATCGTTGAATTGGGAAAAAAAGCCTGCTTAGAACAGATGCTTTCACTGCAAGTGGTGGAGAAGCTTGTGAAATTAGAAAAATCCAGAGGTGGCTCTGGTGAAACCCTGATTGAATTTCTCAAAGGGATGGATAAGTGCAAGCATCTTTCCGTAGCTGAACGTAAGTTGATGAAGCAACAAGTGGTTCGGAAGGTAAGAACTGTACTGAAAGGACATAAGTTCGAAACTCGGATTGTTGCTGCATTAGATACTTTTCTATCCGAGGGTTCAAGAGGTTCTAGTAGTAGTGGTAGCAGTAACAGTAAACACAGAAAGTAAACGAGTATTTGAAAAGATAACTGTCATCCAGGCTTGCTTTTCAAAGCTTGAGGTCACTTGTAAAATTTATTGGCATTTTATCAAGCCAAGAAATTAATAAAATTCTTTGTTAGTTTTTCATGGTCTTTACCTCTACCAGACCATACTCAAATATTTCATTGCGGAATTTGTCCTTCATCAAAGCATTTTGAGTCTATCCACAAGGTTAATCAAATAGAACCTAATCTATGCAAGACAGAATAGAAACATCCATAATTTACAAGTCAATCTCAACATAATATATCGATATAAAACATCCAAAAGCTTGCATCTTCAATATATTTTCTATCCTTTCTCTCAGAATGAGGAAGCAGCTCAACTTCCTCACTCAGGTTACATGTATGATTAAGCAAAAATAAGAATTTACATGCCGAACAAGCAACAAACTCAAGTCCGTTAGATTTCCATAAAATATTGGGAAAATGTTGTACTAGACTTTTGGGTTATCCTGTGAGCTCTTCCATCAGACCCTGTTGATCAAAGAAAACAATAAATAGTTGAAAGGAATTCAAGAGTTTCAACGGTCCCATTTCGATAACACAACTAGGGAACCTAGTAAAAGAGAGAACCCACCCGTGAGACGTATGGCTCTGCATCAGTTCGTTTGAGAAAGTGCATTGAGTGGCGAGCAAAATTGGCTGCCTTATCACTTACTACTATTCCTTCACCAACATCATCAAGAACCCTCACCTTGATGTAAGGATCTTTTGGTGGCACCATATCCTAGCAAAAGCAAGAAGTTTAGCAATAATAAGCTAGGTAGTTGGTTCAAGATGCTTGGTCATGCCATAAAGAAAATTAGTTATAATTTGGATAATTCAAACATTTCATCCAATTTTGGAGCAAGCAACAGTACAATTTTGATCACATGTTTGTGTAATTCAAAATCATCTCAAAAAAATGTTAATAAAATAATGATCCTTCAAAGGCCTTTTTGTCCCTTCTGTGCATTTTGCTCCAAAACATTTCCAACTCACTAGTGATTATGTCTCAATTCTTTCCCAAAGCAAAAAATATTATTCCATTAACCCTACTTTCTGTATTTTAGAGATATATAGAACAATTTTTATCATAGTAACCAACCTTCAGCTCTTTAGACCATTTACATTTTCTGTTGCATAAACAATCAACAGCCATCACAATCAAGATCCACAACTTACGAACCTTTAGTAAAATAAATTTTAATTCACATGACAGACATAAAGAAATGACTCACCACATTCAAATCAAGATCCATTTTCGACATGTATAATTCCAGAGCAGCAGAATGTCTCTTAAAATACTCTTTCTCTGAATGACTGAGCTTCTCTTGAATTTCTTCTGGAAGTTCAAAGAGCCTAAGCCCTACTTTCCACACCAAATTCTGTATTATTTCTGCCCGGTTATACCTGCATAATCAGAAACAAGGAACCTGAGCGGCTGATCATAATGACAAACCTCACATTGGCTTAAAGAATCTTGCTCAAAAACTCACACATAAGCCATTAAGCAGCGCTTGTTCCGAATTAAAGAAAGGTGGTTGATGAGTGCTCCATAATGGTCTGCATTTCTTGTTGTTTGGAAATCTAATCCTTCGTCCTGCATTTTCCTAAAATAGAACCATCACATGAATCATACAACCAAAAATTGAGATAAATTGACATAGTAAATAAAATATACACAATTATTTAACACATGGAAAGAGTCCTCAAAATGCATGATCAGAAAGAAACAGTGTGACAATTACCTTATCAAAGACTGAAGCACAAGGAAATTTTCACTACATTCTTTAGTTACTTCATTTAACAGCTCGTCCTGTAACATCACACAACAAAAACCAAGTCAAAGCTATCACAAACTAAATTATCTCCTCTCATATAAAAAAAAAAAAAAAAAATCCCTGAAAGATACCATCATTTATTACATGTAAATCAAATTCAGTCATAAGGATCCGAAGTGATTTAACTCTCATATATACCAATCTATAAGGCCACTCAGATCTTAAAAATTAAAATCAATTTAATTTTTAGATGTAAATGGGTTATGAATTATCAGCTTGATCTATGATTGTAGAAAAAAAAAATCAATTCAACTGACAAGTGCAATTCATACAATGAGCTATCAAGACATATAAACGGCTTACATTGAAAGGCTGAAGCTGCCCTTTTTCGCCGGTCGTTATTTCTTTCACAAGGCGGCATGCCAGTCTTCCGTGCATACTTATCTATTCAGTATTCACAACCTACACTCGTTAAAACATTTCATCGAACACGTTACATATATATTAATTACATGTAAAAATCGTATCTTCCGATGACAATTTTGGTGAATTACCTGTTTTCGATTGTTTGGTCAAATAGAAAATCTGAGAAAGTGAAGGAAAATGCTTGGAAAGCAAAGTTATGCGATCCGGTAGTAATGGGTTTTAGCGGGAAAGTTTTCAACGGTTTTTGAATTTAGCGCTCAAAATTTCGGGCGTTTAGACTTTAGATTGCGTTTACCGTTTTTAGTTTCATAAAACGCTGCGTTTATCTTTTTAGGCTCTATGAAACGCTGCGTTTATAAGAGGGTAAACACGTGTAAAGTTGCCTATATCATATTAAAATCTATATATCAATTAATTTAAAGTTAAAAAAGTTAATTCCATGAGGTTTTATGTAAAATAAAAATTCCTCAGATATTTTATGAAATAATAAAAATCTATTTAGTTAAAGCTTATACTAATATAAGTTAATAAATTTTATGAAATTATTCTTTTACTATTTAATTTAATACTTAAAACTTAACAATAGAGAAATATAGATATTTTTGTTATTTCATAAATAATTAAGAGTTTTATTATTTAATGAAAAGTATAGAGAATTAATTTCATATAACTTTGATTAAAATACTCTAATAATTGTAGAGTTAGGTATCTCTCTTGTGAATGTTTAGGGTGCGTTTGGTTTATTATTTTGGATAGAATTTTGGGGATAGTATTGGATAGTTTGATAGGATTATGATTACGAGAATAGAATTTATAGAATATGTGTTTGGTAGAGTATTTTAACCTTGATTTTTTTGTTGAATATTTGATTAATATATTTTTTTATAAATGATTTATTAATATAATATTTTATTGCATTTTGTTAAAATAATGTATTATTATATATATAACTTATCAAGTTACATTTTAATAATACTAAATATTTTATTGGTAATTTTGTCACCCGTAGATATTAAAAAACAAAAACCCATATTAAGTTCAAGTACTAATTAAACTGTTTAAAAACATCATATTAATACATATATGACAAAAGTACTAATTATCAACCCTTACAATCATTATTACACGTATACTACATTAACAACTACGACATGATCCACTGTGCTACCCACAGTGCATTCGTTATGTTATCCTGTATAGTCGTCATGTTGTCTATAATACCTTGTTGCAGTTGACTCGGTGGATTGCAATCAAATCAATATTTAACAACAACACATACCGTATAAACGTGAAAAAGGACCGGCAAAAAAAAAAAAAAGGGTGAAGAACCGTGAAAGAAGAAAAGAGAACGCGTGAAAAAGGAAGACTGCAAAAAAAAAATTCAAACGGTCATAAAGCTATCAGAAAAGTGTCGAAATAGAGTTTTCAAGATTCTATTGTCTAAATAATGAATCAAACACTATCCCCAAAATCTGTCTCAAAATATGGATAAAAATAATCATCCAAACGCAGCCTTATATTTTTTAGGGCTCATAGTTAAAATTTGGAGCTAACCACTTTTTCCACCCAAATAAATGATATTTTTTCACCCATAAACTTTTAAAATACCACTTTATTACCCAAATTTATATTCTGATGTTGAATAGAGAGCAAACTCAGCCCAAGTTGTTGGGGCTTTTGAAAATGGGAAGTCTAGAGTCTTTTGGTGGTAGAAGATTGGATTTTGGTGGTTGGTATTGGCGGGGTCAACGAGAGTAGGGTTTGAGAGTTTTGGTGAATGATGATCGAAGAAGAGAATAGTGGTGGTGTAGGGTCACAACGATACCGAAAGTGGAAACAAAATATAAATTTAAATAATGAAGTGATATTTTAAAAGTCTGTAGTGGAAAAATGTTATTGAATCATTATTTGAGTGGAAAAAATCATTTACTCTTAAAATTTGAGTTCACATAAAGAATCCCAAGATTTTTAGACTATAAAAGAAAATAAAGGGTGCGTTTGGCTTCATATTTCTTTCCATGTTCCCAATCCTATTCCTCAAATATTGTTTGGCACATTATTTAAGAAATATTACTATATTTTTTAATTACTTTTAGACCCCTTAAGTTTATTAATTTCATTAAATACCCCCAAAAAAAAGTTTAAAAATTAACAAAAACACCTCCATTCAACCCATACTTGCCAGATTCCGGCAACCACCATTGGTGGTAGCCAAAATCTGTCACAACGGCCTACACCACGACGGGAACTGGCTGGTAATTCACCTATCTGCCCTTTTCCGGCCAGATCCACAGTAGATCTGGCTGGAAAATGCCAAATCTGGTCGTCGTTAACCGACAACGACGGCCAAAGATGGACTTTTGAGACTGTCGACGGCCATATATCTGCCATTTTTTGGCTAGATCCGTGGTGGATCTAGTCGGAAAATGTCATATCGACATCATACCGGCCATATATGATCGATATGTGTCGTTACATAATTTTTTGGCCAAATTCCGGTGGTGGTGGCCGGAATCTGGCATTGCGGGTGGTGGGGTTAGTTTTTTCATTTTATAAAATTTTTATATATTGAAGTGTTTAGTTAAATTAGTAAACCTATAAGGTTTTTTATAAATTTTTAATTTTTACCTCGTAATACTCCCCTATTCAACTACCCAATATTATTCCCAAAATCCTATCTAAAATAATAAAACAAACGGACCCAAAATTATCTAATTAAACTTTCACATATAAAAAAATTATTATTTTTTTCATTTTAATAATCACATGGGATATTTGTTTTACTGTATAATAAATAAAGTTAAAATGATGAGTTAATTAAATTCTTGATCTCATAATTATGTCAAGTAGGCTGTAACATGAATGAAGTGCAAGTTGACTGGTAGTCATTATCATTAAGGCCCATCATTATCATAAAACTTTTTATACTTTATTTTGGGTTTAAATATATGTCCTCCAGATATGATAAAATAGTTTGGTTGTGTTTGATTTACTATTTAGAATAGTATTATGCTATTTTATTTGTTTAAATAGTAAAAGTAAACATTTGTTTTAATATTCAAATAAAATATTTTTCAGAATCTAGGCTTCGTTAGTTCATTATTGGATGAAGAGTAATGCTACAGTTATCGACTGGTGTGTACCGATTTTATGCACCGAATGATGTGACACAATCCTGACTATTTATTTATTATCGCTTAATATTAATCAACGGCTAAGATTTTGCCACGTCATTCGGTGCACAAAATCGGTACACACCACTCGGTAGCTGTAGCATTTTCCATTGGATGAATTATTGGATGATTTTTAAAATAGTATTTTAAAATAATAATAATAATAATAATAAAATTAGATTATGTTTACGAGAAAGATAATTATTAATATTTATGAGATGAATAAAATAGAATAGAATTTTAAAAATATTAAAATAAATATATTTTTAAATTAAAAAATCAAAATATTATTTTAAAGAGTTACCAAACCAAGTATTTTACTACTTTTTAACCGTTGTCTCTCTCATATTTTATATGTTCTCTCTGACAACTATCTTCGTTCTTCTTCTTCTTTTTCTACAGGCATTCATCACCTAGGCAAAGGTCTTCGTTCCTCTTCTTTTTCCTTCTTCTTCTTCATCTCTCCACCAGGCGACGCAAATTCTCTTCCTCCCTTTATCTCTCTCTCTCTCCATAGATAGTTTGACCAGCCTGTTCTTCTTCTTTTTTTTCACTCATTCACCAAGCGACACAAACTAGATATGATAACTTTGGTGTTTAGAAAAAAAAGGTTCTGTATTCTAGATGGCATGAATAGTTATCATTAAAGAAACAAGCTAAAATTATTATGACATGTTTTGTAGTTCATAATTTTATCATAAGATATAGTATGCAAGACCTTATCTTGGAACGGTCTAATAAAGATAGAGTTTATGAGCAAAAATATGTTGATGTCAAGAACGAGGTAGAAGATGAAGGGAATGGGGAGGGATTGAGTCAACTATATAAACGTATTATAGATGGTACGATGACTCTACGAGATAGCATAACTACTGAAACGTGGGCACAACATTTGATTATGTCGCAGTTGTTAATGTAGTGTAGGTGTACGAATAATTATGAGGGTGGATAATTAGTAGTTTTGTATTATTAATTCAGATATGTATTAATGTGGTGTTTTTAAATTATGTATTAGTACTTGAAATTAATATGGAGAATTTGTTTTTAATTTATTGATTAAAAAATTACCAAATAAATATTTAATATTATTAAAATAATAAATTGAAAAGTTTTAGGCTATAATAATAAATTATTTTAATAAAGTGTACCAAAATATTCTATCAATAAATCCTTTATAAAAAAATATACCAAACAATTTATTCAACTCTAATATAATATTAAAAAAATTTACCAAACACATTTTCATATTCAACTCATATTCTGGTAATAACAATCCAACTCAATTTTTTCAATTTTCAAAAATACTATCATAAATACTCTTCCAAACATAGCAAAATATCTTTCTAAAATTTATGAAATAACAAAAATTCGTTATTAATAAACTGTTAATGAGTTATTAAAATATATGGTTAAGAGTTCATGAATATTACTAAATTGCCCTCTTATCTTTTATTTTAACATTTAAAACTTTTTTTTTATGACCGAGTGTCTGAACCAGCTTACGTGCACCTCTACTAATCCCATGGGACCTTGGAATTATTGATCGAGTAATAGCTTCAATGACTACCTCTATTAGCAACCGAGAAATTACCCAAACTCAGGACCTCTAGAGTAATACATGCACCCAAGGCTAAGAGTCCTTATCGAACCACTCAATTACCCAGAGGTAGTTAACATCTAAAACTTAACATCGGAAAAATATCTATTAAAACCAGAAACTTAAGGCCATTTTTGTTTATTTTAATTATGTGAGGGGTATTAATGTCATTAAGATTTTTATTTAAAAAAGGGTGAACGACATGCACCCACCCATAGTTTGTCATAAAGACAAATTGGTACCCAAAAGGTTTGGAAATGACAAACAACCACTTTCTGTCAGGTTCTGTTAGAGATTTATGTCAACAATGCTGAAAAAAGACTGAAATACCGTTGAAAGTTTGATATTATAGTTTTTTATTAATCTATAGCAAGTCAACTCAATCAGTTACGTAAATACCCACATCAATTACATTAAATTACTAGTATGCCATCAAGTTGTTATGCGTTAACAAAATGCACACCAGTAATTTAATGTAAATGATAGGGGTATTTACGTAATGAACTGCGTTCACTTGTCATATATTAATAAAAAATTATAATATCAAACTTTTAAGAGTATTTCAATCTTTTTCAGTATTGTTGACAAAAATCTCTAACAGAACTTAACAAAAAGTGATTGTTTATCATTTCTAAATATTTTTTGTACCAACTTGTCTTTACAACAAACTATAGGCAGAAGTATGTTGTTCGCCTTTTTTTTTTTTAATTAGCTAGGGAATCAAGGGATGCCAGATGGTGGATATATGGCACATGACTTTTTTTCAATATTATTTGTTGAATGATGATAAGTGAGAAAGGACAGGAATAAATTTGTTCTTTTGATTGTGGTTTAGATTTACAGAACAAACCAAAATTCTTTGTTATGATTTGGTTTCTTACCAAATTTCAAAATCCCCAATCATGAATATTCTATTTTTTTGATTCTTGACCAAATATTTTTCCTATTGGTATATAGACCAAATTAATTTTGTTCTAATCTAATCATTTTCAATCCCTTTATTTAATGAGTAAACTACTTTTTCCCGCCGAAGGTTTGCCTTAACGATACTCTCTCCGAAAAAAGTTTTAAAATACTACTTTCCCACCAAAAGATTCTGTTACTACTAAAAACCGATTTTGATGACAAAAATTTTCTCCGTCACTATCATTTGAACCTCTGGTCTCATTTCTACAAAACCCCTTTCATTCGACATTTGATTTCTCGTCGATTGTCAGCAACTGTAAAACTAGAGTTTCTTATTCTTAGCTGATTTCCAGCTAAATCCGACAATGAATATTCAATCGATCACCACCATTCAATCCATCAGTCTCCACTCTACAAAAACCTTCTTTCCTTGGCTCCTAATAATCATCGAATGTTGGCTTATAAATTGAAGTGTATTTTTGGTATTGACAAAATATAAACTTTGGGTAAGAAAGCGGTATTTTGAAATTTTTTAGACAGGAAAGTGTCATGTACTCTTATTTAATTTAGTTTGTGAAAAGTCGCCAATTTTGAAATAGATCTAGTTTTAAGATATAAACATTAATCAAATTTTATTTACTTGAATTCTTTTCCCATGAAGAAGAAATTTTATTATGTAGATTTTGTGATTCTCCTATAAAGATGAATATTTACATATAACTAAGTTACTATATTAATTATTAAGCTATGAGATTTACATATAAAATAAATAATATAAAATATAATTAAAGCATAGACCCCTTGAGATTTGATTAAATAACAAAAATACTTCTAAAGTTTATAAAATAACAAAATAATAATAGGTGATTCAACTGTTACAAATTATTGTATTATAAGTTAATAAATATTCAGATAAGGTCTTTAAAAAATTGAAAGAGACCAATGGACGGTGCTCGCTGTTTGACTTGTTTCACCAATCACCACTTCTGCATCTAATCCCCTAACTTTGTGACACGTTGTGGGATTTTGGTGATAACTCCTATTATTTCAGTTTTAAAATTAATATCTAATTAATCAAGGATATATATATATAAAAGAAAAATTTCTAATAACCACAAATTAGGTGTTCTTATAGTAAAAGAGTAAAAAATAATCTAAATATACGTGATCTCTTAAATTCGAGTTTTTATAACTATTAATAAAGGTGATTACTAGAGCTCTTATTTGACCTCGTAACCTCTAATAGGGATGATTACTAGAATTTGTATCTGATCGATAGTTTTAAGATTCTGAAGATTAATTGAGATATGCACAAACTGGTCTGGATAATCCCGATCATAAAAAAAAAATTCTAATTTGTAGTCAGATAACCAACAATAACATTGGGTTCAAATAAAATTATAGGATTGATAGTTTAAAGAAATATTATTATGTTTCAACTACTTAACTATAGTTTTGGAGCGGTTGGTTATATTGATACATACTTAATCCTTAAACAAAATTTAATAATAAGATAATTAAATGTTAAAAATACTTAATCCTATTACGTTATAATAAGTCAAATTTTAGCATGTGAACCCATCAACATATAGTCTCATAAATTTATTTAAATAAAATATAAGGTGGCGTCCAGCTAACACATGGCACAGACATTTTTGACTCTGACCTTCTTATTTTAAATTCAATTTCATTGTTTTAATTATTATTTATTGTAACTACCAAAAGTCTTATATCATCCATGAATATTGCATTACTTTAAACAATCGGATTATCATAAATTAATCTCCAATAATATCTTTCTTTTTATCCAAATTTTTTTTTTTTTTTGAATTCAACCAAGTTCAAATTTCATATTAATCTGATAAAAATTAATTAAAAATTTGCATATTAATCCCAAATTTATATTTCGTTTTCGATTCCTGCATCGTTGCGACCCGATATCACCACCATTATCTTCTTCAATCATTACTCACCAAAACCCTTTAAACTTTATTCCTGTCGATACCATCAATCATTGACAATAGAGCGATTAGGGTTTACGCAGCTACTCCTCCTAAGTCAAATTCTGATTAATCCTAACCACTAAAGTCCATATTTCCACTACCAAAAGATTCATTGGTCTCTTCTCTTCAAAAGCTTCAACAGTCTACCGAGTTTATTCTCTATAAATTTTGATACTAAAATAATATTTTAAAAATTTATATGTAAAAAAGTGTCATTACACCATTATTAGGGTGGGAAAAAAAGTCGTTAACTCATATAATTAAAAGGAGGCTACTTTTGTGTGGACATGACTAAGACCAGGTAGGTATTGTTGGGAAAAAAGAGCTTAATCACGCTATAATTAGGATACAATATTTTGAATAAAAGCATTAACATAATACAACAATATTAAAAAACTAAAAAAAAAAAAAAAAAAACTTTATAATGACTTTTAGAATAAGATAAACTTACCCCAATAATTTAATCCATAAACAAACAAATTTCGCCACCTTATTATACTTCCATAATTAACAATGATAATATATTAATAAAAAGATTGATTTTTGATTAACAAACTTTGAAATTTTTGACTGAGTTGCCTCGTCATCTAATCTCATCAGGACCTTTTCCTTTTAAGACTTTCCCTTGTCCGCCTCAAGGTTTGACGAAATTACAACGCTCTCAAGAGTTTCAAAAAGTAACAATTGCACCCTAAAAAGTTAATTACGTTTATCATATAACAATAAAGAGCTATTATACCCTCAAGCTTTTATTTCTTCAAAATTATATATGTTGTTACAAAAATCCATAACAATCAGAGATACCAGTCACGGGACTGAGTAGGATGTGCGCATGATTACTGATGATTAATTAGGTAATGAATTTTGTGCTAAATAATGAAAGACAAAAGAGATTTCTAAAGTAATTCGACGGGTTAAAACCAAGCATACTTTTACTACCATTTTATTATTAGGACCCGACCTACACACAAGTTGATTACAAGAAGGAAACTGTCACAGCGAGCTTACAAGTGTTTGCTAAGTGGGCTCTTTGCTTAAGCGTGTTTTTCCAGGGTTTTTTTTTTACAAGGGTGTCTATGTATATATCTCTATCCAAATTGGAGGCGACGCCCTCCTTTTATACATGCGTTCTGAAAGTAGTTGAGAGTTGTAAATTACGAGGTGGATTACATGCATAATCCCCTCGTAATCCGAATCTAAGTTAGTTTTGCCCATACTTAAGTCAGGGCAGGATTGATGGACTTATCGACCAAGTCATCCATTGGATCGACACGTCACACATGGGGTGACCCTATCCATCCAATCTTGGCATAGTTAGCAAACAGTTGGCGTGAATCGGACTGTGGGAAAATCATGCACAACAATATAAATAGTAATATTATTTTAATCAATTTTACATTAAAAAAATATAATTGAAATAGATATATGAATACTTAAATTATTATTTAATTTTATTTAATAAACTACAAATAAAAACCTAAAAAAATGAATAAAATAAAATGAGAGAGGGAGTAAAATAAGATAGATGACAATAAAATCTTGTAGAAACAAAGTTTTAAATTCTTTCCATTTTTTATATCTTCGATTTTTATATAGTTAAAAAAATTGAAGAAATAAAAACTGAAAATAATATAATATAATTAGAGAAATAGTGTTAATAGTCTTTATGACTTTATATGATAAAGTAATCAATTTCTGGGTATATTTGTTACTTTATAAACCTTTGATTAAATTTGAATTTTATTAAACTATGGGGAGGAAATTGTTACAAACTCTTATTATTTTATATCCTTCTTCTTCAACCTCTCTCCTCTTTCTATATATAAATCACACAAAGTCATAACCAGACCAGAGAAGAGAGAGCAGCTACTCATTACAATTATTATATTTTCATATATAGTTTATTTGTGTTTGATCTAGAAGAGATCAGAGAAGAGAAGAAGAAGCCGTTCCGAACATGGCGGGGTTACAGAGATCTCAAGTTTCGTTTCGGCGACAAGGATCTTCAGGGCTCGTATGGGACGATAGATTTATATCGGAAGAGTTAAACAAAGTGAATAAAAAAGATGAACAAGCTTCAGAGCCACAGCTACACGGCAGCGGTGGCGGCGGTCATCAAGATGGAGAAACACAAGCCCAAGAAATATCACACGACCATAATAGTAATATTAAAGATGTTAAGCCGGGAAGATCAATTAACACGATGGAGAGAAGCCGATCCAATGGCGGAGGACGGGGATACCGGACCGGCAGGGTGTCTCCGGCGATAGAACCACCTTCTCCGAGGGTGTCCGCATGTGGGTTCTGCGGCGCTTTTGGTAAAGCATCCAAGAAGAATCAGTTGAAAAAGTCCGGTAAGCGTAGATCACGATAGCTTTTGATAATAAACAAAAAATGTTTTCAGGTGAACGGAGATGGAATATTCCGGTGAGATTGCGATATTTAATTAATGGATATATTTATGATATATAAATATATTTAGGTTCATTATCTCATGAATAAAAAGTGAGATGTAGGAGTTTTGAAACAATTAAGGTCCTGTTTTTGGTTTTGCTTCTTGATTCACGTTCTTGTTAGAATTTTTGTTTTTCCTGGTTTGGGTGGATGTTATGTGTATACTGTTTGGTTACCGAGAAAATTTTCTTATTGTAAAAATTTAGTGATTGGAATCTCTCTTTTTGATTAGGGATATAATGATTTGATGTGATCTTTTTGCAGCTTTCTCTTAACATAGGACCTTAGATACTCTATCTTGCCTAGACTGAGAATAAAGTCTGATATGTGATAAAGAATCCTCTACCTTTTATCCCTATAAAAAAATTCTTATATTATTCAAAAACTCCGAGTTTCAGTCCTGTCATTATAATTTTTGTGAAATCAATCATTTTAAGATCTCAAATAATTAATTGATTTAAGCGTAAACAAAGGAAAATACCCTATAATAAAAATAATAAAACAGAAGTATTATTATGAATGGAGAAGTTTTGTGTAGATGGTAGCAGGAGGGGGGGAACGTGGGTGGTTAAGCTTGTTTGATTTGGCAGAACATGAGGTCGGTGTTTTTGGGATTGGCGAAAGGGAGCAGAGCAACCGGTTGCTGAGGTTGTTGCAGTATGTCAACTAATGATAAAACTGTTGACAAACGAGAGTGGTTTAGGTTAAAAGTTAAAGTAATTTTATATTTATACCATTTTTTTATATTATTTTTATTATATTATGACGATGACATATATCATAATCACATAAATTTTATTATAATATTAAAAATTTAAAATAATTAAAAATTTGTGTAATTGTTACATATACTACATTATGATGTAATGAATATTGTGTAAAACAATGGTATAAACGTAGCATTACTCTAAAAGTTATGAGATCGAGAGTTGAGATTAGAAGAAAAGCCCACTTTAATCTTAAGTTCATTCACTTCTAATTTCTAAACATCTTTATAACATTAAAATTAATAATTTTGTTAAACATTCCCTTCTAATTTCTAAATATAATTGCTTAATATTAGTTTTATGTTTTTAAATATAATAATTATAAAAATATATTTATAATTTTTAAATAATATTACATTCACAAATCCCTAATTAATTATGTCGTGTTTTGAAGAAAAAATTAGTATCCTTGTATACATAGCTATTTTATCATATAAATATGATATTTTTTCCTCCATGTAAAACTCTTTTTAATTTAACTTTCTTATGTGTAAGTTAATTATCTTCGTTAGGATAAATTAAATTAAATATATAGTAAATGAAGAAATTTGAATTGGAATAATTGATTTAATTTAAATGAATAATTGGGAGTTCCCGTTGTCTCATATATTTCCAAATCGATACCGGCCATTGCTTCACCAACCCCATAACAGAGAACAGCCAAAAAGACAATTCAACCCATGCCAATACCAACCATTCATACACTCTCAAAGGACAATGATGTATTTTTACGATATGATAATTAATATAGTATGTAAGTTTCAGTTTGAAAGCGTTGAAATTTGAAATTTTGAAGGGTGGATAATAATACACGTGTTTGGTAGGTCTCACTTCTCAGCAAGCCAAATCAAATCAAATAAAAATCATCAATCAATCAATCAAATATTGTGTGCTACTTTTGATGTATTCTGGAATTTGATTGGCTTCACATGCAAGCTCTAAGTTAATCCCATCTATCATTATTTTAGTTCAATTTAATTTAATTTCACGTTATATACTTTTTTTTTTTGTTTTTATAAATTTAAAACATAACATTTCTAATAATTTTTTATTATTATGAGATATATTCATACTAGTTTATGCATATCTCAATTAATCATTCGAGATTCTAAAATTATCAACTGGATACGAGCTTTAGTAACCACCCATATTAACAACCGTGGAGACTTGAACTCAAACCCTTAAACATTCTTGGTATTGATCTCCATTTCGATATAAAAAAAAAAAAAAAAAAACTCTTGTACAAACACTTTTGTGCAATGATGATATTAAAACCAATTTAATAATTTGATTATATTAATTAAATTTCATAAATAACATTTTAAATTAATCATCTGAGATAATTATAAATGACCAGCTATTTGGCTGATATTTTTAATCAAATCATCAAATCATACATATATTTATCTCTTGCTTCCTCATCCTTTTTCCTTTTTTTTTTTTTTAATGTTTATGGCGTAATTTCTAAAAATAAAGTCGGTTTGTTTTATTATTTTAGATAAAATTTTGGGAATAATATTAGGTAGTTGGATAGGAGTATTACGACGTAAAGTTTAAAAATTTATAAAAAAACCCCCTAGGTTTGCTAATTTAATAAACACCCAAATATATAAAAATATTGTAAAATGACAAAAACACCCCTACCACCCGTAGTGCCAGATTTCGGCCACCACTACCGGAATCTGGCCGAAAAATTATGTAACGACACATACCGGTCGGATCTGGCAGGTATTCGATCGATATGGCCTTTTCCGGCCAGATCCACCACGGATCTGGCTGGAAAAGGCTAGATCTATGGCTAGATCTACAGCTAGATGTGGCCGGCGACGGTCGGAAAAGTCCATCTTTCCAGTGGTGGTGTAAACCATTGTGACAGATTTCGACTACCACTGGCGGTGGTTGCCGGAATCCGGCAAGTATTGGTGGGTGGGGGTATTTTTATTAAATTTTAAACTTTTTTTCAGGGGGTATTTATGAAATTAATAAACTTAAGGGGTCTAAAAGTAATTAAAAAAATAGACTAATATTTCTCAAATAATGTGCCAAACAATATTTGGGGAATAGGATTGGGAATATGGGTAGAAATAATAAGCCAAACAGAGCCAATGATTTTTCTGAAAGCAAAAAAGGGTAAGAATTTTTCAGAACTGAAGAGTATTGTAGAAAGAGAGAATATTGACACAATTAAGAAGTTTTGGGAAAATATCACTCTAGTCCACGTAGATTTTCTAATATTGGGGCTTATTGGTTTATACACATCAATAGGGAGTTGAGGAGATATTTTCCATGAAAAGTAAGACATGTCACTCATGCCATGGTCGACATGTTGTTTTAACATAAATGACGTCGTTCCAGAAACGAAAAAAAAAAAATTCTTTATGATAAATATCACTTAAGTCCATTAAGATTGGCACATGTTTAAAATTAAAAAAACTAGGGGTAAGATTGATATTTAGAAAACATACAACATGTCATACGCCGAATAAAGCATATTACCTGTCATATTGCATGATAGAGAGTACAACATGTCATCTACAACGAAGGAAGACAACGACATGTCATACATTATATCTTGCGTATGACATGTTGTCCATGAGAAATCGAAAAACCTACATGTCATATGTTTGTCGTAACATACAACATGTCATTTGCAATGATTTAGAGAAACGATAAGTCATACGTGGGCTACAGTGGATGACATTTCATCTGCGAGAAATGGAGGAAACAACATGTCCTACGCAAGATAGAGCGTATGACATGTATTTGCAAGGAATATATAAAATGATCCGCCGTACGTACGATGAAGCGCATAACATGTCTTTTGTTTGCATTCAGAAGATTGAAATGTCATACACATGAAAGAGAGTATGACATGTCATCCTATAGAAATCCACAAACCATCATGTCATAAATTGTTGAATAATTTTCTTCCTTGCACGTTTTTATTTTACTGAGTCAATTTTGTCCTAGTCTTTAGGGAATAGATTATTATTATTTTGCAAAACATAATCAAGTAGGCTAGTTTTTAGCAGTTGGTTTTGCTATTTTCTATTGGATATAAACCTATAAATAGGCTGTAAGTTTTCTGAATAAGCAATAGCTTGAAAGCAATTTCATTTCTATTAAAGTTATTAGTGGTATTGAAGTCACTTTTGGAGAGTAAAGAAAGAGAGGTTGAAAAGAGCAAAGTCACGCGAAGGTCAAAGAACAAAGTCATGTGAAGGTCGGAGAGCAAAGCAAACAGTGAGAGTCCTCAAATAAACACAAAGTAAGCAACAACCATGGCTTCAGATTTCAATTTTGTGTAGGCCGTAATCCCATGTTTCAATGGTCACTATGACCATTGGAGCATGCTAATGGAGAATTTTCTACAGTTTAAAGAGTATTGGTTAGTCATTGAATCTGGAATTGGAGATTCTGCAACAGGTGTAGTCTTGACGGATGCCTAAAAGACAGTTGGAAGGAAGGAAGTTAAAGGATTTGTGTGCTGATGTGGCTTATGATTTGCCACATTGGAAGTAAGCACTTTGTCAAAGGGTCAAAGGAGCATGCAGTGTCGTTTCAGTCTTGGACTAAGATGTATATCGTGTCTTTTGGTCCTTGAGTCTTGCAAAAGCTTCTCATCTCTCTCTTTTCCTCACACAATGCATGGTTGAAGAATCTTCTGGATTGTTGGCCATCTCACGGCTATGGAGAAATCAAAGACAGGTGGAGGCTGTTTTAGAGAAGGATGATTGTGTATTTAAGTGTGACTGCTGCAGAAAAAGGAGGCAGATCTTAATTGCAAAACTTAGGGTTTTCAATTTGGGTGTGTTCCTTCATTTGTATTCTTGTTTGTTCGTTGTACATCTATTGCACATTCTTGGTGATTGAGTAATGAAAATACCCTACTGTGAGCCTGGAGAGTGGATGTAGGCTACAAAGCCGAACCACTATAATCTGCTGTGTTCTGTGTTCTTTTTTGCTTGCTTATTTCTTTCCTTTTGGTTAATCAATTAGTTTATTGATTGTGTTATTTGGGCTGAAAGTGTTAATTAGTAAACCCTAGGATCCTAACAATTTGAAAGCAAAAAATTACCTTTTCAAGGCAATTGATCATCCCATCTTGGAAACAATTCTTAGTAAAGAAACTTCCAAGGATATATGGGATTCTGTGAAGAGAAAATATCAAGGCTTTTCTAGAGTGAAGCGTGCACAACTTCAAACCTTGAGAAGGGATTTTGAGACTCTACAAATGAAGGATGGTGAATCTGTCACTAGCTATTGTGCCAAAACCATGGAGATAAGAAACAACATGCGATTCCATGGTGCGAAGATGGTAGATGTCACCATTGTGAAGAAGATATTAGGTCCCTTGACACCAAAGTTCAATTATGTCATTTGTTTAATTGACGAATCCATAGACATAGATGAACTCTCTCTTGATGAACTTTAGAGCTTCTTGTTAGTTTAAGAACAAAAGATGGACCAAAGTTCAACTACAGAGGAGCAAGCTTTAAAAGCTTCTACCTTTATTCATTCCTCAAATTCTAGAGGAAGGGGTAGAGGTAGAGGTAGAGGAAAGGGAAATCAAGGCAATAGAGATGGTGGCAGACACTTCAAAGACGATGATGATCAATTTAAAGGCAAGGGTAGATTTGACAAATCTAAAGTAGAGTGCTTTAGATGTCATAAACTTGGCATTATCGTTCCGATTGTTATACTAAGTTGCCTAATGACAAAGAAAATGGGGAGAGATCAAATTTTGTAGAAAATAAGGAAGTAGAAACTTTGTTGATGGTGGTTCAAGCTAATAAGGAACCCGAGTCAAATGTTTAGTATGTGGATACGGGCTATAGTAGCCACATTTGTGGAAGTAAGATTCTTTTTCTTATTTAAATGAAGGCTTTTCATTTTACCTTTTGGTGATTGTTCTACTGTGAATGTGATGGGAAAGGGTGATATTAAGATAACAACCAAGAATGGTTTTGTAGAAACAATTTCCAATGTCCTCTATCTTCATGACTTAAAATGCAATTTCTTAAGTGCTGGTCAATTGCAAGAAAAAGGTTATGCAATCACTATTCAGAAGGTTACTTGTAAGATATATGATCCTACTAGAGGAGCTATAACTGTTGTCCAAATGAGTTCAAACAGGATGTTTCCATTGAAGATTGAAAGTGTTCGAACTTGCTTGATGGCTAAAGTGAAAGACTCTTCATGGTTGTAGCATTGTCGCTATGGCCACTTGAGTTTTGGTGGACTAAAGACCCTTCAACAGAAAAATATGGTCACAAGTCTTCCTCAAATTGCTATTCCTTCCAAAGTTTGTGAAGAATGTGTTGTTGGCAAACAACATCATTCTCAATTCCCTTAAGGCAAGTCATGGAGAGCAAAAACTGTCCTGGAGCTGGTTCATTATGATATCTGTGGACGAATAAAACCATATTCTAATGAGGTAAAAAATACTTAATTACTTTCATTGATGATTATGCTCGAACAACTTGGGTTTCTTTTTTACAAGAGAAATCAGAAGCTTTTAGTGCGTTTAAAAGCTTCAAGGCATGTGTTGAGAATGAAATAGGAAAGACCATTAAAAATCTCGGTATTGGTTGTGGTGGGGAATATTCCTCAAAAGAATTTGAAGTTTTTTGTGAAGATCATGACATTCGAAGAAAGCTCACAGCTGTTTAAACAGCACAACAAAATTGTGTATTAGAGAGGAATAATAGAACCATCCTCAATATGGTGAGAAGCTTACTGGCAAGAGGGAGAATTCTAAAGAATTTTCTGCCAAAAGCAGTAAATTGAAGCATTCACATCTTGAACAGAAGTCATACTTTTTCCGTTCTAAACATGACATCAAAAGAGGCTTGGAATGGGTGGAGACTAACCGTAGATCACTTCAGAATTTTTGGTTGCATCACTTATGCATATGTTTGAAATGAGAAAAGGAAGAAACTTGATCATAAAGGTGAAAAGTATCTTTCTCGGTGTCAATGAAACATCCAAAGCATATAAATTGTTCAATCCATTGACAAAAAAGATTGTGACCAGTAAAGATGTTGTTTTCAACGAAGAAAGCACTTAGGATTGGAATAGGCAGCAGCCTACTCCAATCATTTTGGATAATGATGTTGAAGAAAAAAAAAAGTCAACTCTAGCAACCTTTATGCCAAAAAATTCAACTTTAACAGCTGCTGAAACTTTACCAACAACAGCAAAAGCTATTGATGCAACAGCCCAATCTCTTTACCATGTTCGAAAAGGGCCCACATGGATGAAAGACTATGAGGTAATCGGAATTGATCAAATTGAAGATCCAGTCACCCATTTAGTTTATTTTCAAATTATGACCCTACAACTTTTGAAAGTGCTATCAAAGAATCAGAATGGAGGAAGGCAATGGATGATGAAATTGAAGCCATTGAAAGAAACGATACTTGGGAGCTATGTGATCTTCCAAAAGGGCACAAAACCATTAGTGTAAAATGGGTCTTCAAAATAAAACTAAGGGAAAATGGTGAAGTTGATAAGTATAAGGCGCGATTATGGGGTTGACTATACATAAGTTTTTGCTCTAGTTACAAGACATGATACAATCAGATTGGTGATCACGTTGGCGGCACAAAATTCTTGGCCTATCTTTCAACTGGATGTTAAATATGCTTTCTTGCATGGACACTTGGAGGAACATGTATTTGTAGAACAACCTCCTGGTTAAATTAAAATAAAAAATGAGCATAAAGTGTGTAGATTAAAAAACTGCTCTTTATGGATTAAAACAAGCCCCACGAGCTTGGTATAGTTGCATTGAGGCTTATTTTTTGAAAGAAGGTTTTCAGAAATGTCCATTTGAGCACACACTTTTGTTAAAATTGGCAATGAAGGGAAAAAGCTCGTCGTCTGCCTATATGTAGACGATCTTATATTTATTGGACATAATAGTGTCATGCTTGAAGAGTTCAAGAAGTTTATGATGATTGAATTTGAAATGACTGATTTTGGTATGATGCAATACTTTCTCGGCATAGAAATAGTTCAGTTTGCTAATGGGATCTTTATTTCTCAAAAGAAGTATGTACGAGGAATTTTGGATAGTTTTCAAATGAAGGATTGCAATCCTATAAGCACTCCAACTGAGTTTGGCTTGAAGCTAAACAAAGATCATGAAGGAAAGAAAGTGAATAACACACTTTACAAACAAATTGTAGGTAGTCTAATATATTTAACTGCAACAAGACCAGACATAATATATTATGTGAGTCTAATAAGTAGATATATGGAGAATCCAAAAGAAATGCATTTGTTAGCTACCAAAAGACTCTTTTGTTACTTACAAGGAACTAGAGATTTTGGGTTGTTCTACAAGAAGGGTAAAAGATTAGAATTGCTCAGGTTTACTGACAATGATTATGCATGAGATCAAGATGATAGAATGAGCACTTCAGGTCATGTTTTTATGTTGGGCACATAGGCTATTTCGTGGTGTTCCAAGAAGCAACCAATTGTCACCTTGTCAGCTTTTTTTGCAACAGCTTGTGTTTGTCAAGCTATCTGGCTAAGGAGAATTCTTGAAGATCTATATTTCAAGCAAGTAGGAGCTACTGTAGTGTTTTGTGACAACAACTCAGCCATCAAACTTTCCAAGAATCCTGTGTTACATAGAAGAGGCAAACATATTATCTTTTTAAGAGATCTCAGCAATGATGGAACAATTGATCTCAAGTATTGTCGAAGTGAAGATTAGCTGGCTGACATATTTACTAAACCTCTCAGACCTCTTCCATTCCAAAATTTGAGAAGGTTGTTGGGCATTTGCACCTTGGAAAGTTCTAATTGAGGAAGGAGTTGCACACATAAAATGAAGCTCAAAAGTTTTTCGGTTTAAGGGAGGGATAGTTGAATAATTTTCTTCACTGCATGATTTTATTTTATTGAGTCAAGTTTGTCCTAGTCTTTAGGGAATAGATTATTATTATTCTGCAGAACATGGTCAAGTAGGCTAGTTTTTAGCAATTGGTTTTGCTATTTTCTGTTGGACATAAACCTATAAATAGGCTGTAAGTTTTTTGAATGAAGCAGTAGCTTGAAAGCAATTTCATTTCTATTAAAGTTATCATAAATAAGATAGAGCGTATGACATGTTAATCTGAAAGAAATATAGGAAATATTGTATCATATGCATGACATAGAGTATGATTTGTCATTCGCTTACTAGTATTATAATAACATGTCTGATAGAGAAAAAAGATAATATTAATTAGCCCCTCTATAGTTCAGTTAATTTTAGAAAACCCTAATTTCATGTATCTTTGTGGGCCTAACTGATATTTACCATATTTTCGGATTCTAGGCTTTTTTCTTTGCCGATAAACCATCTATACCTTGAGAATTGATAGGTGTAAAATATTTTGAGGAAAGCATAAAAGTGCTTTTGTTCATGAGTTAATTGAAGCCATGATCAGTTACTTCAAACAATCATTTTATGTATGAGAGCAACAAAAGTGAGATATGAGTGGAGTTGCCTATAGGGGTGAGCATAGGTAACAGTTCTACTCGAAATCGATGGGTAGAACCAGAACCGCAACCGGCCTTCACAAGGTAGGGTCTCGTTCTATTTTTTGCATGGGCAAGAATCGGAACCAAACCTGGAACTTAGGATTGGAACCAAGGTCAAATATCCGAGGTGGAACTTGTCTTGGAATAGGGACTAAACCATAATATCGGTAAAGTGTGCGGGGCTTATTGTAGTTGAAAAAATTTAAAATGCAATGATGAAGACACGTGGGTGAGGTGGCTGGGCGGATTATATTAAACTAGACAAAAAGACCGCGCGTTGCGCGAGTATGTTTATTATATTTTGTTTACATTATTTTTTTTTTTTTTTTGTGTTTTAAATATATATTTTCTATATTGAAGTTCATTTTATATTGAATTGATAATTAAAGAAATCAATAAATAAAATATTATATATGAAATAAATATTATATATTTATTGTTGTGGTGTGTGAATTTTCTACCAAGCTCGGGGAGTTGTGAGGTAGTATCTCGACCCAGAATCAGTTCGACCCTACCGGTTGTCTGACCAGCATAAGCTCGTCGAGATATAGCTTGACCCAACACAAGCTAGTCGCGAAAAATCCGAATGATCATTCTATCAATTCCCAGATAATTTCAGATCTTAGATATTACAGGAATGATCAAATTGACAACAATCTTTGTGCAATCACAACACCCAATCGAGAGAATATCAGACTTACATTTCAATCTAATTGTAATCCCTTTAACTTCACTCTTGCTTCTTGTACAAACTTTGTATATAAACCCCCTCAAATGATGAAAAAGGGGTTAGGAAATTCTGATAGAACTTAGACTGTAAGCTCTCACAGCAAATACAAAGTGTAGTGGACGTAGGCTTAAGAGTTTTCTCCCCGAACCACTTTAAAAATCTTTGTGTCATCTTTTTCTTTACATTCATTATTTGTTCATTGCTGATTTTCTGTAATCACGCACACACCAGTTCTGATCCCACCAAGGTCGATCGGATCACTCTAGTTGGTGCAGATATCTGTATCAACAATTGTTGATTGTATAAAGAAATATTATGTACAAAAGAATTAATATTAATTTTATCATATTGTATAAATGAAAGTTATGTTTGCAACATTTATGATAATTTATTTATTTATTAAGATTAATGACTTTGTTTTTGGTGAAAAAAGTAAGTCACGGAATTGAAAGCTTAGTTTACTGTAATATGCTATTATTGTACCAGACAGGTTTGAAGTTGATGTTTTGATCTGGAGATTCTTGCAATAAGAAGGTACTCAAGATTTGCGAAAAAAATATTGATTGGCAATTTCATTGCATCAATTATCATGAAAAAAAAAAAAAAAAACTTTTAATATAGTATTAATTGAAAAGGGTTACATTTGGTAAGGGAAAATGTACAATAGATAGTCTATTCTAATTGTCCTATCCAAACTAATGACTTTGCATCTTGACTGTTGGCATTAAACATGATTGTTAAGCAATGGTTAAAATTTTAGGATTAAACAGGATTGTTCAACAATTGCTACTGTTAGTGTTTTTGTCATCTTATGATCTTGCCTTGTATCTTGCATAATATTTTCCTTATCTGCCAATGTAGCCACTCTCTCTAAAGGTGAACACCTTCATAATGTGTGAACACTTTAGAGTCTGTGTGGTCATAATGCATCTGACAGATATTTTTCTCAATCACACATTACGCACCCATTTTGGTTTTTAGACAATATTATTCCTTGTTGATATTCTATTATGTGTTTTTCCACTTGTCCACATTTTACTCGGTGTGTAAGAAAAGTTGTTTTGCTTTGTTTGTGGTCCCCAAGATTCTTTTCTAAAAAGCAAAACACAAAAATTTAACTTTTAACTTTTTTGTCCCCTAACCCTTGACGCCTTGTTCTCTATATATTCATACTTTTATGGTGTCTTCATTAAGAAACCTATTTTTCTCTTAATCATCACTGAATATCCTCTAAGGGTTTTGTATTGGTCTAAGGTTTCTCATATATATATGCTTTAGTAGGCTTAAAATTACATTCTCTTACATTGTCTTTGTTGTGACGATTTTGGAACATGGTTCCATGTTGATGCTTGTACATGTGCAAGCTACTATTCTAAAGTTGATTCTTCACTGTTGAAACTTGAGAGGAGCTCAAGTGCGACTTGGTGGTCTCATGTGTGAAGCTTGCTATGGTGGCCTGAAGTTCAACCGAAGAAGAGAAGATTGATGTGTTGAAAACAGGGAGTGTTTTGCAACTATGCTTTTCTTGCTTTGTATTTGAACTCATAAGTTTACATAGCGGATTTGCTTCTTCTGGACTTGGTCCCATGGATGTAGGCATGTTGTCAAACCATGTAAAAACGAGTGCGTTCTTTTCTTGCTTTGATGGATGTTTCATTTATGCCTTGAACAACTCTTATGCACAATATGAACAAGCAACCCATTCTGCATCAGTTTTAATCAATTGATAACCCCTTTAAAACTTTCAACTACAATTATAGTGAAATGGTACGGCCAATTGTTAGTAATAATAGCAACATGTTTTGGTAATTTAGTAAATTATTTGTAAGTGTGAGCTGGCATGTTTGAACCTGTTTATTTGTAAGTGTTAAACCGGTTTTTTTTTTTTTTACCGGGTATTTAACTGGTTTATTAGTTTGTTTAGGTTTTTAATTTTTGCGTTTCCCTTTTTCATTTTGCATTTGTTCACGGGCATTGTTAGTTTTTTTTTCTCTCTTTGAAGATTGAAGATTGTGTTAGCAGAGTCTAGTGCTGCTACTGCAGTTTACTTCAAAGATGATTACAGTGTTTGTCCTATTTCTTTGTTATGTTATGTTTTGTTTTGTTTATTTTTTTGTTACTATTGTTGACTATTAAGATTATAGAGAGTAGGTTTATTGTGAATTATAAGTTTTTAATTTGTTAAACAGGCTATTTCGACAGAATGCTAGATAATTAAACCATTATTTTGTTTTTTCATGTCGAATTTGTTGCTATTATTAATAGAATAGTGAGTTAGGGTTTTATATTGTAAGGAAATTAGGTGAAGTTTAATTGTTATTGGAGTAAATTAAGCAAAAACATCAGTTTAAAGGAGATTTTGTTACCAATCTTTCAAAGTTGTCGTTGATGTGGGTCCTTAGAAGTCGACTGTTTAGATCTAGTATTTAGGCATTTTGATAGAGTTGCAGAGTATGAGTTAGTGATTAAAAGTTGTTGCTGTTTTTCAGTTTATTTTTCGTTGATGTGTTTCCTATTTAAAAGCTTTTAGTTAGTTGAATAATGATATAACAGTAAAAGTTCTATTCTAACCAAATGAAGGGAAGTTTGATTGTTGTAGGAGGTTTATTTTTTCTTGTTTTTTGGTTGTAAATCTTTATTTTGTTATAATTAGTTGTTAACATATTTTAGTTATTTGTTTTTATTTATTTATTTTGTGTTTCCAATAAAGTCTTAATCTTGATAGAATTGAAAAAGGAAAATAGTGTGTGAATGACGTAGATGTTTCTTCAAAAAGGAAACGGAAGAGAGGCATTAATTAATGCTAATGTTAGATGTTCTACAAGGCTTTAGGGTTCGGTTTCAGATAGTCAGCAATAGAAAATTGATCGTTTGATTGATTCAGTTGTGTTTACTGAAAGTGAGAGAGATGATGAAGCTGCTGTATTTGAGGAAGTAACAGACAATGTACCAGTTTCTGAAAAGAAGAAGTTGGAAGACAAACTTGATTACTTAACAAAACTTTTACAAATTCAAGAAACAAAATATTCTCCTCGTGAGAATGTCTGTCTTTGTCATGCAAAATACAAAAGCATGTATTTTGACTTGAGAAAGAAGGTATCATAATTGTTTTAGAATATGTTTGTTTTTTTAATTATTTTAAATGTCATATTTTATCAAGTATTATATATCGTTTTTGTGTTTTTTTTTTATTGGAACGCAAATAGAAAGCTTAACAAATGAAAAACATCAGTTGGCTTTGAATGTAGAAAATTTGCAGGGTAGACTTGAATCATTATGTGTTTCTAAATGTAATGTATTCCTATTTAACTTTTAATTTGTTGATATATAATTTTAAAATTATTCTTTTTATTGTAGGCTGAAAAGTGTTATTCAAAGGTGTTGCAGGAAATGAAGGCTATGTCTTTCTGTTCATATCAAAGAATGCCTAATAAAAATGTAGTACAAGTATCATCTGCAGCAAAAAATGTGGAGAAAGAAAAAAGAGGCAGAGGTAGACCATAAAAAAGAGGGAGAACGAAAAAAAATAGATTTTAGCAAAATGATGATATAAAAATGCAGAACTTGTTTAACTTTTTAGTCAATGGGCACGCTGATGTTAATTGATATGTTGATTTAGTATATTAAAATGAATGGTTCAACAGTGGGTCTACAGTTATCCAAATTCAGCGTATAATATATCTATTAAAGCCATATCTGTCTAGTTTTCAAATATTCAAACTGTTCATCAATTAGATTTTTATTGAGTATGTTATAGCTAATTTACTACTAACTATGCAATGGAAATTAAGAAACGAGAGAAACCGAAATGTGTGTGATGGTAAAATAAATTGTTCAGCAATGGGTCTACAGTTATCCAAATTCATTGTATAACATATCAAATTAAAGGTCTATCTGTGTAGTTTTCAAATATTCTAACCATTCATCAATTGGATTTTTATTGAGCAACTATCATCAATTTACTACTGACTGTTCAGTGGAAACTGAGAAATAAGGGAAACCAAAATTTGTGTGATGATAAAATGAATGATTCGGAAATGGGACTATAGTTATCTAAATTCAGTGTATACTATATCAAATTAAATCTTTATCTGTCTAGTTTCCAAATATTCAAACTGTTTGTCAATTGGATTTTTATTGAGCAAGTTATGAGTAATTTACTACTGACTATTCAATAGAAACCGAGAAATGGGAGAAACCAAAATGTTTGTAATGATAAAATGAATGGTTTGACAGTGGGTCTATGGTTATCCAAATTTAGAGTGATAATATATCAAATTAAAGTTATGTCTGTCTAGTTTTCAAATATTCAAACCGTTTGTCAATTGGATTTTTATTGAGCAAGATAAGACTAATTTACTATTGACTATTCAGTAGAAATTAAGAAACGGGAAAAACCTAAATGTGTGTGATGATAGAATGAATTGTTCAGAAATTGGTCTACAGTTATCCAAATTTAGGTTATAATATATCAAATTAAAGACTGTCTGTCTAGTTTCCAAAGATTTAAATCACTTGTCAATTGGATTTTTATTGAGCAAGTTATGACCAATTTACTACTGACTGTTACAATTCTATAGTACAATGAATAATGGATCGACATCTGGTCTTTTGTAATTCTACAGTACAATCTTCCTTTGATATGTTTATTGATCGTATTTTGTTCGGCAACTTGCTTGCGGTAATTATGATGAACAACATGAAATAAACTTTTCATATAGTGTTAACTAAAAAGGACATTACAATATTACAATTGTTAATGGATAATGTTCGGCAAATGGTCTATTGTAATTGTAATGCAAAACTCGACTCTTACAATTAAACAAAATGGTTTGGCAAGTGACTACAATTATAGAATTTTCAGCAATCCTACATGGCAATCATATTGAGATTTTCAGCAATCCTACATGGCAAGCAATAACAAGGGTGTGCTTTAGAGCCCGCGCGTTATTTGTATATTAAATGATGACATTATTTTATCTT